>JAWWEV010000043.1:43167245-43206137 GCA_035583235.1 Hafferia zeledoni
GTCACCTGACAATTTTCAGGCCTAGTCCAAACTTTAAAACCCAAATTTAGGCCCCACCTGGCTGAAACCATGACAACTTGTTTTATTACTCCAATATTTAGTAAAAAGTTTCATATTGAAAGGATCAGTATTGCAAATTACATGAAACAGCCATTGACAAATAAGCTGCACAGCACAGGATTTCTAATTACCAAGAGAAAGAGTAGAATTGAACTGAATTTAAACAAAGACAAAAAAAAATAGAGAAAATAATTACATTTTGAACCTAGGAGAAGATCAAATACACATCCCACAACATTGGCCTGGAAAATGACTGAAAAATGTAATCAAATTACTGCAGAAGTTAAGAAACAAAGCTACTTCATCAGTTTTCAGAAAAATATGACAGACAGCAAAAGTTTTGGAGGATTAACACCTTACAATAAGGAGGGGAAAAAACGGAGAAAAGTTTGCTTAGCCCCCTTTTCAGACTGTTACTCAACAATGAAGCAACAACTGTAAGCAGTTTCTCAAGCACTCTGTATAACCCAGCACCACCACCTGCTGTTTGGGAAGGAGGATTTGATTTCCCTTGTCTTGCACGTTAACTCTCCGGTACCATGCAGGCAAAGAGAAATCATCCATTTCAAACATTCAAAGATGAGCAGAAGGATAAGCAAACAACAAAACAAAATACAGCAAACTCCCACCACCCACAGCAGTGCCTTGGAGAGGCAGCTCTGACCATTTAAACCACAGAGAGATCCTTCCTCAGAAATGGGGTGAAGAAGTTTAGCTGTTCACAACAGATGAAACAGCATGCTGCTTCTGCTCTCTTGGCTCGAGTTACCCACAAAACCTTTATAGACTCTGGCACTGCATGTGAGTTGCCTCAAGTGTGCTCCCTGACTTCCCCCAAATCCTGCAGTTTACTAGAAAAATAGCATACGTTGCCTGTTTTTTTGGCACTTCTGCCTATGAGGGGTGCTTAAACTTCCTTGCATGATGCTTTCATGGGAAGGTCAGTTGAGTATTGGCCTCTCAGTTTTATAAACATTGAACACAACAAGACCCAAAGTTTTTCTTTCAAAAAAACTGGTAAGGAAGTTCCTCATTCCTTCTAATGTGTGGGATGGAAAGGAGAATCTGTGTCAAATGCCACCCTGACACCCTATCCCGTCAGATCTTGGAAGGTAAGCAGGGTCAGCACAATTTAGTACTTGGATGAGACCTCCTGGGAATACCAGGGGCTGTAGGTTCTAGTCCTGAGGACTTCACTGTCACTGCCCAAGCTCGGCCGTGGCAGATGAGCCTTAGGAGTTAAAGAGTGGGGCCAGTTCCACGCACACTGTGCCTCACCTAAAAAAATCCACTGTGCAGGCTCGAAGGACACACCCACGTGGGTAGAGCCCTTCCCAAATCTTCATTCGCAAAGCCTGGCCATGAGTAATGGACCAAAAAGAAAGAAAATTGTAGCTAGGGAGGCCCTAAGAAAGCCAAAAGAAGATATTCAATACCATTATGCTGCCTCTAACCAAAGAGGCAGCTTAAAGTTCTGTCAGCTGCACTTGAGTTTGACCTGACTCTACACTGCAGGAATAGCCAAATTACAACTGATGGGAACATCTGTGGGGGAACCACACTCCATTCAGGCTGTTAAATCACAGCCCAAAAGCCACCTGCTTTTGTTTTTCCACTAGTTTTCCCTTTAGACTGGTAAATCTCTAGTTTGGTTTATCTGTTTAACCAATTCTTCTGAGGACCAATGCTCTGTCCTACACCTTGTGCAGACAGGCACAGAGCATGTTTAAAAGGGCATGTCATTGATTAATGACAAATGGTGCAATTCTTTACAGAAAATGAAATATCCCCCAACTGCTAATCAGTACTGTCAGTGAACTTGGTTGACCATTTGCATTTCTGTGGTAGAAGGCCCATGAAACTTGAGGGTCTGGCTGTGGTGTCCACAATTTTCATTTAGTCAAAAGAGGTGTTTCAGGGGTGTGTGTATTGTTTGTTGTTGGAGGTTTTGCTACTGTTTTTTCCCCCCACCAAAGCTGTCTTTCATGTTTTAAGGCTTTTCTTTCTGCTTTCTGGTTCCATTCAGCTCCTAAGTTGAGATGATGAGATTTTACTTTATTTGCATGCCAGTGCACACCTGGAAGTTGTAGAGCCTTATAAGCACTAAGCATATTATCAGGGAGATGCAGGTTACATTTTTTCCCTCTCCTGGTCTGCAATCCTAGAGCTGTTGCATGAAGCACAGTATAGCTTAATTACCTCAGATCATCCAGACCGCAGAAGACTGTCAGTTTGTAATTTCTGCCTTCCCTAATTCCTCCACCTCTCTTAAACTATTAAGAGAGCTGATGGCAATTTTAAAAGTTCTTTTATTTCAGAGGGTTTTTTGTTACTGGCTTTTTCTTGTTTGTTTGTTTGTTTGTTTGTTTGTTGAATTGATTATTTTTTTCCTCTCTACAAAACTGAAAAAGTGCTTCCTCTGTATCAACAGAGGTGAAGGTACTTCAGCTTGGAGTTGGACCAGAAGGGCGGCTCCAGAGATGGGGGAGCAGGGACACAGGATCCTGCCTGGCCCACCACTATGGAGGAAACCTAGGCAAGGCAGAGAAGTAAATATCAGACACACTGGTTGGAGTCCTATTTTCAGGCTTTTGTCTGTACCTACCTCTGCAGCAGGAATGCACTGTGAATGTAGTTTGCCACAATAGCCATTGGAATTGGATGGGGAAGGCTTTATATCCACCTGATAGCTGATATATGGATCAAAAAAGGATTTTGTTCCTTAAATGCTGATTCACAAACACCTTAGCCAATGTTCACCTTGACTAACTCCAGGGACTTCTAGAAAGTGATCAGTTTTTAAGTACTAATCTAGTTCTGGATTGGCTGGAAAAGAGCTAAAGGAAATTGCTTTAAATTTAGGTGCCCCTGTGCAGTGCTTCCATTCAAGTGCTCAGAGGCTGGAGGCTACATCACTGTTAGCACCTTAAATGACTATAACATCAGAGAGAACATATGTGTGTTGAAGTTGTTATGTGTGTAAAATGAATATGAAACTAATACCTAAAAATATATCTGAATTTTTGTAAGCACAAAGTGAACACAGGAAAGATCTAAAATATTTACTAGTATTATCCATTTCCTAGCAGTGGATTTTTGTAATAGAAAAGCTGCAACATTACACAGAAATTATAGACCACTAAAAAACTCTGATGAATCCCGACAATCCCTGAAATGACATAATACAGCACTGAATTTACTAGTGACTTTCAATCCAGGTATGCTGGGAATTCCCGTTCTGACATGTTCAGGATTTCTTAAAAAAACAGGTAATCTTTTAACTGCAAATATGATACAAACTGTCAGTTGCATAACATGGATGGTAAATATGATGGAGTTCTTCCCTGAACAATTAAAAGATCAAAGTATTTTTATTTTAGTTACCTCAAGGAGACTGAGTATAGAGATTAAAAAAAAACAAAAAAAAAACCAAAAAACACACTACTGCTCAATATTTTAAAATAAATCTGATGTTCTCCTACTCTTGTACCCCTGATTAAATATATTTATTTAAACTGTTTATTATTGCATCAGCAGAGGTCAAAAGCTAACATCTATCCATCCTTCCAACCTAAAGGAAATTCCACTCTGATGTCTCTATGTGCTTTCCATCCTCATTTTTAATAAAAGTGGATTTCCTGGGAGCCTTAATGGCCTCTAAGTGCACATACCCCAGCACTATCCAAGGTTATTTGCTTATTCACTAAACCATGCCAGAAGATGGCTCTCAACATAGGGACTTGCATAGAAAGACTGCTGTGGAATAGACTTAATATAAGTTTTGAAGAGAAAAAGGGACTATAATGAGACAGCAAGTTGGTAATGAATTTCTGATGACATTTTATGACTTAAATCTAAGGGAAATGGTCCTTGCAAGCCCTTAAATGTTCCATATACTATGCAGAATATTCTTTTATTTCAGAGATCAATCTGAGTTTTTCTAATTTCAGAAATGCCTCTTGCCTCCCTAAATCCCTCTACTTTTGTCAAGCCTGATCTATTTCTAAGATGAGTGCAAATTCCAAGGTACTCCAGGGAGCAAATACTCTGCCAAGCTCAAGTTTTCCATTTTAATCAGATTGCCAAAAGCTGCTTTAATAATGCCCTTCTCAGTAATTTTATTGTGACTGAGATCAAGCTTTTCTAGCTCTGACAGCTCACTGAAGACATCACTAGGAATTACTGATATTTTACTGGATGTTAAATATAATTCCCTAAGGGCAAGTGGTAGAAGAGAGGGAATGAATTCACCTTAGTCGACTGAAGTACATCTTCATCATGTTATGGAGTGAAACCCTACCTTGAGGAAACAGTAGTGGATTAACTTGCTACTGGGAAGGCTCAGTGCTTCCAGGTTCCTGTACTGAGCCAAAGCTATCTCTGCAACACTTCAGGTGCTGCTGCTCCACCAAAGCACATCTGCTGGAATGCTCTTAAGATTATTGTCAAGTACACAAAGACACATGAGCCTTTGCAAGCCTTCATAGGCTGCTTTTGTAGCTCCTCTACTGAGTTGCTTGTTCTTCAGAACTGAGAAACATGGTGGCAAATATTCCTTCAAGAGATCCAGCTGGATGAAATTTGTCCTGTTCTTCATAAGTCCTAAATATCTAGCACTAAAGGGGATTCCTTCAGGAATATCTCACAGCCTTTTGCCTGAGAAATAAAGCACTCTGAAAAGAAGATGAGAACAGTGAAACCATCACTGTTTTCAACTAAAGAAGAGTTTAAAAATTCTTTGTGTATAAATTCCTTTCTAATAGTCTATAGCAGTTATAGACTAGTAATAACAGCTGTAATAGATATATTGTCACCTATTTCTCTGCATCAGTAATATGAATATAGAGTTGTTACCATTTACAGCTAGAGCACTAGTTCTCTCTCCTCAATATCTTTTATAAACTAAGTTCCCCAGGATTACATATCTTGTTTCTATTTTGAGCTGATTTTCTCCTCTTGTTTAAAGGTCTATTTATGTATACTCTGACACCAGTATTGCTCTCTAATGCCTTCTTTGAGCATCTGTTTTCTACATTTTCATTTTTTTATTTCAAGAAAGGGTAAATTAATAACTCATGATTTGATGTATGCTGATGTACGCTGATGTACAACTTATTCATTTGGTAATCACATGCATGTGATGGATAACCACAAAGGAACTTTATATAAATGTGCCTCTAATTATTTATATTCTATGGTATGACCATTACTCGCCTATGACTGTCCCCCATACATCATCATGTGTAGCTCGATACCTTATGATAATTATTTTTAAACACTAACACTCAGAATTTGACCAGACAACTTCATCTGGAGAACTCAATTGCCACAGCAAGCACACTGTAGAGGGCAAGAGTCAACAAAAAGAGCTGTGTTCTGATCATCTCATCTTCCACATCATTATACCATTATTGCGCTTTTTTTCAAAAAAAAATATTATTCTGCCTTTCACTCCCTTTGCTAGCTTACTGTTCGTTTCTGAGCTCCTCATCTTTGCTTTCTGCTGTTTTAATAGCTTTTGCAGCACACGTGGATTTTTTTTTGTATTTTTTCTTTCAACTCTTCCATTTTCTTCCATTTGCTAGAAGGAATGTTAGCGATTCTTCTCCTGAGACTTTGGACTAATAGTCCAACACTTTGGCATAAGAGAACAGGCACACTTCTTCAATTTGTGACTTATACTTCTGCCAGTTGAAAGGTGCCTTTACCTGTCTATGGAGAAGCTGGGAGAGATGGCCTGGGGCTGTCCTTGGATGTCAGTAGTGATACTCCTACCCAAGAGACCGGCCTTGATCTCTGCAGGGGACGCATGTTAGATGCAGCAAGAAGCAAAAGATCACTCAGCAACGCAGGGGTTGTACCCTAATTCTCTTCTACAGCTGTAGGCTTACCTGTGAATTTCAAGACTGAATAATAATATGTTTCAAAGGCAAACCTGCATTTTTAACCTTATTGTTGAACTTAAGAGACCAATTTGAATTGTAGTACAGCATTTTTTTTTTCAGGTTTTTCCCTGTTACTCCTGTATTTGTCTCTGCTAGGAAAAGGCATAAGTACTTCTATAAAAAGGACAGGAATACAGAAAATCACAAACCATACAGTCTGTTAAGATAAAAGTCTGTGGATAAGATTTTTAAATTACATAAATTCAGAAAACTTTGGTTGATGGTCCTGCTTCTTTTCTGAGTCATAACAGCCCGGAGGACCTGGATCCTTTGGTAACAGAGAATGTAATTTCTTCTTACATTATAAATGCTTGAGGATATTGAAGCTCTAAAATACATTTTTTGCATTTCAGCATGGGTCTGAATAACATTGCTCCTTAAAATGAAAATGGCATTTAACCTGCCTTTTAGCATACTATAAAGCAATTTCAGTATCTTTATATATAAGGCAGATGAGACTTCCTGTGTAGGGTATATGTATTGCTAGGAGAGGTTTAGAACTAGCAAAACTTTTGTCAGATGAAAACCGGTTATGCACATCTGTTGAAACTGTGCTTTTTAAATACTGCATTTTTGTCATTTTACTCTAGAAAAGTAGAAAAAATGGAATATTTATGACAGCTAAATTATTTACATCCATACAATTATAATTAAGGAGTTAGTTCCTGAAATTGTTATATACTTTCCTATCTCTTTGTCTAAATATCGGCCACCATTTTCCAACAGGCTAAGCTATTTTCCACTAAACCATCCAGTTTCTTTTGAGAGTTACTTTGTTTTATCTCCTGATACTTCTGAAAGTGCTCTCAGCAGTGTCCCATCTGTGCTGCCAAGAACAAAAAAAAAAAAAAGGAGCACTAAAACACTTTTGGCAGGGGCAACAGGAAAAGGACATTCTCTGCTTGGGTCTGTACCTTCCCAGCTGAGTGAAGCCCCTCTCTGACTTGAGAGTTCTGTGCCCAGAGCCGCATTGAGCTGTAATTGCTACATGCCCTGAGGGTCTGCAGGGGTTCTTGTGCTGACAGCTCTCTACAGTCTTCAGAGGGATTCAGGAAGGCTGAGAAGAGCAATGCTTTGACAGGGAGATTTCCATTTAGATTCAACGGCACCTAAATATTTATATTAAGAGTGGTTGAGGATGTTTTTGCAGTGAAAGCAGAGGCTGAGGAATCAAACCTGGGTCCTCTGCTGACAGAGGCTTTCTGTGAACCTGTAAACCTAGAATCATAGAATTGTCTAGGTTTGAAAGAACTGCTAAGATCGAGTCCATTAACCCAGCCCTGCCAAGTCCACCACCAAACCTTGTCCTTAAGCACCACATCCACACATCTTTCAAATACCTTCAGGATGGTGACTCAACCACCTTCCTGGACAGCCTGTTCCAGTGCTTCACAGGCCTTTTGGTGATGAAAGTTTTCCTAGCATACATTCTAAACCTTGCCTGGTGATATATGAGTGTTCTGCTCATTCCTGGAGCAATAACTCTACATATACACATAGGCATCACTTCAAACACTGAGGTACCAGTGGGGTTGGGTACAGGTGACAGAGCCAAACCAGGGGTCAAAAGCATGGATTTGGGTATTTATTCCTTTATCTATAAACCAAATAAATAACCATAATGTTTGCCATTTTTATAGCTTAATTCTTTTGTACTTGGTAATTGTTCTGGATCCTTGACCAGAAGGTCTGTACTAGTGCTTTGATTTCTGAACAATTGCTGCAGAGATTGTCATTGATTAAAAAAAAAAAAAAAAAAAAAAAAAAAAAAAAAAAAAGTATTTATCACTTATACATCTCCATTAAAAAAAACTCAACCTATTATTGATTGACTGAAATAGTAGTTAGAAAGCAATTATATCACTACCTAAACAGTTTTCATTTCAGAGAAGTAAGATTAAAACCCAGCAGTTATTTTTTTCCTCCTGAATGCTTGAAATAGGAAGGATTGCTTCAAGGCTTTGCATTACAATTATTCCATTGTGTATTTTTTGGTAATCATTTCCACTCCAGCTATGTGCTGACATTTACATATTATGTTATAGGTTTCAGCATGTTCCCAGCTCTGACTATGTTTTGCACTGTAGGCTAAATTCTTCTGTTATTACTGGTGTTATTTTTCTAATGTGTCTGCCTGAACTGTCCAGATGGAAAACACCATGGTCTGATGATATGCTTTGTTAGGATTACAAATGAGTCAATTAATAATGGTCAGTGATCAAAAGCACCTTTCAGCTAGGTTACATAGTTTAATATGACAGCATAATTCTTTTGTCTTCTTTAACAAGCCACTTGTCCCTAGAATTACATAGTTCATAAAATAAAAAAGTCTAGAGGAAATAAATACCTATTTTTATAATGGTATTATTAAGTCAACGCACTTAAATACCATGTAAGTCTTCTCTATTATCTTACATACCAGAACATTAATGTCTGCAGAAGTCCCAGATGTGTAAAAGAAAGTGGAAATATAATGGTCACCTGCTAGACTAATAAAGACAGAATATCCCACTTAGTATTCCCCTGTGGCTTCAGTAGGATACAACTGTGTGATGGTATGTTGGCATCTTCACACAGGGCTCTGTAAATGCATTCACCCACATGGGTGGTTCTGCTCACACAGTACCTGTCTTTTGGTTTTCCTCAGTGGAGTTTCTGACAAGGTACAGGTTCTCATGCCACCTCATGTACATAAGTATCCATCAATCTGAAAGGGGAACAAATTTGGAAACCTCCACAAGGCCTTGCTCACATTACTCATTTAAAGTCAAACAAGGCCTTGCACTGTCACAATACATCAAAAGTCTGACTGCAGTAGCACTGAAGGAGCTTAAACATAAGTATTATTTATCATAAAACTCTTCCCTTCAAGTCCTGAAATCTTTTCTTGTAAGATGATTTTCTCTGAGATGAATACGATTTTACCCCTTGTTGTAAAGCTGTTGAGTCTTATAAAAAAAATACTGGGATTGGGCGTGGTAGGTGGGTAGGGTTAGGTTTGCTTTGGGCAGTAAGACTACCACAGGAATGTTATGTTTAATTTTCAAAAGTCAAGGTGGAAATTTCAAAGACAAGAGATGTCCAAAAAAGTTCATGAGATTCATGAGAACGACTGAAGAATGTGAGCATCTTTTTACTATGAACACACTCAAAAGGACCAGTTTGGTAAGAAACACTTATGTGACATGATCACAAATGAGTCATAGACCTGCATTTAAAAAAAGTGATAAAAAACCAAATATTTTTTTTCCCTACCTTAAGACTGTGTCCACTTCCGAGCCCCTCACTTAAAGAAAGACATTAAGGTGTTGGATTATGTCTAGAGAAGGGCAGTGAAGGTGGTGAAGGGTCTAGAGAGTAAGCTGAGGAGCAGCTGAGGAAGCTGGGGGTGTCTAGCCTGGACAAAAGGAGGCTCAGAGGTGACCTTATCACTCTCTACGACTACCTGAAAGGAAGTTGTAGCAAAATGGGGGTTAGTCTCTTTTTTCAGGCAACCAGCAGCACGACAGGAGGAAATGGCCTCAAGCTGTACCAGGGGAGGTTCAGGTTGGATGTCTGGAAGAATTTCTTCACTGAAAGGCTGCTCAGGAGAGTGGCAGAGTCACTTTCCTTGGGAGTGTTCAAGAAACAATTTGGTGTCATCCCTTAGTGCTATGGTTTAGTTTATATGGTGGTATTTGGCCAAAGGTTGGACTTGATGATATTGGAGGTCTTTTCCAACTAGGTCAGCAAAGACCAAGTGGCTGAAAGTTTCAAAGAAGCTTTCAGGAAAAATGCAATACCCATTGATGTCAGAAGGTAATTCATGATTACAACATCTGTTATGATCCGGTTATTAAAATTATTAGAAATGCCTCTGCCCGAATGAAGGTGCAAACAAGACGAGACACCAAAGTCAATAGTGTGGTGTTTTTTTAATGGCAAATGTGAGACAGAGAGATAGGAAAAAGGAGTGGGGGGCAGGGGGAGAGAAGAAGAGTGACAGAGATTAAAATAGAAAATGTGTTACCCCTCCATAGTACCCAGCGGCATCCCTTCAATCTGGTTCTTCTTGTCTTCTTCGTAGTGACAGTCTCCCAAAGAACAGAGTATAATAAATTAATACATATTCAGGAGATACCTGGCACCTCCCTTTGAGGGGGAAGCTTTGCAGTCTCTTGTAACAGGCCCCAGGTTTGCTTTCTCACTTGGATCATATGCAGTCTTCTGGTGGTAGAAAGCCTCAGGAACTAGTCAGGGGGCACTTACTCCTTTGGTTTGGTGATGAGAGATTTCACCATCACACACCCCAAACCCTTCTCCCCCACCACCCACGGAGCTCAGCTAGGGTGGACTCTTAACACTGAGACATTCTTCCCTGAGCCTTGTTTACCTCTGCTCAGACCTGGAATGATTAAATGATAATCCTATCTCAAGTTCCCAGTCACATTCCAAATTCCAATCAGGAGGCATTGGGGTGGGGGGGGGGGTTTCTGTGATCACAGTAGGCAGTTGCTTCCTTGCAGTTTGACAAAAGTCCTTCTATGATTTTGACAATGTTTAAGACATTAATATCATTCAGTCCATCACAAACACCTCATCAATTGTTGTAATTCATTCTACAGTAACTGTCTGATTATAGTCGAATGTTTTCCTAGAAGACATACCACATTGCATACAGGATTTCATATGGAAATTCTATTGCTTATATGCAGCAATTCAGGGAACATATTCATAAAGTTTCTGTCCTTAGAAACCTGTTGTATGATCCTGGACTACAAAGTAGCTTTTTGGGAACCATTACTCTTAGGCACAGAGAAGAGTTGCTCCCTTAAACCCCACTTCTAATCTGCTCTGTTTCTCTGAGACACTGGAGTACCACTTTCAATAGATTTTAAATAATGTTTTCCTGTTTTTATCAGTGATGGCACTCATTTCACTAACTGTAAATTTGTTTAGTAATCAGGCATAAACGTATACGGGTTTTTGATACTTAAGGTGATGTTCATCCTCAGACAGAGATATTGAAGTTTATATATGGTATGGATGTGTAAGCACCTGCATGTGAGCTGGAATTAATCTCGACTTGCTTTCTATCCCTAACATCTATTTCCAGGGAAGCAGAACTCTTCTTTAAGTTCCAAGCTTTTCCAATGTATATTTTACAAAATATGAGTGAAAAATGCTTTGCCATGGAAGATTATACAGACTGTTAACATCAATACAGAGATCAGCCAGGTGGTTGAAGATCCTAGAATAAAGTTTTGCCTGTCCAGTGTCTCCAGTGAGGTCAATCGCATATCTGGATTAGGCAACAGCACTTTCCTCCGGCACATAAAACCTGACTTAGAACTGGAGACAGAGCTGCACAGAGGGTATTGGGTCACAGCTCAAGGCTGAAGATGTAAAAACTCACTTAAGAAAGGTGAGGAAGTTGGGGTAGTTAATGCTTTGAGAGCTTTTGCTCAGCTTAGCAGGGGCTCTTCTAAAGGCTGCAAATGGAGGAAGGAGGGCAAAGAGGAGGACAGGGGCCAGTGACCACCAACCACCACAACTTCATCTCAACAAAGGTTCTGTATCAGGGATTTTTGCAGAATGCCTGCCATAAAGAAAATTAGAAACTTCAGTGCAATTTACATGGACTGAACTATCTTGCTGAACAGGGGCTCACAGAAAAAATGATTTCTGCCCCAGCACTCCCTTTGTCTGGAACATTGTGTTTCCAGGGAGACAAGTGAAGTGTTGGATACAGGCTTTCTGCTGATCTTCCTTGAAACTTAATTTTTGGCTCAGATGAAAATGCAGTTGAATGAATTAGAGATTAGTCAATATGTGGTGTTGAAATTTCCAGAGTATTCCTTCTAAAAGCAGCCCTTCAGAATTTTATTTGGATAGAGTGCTAAGGTAGTTCATATGCTAACATTTTAAGTCAAACATTTGAGCCTTGATAGTTGAATGAAAAGTTGGAAAAAGTGTGAGCTAAATCTTCTTACTTGATCAGTTTTCCATCTGTCAACCACCACCTGTTGCATCCAAACTCTGAATAACTTTCCTTGAATATTTAAAATATGTCTATATGACTGCATAGCACGTGATCACACTCATAAGGGGAGCAGTACCAAATGTACCTTGGCTGTCACTTGTGATACCTAAGACACATCCAGCTGTTAGTACTGCTGGTACCTGAGTCTCTACTTCAGGTCACTAAAGAAGGGTGAGAAGATGTGAATGGTTACAAATAATTCTGCCTCATCTCACCACCAAAACACTCCAAGTATATCCACTTGCGAAGCTAGTAGTGTTTCCCCTTTCCATCTCACAATTACCTATTATTTTACCATTTGGCAACACAGTTCTTGAAGTAAACAGGTTTGTGATGCTGCTCCTCAAGTGAAATCAAGCCAAAGATGGACCCAGGAGCCAGAGAAAGTCCTACTTCAAACCACTGAAGTATTGAGTAAAACTAATATTACAGGCCATTTATTGGCTAAGGAAATTAAATCCATGTTCTCAGACTTGATCCAAGTCCAACAGAGACACAGTGAAAAGCAAAGCTTTCTGCTCAAAAGTTGTTGCAGAGTTTCCATCCTACCTGCCAATGAGATAGTACTGCACTGTAACTGGGGAGTGCTGCAAGATTTTCTAGTTTGTGAAAAAATTTCAGGTTTCCAAAAAGGACATGCCTTTCCTATTACTTGGGCAAACTTTCAAGCACAGCTATAAACCCTCTTCAGATTATACCCCCAGTTTGAAAAAGCACAAAGATCTCTCACAGCATTTTTCTCTGAACTGGGGGCAATAGTCTTCCCACATTTGTTTTTATGAACCTTGTCACTGTCAAGTAAGAAGTTCCATTTTCACCAAAGTCTTTCTATCCTTCCAGGCTGTTTCCCCAGGGAATGGAATGTTAAAACCCCATGTTGTCCATCTCTTTCCCCACCTCTGAATTATAATGTTATTGTCCAGATACACTGTTTTCTGACTGCCTACTGACAGATGCTGTTCATGATATTTGAACCTCTCCTCCATTTGAAAATTCACCCTCCTTTTGCTTTTCTTCATGGCTGTTAACAACTGCACCTTTTCCTCAATCTGAGAGTTACATTTCTTGTAATCTTCAATCCTACCTCTCCCAGCCTCTATGCTACCTGAATGTTTTGCCAAAAAACTGCTCAGATACAGTTAGGGTTTTGGCTTGTTGTGCTGTATTCTTCATTGATACACTAGGATAATAAATTGCTTATGTTTAGACAACTCTGGCTCTGTATGTTGTAACTTCATCCAGCCCAATTTTAACTATACTAGTGCCAAAGCCCTCCAAACAGCTCAAGAGTGAACAATTCAATCTTACCTGTTAAACAGGGTAAATTATCCTCCCCACTGACTTTGTACTCAGTTCAGTCTTTCATGATACTACATGCAGTAAGTTCAAATTTTTTAAACTTGAAGGTCAGGATATTGCAGAGACCAGACGCAAGTTTATAACTGATTCATTCAGTCCTCATGCTAGCTCCAAAACTTCTCTTAGTTTCTTACCATACTTTTTTTAATCTTGTTTTCCAGGATGTGTTTAAGCCTCACAGTAAAATCATGTCTTAACATTTAGTTACAACACACAGACCCAGGCCTTCCGCTTTTGCACATCATGAACAGTCTCAGATTGCACAGAAAGGATTTAAGAGCAAGGCTGCGATAGAAATCTATGTCAGTCAGCCTAGAGGCTCCAAAACCTTAGCAAGATTTTCTAGCTGAAGTCATCAGCACTCAGACCTGCCTCCCCCCCTGCCCCGATCAGTCCCCAGAGAATAATTTTTAGGCCTCTGCTTGCTCACTTTCCACTCAGCACTGACTACAACATCCTTGTGGGTCCCTCAAGAAAAAGAAAATCTAGTCCATGGCAACCCCTCCTACATCATTCTGTGTCTGTTTTCTGCATCACAAATGGTGTGTTATGGGGCTTTCTTGACTTAGCTCTCTTTTCCAGCTCTGAATGCTTTATCACTCCACCTATTCTTCCCATTAGAATGAAGTTTGCATCCAAATGATAAATCTCATAAAATTTTCCAGGATTTAGCACCTCCTCAAGAGTCAAGTAAGGAAAAAGCTATTGCTGACAGAAAGACAGAGACATCTCAATGCAAATATGTAGGGACGTTTGAGCAGAAGACCACCTGTATTCTTTTGGTTACTCACTCACCCCTTCTTTTGATCCAAAGACTTGTGCAATCATCCCATCTGTGTAAACACAGCATGTGAAGAGCCCCTGGTTAGGTTGTGTCATCTCACTTTCTCCTCCTTGTGGTTTTGGCTGGAACAATATTTGATGATGGACAATCAGCTTTAAATAGAAGAGCTGTATTAGACAGCCTTGAATGGAAAGTATATGCTGTCCATGGGCTTTGAACCAGACAGCTGGACACACAACTGATTTTGTTTTCAATTCCAAATCTAAAATAATTTTAGAGGTCAACAACAGTGTCTGCAACTCTTTTTTTCACAGTTGTGAAGTCACTGACATGGCAGAATGAAAATAAAATAGAGAATAACTCAATGCTAATATGAAAAAGTAAAGAAATGTATCTAAAACCTCAAGATTAATTTCTCTATTTCTCTTCTGGGACCTGTGCATGTGTATGTCCGAGGGTGTGATGAGAGGAATTGAGGGGAGGACAAGGATGGTAATGTGTGAATGTGTCTACCACAAGTTAGCTGTGGAAAGTCAGCATTTTTCCCATGTAGAAAGAAAAGTCCCTGATAATTAGAGCATGGGAAGGTGACTGGTAGCATAAATGATGCAGAAGTATATTCTCACAGCTGCCTGTGCTGGTATTTGTGAGGGTAGACAGGCCTCAACTCAGCATGTTTCCTGGGGACTGGAAATATTGCTTCTTTCTTTTATAGCAAAGGCTACATAGTAAAGGCTATAGCAGATCAGTAGGTTCAGGAATATTTCTGGGGTGTTTATGGAGGAAAGAATTATCCCTAGGACCTCTGCAGTACTTTGACCGATGACTCATAAACCACAAGTCTCCAAACTGCAACTTAAAAGCATTGGTCTGCTAAAGCCGACAAAAGTGAGTGCTTTTGTGATGCCATGCATGAGATACAGGGATTGACACAAGTTCATACAACTACTGCATTGAAATTATTCAAGTGACTCATCTTCACTCTTGAAGACCTTGATGGTTTATCTCCATCCAATCCATCATATTCACTTCATCAGATATGACATCCTTTCATTTCTGTCAGTCTTCACTGCCCAGTTGCAAACTTTCATGCAAACATTTTCAGCTTTCTCCAATCTAATCCTTTGCCCTGGGAATAGCTTCCAGTAATCATACATATATCTATATAATTTCCCTTTCCCTTCCTCCTAAAAGCCTACTACTTCTGCTTCAAAGCCACTTGAAGCATTGGGATTGCTTGGCTTGCTGTGTGCTGAGGCCACTACATATCACCTTAACAGGTAAGGTCTTCTTATTTCTCTCCTACAGATCTGTTTATATTTTTTCTCTGACTAAAAATGCCTTTGATTTTCCTTGGTGCATGCTGTGCCTAATGTTGCAGAGTCCTGGTCTTTCACACAACATAGAGACACAAATAAATATAAAGAAACACGTGAGTGTGCATATGTGAAAGAGTGGGAGTGCATTTTCCCTCATTTCTTGAGTGTAGAGCAGTAAATTGAATCAATAGGGAAAAAATATAGTATTTAAAATTTCGTTTTGTTCTTTTCTGTCAGATAAAGAAACTGTCCAGAATTCAAACTTGTTCCATTTGTCCAGTGTCTGTCAACATCTTCCCAACAACAGAAGAGACAATGAAAGATTTCACTTTTCTTCTGAGTGCAACAAAATTGCTCTCCAGTAAGAATACAGAAATTTACTTCAGCTCTTCACCAAAGGGTAGGTCATTAAGCTTCCTGATAGAAAAAAACAGTCTGTTAAATGTTGCTCAGCAGCATGCCAGAGCTTCAAAGAGATAGGGCTTTCCTTCCCAGAGGGGCCTTATTCTTAAAGTATGCATTCATAAAAATTGATGATTTAACACAATGAACTCCTGTGGCTTAACAGTTATCTGGAGCTAAAAATGTAAATCAGTTCTACCTACTAGACTTTGCTATCAGTTAAATCAGTACACTCATCATCAAGAACATATGTTTAAAGTTCTTATTTACCCAGCAAGCAACTACCAGTTGCTTATCGTGGATTTTCTTCCATCTATCAAGTTAAAAGGAGAGAAAAACAAAGTAAACTAACTAACTAAAAAAACAAACACCCCCCAAAACACCCAAACTCACATAATGAGCACAAAACATAAACTCCAGGTTGACTAATAAATGCATGCACAGAAACTCATCTGTTCACAATATCAGTTTACAAAACCAACTGGGTTTATGCATGCAAAAACATGTAGGGGGGATCACACACCAGCAGAGCTATTTAAATTAGAAAAATTTGTACTTCAAGCAGACAAGTTTTTGATCTATGATAAAATAATAATAATAAAAATAATTTTAAAAATCAGCCCCAAAATGTTGTATTGGCCATAATATGATTTATTTTGCCATCAGACATCAGCTCTGTTAATAGATTAAATCATCTCTCTTATACCTATTAGACATGGAACAAAAACCAGATCCAAGCCTTGGTCCAAACTGTGAGAAACTTAGTTTGAGATAAAGATTGCAATTTCAACATTTCTAGTTATTTGTTTTGCAGGTTTGGGCTTTTTTTTTTTTTTTTTTTTTTTTTTTTTATTAACGGTAACAAGCAGGTCTGTTTTCACCAAAGTACCCATCAAAGTTTATTAAGCCTGTCTGTGAGTAATGATTGAGGACTGCTAAGCTAGTTCATTCTGTCTTCCCTTTCAGCCTTCTGCTAAGATCTCATGCACTTGCATTGAATTTTGTTCACTTACTTTATTGTCATCCTCTTTTTAGCATGGAAGAAGATTTATGGATGTCTTACAGAATGTTTACCTTTTTGATGTAACCTTTATCCTGACATTTCCTCCAGGCACTGAATTCAGGTATGAATCATTATGAATAATCTGAGGAGCCATCCTGACTCAGTATTCCTTTTCTCCTTGTTTTCCTATCAAGAGACCATTACAAATGGCACCTAAAGAATCTATTAATTTCTCTTTTGTTGTTGTTGTTTACTCCTTGCCAAATGTCAAGGCATAACCTTGGCTCATGCCTGCCATAGCAAGGCTGTTCAAGTCCTTTTTCCACCCAACAAGAAGAAAATTATCTCAAAGGATAAACATGCAAAGTATCTGTGAACTACTCACACAGTGATGGGTTTGTCATTCTTCAGTAGTGTTCTGCCAAAACACTCTGTCACATTCTACCCATCTCAGAGACTGGTAAGTTCAGGACCCTCAGAGTAACACTGGACTACAATCATGGCCAATTCTTTGAATGTGATCAATGCCACCTTTTACTTGTGCAAGCCATATCCTCTTTCAGTGTTTGTGATTCTTCTTTTAGAAGGTAATTTTTAATGAAGCACAAAAGTATTGCGTTAAAGAAGAGGAAATCTCCTGTTGATATTTGGAGAGCCAAGAGTTACCTGTTTCCATGGACTATTTTCATAGTCTCTGTCAGTATATCAAATTGGGGGTACATTTTTCCTATAAACCTCTGAAGAAATATCACTGATCCAAGTTCGATTTTAAATTAAATATTCTTGTATATCTTCATACTGATTTTGTTCAGCCTGTTCAGGCTTTGAAGAATAACCTGAGTCTTTAGGATGGAAACTTCAGAAAATAAGCCAAATAAATGTAATAATCATGATATCAATGTTTTGGTTTTTTGGTTTTGGTTTTGGTTGTTTTTTGTTTTTTTTTTTTGTTTGTTTGTTTGGTTTTTTTGGTCTGGCAAATATATGTACAAGATCTTTTTTCTGATATGTCTTCTACATGCTTCTGTTCAATGAGACTATCTCAGTCCACAAAAGCTTCATATTCTTCCATTAATGCAAGTACAATCTTCTTCTAACAATACCTGAGTAAAAATGGCTTAAGCAGCACACACTGCCCAACTGCTTTAAGGTAAAGCTATCAAGTAAGCAAACAGTTCCACTGTGTCTTGGCTTATGCAGCACATCGTAAAGGAAAGAGAAGGAGCTGGTGCTGGTTTCTCCTTGGATGGAGATCCCCCTGGTTTCCCTGCCAATGCCTTGATCCTGTCAGTTACACTACACCACAGGTGCACAAAAAGACAGCCAGTGTCTGAAGCCAGTTTAGCATTACTAGATTAATCACTAGGCCCTTGGAAATATGAAGATGTCATTAAAATACACCAATATTTATCTATCCAACTCTGACAAGGAATTTGAAATCTTCTTTATATTAATGTGACATAATTCATTGAATATACCCAATACAGGCAGATGGAAAATTAATGAACAACATGCACATATTTTAGGGTGGTCTTGAAGTCTCTTCAACATAAAAAAGGAACTTCCTAGGAATGAACAGTTACTTTTTTTCCTTTGTGAATAGCATATCCAGGCAATATCATCATGCACGGATTTCTGGCAATTTTAAACAATTCTTGCTTTAGCTCATTCTGTTCATTTCTCTTCTAAACCTGAGGGCAAAATTTCAGTGAGTATGAATTTGGGCTTTATCTCTACCTTGTGTTCTACAGATTGACTTCAAAGAATGGCTGCAGTGCACAACTTTGACTCCTGTGTGAGACAGGTGCTTGCAAAATCCTTATGGAAGAAAATTGAGGTCAGTTACTGATCCAGTAGGAAATTCAGTTTTGAATGAGTTTTTTTTCTCCTAATGCTTTCTAGTAATAAATCACTTTACAGAACACAAGTAAACCACAGCCAATATGGAAACCAAGTACTCTGTGTAACACTTTACACACAGAAAATTATTTTTTATGTATAAGTTTAAAATATTTCTGGAAAAATAATTATTTTGGCTGTCATAAACATCATGTTTTCCATATCTCAGAAGATGTTTGTCATCTTTAGCTGAGTGACAGATTTACCTTTAAAACAACTCTAAAAATCAGAAATGGAATTAAAAATTATATTGCCTGCATTCAAGTGCTCTTAAACTTCATAGGATAAGATTCTATATTTATTTTTCAATTGAAGGATCATGTCTTCTCCACTGATTAAAAGAATATTAACCTCTTCTTATACCACACAATTTACTTCAATTTCTGGGGGCAAGGCACAGTCTCCTTCACATCACTTCAGACCAGATGCAACAGTTACTCCATGTCAAAACTGCAAATATTTTTAAACAAACCACGAGAAATTGACTGCATTGTAGGGACCCCAGACCAAGGGAAAGGAAACACGGCCTCAAGTAAATTCTGTTTGCTGAAGTGAAACATCTAGATGATCATGGATCTGACTTCAGGAAGAAGAGGGGACATAGATGTCCAACCAAAGAATATCAGCATTTGAGGGTTTCAAATAAAGCAGCAACTTCTTAACTTCCTCCAAAACATATAGATTCATTTCACTATGAATATAATATGGATCAGCTCTGTGAATTGTTGGAAATACTAAAGCACTATAGGATGGATATTTTGGAGGATACTCAATTGGCAACTTTGCTTACTGACTCTCTTGCTCCCTTTTCACTGACAGAGAACATTAATTCCACTGAAATATTAATTTCTGGCCTCTTCATTTCTTTTCTTAATGTTTTTGCTTTAACAAATGCTGTTGATTTTTCCATTAAGTGATCTCATTTCTACAGCACCCTGAACCCTTAGAATTAGAGAAGGCAAAAAAAATCTTTGCTCAGATAACATTATATGCACCTGACTATGTGGCTGGTATTGCCCCATGGAAGGATGGTCCTTCCAGTTATGGATGTCGTACCTTTTCTATTACCCCAAGGTGGTTAGGATTCAGGATGATTCACGTTGACCCACAAGTCTTACTTTACCTCATGTCCCACTGCTGCTTAAAAGCCCTCGGTTCCATGGTTTGAAATTAATTTCCATCTATGAAGATGGATTTATAGAAATAGCTTTCATTCCTTCAACTAATAATTTTCAAGAAACCAAAAATAGAAAGTAATATTAAGCAATTATGGTGTAGACATTCTCCAGAGAGAAAATCTAGGCTTCTTTTCCACTAATCTCTGAAGAATATCTGCAGAAACAGACACATATTCCATGGGCATGAGGGTGACTGGTAAAATTGATAATATGTACAACTGACAGAGAAATCAAACATTTTTTTTACTTTTTAGGAGTTTACAAAGTAAACTGGACCAGGTTTTCATATTAAATTTAGATTACTCAAAATTTCTGGCTACAAAATAGCACAGTTATGCTGAAAAGACTAATGAATCCAAATTATGAATAGAATGTTCTTTCATAACTAACAAAGTTAAGACAACTGTGTCTTTTGTGGTTTGGAGGTGAAAGAGAATTTTGAAGAAGAAGTTATTTTCAGTTACAAAGGTTGAATATCTTTTAACTGTGACTGTATGAGGTAACCATAGGACCTGCGTGCGAACACTTCTACTTGGCTGAAATGTTTCCACTTTATTTTAAGGTGTTGCACCAATGTGTGTTTGACTATCCATGGACACTACTACAGAAACTGATAGAAAACCAGTGGAGTTAAAGTGAATCTACACTGGACAATGGAAAAATATAATATAGTCCTTGATGCCTGTGATCTGGGATGAAATGATGCAACAAACTCATACTGTAATTTCAGCCTTCAGTCGTATGTTTAAAGCTGGTAGTACCATCTAGTGGGCAGAGAAAGAATTGCAGAGTACAAATACAAGTAGCATTCTGAGAACGTAAATTGAGATTTAGGAAATAAAATGACAACAGATATCACTCATAAAATTGTTGGATCTATAATTTTTTTCACATTAATGTGACAAATACATTTAAAGGAATACATTTTTGAAAAATATAAACGAATTTGGTACAATTCTTTTTCATTACCAGTGATGTACTTCAGCTAAATATGATTGCTCTATAGCTTCTTTCTCAAAATTGTAAGCCCTATGTCCTAGTCCTTTAAAACTGTTGGTCTGGCACTGTCCCATAAATCTGCATAGACTCATTTAGCTTTGGTTTAAATTCCTTCTTGTCTTTCTTTTCCAAAATCTATATCATAGTTATTATTGCTTCATTATTATTTTTATGTAGCTCAAGAAGAAGCACAACTGATTTCAGTTTTCCTTTTAAATTTATAGAGGATACTTTTTTATCATCTTCTGGTTCAGCTATTTTAGATTGCCTCACTTGTTGGAGGTTTCCAAGCTCCTGTATATTATGTATAATATGTTAGTCTTAAGAACTATTGAATTCTTACAGTATGGACTGATCAGCATACTTGGTATTGTAAAACTGGGGGTAAAATTGGAATTAAGTTTTGATAAAAATTCTTCACAAGTTAGTTTCCATTTTAAGTGACTTCTGATTTTCTTCCTTTGTGTAATGGTTTAACCCCAGTAAGCAACCATGTACCACTCACCCACTCCCCTCACCAGTGGGATTAGGGAGAGAATCAGAAGGGTAAGAGCCTGGAAGCCCATGGGTTGAGATAAAGACAGTTTAATAAGGAAAGCAAAAGCCACACACAAACAAAACAGGAAATTGATTCACTCTTTTCCATGGACAGACAGATGTTCATCCATCTCCAGGAGAGCAGGGCCTCGACATGTTTAACCGTTACTTGGGAAGACAAACACCATCACTCCAAATGTACACCTCTTTATCTTCCTTCTTTCCCCCAGCTTTGTATACTGAGCATGTACTGTCATATGGTCTGGAATATCCCTTTGGTCAGCTGTGGTCAGCTGTCCCAGCTGTGTCTCCTCTCAATCTACCACATACCTCCAACTTCTTTGCCAGCATGGTAGTACAAAAAAAGCAGAAAAGGCCTTGTGTCTGTGTGAGCCCTGTTCAGCAACAAGAAAAACATCTCTATATTATCAGCCCTGTGTTCCACACAAATCTGAAACACAGACATACTAGCCAATGTGAAGAAAATTAACTCTCCCTGAACCAAAACCAGCACACTTTGTAAAAGATATTTATGTTTACATAGAAATCTCTACATAAAAACATCAGTTTTCAACAACTAGAATGCTAGTAACTGATAACTAGATCTTCATTAGGAACTGTGTCTCATAAAGAAGGATAATTGCAGTATTTAATGAACATTTGTGTGTGAAAGCCAATATTCTTCTCTGATCTTTAATTCTGCCTTGCTGATGAGTCACCAGATTACAGTTATCTCTAGTTATCTCATCTCACAGGATGATGTACGAGTGAAGAGTATGAGCAAAACTCATCTTGAGAAACCTCCCTGTTTGTAGTTGGTCTGAGGAAGCTGAGAGGATTATGTGTTCTTGGGCATCCACAACCAACCAGTAGTGTCTGAACATGTCTCAGAGAGACAACCTCTTGTGGCAAATTCTTAGCTCACATTCATTGTTGTCTGTTCATCTTAGACAGAGCTGGGTCAATTTACAAGGCCTCTGTATCTTCCTCTTCCTCTCTCTACCCCCATACAACTAATGCAGTGAGTTGTGACTAATGAACATGTAGCTTATGTTTCTGGGGTTTATGTGACTTTTCTTAACAGTCATGAAATGGTAGTCAGTTATGAGCAAAAGCAAAGAAACGTGACAAGGGTAAAAATTATTTGGAAGGATGTTACTGGAGAAGTTGCTGAGACAACTTTGAACATCTGTATTACTGCGAGCAGATAGTACTTTGAATCTAGTGGCATTGATAAGAAGGTGGCAGATATAGTGTTTCCTATAAAGAGCTCACAAACTATTCACCTCTCTTTACTGAATCGAAGCTTTAATTCCCAGACTTCAGAACCTTGCTAAAATACAAAAGCAGCAGGGGGTGAGTTCCTGTGTTGAATTGCAAATTTTGAGTTAGAACAGGTTCTACAGGCTTCAACTTTACAGTGCCACTTTTGAAGGCACTAAAAATAAATCAATAAATAGTAGTCTTAGCCACAAAGATTTCTCAGTGTAAAAGGTTAATATGATCCTTTAGTAGCAGGCTATTTCATGTGTCATACATAAATTATCCTACAATGCCCATATTCTGGTCATAGCCTGCTATTTACCACCTTGTAGAGTATTCAGGACTTTAAAACTGCTTTCTTCGTGGTTTATTGCTATGTGTTTCCTTCAGAGGGGAGAGCAAGGGTGACATCCAGTGGTGCATTCAGCATTTTGTGCAGCTGGACTACATCTTCAGTGAAGTGAGGTCTCACTGAGGTCTTAGAGAGACAAAACATTACCTAATAAAGCTTTTATCAAATTGAGACTCCATGACTTTCCACATGCCCCCCAGACTGTATATTTTAATAAATAATATCCATTTCTCCATACACTTCTGTTCAGAATTAGGAAGCAAAGGGCATTAGTAAAAACTAGGCCAAAGAATATCTGTGAATTGGGTTTTGCTCACATGAAATAGTAAGTAAATAACGACATAGTAACAAATATTTCCTCTCCAATTTTAGCAGCTCTCCTACAGTGGATATTCAAGCCAGAAATGTCACAAGTCAGCGTTATCTGCGGATATGCCATTTAAGTCGGTAGGGCTTCCCCATCCCAGATTTAAGACAGGAAAATGGTGAGAAAAACTCACAATTTTTTCCTTAATTTTTTTCTGCAGGTTTCAAGTATTCCAGTAAAGGAAGGTATTATGTAGAAGTATGAGGATGGAGGTATTATTTTAGCTTAAATCACTTAAATTAGGTCTTCCTAGCAACGTATTCTAGAAGGCTACTGTCTCAGTCATTCTACATTCACAGAACTGCTAGAAAATGGGGCATTTTACTGGCCAATTATACCGTCAATATATTTCTGAAACTCATGGCAGCATGTATTCAACATTTAATTTTGGGAACAGAAGTAAACATACTGTTTCTCCTGACCTATCTGCCTTCCAGCCCTGTGTGTGTCTCAGAAAAGGCCTGCAGCACCCTCTGGGCTGTTCAGACATAGATTACAGCATACACAAATGTCATACATGTGGCATAATGTATGCGCTACAGGGAATATTCTACCTGTATATCAGGATGGCTTTGGGAATGTATTCACTGTAGCTCTCCGTGATCTGCAGAAGACAGACTAGATACCATACAGGGAAGCCACAGTATTAAGTAACTTTAAAAAATGAGACCTAGGCATAAAATTTTGAGTTTCTACGAGATCCTACCTTATACAGAAATATAATATAGTCCAGTTAAAACATTACAATTGTCTTAAATCATTTTCTTACCTTCCATTTAGAGGGGGGCGGGAGAGAGGAAAAAAAAGGTGGCTTTTAAAGCTCAAACTGGCTTTGAAGAATGTAACAGTGATGGGAAAATTAAGTTTATTTTTTTAAAGTACATACAACTATGTAAAAAGGAAAAGGAATCGAAGAGGAAAGGTGCCAGCCCACAAAGGCCTGGCCTATTTCTCTCTTTTCTGCCAGACCCCCTCCTCTCTCCACTCTCGAATCCTGAGTAAGGGTTATTGTTAGACTTATGGTTAGGATTAAGGTTAGGGTTAGGGTTAGGGTTAGGGTTAGGGTTAGGGTTAGGGTTAGGGCTAGGGTTAGGGCTAGGGTTAGGGTTAGGGCTAGGGTTAGGGCTAGGGTTAGGGTTAGGCTTCTCTTTTGTGTTAGGATTAGGGTTTGGGTGTTTTTTTAATGTTAATGGCGCAGCATCATTGGCACCTGAGAGCCCAAGGCTGCCACCTTTTCTCTTGCCACAAAGCTCAGTCCTTCCTTCACACCACTGGGTCTGGGAAATTGCCATTTTTCAGCCAACAATTGAAGATGGACGAAGATTCCTCTTCGAAAAGGAATCCCAGAGGAAAGCGGCCAGCCCACAAAGGCCTGGCCTATTTCTCTCTTTTCTGCCAGACCCCCTCCTCTCTTCACTCATAATTCCTGGGTTAGGGTTACTGTTAGACTTAGCTACTTATTCTAATATTTCTGTTTATGTCCCAAGATCAGTAATGTCAAGAGAAGAATTTTTATGACAAGTGGACTGACACAATCTCTCTACAATGTACTGTAAGATTAATTAATTAATGAAAATTTCACAGTTGGTAGATGCATTTGCTAATCATCTGAACTGCATTCACTTTATCAAAATGTCTTTTGTGGTCATATGGTATCATGATATAACTTCTGATATTAGGGTGAACAAAAAGCAATTTGAATAAAACCAAACTTCCAATGAAAGAAGTGATTATGCATGCATCTTCAGGTATCATTTCTGTATGATACTAGATTATTATGATCCATATCAACAAAGTTACTTCAGTGTCTAATCTAGCCCTCATTTAGGCAGGTAGGATCCCAATTAGGTCAGGAGGGCTCAGAGAATGAAGTAACATCTTTTATCAAATCAGCTGATGCTGTTCAAAGTAGATGAGCCTCTGAGTTCATGACTTCAGATTGAACTCAGTGTAAAGACTGAGGCACCCTGCAAACAGAAGCAGAAAACCCCATTAGCTGAGTGGAGACATGCCTGCACCATATAAGTTCAGTTGTAATATTTGAGCTTCTTCTCTATGAGAGGGTATTACTTGGGACTGACAGGAGGTGCCAGTGTCAAGGTGATGAGTTCAAGTACTGACCTTGACCTCTGCTTGTCGTGTAAAGCCGAGGTGGAGGAAGGAGAACACCTCCTCGTTTTGCACAGTCATTCTCTGGTTAGCTCTCCCGTCCCGCAGGAGGGAGACCTGGGTCATGCTCCTCTTTGGTGCCTATGGAGACCTGAAGGTCCCCCTCAAAGGCCCCAGGTAGATACTCCAGCAAAAATGATACTCTGTGTTACAACAGAGAACAAGATTCCTGCCTCTGCTTTCACAAGTGACTCAGTTTCACATTTAGTATTCAACAGATCTTGTGCAGGAGTCAAGCCACCCCCACCCTTGTCCCCAGGCCACAGACACATGCTTTCTCTGCCCTAGTAATTACTTAATTATTGCCACATGAAAAAGTTTCAACAGATGGTCTGGAGCTGAATAAATTCTATTCCTGCAGGCCAAGGATTCGACAAAATTTGGACCCCAGTGAGCCCTCTAACAGCTGAGCCTGTAGAGCTGGCAATAAGACAATCTTTTACTGTATTATCTACTTTGTGGTTGTTTCCTGTAAATGCTCATCATGACCATAGATAAAGGGGCACAGGAACCACCTAGGCAGCAGTGCAGCAAGCATTTTAAGGACATAAGTCTTAGAACTACATATGACTGAGGCAGTTGACAGGTATCTGTATCCTTTATTGATCTAAATGGAAACAGCTAAGGAATGGGCATATTTGTAGCTTAAATCCAATTGATAATATTTAGAACAACTACTTTTTACAAAAGAATAGGTGAGACTTGCATCATATCTGTTTCTATAATTACTTTCCCCACACACACATTCCTCTTTCCCACAGTTTTGCCCCTAATTGCTCACAGTCTTGCTGCTCCTTCCCAAAGTCCTACATTCTGCACTGGGGAATGCTGCTTTTCATTGACCTAATTTTTCTTTTTCTTCTTTTTTTTTTTTTTTTAATTAAACATTATTATCTGAACAAAGCAGGATGTCAATTGATAGATTTTAAAAGGAGAGGTCATTATGATCTGCTGCTTTGAGCAGTTTTACAGACGCTGCCAAAGAACCTCACCCAGCCCTTTCCACAAAGAAGTGCATGGGCCAGAGATGAGCATGTCATGTAGTACAGATCAGTCCTCAGCAGCAACATGAGAACACCTCAGGAGGATCTGACTGGACAAACAAGGCTTTGAGAGGGCAGCCCAAACTGCCAGAATAATACTGTGTGGCAGATCAAACAGCAACATTTATTTTAGGACTGGCTTAAACATCACAGATATCCAAAAGAAATGAAATTTGTCTTCTATGAAATGATAGTAACCATATCAAGGAAAATTAAAGGCACATTGTACATTTTAAATACATTTTAATTGCACTGTGATCTAGGGAAAGACAAGAGACGAGGGCTTGATACAAATTCTTGGAAAAACCCATCAGCATACCCTGTCTCTGTTGGTGTCATCAAAGTTACACAAGATATAAATGAATGCAACTCAGTACCATCTGGAAGGTACTGTGTAACAGCTAACAATTGAATTTATATAGCAAGTGCAAGGGAAAGGCAGCTTGCTTTTAGCTGACTGTGTGCAGCAAACAAGCCTAGAAACTGAGACTGAAACATGACAATATAGCATTACCCTGAAAAGAGAAATACAGTTACTAAAAACAAACAAACATGAAGTAAGTAGTCAGAAATAAATCAGGATTAACTACTCAGAGTAGGAAACCTCATGCATTCAAAGTAAGGTAGAGTTAAGAAGAAAATAATTTATTAAAATGAGCTTTGTATGCTGGACTTGTATTTTTACAAATAATTAACGAAGCACTTAGAATGATTTCACACCATACCACCATGAGGTTTTCACCTGAAGTGGCATTGCTTTATGTTTTCTTCTCCAAACAATTTTATTTCTAACTTCTTAAATGTGTTCTCACCAACCCCCAGTCAGGCATGAAGTTGTGGGATACCATGAAACTTGTCCAAAGCTCTGCTCTTGGGCTGACCAGGGACAATTGTACTTTGTGGCAACTTAGGAAGATGTAGCATGTGATTTTCCCCACTGATTTGTTGAAAAGAAAACCTTTTCAGTCCAGGGCATGAAAATGTGGTGTTAAGTGTTCCCTCTGCCTCTGTAGCAGGAGTGTACCTGGATACCCCAGAATACCCTGCTAAAGCCCTTCTCAGAGCTGAAATACACAGGCAGGATGTTTGGCTCCATCAAAGATACTTCTGCAAATGCCACTTCCACAAGGGGTGAGGAGTTTCACAACCAACGGAGTACAAGTACTTTGCTGCAGCAGGCAGAAGGAGCACTTTATTCCAACCTGTGCTTCACAAACATTTTCCTAGTAGTTGTTCCTCAGCATTTCATTGCTCAACAGTATTTAAAGTGCAATATTTGGGGCAGGTCTTTGGGTTGAAGTAAAGACAGCTATCAGTGTGTGCTTTGTCATATGTCAGAAAGTGGGGATGAGAGTCAAGGCTGTGCCATCTCCTCCCTGGTCCCCACCACCCCATCTTTGGGCTTCTGCAGAGGCCCACTGGTGGTGAGGCCATTGGACACAGAACAGCAGGAGGGATGGAACAAAGCAAACAAATTGCACTGAAAGGCTCATCTTTCAAAAAACTTTCAGGGGAGGAAATTAAAAGAAAGAAAGCTCCCAGGGCTTGCTTTCAGTTAAAACACTTGTGTTAATATGAATCCCAGTTTTAGTTGTTTTTTCTGTGCAAAGGACACTTTCCAAATAACCATAATCTAATGAAAGATAAATCCACTTGTACAAAATAAAACATGAGACACTTCAGACTCAATAAACCCTCTAACAATAACAACTGCATAAAGTTGATAGAGGATCTTAAGAATCATTGAAAGTTTACCAAAGGAAGAAAACATATCTAGTAGGGTCATCCTGAAGTATTTAAAGTCTAAAGCAATCATCTGAAATGTGCTTTTCATACATGCATACATAGGTTTCACTAGCACATCCTTCCACATCCTGCTTAGAGCTACCTGCATAAGTAATGAGTGAATTAATTAGCTAGAGATAAATAGGCAGTGATATATATATATATTAATTTTATGTAAATTGTCTGTGGCATATAGCTTGACTCTTTTGCCTTTGATCTGCTGATAATCTCCAAGTGTGTAGATTTCAGCAGGCCAAATAATTTTTATCTCTGATGAGAGTACTTTTGGCAAGTTTTCCATCAGTAGGAAATGAGCTGGAAAATTCTGGTGAAACTTCAAAGCAACAGCTTAAGGTGATCTTTAATTTCATGAATTTCAGACTGCCTCTTCTGTTTAATAACATACTGAATTCTTTCTCCCTGATACACTTCTAAAAACTGCAAATAAGATGAATTCATAAAAATCATGTATGAGATATATGAGAAATTTTGTCACCTTGGAATATGGGGCATTTTTCAAATTATAGAGATATTAAGAGTTAAAGCTTTGAGTACTGTCTTTCACTAGTGCATTCATTTGTACAAATAAATTGACTTTAAATCCTTTTACATCTGAGTCATACTTGCTGGGGTGGGAGGTGCACTGTTCATTTGTTTGACTGATTTCTGCTTTAATATTTCTCCCAACTTTGTTATAAATAACCATTCTTCTACATCCTGCATTCTATATTTATTAGTTCTAGTAATGCCTTCAGTTATGTCTCACATGTATACAATAAATTAGGGACAACAGGAAGCCTGCTGCAACTCCTGTTTAGGAAGGGGGGCAATCTAGCTAAAAATCCAAAGGGTGAAAAAGTAATGTCTTCCAAGGCTTAAATTCTAAGGTAAGGAAAGACAAAAGTTGATAAAATATTAGAGGGAGAATATATCTCAGTAGTCATCTCTTCAAAAATATCATAAGTCATCTAGACTCAGAGGTCATTGATGTGCAGAGAGCATTTAACTGTGCCTATTCTTGGGAACTGATCCAGTTATTAATTGTCCAGTCATTAACTGGGGCTGTACAAACAGCTTAACAAGCCAAGCAAGGTCAGGATATATCTTACTCCTTAAACATTATCTGCATTCACATTTATCTCACTTGTAGTGTAATCATTACTCTTGAAACAGTCTGCTTCCTTCTAAAAAGTGTCACTTCACAGCAAAAGCGCTATGAAAAAGAAGAAAAAAACTCTGCAAGATTTACATAATTGTTGTTCCAGTTCCTGGCTAAACACCTACAAAGCAACATAACAGGGTTTGAACGAAATGGTTACTATAACATATAATCCTATCCCAAAAGAAAATAGAAACAAAAAAAGTTTTAAAAGTGACCAGTTACACAAAGAAATTGCATCAATATGAATCGTTTCAATGTTTGTTTACTTGCTGATGGTTATCTGTGAGGAAAAACAAAGAGTATCCAGCTCTGGGAGACCATTTATTTTTTCAGAGTGCTGGAAGAACATGGGATCTATTGACCTGGAACAGCAGCAAGAACAGAAAACAAGGCCAATGACAGTGCCTCTGGCAGCAGTTAAAAGCTGATGTTTTGGGGAAGGGGGAGGCCAGGATCCAGCACAAAGTAAGCTTCCCAGAGCCATAGAGCAACCAGCGACAGGCACAGATTTGGGCTTCATCTCAGATGCTAGTTTGCTGTACAGCTGCTTCTGCCGTATGGTACAGCAGGATTTCTCTAACCCACATTTAGTTATGTGCCCTGCTTCTGCCTAGAGCCATCTGCAGATAGAGAAAGGATTTGTCCAAAGAACAGATTACCTCTTTCTCAGTTCATAAAAGACTGCATCAAAGCAATGAAGAAGCAGGGAGAGGGGCAAGGCAGGTTAACTATTCTCTGGTTAAAAGAAGCATTGGCAAGGAAAAAAGAAGGGGGGGAGACAAGTCAAACACTCGAGGCAGAATATGCTACTGCCCACCCACTGAAGAATAGAGTGGGTATTCCACAAACACTACACCTGTAGGTATCTTGTGTAAAAGAAGAAATTCTGCACTCAAAACAGGAATAGGTCCAAATGTTATTCCTCAAGGCTAAGTGATCATTACAGACTACTGTTGAACTGGCATCAGCACCAAGGAATCAAAGGACTCTAGATACCACTGGGTGGAGAGAGAGGCCTGGACCCTGAGATTAGCTCAGTTGGTTAAAACTTGGTTGTAATAACGCCAAGGTCATGGGTTCAATCCCAAGTATGGGCCACTGACTTAAGTGTTGGGCTCCATGATCCTTGTAGTTCCCTTCCAACTTAGAATAGTCTGTGATTCTGTGAATGTGACCTCAAACCTATGCCTGGGGACAATCAGTAACCCGGTCTCGTTAATTTGGGTAAGAACTGACACTAAGGACAGGTTAGTCAGCACTCAGACATGAGACATGGTTGGAAAACAGTAAGCCCCCCTCTTTACATTGCTTCACTGCTATGATTGTATTGTAAATGCTATTGAACTCATTCCCACTCCGGAAGGCAGTGCACATTGCCACACTGTCACAAACTTGGAGAATAAGATGCTGACCAGATCGGCTAATGTAGCCAGATCTATTGGCTGTGTATCAGGGATGGGGGATGAATGCGGATGTCTGGATTTTCTTCAAAGAACTGCTTCTCAGAAGCAGTTCAGATGTAGCACAGACCAGAGGAAATTAGCTTTTATTTCTAGTACCAAAGTTAATGCTTCCAAAAGATCAAGTTCTTCTTTTGATAAAAATGCTGCGCAGTAATGCTTCCACCATTTGAGGTTGCGCAAAGGTAGGGACACCCAGCAAGAAAATGCAGAAAATTAGTCCAGTGTGGCCAGAAGCAAATACTAACTTCCTCCTAAGCCTGTGTTAGCAACTGCAAAAAAACCACACTGAATTCCTTCTCTTCTTCCAAGGCCTAGGATATGGCAATTAATAAGGTCTCATGGCAAGCTGCAGTGGTGAAGGACTAGGAAGGACTAGGAGACACTGCCTTGTCAGTTCACTAGGGACTTTATTAGCATATGTACAATAAATGCCGTAATTAAGGATAGGACAGGTTTACTCATCTCTTATTGCTCAACCAGGAATATCAAATAGGTGAGTTTGTCCTTAGATGACTGAAACAGGGCATTTTTGCCTGTGAACATAGTTGTTATGCCTCCATGGCAAAAATAAAACAATCATGGAGTGTCACATTAGTTTAAAAATTTTATGACACAGTAATGTTTCTCTGAATTTGAAATCCTTTTAAAAGTGGCTTGAAGAAAAAGTAAAAGCAGCTTTCAGAGAGCTTTACTGGCACATTAAGTTATGCATTCTAAGTCCTGGAGGTGAAACACTTTTAGCATTTATGGGAACTCTGGGATTCCAGTCCTCATGCTGAGACAGTTACTAATACATGACAGAAAGCATCTGTGATCTACTTCTCGCAGGGTACAAGCCCCAAAGCATCCTTTGCATAACCCTTTACTCACATGGCAGATTGACTGCACCACACAGAAATCAATGTGATGTATACGCTCTGATATGACAGGTCCAAAGTATACTCTACAAATTATTCAATATGAACTGCACATTAAAAATGGGATTATGCTACTGTGAATGGGAAAACGATTGCCATTCTAATTTCCCACTAAACCAGACTGGGGTGTCCTTATGAACATGGCAGTTCTGTACAGAGAGAGTAACAGCCTAGTCTTCTGTTGGAAAATGCCTGGTTCATTTCTTTGATGTCCAGGCTTCTACTAGTCTCTGTGAGAGTGCACAGGCAAATATATCCATGCAGAACCAGGGCCAAGCAGCTGGCCCTGAAGTGAGGCCATAACAGACCTTTCTGAATCATACAGCCTTTGTCACTGAATGTTTCTACTCTGAACTGCTTTTTTTTTACTAGATGACTGGATCAAAGCTGTCTAGCTGGCAAGAGATTTCATTCACTTCAATCAGCATGGAAGTATGTCTGGTTTAAACTTGAATTTCGAGACAGGCATATTTTCACAACTTTGGTCTTCCTGAGTTATATGATTACTCACTTGCACTGATGTGGCATTGGCACCTGCTACCTAGCAGCTTTTCCCTGTTGGTGTAGTTTCTGCAATTATGATGTCAAGCTGATAAGCAGGGATATTATGTAAGTGGTGTCTATGGGAATTCTGACTGGCTAAAATAAAGAAAAAGATGTTATGATAGTACCTGGCAAAAGTATGCATCTTATAAGCAGAAAAGCAAATCTCCCTTTGCCAGTTTGTCTCAGAGTACTGCATGGGAGAACAGGCTGTGCTCTCCAATGCTTTGTGTAAGCAAAACTTGAGAAAGGTCTGCAGTGCAGCACCTGTGAAGTGGCTTGTCACACTCCTGCCACGGTAATACATCCCTGCGGTACCTCTTGCCTTTCTCAGGCAGCTTCTTGCTTTGGATGGCGGTGGGTGGGCTATCTTCTGGAGGATCTCTGTCTTAAGTATCTGTGACTGCAAGTTTGAGCCACTGAAAGAGTTGTCTTGCTCCTCTCCCTGAAGTCACAGTATGGAAACATGTATGTGAAATCCCATGATCTGGAGAATGACTTTCCCATGCACCATCTTTCCGTGCATTTCAGGGGTTCTGTCTTGGATTTTCCCAAATGTAGTTAATTCAGCTGCCATGAATTGCGGGGGGAGGGTGGGGAAATTCATACACAGTCTTCCTTGAAAAGAAACAGCTAATGTACGCAGCTGTCACATGCATGGTTAAGTGCACTCCACAGACTGCAACACCAGTGGAGGGGGTTGGGCTTGCAATCCCCTTAGCTTACCTAAGAAATCTGTGCCTGTTCTCACATGCTGAAAACACAGGACCTGAAACACAGGACAGTACTTCTGGGAACAGATCAGAATAGCAATTCCTTTACTGGTTAGATTAAAAATTGTGGAGAACGGATATTCATGTGCCAATATCTGTTGAGTATTCACATGACAATTGTGGTCAATTTTATCATGTTTGGGCTTAAATTCTCTAATGTGTAGTCTTCTAAACTCACTTGATATGGAAGAAGCCCTTGATTGGACCATATGCTGCCACAAAAACACATCACACTTGTTTATTTTCACCAATTCCAGTTCACCTCAATGCAGAAACACAGCCTTTGGGTTGCGGATTGATAGAAATCACACTAGAAAAAATAATTTTAAAAAATTGATACAATTAAAATCCTACGGGAATTAAAACAGGAAAAACTTGCAATTTGGGCTTGGAGTGCTCACACTAAAAACTGGGGTGCTGCTACCCATGTGTTCGGTATGGCCTCTATGTGAGCTAAAGGTCATGACATCTGCAGAGAAAAATTCACATCAATTCCAAATAGCTCAGTACATCATTTTAATGTCCACAGTTATAAACAGCAATGGGCTGCAACTTGTCGTAGTTACAATCCACACATCCAGTGCTGTTTGGATATCTTAGTCTTGCAATTGCGTTTTTTCTCCAAATGGGTTGCTCAGCAATAACGATTATTCAGAGAAAAGTGGCAGACAGGGTCAGGCAGCGGCAGAATTGAAAGTGAAAACTTGAAAGATGCTAAATGAATATTTATGCAGCGCAATCTTCACTCTCGAATTATGGAGCATAATGGGATCAGCAAAGCTAACGGAATTCACGCTGCGTGAACTTCCTCTGTGAGAACTTAAGTTTAAGCTGCACATAAGATTGACAACCCGTGAACACAGAGAAAACATTCAATGGCATGTAAAAACTTCACTGAAATAATGTTTCTGACTATATCAATGTTCTGGCAATAACAGAATAAACAACATTTTTTTTCAGTCAGATTTTAAATCCACAGGCCACTTTTTTGAAATGGCATACAAACATTGTCACAGTAGACTTTATTCTTTTGTTTCATTGCCATTTTGGTATGTCCTACTGGCAACTGAAAAGCATCCATAGGGACCCAGTAATGACTACAAGGCTTTCAGAATAGCCTGGCAGCGAACATCTCTTAAAGGCTGGTGATGGCGAGGAGCAGCCAATGTTCCACTCTCGTATTGCAAGATTTGTCAGGGAATACTTTCCATAGCAAAAACAAATGGCAGTTGGCTGAATTTGGAGAATCTGTCTTATTTTGAAAGATTTTCTTCTCAAGTATCTTGGTGCACATGGGCAATGAAATCCAATCCTGTGCTGTAGGGTCAGCACAAGAGCTGCAGATCAGTTTACTCTTTTGTGGGGCTGCAGATTTAGTCACAGCTGTCTGCATTTCATCCACTCTCTATTTCTTTGAGCAGGTCACTACAAAGACTCAGGAGCTCTTATGATCCATCACTCTGCACAAACCTCAAACCAGCTGATACCTGGGGCTAAGTACTCGTATCTTTAGACAGACAGCTGAACCTTTTATGTTTATTTTCTTTGACATTTCTGTAATATAGTGACATTGTTACTAAGTCTTGATTTAAATGACAGGGGTTTTTATTGTCAATTACACAATAGCACATCAACTACAGAAACAGCCAGCTACCTTATGTATGAATTTCATTAAATGAGAGTATGCAAAACAACTTTTAAAGATGCAGAATGTAGCCCACGCTGCTAACCCCGCCTTTCGCTGCCCGCCCCACAGCTGCCCCGGCCCGGTCTGCGGGCGCGTGCCCGGGAACGCGCGCGCAGCCGCCACAAGCCGCGCGTATGTTTGTGTGCTAAAAATAGATGGGAGAGCCTGACAACTGCATTCTGATTGGCTGCCGCAGAGGTGCCGGCAGCCAATGGGAGCGCGGGGAGCGCCGGGGCGCGGGCGCCGCTGGCGCGGCGGGGGCGCCCTCGGCGGGGAGGGCGGGGGCAGGGCCCGCGGGAGCGCGCGGCGGTGCCGACCGTGCCGCCAGTACCCCGGCCCCGACCCCGGCCCTCCCGGGCCCCGCCCGCCTTCCCGGGCCCGGCAGCCGCGGGCCGCCATTGCCGCCCTCCGCTCCCCCCGCCTGTGGGGGCCGCTGCTCGGCCGCGCCGGCAGGGGGCAGTCATGGCCGTGGCGGAGCGTTCAGTTCCTCAGTGGCGTCTTGGAGTAAACAAAGGCACTGGAACCGCTTTACGGGAATGTGTCACCAGTCTGTTTCCATGTAGTTTGTACATCCTACAGACATTTCGCGCACTTCCGTGTACAAAGTAGTGCCTGCACTGACAGAGGGATAAATCAAGGAAACAATAGCTGAAAGAACAAAAATGAAGTATAAATGTTTTGGTTTTTTTTTTTTTTTCCCATGGAATTGTTAAGAAACACTGTTAGACCAGTTGCAACGAAAGGTTAGGAGAACGCTCTCTGCTCTACATAATAAAAGCATCAAATATGTACAATAAATGGGTCGAATCAGTAATTTCATTGGAAAGAAACATCACCTTTAGAGACATACATATAGACATATATGGAAAATAAAATAATAAATCAAATTGCTAGTGCTTTAGAGTTACAAAAAGTGCGCTGAGGGAACTTGGAAGACTGAAGCAGGGGTGATTATCAGGTTGCTGTGTCCTGATTTATTCAAGCACTGGATAACACCTCCGGAACTGTTAAAATGTGTCAGTCTTGAGCAGTGGTTTCACTCTTTTATCCAGAACCCCTTTTCTCATGGGTGCCACACAGACTAAGCATCACAGAAGTGTGAGTCCAAATGTAACGAAGGTAAAAACTGTGAAGAAGGGAAGTGAAAGAAGACTCTTCCACAGAAATTAGTATCTTTTGATTTTTGCCTTGGCTCACACCAACAGAAGGAAGCAAGCAGTTCTGTGTTCTGGTCCATTTTAAGTTAAAGGTTTTGAAACTTCTAAAAGTCATTATTTTCTCTTGCTGTTATGTTATGCATAGGTAGCCTTCAGTACCTGAGCATTATCTTGTCCGTATGAGCTGTTGCTGTCAACTTGTAATTTGCATACTAATTGTTCAAAATCTTGAGCAGTAGAAAAGTGAACTGTCCACAATTCAAAGGATTTCTCAATTATCAAAGCAAAGTACTTCATGGCAAAGAGTGTAGCCAGCAATTATCTACTGCCAAGTGTCAAAACACATGTAAAACCAATATTAACTGCCGGGAACAGAAGGAAGCTGATTTCTTCTGTGGCAGTTTGAGGTTTCTAGCATGAAAAAGAAAATAATTATTCACATATTCTGTTATCTCCAATTGTAACGGTATTTTCTGTGTGCTGATGGCATTCAGGAGAAATAGTCTAAGAACTATGGTGCTGTAAATTCAGAGGTGCAAGTTATATACAGAGGGACCATTCTCCACGTGGGTTCTGAGCAATTCTGAGGGCTTGAAGCTGGTGCAACTTTTCCAATGTGCACAGTCACTCTCTCTGTCTATAGGCAGCAGCAGAAATTTGATAGGTTTTAACCAGTCCCACCACCTGATCATCCTCTCCCATGTCATCACATTACAAAGCCAGAATGAAAGGGTTAAGGCAGGGTATTATTGTCTTGGATTTCATGGGAGGATTTCTCATGTGAGTCATAAATGTGAAACTTCTCTAAATTTGCCCTTTTGCTGTATAGGACAGTCCAGCTGGTTTTCGTTTTGCTGTGTGCAGCTGCAAATACTTCCAAAGTTTAGAAAAGCATAGTATATCTGTGCCAAAAAAAGTTTATACTGACTTTTAATACAACATTTGCACACTTTCAGTACCACAGCTTGAAGATCTTTCAAAACAATGAAAATAGCTTTTTAGATTAATCCTTCAATGAGAGCATCTTCAGCTTTTATTGATTTTCATGAATTTTTATACATTGCTTAGTAAACTTTTAACTTCTGTTTGCAGATTAATCTCACCTGTATTTTTAATTTTTGTCATAATCTTTGCCATATATTTTATTTTCAACACTATTTCTTGTTATGTCACATATACCTCTTATAGCTTCTGAATAGCTGTTTTATGGTGACAAGTCTGGCTGCTTATGTGCTGTTAATGTAAATGTGATATTTTGTGTTGATTAAGGTATAAAGTTCTTGAGGGCATCTGTTCAGATTTGTATGTGTAATTTCTTTTCCTACAATGTTTCTTAGACCTCTTCTGAGGTGCCCTGTATTATATTTTCTTTACCTTTCTGTACCGCAAATCCCTCTGGGCCTCTTTTCTGAATGCTTTAATTATCATGCTGTCTCTAAGACAATTACATAATTAAGTGGTTTTCCCTTTCATTCTGAATTTGGTAATTATTACAAAAACTCTAGAAAGTACATCAGCTGCCATATGAAGAAAAGCACTAAAAGAAAATGTACCTAGGAGAGAAACACAGTTGAGAAGATTTTATTAATAACCAATAAGTAAAATTAAAATTAAGAAGAAATAGGGAGAATTGAGCTTTCTGGACTCCTCCAGATTATTGGGGTTTAAAGTATAAAATTTTTGTAGCTTGGATGATGGCAAAAATGTGATACTCAAATGAAAATTTATAAGTATAGTTGTAGTACTTAAGCATTTCCCTAACTATGGTAGAATAGAGTGCTGAAAGGACAGGTGTTTTATTGTTTCTTATTTTTGCATATTTAGTATTTTAAAGATAGAGGTTTTTTTCCTCTCCCTAGTTCTAGCACTGCCTTAGTCACGTGTATGTACTTTTCATGTTTTATTGAAACAGATGGCATATCTCCTATTCCAAGGCTCAGGCAAGGGGGGCGTAGGAAATATGGTAGGATTAAATTATTTTGAAACAAAAAGACATCTTTCTCATATCCTATTTCTCATACACCTGCTAGTCTTTCAAGCAAGCAGTGACAGTAAACACTTAGAAACAGAGAGTGTGTTTCAGTGGTGGTGTTCTGAAAACCCTGCCCTGATCTTCGGTATTCAGTTCCTATGACTACCTATTTTTCAAAAACAGAGTCTAAAAGTTTACAGCTGAGCTCAGCTGAGCTCAACAGTAATACTTCTACCAACCACAAAGGGAGTAGATGAGGCATTTGTTCAAGCTCTATTAGAAAACATCTACCCTAAATCCACCAAAGTCACACGAGGCTCAGTGCTTTTGAAAATGAGGTCATTTCTTAAAACATATAAACATGAGTTCAGAAGCCTGATTTTCAGATTTTCATTGTGAAAATGTTGAACAAGCTTAATTTCTACAGAAATACTACAAAGTCAGGGGGGTTGGAATTTAGTATATGTATTTTTGCTCCAGGGAAGATTTGGAATGCTCTGAGTAACGTGTTTTTCTGGCCTTTGGATTCTGTATATATCATACATACATGTATGAAAATTATCCGTCAGCCATGTGTGCAGGACATCTGAGTGGAACAGTAATGCCATGTCTGGAAGTCCAGATGAAAAAATGGCTTGAAGCAGTTAGAGTTCCTGATTGTCATGGTTTCAGCCAGGTGGGGCCTAAATTTGGGTTTTAAAGTTTGGACTAGGCCTGAAAATTGTCAGGTGA
>JAWWEV010000043.1:43210557-43269067 GCA_035583235.1 Hafferia zeledoni
GTGTCATTCCTGGTTTTTGGACAGTGTGTTAGTGGTTCATATTTGCTGAAGTTGCTTGGTTGAATTTGAATTTTCAACCAATGGGTTATTTACAAACTGTTTGCTTTGACTGTTCACCCTGCTCTATTAAATATTTGCTTTGCTTCATCCTATTGAATCTAATTAATCAGCTTAAATTCCAGTATGTGCAATGCCTACCAGTGCAAATGACAGGAACCCTTTTGTTTGTCTGACTGTCATTGGGAAGTGCTTTGGCAAATCATGCTGCACTGGCATGCTTCAGCATCTTTGTCAAAGAGAAACAAAAATTACTAAAAAGTGATAAATCTAGTACAAAGAGATCTTTGTGATATTTTCAGAAAACCCAGAAAGTTTTTGTTAAAATAGGAATCTTCTTGAGCTCCGGAAAAGTCAAACCATTGAAGATATCAGGATTACAGAGTGAAAGTAACTGTAAACAAAGAACTTGCTGACTGTTGTAATTTTTTGTCAATCTCACCAAATATCTACTCACAGGCAAGGATCATATGTAGTGACCCACTTCCTAGAACTGATTTTTCCTTATTTTATTTTTTACATATCTTTTGAAAAATTAATTCAAAAGGAATAAAAATGTTGGCATTATGGTTGAGCTTTCTGTAAACTAACTTGACTGAGGAAATGTGGCTCTTAGGCACGAGTTCCCTCTCCAGTTAGGGAGCAAAAACAAGCACTGTCAGAAATTAGCTCAGCTAGTGGAATAATTGGTCTGTATGATAGGTCTTTTGAGGCTATACAGTTCTTTTTGCAAACTAGAGATGCAAGAAGAGCATACTTAGATGTAGATCCTTAAGTTGCATGAGATAGTGTTATTGCCAAAAGAGATTGGGAAACTGGCATGAGTTCCGTACAGACCCACTAATGCAGTAAAAGGGCTGGAGAACCAACCCGGTGGGGAGAGGCTGAGGAACTGGAGCTGACTCAGCTGGGAGCAAAGGTGGCTTTGCAGGGGCTTATGAAGCAGCCATGAAGAAGATGGAGCCAGGCTCTTCACAATGAGGCAACATCTGCAGACTGAAACAAGAGCAACCAAAACAGAATATAAGGAAATACTTTTCATACGGAGACCAATCAAGCAGTCCCTTAATCTGAATTTTGATCCTTTTACTGGTAGATCTGACTATCCAGGCCAAATGTACTGTTGGGTGAGATGTTGGATCTCCATTGGTGCCTTCTGTCTAATGAAGTCATTAGAGTATTGGAAAAGGAAGTCACAGTGCTGCTGTAAAAAACATTTACACAGTTTGCTATTGGAAGATCCTCTATAGCAACCAGTCGAGTTCAGAGCTGTTTACTGTAAGCTCATTTCACATAATTATGAAGGTGTGCCATTACAATATTCCATTATTTTCTCTAGTTTTGGTGTGTTTTAAGTTAACATTTGAACTGTATGCACCAGAGTTCACTGTGACTTTTATGAGCTTTTTAGTAAAAATGCTGGCTTTTACCTGATAATTTTTTAGTCTTTTCACCTGCAGTATCATTATTCTCTCAAAGGCCAGCTGACATAACTGTTTGAACACAGATATGTTAGCATGTCTTGTTCTTCTCTGCTTTTCTGTCTCTCAGGGTTCCCCTATTCATCTCTGTTCAGTATTGCTAAGATAATGAATTTACTACCAACCCCAAAGTAGGTCACAAATAAAGCAAAGCTCTTGTGACCTGTATGAATCATGTGGCCTCTTAAAAAACATACCCCAAATTTTGTTCCTCAACCCATAATTGCTAAAAAAATAAAGTCAGTAGGTTAAAATTATATCCAGAGACCCAAACCTGTCCCCTACTGCTATTTGTTTTTCTGGAGTTTGTTGATTTTGTCCAGTTGGTTAAGCATGCTGTCTTATTTTTAGGGTATTCCCTGACTTTCCATGTGGAAAACCACTATTTTCAGTTTAGCGTACTAAGGTAGTAGCAACAGAAGTAAACTGCTAGTCTAAATCTTCAAAAGAAGGAACAGAAAATGCAGTCTGTAGGTCAAAATCAAAGTAACAGCTTGCTATCAGTATTCCATTCCTACTTTTAGAGAGACACAGTGCACTCTAACAGGATCAGCTTCACATAGTTACTGACAGTTGAAGTATGGCAGAAACAGCCTGGGTGAAAAAAAAAAAAAAAAAAAAAGACTTAAAGCTTTAATTCTGCCTTTCCTTTCAGACAAAATACAGTTCAATTATTGCTCCATAGGTGGTGGGGCGGAAGGGGACACAGGAGAAAGACCTCCTTGCATTATTTTTTTCAAGGAGATGTGATGCCTGGGTTTTAGGACAAGGTAGTAGATGATGGCTCCCCTGGAGAAGTGAGACTGAACCCTGGGTCTGTGAATAAACCTGTGTATTACACAGGGCAATTAGACAATTTACTTTGCTGATCTTCTGTTGCCACTCGTACTTTGCTTTTGTACTTTTATAGGAATACATTCAGGAAAGAGATGGAGTCTAACTATGTATTTGTTGAGACCCTAAGAAGTTCTTTAAAATGTTTGAAAAACATACTCTCACTATTTCAAGAAACTAACTCAAGTCATAAGGACAACCTGAGTTCTTCAAGGCTTGGTAGATTTTACCAATAGCAGTTCTTGATTTCATTCCCTTAGTTTCTAATCAATGCAAATGTGTACCCATCATAAATGATTTGTACTAATTTAACACTAAATAGAAAAAAAAAACACTTAGGAAGAAAGACTTCAAGTTGGCAAAATATTTTTAAATAATGGCTCAAAAGCTGAGTTTTGCATCATCTATTCTCTTTTCAGTCCTTTCATGAGAACAGTTCACAGTGCCATTAGTATGCTTTATATGGAACAAGGCTCTTCTGAAAGTTGCCCATGTTAAATCTGCAGGGGAACGTTTCACTTTGTGGAGGAGACATGGAAAAAGATGTTTGGAATTGAAGGTGGAGATTACTGACTCCATATCCAATACTGAAAGCAAATGTAGACTCAAACCACACTTTCCCTTACCTTGTATATCCTCTGTGTATGTCTGAGTACTATCTGTTTCTTTGACCCATTTCATTCTCTTATTTCTCTTTACTGTTACTACTGGGAGTTATTTGGAGCTTGCTGCAGCACCAAAATGCAACTGCTGTTTCAGGAAAAACTCCTTCAATAAAGCAACCAATGAAAGGTGACCTCAAGCCTAAAGGAATACATCTGGTGGAGTCCTTGCTCCTGAATTAAAATTTTGGAGGGCATACTATTGATGCTATCACTGCCTTTAGGCTCAACATCTGCTGCATTTTTGCTCATTTGGTGGATTAGCATCTGAAGATACTGTTTGGGACACATACTCCTTAACATGCATCATGAAGGTCAAAAATCTACCTCTGCTATACCTGTTCTCTGTGATGCAGTAGAGGTTTTTCCACAGAGCACCAATCTCGCAAAGTTAGCAAGGGAGAGTTTCCATTGTCTACTGGTACCTGCTGTCCTCCAAAAATATGTCTGAAGGCAGCATGGCTGGAGGTGACCTGTCACACATTCTGATTCCAGTCCCAGAACTCTCCTTTGAGGTGTTGTAACAAGGCAGGTGAAGTATGTGAAGCCCTGTGGGGCTGTCAGTAAGCAGAGTGATGGTGGATGCATGTCAGAAGTAATTGGTGCTGGGACTTTCTATGAAAATTGATCCATATCGGAGAGGGTGTAAGCCCTCACTCCTGGCAGGGGAAACACTTCTCTGTCTCACACACACACACAAAAAAAAAGGGAACTAAAAGTACTTTGAGCTGAGATATGGATCACATTTCAGTCACATCTGGCTTACTCTTTTCCAGAAAAAGGGCAGAGTCCATGACTATGAATCAATTTTGAGGAGAATGAGGAATACCTTTTGAATGTACCGATGTGTATAGTGAGGAATAGCGATACAGAAGGCTGACGGAAAGACTTAAAATTATAAATTATATGTCTAAGCTTACACTGTAACTCAGATTTTAATTTAAGACTTAAAATTAGATTTTTTTCAATTCTTTTTACTGAAAGAGAGTATTTTCTTCAGTACTACTGGGTCTTGGAAGTCAGGGTTTGCAAGAAAAATTCTAAGAGAGAATTAAAGTTTAAAAAGTCGAATTGACAGAAGACAAAGGACTTTATTTTTAGTAACAGCTTCACTCTTATCTACTCCTGCATATAACATGCCAGCACACCACTGGTCAGTAGTTCACCTAACATACATGGAAAGAATCTACGGGCTCCAAGGCATCCACATTCTATAGGTGGTTCTCTGGTCCTTAAGGATGCATTCATTAATCTCCTCAGACTTTAAGAGATCCAGACACACACACTGTCACCCCTACATTTTTCAATGTACATTTTCAATACACATTCAATATACATCTAAGAACAACCTGTAGCCAAGAAATAGAAAGGTGTTTGAGTCAGATGACAAAAAACCCTTGTTGATTAGATTTTCCTATAGTGTTCATGTGCCACCTCTGATTTTTTATTTTATTCCTAAAGCCTCTTCAATTAACTTTATATAATGATGAATTTGAGGGCATAGTGTTGCCTTTACATCTGTCTTGTTCTTCAAATCTATTATAACGGTGTGCTCCAAAGCGCAGTGTTTCTAAAAAAAAAAAAAAAAAAAAAAAAAAAAAAAAAAAAAAAAGAGAGAGAGAAACAAATAGGTACAGAATTTCTGTCTGGGGCAAGAGGAGTGCACAATTCAATCAGGAAATTCAAGGGAAGGAGAAGGATCACTGAGAAAGAAAAAAGAATGGGTTAGTATGTGATGTCCATGTGTATTATGTATAACACTCATTTTCCAGACGGCCAAGTGCTACACATTGCCAACTTTACTATTAAGCACTTGGAATTAGCCAGGCAAACTGAATTTCATATACTGTGTGTCTGCCATAATCTGGGGATTTTCCTTATCCTCAAATGGTTTAGCTGGTTTTGTGAGAGTTGTTCTTTTTGCCTACTGTTTAAAAATCGACCCATGCTTGACTGTGTTATAAACCAGGTAAAATTGTTTACTGGGTCATTCCAGCCATGCCTTAAAACTAAGGTACTGGAGCTGGAGGGAGGGGATGGAGTGAGGGAGTAGAGGGTGGAACAGTGTGTCTCTTTAACCTATTTCTTACTCGTCTTTCCTCTGTAACCCATGCACATGAGAAGAAAACCATTTGAGTTGGATGTCAATGGCACAGGGATCTGATCTAGACTAACTAGGGCAAAGAAGATGAACCAGAGAAATTGAGACTGTATATTGTTGGTGCAGCAAAAAAAGGCTAATTTTGAAGGCTGGCGCTTGCTGAGAAGGGAAAGAAAGGCAAGTAACTGGGGAGGAAAGTAAGTAATACTGGGAATCAGTAGTGAGAAGAAACATACACAGATCAACACTTGGTGGAAAACAAAACGGAACGTATGCTTAGAACTGAGAAAGTAATGCCTGATCCTATGGAATTACAGTGTCTCATTATATTTCCATAACCCTTGTGAGCTTTAAGCTGTACTGTTAATGGCCTTTTAAGGCAGTGAAGTGTAGCCTCCCCACATGTGGCACTTTAAAAGAGCCATGTTTTTTGGGGTTTTACCCATATATACATGAATTGTGTCTTATCTGTCCAATCCCATCAGCTGAGCTGTAAAACATAGAGTGATACTCACTAACATATTACACAGCTGACAGTAAAGAAAATACTCTTAAGTGTTGGCAGTAGTAAGAGTCCTACAGAATAGTGCTTTAACGTACGTATTTCTTCTTTTTTCCATTGTGTGTTTCTGTAGAAAGTGGGTATTAACCTGCAAAAGATTAATATTAAAAACAAAAAGCTATGAAATAATTAAATCCCTAACAGTACACTTTGAAAAGAAACCTAAATGATTTTAAAAGAGCAGAGAAGAAATAGCAGCATTTTAATAAACTCTAATAAAATACAATGACTAATAGAGATACAAATGTCATGAACTTTTCCGGCTACAGAAATCCATAAGAAGCTCAGAAACAGTTGATGTAATTTGTTTAGTTCATTCATGTTAAGAAAGACCTCATTTGTTTCACTACTAGAATTTTTTAATTGTTTCAAATATACCATTTTTTTTACTTTGTTTCCCATACTTTAATTGCCAAATGGTATCTCAAAGTTCCATTCTTTCAGAGGGAAGGAAAAGCCTTTAGAAATAGCTTCTCAGTTCTTTCAATGGAATTATTTGTAAAATCTGGGTACATTGGGACAGAAACATTAAAAATGCAAGAGCTCACTAGGCTTCTTTCATCTGAATTCAGTCATCTTGTCATGTATGAGGAGGGAGTCCTGAATTCAGAGTCAAAAAGAGTTGGTTTGAGAAACTCCAGTTTATTGGAGTACTTTCAGATAGTATCTTCTAAAAATAATACATTTGTATAGTGCTTTATCCTTAAAATAAAAAGCTGAAGAGTAAATATCCGTTTTTGTACAAAAAACCCCTTGATATTCCCATAAGCTTTCCCTACAATGTTCAATCACTTTAGTCTTTTCCCACTGTTCCCTTGTATTTATTTGATAGTTTAATTCAGATATTGCTGTAGTCTTCAGAATTCACCAATAAAAACCTCTAAAGAAGCAAATTTTCCTGTGCTGGATACTCACAACATCGATTATCCCCTTCAGTCTCTGGATGGACACACTATTGAACTTCTTCCACTGAACTTCCAAAGCACTTCTAGTGAACTTCGTGCCTTTTCTAGCCCAAACCTCGAATGGTTTCTTATAAAACCACTGGTGACCCAGTGGTTAGCAAATACAGGGCTAGGAAACTACCTCGTTTATGATAAATGCCTCACTAATGTTTTCACTTTTCCTTGTGACACCACTTATAAAAGAATTTCTGCATGTTTTAAAACAGGTACAAGACCTCTTTTGTAGAAGTAATCCACCTTCTCCACCTAGCTCTCCTATGTAGCTTTGCGGTGGAAGTGTCAGGCAGGAGTCATCTGCAGGTCCAACTTCCAGCTCTGCGGTGGGATTCCTGATGCTTCTCAGTTGAGCCCTTTATACTCTTTAATGCTCATGGTTTTATATGCACAAAGGAAAGGGTAATGTATGTTTCCCCTTGAGTCTTCAATCTTTTGCCTTTTTTGTGGTTATACTGAGGGCTCATTGTAGCAGGGATCACTTATGAAAAAATGTCTGAGATAACCTCTTGTAAATCTCCTAGATTATACCTCTGGTCTCTACTGTGGTTTTTAGGTGTTTAGGATGAGAAATGTCATATTTAGCTTTTCTGAATCAAAACACAGTGTGCTGAACTCAGAAGTGCTATATTTCCTTATTAACAAAATCCTTCCAGGTAGCCAATGTTTCAGTCAATGTGAGCTAAAAGTATATTGTACAGCAAATCCCATCTTTCTCCTTGAAGAAATCAATACATCTGTGCTTCCTAACCTAGTGACCTCTGTCTTTTTCATATTATAAGCCTTGAATGCAAGAAATATGAGCAATATCTTTTTCAGTCCTGAAAGATCTGTTAATACATCCAGAGACAAAAATCATATTATTAACAGCAGCCTTAGTGCTTGTTAGCGTGAGGAGAAAATCTTTATAATTCCAGTTACAAACACTAATGCAAGAAAATAAAAGAAAGACAATGTTGTGTATGACTCTTACTGAATTGTGAACTGCTTTCTCAGCAATCAGAGCTGTACACTGATGCAAATCAGGTGCTTACATAATGATATTATGCAAGGAGGATGACAAGAGCTACAGTGATTAAGACACTCTTGCTGTGTTCAGACTGTTGTCCTTTCACTTCAGAAAAAAGCACTGACAAATTAACTACTTGAAATTGATCCTTCTAAAGTGGTTCAAGAGTCAAACACATCTCTATACTCTGTTGACTTTTCACCTATTTTTTTGTAGGGTTTTTTTTTGTTTTGTTTTTCTTTTCTCCTGAAATGCTTTGTGGAACACACCAAGATAAACATCCCTTTTTCCATGCCACATCTTGGGACAGTTCTCTCATATTGGATTCACATGCATGTGCTGTGCAGAGTGGCATATGGCTAAGATTAGGATGCACTCTTTAGCCGGCATACTGATGAAACAGCAACTTCTAATTTAAAACATGTGCTCCTGCATCCCTATGCATCCTCTCTAATAGAAATTATAGCATTTGTGTCTGACCTTGCAGTAGCTGTTTTTCTATAGAGGCATGTCAAGAATGGGATTAGAATCTAATCTTTATTATTTTAGTTATTTAGTGTCAAAATAAGCATATATATAAACTAAATGCATCTAATACTGGTTTAAAACTCTAAAGAGGTTTTTTTCCTCTTATTTGCTTTCCTCCACCATCATCCCTTTACAAAGTTCTCCAGCAGATGAGCCACAGAGCACATTAGACAGTAAAGACTTTGTTGAAAATCAATTTATTTAGAACTGATAAATATGATATCCTCATAGAAACTGTATTAACAGAATTTTGTGTATCTGGATCCAACTATATTTTAAAAATATAGTGTCAACTTTTTAAATTTCAGATATCCAGTAGTATTGATGAAAAAGGTGGTAGAACTACTTAAACCAATTTATTAGAGATATAAAAATATATCCTAATAACTTTTTCATTGTTAGATGATATGCATAAGCTTCAAAGCTGCCTCAATCAGCCTTAATAATTTTGAACTGATTATGTTCTCCATGTTTCTTGGTTTAATCTTACCACAGTAGAAGATAAAGTAAGTAACAGTTCATGCAGAATGAATTCTGTTAAAGTTAGTAGCAAATTGAAATAAAAGCTTATTTGAAGCATTGTAATAACAGCAGAAACAGAATGGAATATGTTGAGTTTGGAGAAAAAACATAAAGAACATTTTTATATTTAAAAGGATGTTTGTAAGGATATTAATTGTAGAATTTTTGTAAGTACCTTTAGGATACTCCTTTTCAATGAAATATTTTTACAGCAAAGTGAAATTGCTGTACAAATAGTACAGCTAAAGCTAAGTCATGAACTGGGCAAAGTTTGCGATGGTAAAGAAGAGAATGTGTCAGTAATTTGGATGATCCTCTTTTCCCGCCTTTATATTTCTCCTGTGGTAACAAAAAACAATTCAGAGTTCTTTTGCTGCAAAGAGTAACTAATGAAGAACCAAAAGCTGCACCAAGCCAGGAAAGGAAACAGAAGGAAGAAGACAAAAGAGAAAACAACTGTTGAAAAAGTACCAGATATATTTGTTCAAAAGTTTATACTATCCCTATCTCGATGGTAGAGTATTGTATTTGCATCATTCCTAGTGATTTTGACTGAGATTCTACTGTTATCAGTGCAATAAAAGCACATAGAAATGAGAATTTGTATCTAAAGCATTCTGAGCACTTGAGACAAAGAGAGTCTGGAAGAAAAACAGGTGTCTAACGTACCTTAGATTCTGAGTTTGATTGTGATACTGATCTGGTTTTGATTGTGGTCTGGCTGCTGGCCAGAAACACTATATTTTAAATGTCTATTTACATGTGAAATGGCTTACTGTGTGTCAGAATTCAGATCTATGGCAAAGCCAGGAATAGATCCAGGTCACCTGGGAAACTAATTCATTTCCTTATCCTGAGGTTAGCTGAATGAAATCTCCTTCCACCTCCCTTCCTTTTAACTATTTGTTGAAATTAATTGTATTTCCATATTATCTGACTTTCTGTAGTTATTCCAGTACACTAGCACTCCTGTCAGATGATTTAATCTCTGCCTTGCAAAACAGCTCTGTGTAAAATATTGACAAATGAACAAAATCAAACAAAAACCAAAAAACTAAACACTAAGAAATGGCAAATAAAACCAACTTGGTGCCAACTGTCTCATCTTATGTCAAATGCATCCTCTAACTCATAATGCTGTAAATAAATCATTTGCGTGAATTATGTCTTTCAAGCCTGCTGCTACTCTAAGTGAAACTTGTATGGAAGACAGTCAAAACCTAAAGAAGAAAAGACATTCCACCTTTTCTGAGGTTCTACTACAAACATAAGTCCAGGTGAATTAGAACACTTTAATGTAGCATTTCTCTTTTTTATTTAATAAAATACAAAAAACAGATCTGCTTTCTTGTGAAATAGGCAACATGTTTAATAGTGGGGTGCATCTTAGCATAATGTACTATTGTGTGTAGCTGTCCTTTTGGTATACTACTGCCAAATTTTAGAAATATTTTTATGTCCAGAGTGTGGATGAAAACTCAGTCTGTGACTACCTGGAATATATTGGAAAATCAGTAAACACGAAAAGTTTCTGTATATACTGTCTGGAAATGAGAGGTAAATAAGTACCACAGGCATGGCAAAAATGCTATTTTTGCATTCCTGTTGCAAGATTTTTTCCTTCTGGTGGGGAAAAGAGGGGCTGCCCTGAAAAGGCCACAGCCTCAAAGGCTGGAATGGGATTCTGCTCTCTGACAGAGCCAGATGAGACAAATGCACAACTTGAGCTCTTGCTTCAGAAACAAGAGAGGGTAATTGGTACTGATGTGCACCAACATTAAGTCCTCTTTGTAGTCACTTATTCCAGCTGGGTATCTCTGGTGGAGCTGAGGTGTGAGTGGGAGCAGAGGTGGCACAACTAAAGGTTTTGACAATTGGTTACAAGGATTTTTCCAGTCCTGCTTTTACATTCTGTTCAGAAAATCAGGATGGAAAATTTCTTTGGGATTCCACATTGTCAAGTCAAATCAAGTGCATAAAAAAACCCCTAGTCTGTTTCAGCATTGAATTTTGTGAGCCAGGAGGTTATTGCATACACTGAGGTTATGGAAGATGTTTCACACAGGTTTCTGGAATGATTTTTCATGAGCTTATTTGTTTGAAGGTGAAACCCTATAATATATGAATTTGTCATGACACTTCTGTCAGTGATATAACATTGATTGGAAAGAGATTTTCTGTGTTTTTCAGGAAAAAAATTACTCCAAAATGGATTAATTTTCTCTTTATTTTTCTCACAACTTGAAGAATTTCATAAAATGCATTCTATTTTTTAATGTGCTTTTCTGTTCTTACTACTCCCTCTGTGCCCAAACTGAGTCTATAATGAGAGTCACTTCTGTTGCAGTATTGGTATAACTCACTATCCACAGACAGAAATGAGAACTGACCCTGGCACAAGATTAAATTATTTCCATCTCAACATCTTGAACTTAACATGGATGGAAGACAGCAGCATGTTTGTTTGTTCAGGCTATGACAGGAATGAGAAATGGGACAAGGACAATTCAGTTTCCTTCTAGGGATATTCTTTGAAATGTTTAAGGTTCTGAAAATCTCAAACAATAGATGGTTTATATAACTTTTTCTAACTGACTATCTTTTGAACCAAAATATTAACCAGAAGAAAAGCTAAGTACACTTTTCACTATATCTAGATCCTACAAGAAACTGGCAAACTGCTTGTGAACACAGTAAAGGTGACAGCATACAGAAAAGACACCAAAGACATGGAAATCATTCACAATCTGTAAAGCTTTCTTTCCTTACCACTGTAATGTTGGCAAAGAAGTGTGTTGGTGTTTTTCATGGTAAGACTTGTCAAAGCTGAATTGAAAAAGAGTCTGTTCTGTGACCTTGGTCCATGGTGCAAGCATAGTTGCAGGATTTTTGTATGTCTTCACTGTCTCCAGATCATTAAGTTCCAATATGAAAATTTCCCTGAGAGGCCACATCTTTGGAACTAATTTATTTTTCTAACTTACAGTTGCTGCTACTTTAGAAGTGTTTTCCTAGATTTTTTCTTCCTTGGCCATCACCATGGCATATGCCAATTCTTGGTGGCAGTCCAATCCACATACCTCAGCTCTGTTCCCTTCGCATACTGCATATTTCTGTGGTGTTCTTTCAAAATTATTACACAAAATGAGTTGATAGATATATGACAATAAGCATACATGCCTCAGGCTTCGTGGTTGTAAAATGTCCTGCTTACACAGAGACCATTGTTTGTTGGAAGTCAGCAGTCTCAATAACCCATTGTAGCTTTGTTTACTCAAGGGCACACAATAAGCCCTAGTTTCAGCTCCCAGCCAAACAATCCTATGTTGAAACACACAGTACCCTATCTCACACCCAGGTTGCCATTTACTTCACAAGCACTACTTCAGCACAAATTTTTCACAATATGAAGTTGCCAGCCCAAAACCAAAACCACTCTCAAGGGCAAAAATAATTCATTACTTTGGTTAAGTAGCCTTGAAGTACTGTGTTTCTATTGCTCTGAATCGAGAGAGCAGAGTAGGTGCTGTGCTCTGTGATGCTGACAGTGAGATGCTGGAATAGCTGCATTATCAGAATTGCAGATACTGTCCTTGCAACACCACACATCAAAGTACAGGAGAACCTCAGAAATTATTGTGGGAAGGGTGAATTGTGTGGAATAATTTTGGTAAGGACTTGTGTACAGAAGGATATTCTCACATATGGGAGGGAGGAGGAAGGAAATATAAATCAAGCAATCAGATTCCTTTGTTTCTTCATGCTTCCTATTTTCATCATAAAATACAGCCTGCAGTAAAAAACACAGGTGAGCAAAGGTGCACTTTGGTGCTGCCTTATACTCCATGAGTTGCAGTCCATGCATAGGACTAACTCTCCTCTGCTTGTTCAGGTAATTCTTTCAGTAGAGTCAGAATTCACCAGGTGTTCCAAAGTTTTGGTGAAAAACTTTCTGTGTCATTCACATAACTGGCTCCAGCACATTTTTGGCACTCCAAACTCTAATTCCAGGCTGTAAAAAGGCATGTGGCAATTAAAATATTAGCAGAATTATCTGAACTTTGTAAACCTCAGATGATGTTTAGTGTGAGTTCAGACAAAGTTTTGGGCAAAGTATTCTTACTTAGTAAGAGCTGACTGTATTCTCACTGTAATTTGGACTTTGACTGGAGTTGGTTTAAATTCACAATATGCTAGATGTGTATGTTTAGTAAATACAATTCAAGCTATGAACTTTGTCAACCTTGATCATGGCTAGCATTTGAAGGTAATTTGTAGTTTCTTCATTTTTATGGCTACATTTTAATTCAGTTAACCACTAGAGGAATTATTTAGTTTGTTGGTTTTTTTCTTTTAATTTTATTAAGGCTGCAAAAGGAATTAATTTCCTTCCCTCTAAGAAAATGGAAAATCACATTAAAAAAACCTGTTCTCATACTCAGCTGGATTCTGTAATGAGAGAAGTGGTTATGGCACTGCCCATGGTGCTCCTTTAGGACATGACAGCTGGTCACTTAAGTCATGGATGACCTCTTTCTTGGCAGTGCTGTACAATTATGTTTTAAGAGCACATTTCCTTGCAATTGTGTTTTCACCTCTTTGCTAGTTTTGGCAAGGTCTCAGTTTCTTGCTTCTCTTCTGTGTGTCTAGTACACGTTTTATCTCTTAGTAGCTTCTTTTCAGTGTTGAGCGTAACATTATCTTTTAAAGCTTCTACCATTTGCAATTAAATAGGTAGTAGGAAGCCCTATGCCAAAGCAATTTCACAAGCAGTAGTGAGTGGTGCCGTGACCACCTTTCCTCCTAACCCGCTGGGCATGCAGCAATTGCATAGTCTGCATCTTTCAGCATGTTCTCTCATTATTTTGTCTGAAAGACTGTTATTTGTCCCCTTTATTCCTGCCCAGCTCCCGACCTCTTTTTCCCAACCATGACTGAAGCTGAGCCACATTTAGTGATGCAGTTACTTCCCTACACTCTTCTTTTAGTAGAAATCATGGTCTTGGTTCTTTTATTTCTGTCTTCTTTTCTCATGCTTTCTCTTTTCTATTTGTGTCCTCACTAGAAGTTCCAGGTATTACTGGGGTATCTGTGCAGTGATGTGGGTCTTCAAATACTTAGTTGAAGTGGGACTCTTCTCCACTGAACTTAGAATTTAATGCTCATTTTGTAATGCTGTTGAATTTGGCTTTGTACACATAGATAAAAATAGCAAGAGACATGGCCTGCCCAAAAAGCATACAGTACAAGCAAATGTATAGAACAAAAGAAACCCAGAAGGAGATAAGCAAATGAAGTACCTCACTCCATTGCATAAAATAGTAGCATTTATTCCTTTGTTCGTTTAGGGTTTTTTTCTATTTTGAGATATTTCTGTTTAATTCCTTCCTTTGACTGTATTGAACTGTTTGGATTCTATGGCAGGGAATCACAAAATTGTAGGATAGAAGCCACAAATGGAACTGAAAGATTATTCAACTTTATTCCACAAACATGCATGGCTGAGAAATGGTATTTTGTTACCATGAAGACACATTCTTTTAAATGGCAAAGTAGTTGAGCAAGGTGTTAGTGTACAAATAAACAGCTTCTCTAGGATGGCAAATCAAAAAGCTCCAATACTGTGTTTCCAAACTACTGGAGAAGCTGTTCCTCTTTTTAAATGGATATGTCCTACCAAATAAAACCAAAATACAAGGCAATATAGTGTCCTTAGAGTGATGGAGTCCATAGCAGCTTCCTGCAGAAGAACAGGGTGAAAGAGGACTTGCTTCCTGCCATGGAATGCTCTGCCAAAACCCAGTAGTTTGCATCCCAAGAGCTTTCTGTGTCTTTTTATTCCCGTGACTTGCCACTGCCAGCTAAATGACCAGACATGACTGTGGTGGATTTAGATACAGAACACAGAGCTGAATTTAGCTCCTCTCAGTGAAAGGCCTCCTGAGGGGATGCTGTGGCACTCAGTACCGCATCCTCTTTCCTGCATGTGCTGGTTTAGAGGTAAACTGGCAGGAGAAGTGAACCCAACACAAAAGAGATTATAAATCAGAGTTACAATTTAATAAAAATATTACAATAAATGCAATGATACAAAAAGAAATAGGTTTTAACCCACAAAACCCAGAAGTATAACCCAGCATCCTGGGGCACAAAGATAACGGTGTTCGTTAGCCCCTGTGCTGAGCCCCACATGGTACCCCTGAGTGCAAAGTAAAAGGAAGGGGAAAGCCTGTTGGTGAGGATGATGGTCGCAGTCTGGTCAAGAGTGGTGGTCTTCTCCTGTCAAGGTTCTGGTCCTCCTCTGGATCTGGCAAGTGGTTCCAGAAGTCCCCAGACCCCAAGATTATATACCCTCAGGTTCAGGTGGGACCAGCCAGTACCTCCCCCAGGATAGAGGGTTCCACAATGGGTAAATTAACTCTGTGAGTCGTGGGATGTTTCTGGAATCGTTGATGGCCCATGAGCAGACATGACCCCTCAGGCTGGGTGTGGAGGTGCCAACAACTCCCCAGAGGGGAGTTATCACAGCTCTTATCTCACAGGTGTCTTTCACACCCAGCTCACAGCCTGAGGGGGTCGGGTGTGCCCTGGGCAGCTGCTGCAAATGGTCCATTGTTAACAGTTCATGAGAAATTATGTAGAGGGTGGAGAATACACAGCTTTGGTCACACCCACACAGTAATAAACTGGTCCTGGCTGCCGAAATAGGACACTTCATGAGGCAGAGGCTTTTGAAAAGCCACCCCACTTCCAGCAACTTCCAGTCTGGCAAGCACCAGGAGTTGACCTTTATGGTAGTTTTGAAAATCCCCTCTATGCTTGAACACACGTGGCAGTACTCTGCTCCTGGAAGCTGATGGAAGATAGCCCAGAGAAAGGGTTATGCTGAGGGGCAGTGCATCTCATTCCTCTGCTGTCAGTAAGAGACAAATGTGTTTGCTCCATTTGGGGGTGGCAGGTGACCTCACAGTCTCTTCTTGAAGTAAAAAGTTCTATGAGCATAGCAGAATACTGATGCAGTGCCCTATACATCAGAGTATGAAAGTAAACACAAGTTGGGAGGACATTTGTTTAATGTACACTGTGGTTAACCATTTTTGAAAACCTATTTCTTTGCTTGCTAAATTGCTGGTAGATATAATGTCAATTTGTCTATTTCCAGAAGAACACTGAGGACAAGAACAGGTTAAAGACAACTAAATCAACACAGTGCTGGCCTGGATAATGAATCTTTCCAGAAAACATAAACGTAATTCATCTATCTGGTAGGGAGACCAAAGCCTGGTTGTGTGTTACTGCTCACTGGGTGTGACATTTTGAAAAAAGCATGCACTCCATTCCTGGCAATGATTTTCAAAACCAATTTGCACTTTATCTCTGTGACACCAAGAGACCACACATCAGCCTACACAGTCAGGTATCTGGAGCAAATCAATGGCTGGCTTACCTCCCAAGGTCTGTCCCCTAGTTTTATTACCTCTGACAGTGGAGGCACCCGTTAAAGGCCAGCCTGAGATGACCAATTTGTAGATAACACTAGATTTCACACAATAGCTGAGCCTACTGGGACACAGTTTCCTTTAGAGTGATGATAGCATTGAAGAACTTCCAGCATAAACTTGCAGGAAGTTTCACAGTTTTGTCTGCTATTTCAAGCCCCACAAATGTTTTCTTAAACATCAGGATAAAAGACAGCAACAATAAGAGTAATAAAACCAATAGGTATAAACAAAATATAACAAGAAGCAGTGTCCCAAGAAAAAACATGTTTTTAGCAACCAGATGCAAAAACCAAATATAAAAACAGGAAGTGGGTATAAGGCATGTCATAGTGGGATATGATACCACATTTTCCATCCCCTTTAAGGAAGGCCACACATATTTTCTGTGAATGGGAAGCAGCTGGGAAGTAATCTTTGTCAGCCTGAAACATATACTAGCAGTCTTCAGAGTAAGCTATATTTTGCCAATTAAACTACTTGAACTGCCAAGTGGAAAGATGTTTAACATGAAGAGTTCAATAATGAAAGTATTTTAAGATAAGAAGTTCCATTCTTAGCTTTTTATTGTCTGATATGGGAACATAAATACTTGTTAAATGTAGTTAAAGACTACCTGTACTCAAAAAACTTTAGCCTAGTGGCCTTATGTGGTCCTATTGAAACCAGCAGTAAGTCCTATGACTTATGTCATGTCTCTTTGTAGTCCTCCATCAGCTCATCTGAGTCTAAAATTCTGTCAGATTTTCTGTTATTTCAACCATTTTTTCATAATTTACTGCTTTTGTAACTATGACTTGTGCTCATCTTTGTTTCCCACTCATTCTCTAAGTCATGTGATGTTTGCTTCTAAAGATTTAAAATTAGTTTGGAGTTCTAATCCTGAGCATTAGTGTGCAAAGAATAGTGGGTCTCTTTCAAATATTAATACAAACTTACTCAATCCCCTTGCTGGCCATGACTTGAGAGCTCATTTACTCTCACATGTTTTAGATGGATGAATGACGTATGTGTGAATTAGTGGCTATTAGGCATCATATGATAATATTCAACCAGGATTATTAAAAAAAAAAAAAAAAAAAAAAAGAAGGTCCTACAAAATTTCTAAGCTTTTTAAAAATAATTTGGACAATGGTGCTATATTTTCAAGAGACTTTGCAGTTTGGTGTGAGTTGTGTTATTTTGAGTTCAAAGAGAAAGTTGTCTGCATGTTAATGCAGCTGCTTTTCCTAAATAAGGAAATATGAAGGATATAATGTGAAAGTGTCTATCACTCTTCTCTCTGCAAGCCCATTAGTTGTTTATCTTACACTGGCTTTAGTGAGAACAGCTTTAAAACAACACTTGCAAGTACAGAAATAAAGGTTGGGTGTGACTGCAGGTAGCAGAGCCTTTGGAAGATATGTCAAGCTTTATGCCTTGCCTGTGGTATTACCCAAAGATGGACAATCTGAAGGGTATCAGGAATAGTTATAGGGTGTTTATGAGGGCCTGGGGTCAGAGTTGGGGAGCCCTTCAGTCCCGCACTGACATACATCTCGATACCGAATGGAAAGGATGTCATCATCCTCTCTCCCTTTCCCTGTCAACTTTGTTTCTAATTTCCCACAGTATTTTTACATCCTATGATTCTTTTCCCTATATTTATTATTTTCCCTGTCTTCTGCCTTCCATGCTGTTATCCTCGAATGGGACAATTCTGGTGATATCTGAATATGAGTCAGAACCCATTCAGAAATACAGCTTATGTACCATATTGATAGCCTTAGGCTTTTGGTGCGTTCTTACAACCCATTGTATAGAACCATTTTCAAAGCACAGTGTTACTTTAAAGAAATAACAGATCTAAAATCTGTGCCACCCTTCTTACTGAAGGGCAGATGAGAAGTTTGTCCATTTCCTAGTGAAAATTCATTTTTACTGGTTGACTTGATGATTTGAAAAGGAAAATAATTTGAAATAGAAGTAGTGTAGATAATTATGCAGTTTGAGTTCAGAAGCAGGTTCTAAGCATTAGACAGAGTATTGGTTAAATGCTATGGATGACAGTGATTAAGGCAAATAATTGATATCCTCTTCAGAGTGTTGTATCTGTAGCCCAGTATTCTCCTAGGATACTATCAGTTGCATATCAATGAGGAATTACTAATGGTTGGTGGGGTTTCTGAGTGCCTGGAGCTTTGAAGACACGACTAGGTAAGGAAAATAATCCTTTGAGCAGTTCAGAACTGTTTTGAAGCATCACACGTGTTTGATTTTACATAAATTGAAATTTCTTAGAAGACACTGAGTACTTGTTAATAATTCTTCATCACATTGTTGAATGGTCAGACTCAGCCTTCTTTGTTTAGCATTTGTGTAAGACTCAATCTTTCCTTCTTGATTTGGTACCCAATCTGTTGCACATAGACACATACAGAAAAGTAGACATAAATGTTTGTTCACACTAGGAATGGACACAGATATCTTTACCGCACAGCCTAAGATTGCAAGATTACTTAACATACAGCAAAATACTTTCTAGGATTTCTGAGTTTAGAATAAAGTTGCTTTCAACAATGTGTCATCGCTGTCGTTATGCACATGTATAGAACCAAGCCAGTTGTAAACTTAAGGTCATAAATTTCAGGGTAAATCTAATGCTGAACATCAAGGTCTTCTACCATGGAAGAACACTTGTAGGAGCTCCAAGAGCCAAAATTAGAGTAAAAATGTGTCATTCTTTACAGCCCTGAAGACTGTAATGATTTTTCAAATAGAAATTTCACTGTGCAAAGTTTGTGCTCTTTTAGAACAGCATAGAACTCCAAAACTGTTGTCAACTCACTCCAAATATCTTCTGGATGCCCTTGAGAGTGAAAGAGCAGAAAATGGGTAAGAATTCACAAAGTAGAGACAAAAAAAAAAAAAAACCAACAAAAAACCCCCAAACCTACAAACAAAGTCATGGCCTAGTTGATAGTTCTGTCTAGAGTATCAGAAGCTGCCTTTAGTTCTTTGCATAGTCTCCAAGCCCTCAATTTTGTTGATGCCTAGAGGAAAAGAGGGGTCATTCTGGGCCCTCAGAATGGGCACGTCAAAGGAAAATTAGTGCTTGCTTTGCAGAGGCCACAAATGAAAAGTTTGCAAAATGTTCATTGAAGTTCAACCTGGGCAACACCTTGTCAGAAAGAAATGTAAACAGCACTGAAAAGATCTCTGGTGCTGAATTCACATTTTAATTAACTCTGCAGAACAATATTGACTAAAAAAAATACTACTTTGTACTACTTCTTACAATGCTCTTGCTATTTTTTTAAAGGGTAGAATTTTATTGGTAAGATAAAAATTCCACAAATGCCCAAAGGTGCACTAGATTCTTATCCCAGAAGCAAGGAGCCTGGAGCAAAAACCCTCATTCCACCATACCTTGAACAATGTCTCTATTGCCAGGGATGTTAGAATTCATCATGCAGTCCCTAAAGGATGTCTGTCAAAAGTCTGGAGTACCTTTATAGTCGAAAGAAAGAAAAAGACATTTATAAAACGTGATGTCTCTCATCTCAAAGTAGTTAGGTCAGATTAATCATTCCCTAAGAGTACCCATTTCTCTCAATTCTCTATAAAATTAGCTCATAAAGGAGACATCTGAATCATAGATACTGAAGCTTTTGTGAGATCAGTCTCATCCAGACTATCTTGGCATGTCACATAGCCTCAGTGGAAACATTTGTAATATATTCAAGAGGAGTTTTAAGATAAAAGCACAGAACTCAAAGTTGTGCTGAGATACTAAGTTAATAAAGTTATTAACAGTCTTATGAATGCAATTAATTAATGATTACCTTGAAATTAATAGCCTGAATATCTCTCGAACTCATGATTAGCCTAAAACATATTAATTGGAAGGTCAAGATTCTTATTTTCAGTTGCTTCCTCATATGAGAACACTGAGGGATAAGGAAAATTAATAGTATTTTTTGGTGTTGATGTTAATGAATTTGGAAACTGAACAATGGAGAAGTAGAAAAAAATGACACCTCAGCTTTCACAAATTTTTTTAATGAATTCTTTGTAATGTAAAAAATATTTAGAACTGTTACGAAAAAGAAAAGTAAAAAGGAGAAAAACTGTCTTTGAGGTTTTTTTTTTTCCATTTATATCTGTCTATTTTTGCAGGTAAAATTACTACAAAGGTGTTTCTGTTCTTTGGAATTCTGTCTCTACAAAGTATGTAAATTTAGTCTGTACCTTTGACAGGAACCTCACCAGTCTTTTAAATTTTAATTCTTGGATTTAGTCTTTTAATTTTGAACCACAATATTTAAAATAAAAGGCAAATTCAAGCAGAAAAAAATAAACCAGAATGCCTTGCCCGAGTGGTCTTTTTACTAAACTAACACAACAATGACATTACCCCCTGCTCCCAAACCATCATGAATTACATCCACAAGGATGACTTTCCTGACTCACCTTGGCTTGATTTTGCATATTCCACATTTCCTGAAGCTTTTCATAGTTTATTTCCTTTCTACTGTCAAAAAAAGAGAGAAAAGGAAACATGTTTCCACATAAACTCTTTTCTGGGTTCTGTAATGTGACATTTGTTTAATAAATTACATAAATAGATACTCAATACATTGTCCACCGATTTTTGGGCTGAAAATCTGGCAATACTGTTTTCTCTTGATCTTTCTGCTTGAAAAATAGTTAATTTTTTGTTCCTCTGAATGGCACATGTCAAATAACTTTTGTAGTAACAGAGAATGGTTTATTTTTTTGGTTTGGGACCTCAAGATTTAATTGAGATTTCCAGTCCTAGGAGGACCCAAGCTATGTCCTTCCACTTGTGGCATGTCTGCACTGCTTTCATGCCACCCGTGGCCCAGATAGCAAGGCCAGGGCACAATCCATGAGGGATCTGCCTGCAGAGCCCTGCTCAGCAGCTGGGAGTTTGGACTGGCCAGTGGTTGGGATCACAAGGACATTAGAGTTGTGGTGTAAAGCATATCTCACCCCTAGTCTAGATATTACCTAATCCTGTGGAATGTTTTATTTTCGGGGTGTAGGTGATGTTTTAGATTGTACTGTAGGTCTCTGCATAGAGGATGCAGAGACACAGAAGACGCCCTTCTTTTGTGTGATGAGGTGGTTGCCCAAGACTGTATTTCAGCTGTGTAGTGTTAACAGATATCAGGCTACAATGAGTTTTGTATCTCTTGGAGGGGTTTTTTTTGGTTGTAAAATGATATATCCGACACTGGTTCGTAAAATTAGTGGACTGTAAATCCCACAATATATATCACTCGTGGGAAGTGATTTAATAGCTATAGTTGGAAACAGCAGTATTTCATCTGAGGTAATTGAATTAGTTCATAAATAAAAGAAAGATGTGTGACCCTTATTGATTTTTTTCCTCTTTGAAAATAATGGCTGTGGAAGGAAAGGAGAGTAGAGAGGGAAAGAAAGAGCGATTTTTCAGACTCAAAGTGGAAGCACCTCAGTAAGGCAACAGCAAGGAACAAGATACTTCTGACCTAATTATAATACAGGCAGTTCAAGAATTTTCTCACAAGTTTGTTCTGCTGAATGTTTAACAAGGTAGTCCCAGCTTAACACCACAACTGTTCTGGTTTTAGGTAATCATCATTAGCAAATTCACCCAGTTTTAATTAAACATACTTAAGTAGCTCATACTAGTATTGTCTGTGCTGCAAAGTGGGTGGCTGCAAAGTGGGTGGCTGCTCTTTGAGCTGTGCCATGCAGTTCTGTTTCCTGACTTTGAAATCTCTTGGAGCATAGCAAAGTATCATGGGCATCTAAATTTCCTGCTAGATGGTACTGGGGATATACCACGGGGATATATTTACTCAGAAAATTAAATTGTAGAGATCCACACATTACCCCATGGCATAAGCACAGCTACTGTATCATGTGAAATAATTTTCATGATGCTTTTGCTCATTCTTCCAGTGTTTTAGATACAATTTGTGTACAATGTGGGTACACTCAGTAATAAGACGAGAAAATTAAAATTATACAATTATGTTTGAATGCTACTCCATTCTGGAACGGGAGTTCGGAGAAACATGAATGTTTGTGAGCATATTCCAAATATAATATGGTCAGGCTGCTTGTAAGTTAAGTTGATATGACAACCTGTCCTGATGGAACTAGTCTGTAGTTTGCATTACCTCTTGTTAAAAGAAAGGACAGACAATTTAATGGATTTCTATAATGCAAGGACTTCACTGACTAGCAGGCTGAATTTGAGTGGCAGATCTCAGCTTCCTCATACTAATAGATGTTCTCTACATCCCAATTGAAGTAAATAAAGCTTAGATTAGTAAAAAACCGAATTTCTGGTGCTGATTTGATAAGGGCCACATACTGCACTGATCCATTCTATAACATATTTTAAATAACTCCTTTCTTGTTCTTATTTTTTCTCACCTTTCTGTTTATTCCATTTGTCATTTAAGCTGTCTTTTCCTACGGGATACACCTGATTTTAGGCAACAAGAAGTTAACAATCTACTCTAAGTAAGCATCAATGAAAAGTGGCAGAAACTTTCTGAGGGTGATTCAGTTTATCCTAAGAACAGTATCTTAGCCAGATTGGAATTAATTGCTGCCTGAAAGTGGGCTACCCACTGACCTGTTACAGGGAATGCACTCACCCAACTTGGTGTAGATGCTCAACTACTGTATAGGTGAATCTTATCTTTAGAGTGGAAACTGTTAGGGGGAGAAATTCTTGACCACGATTTAACATTTCCAAACATTCTTGTAGATACCTGTGGGATTTAAAAAAAAAAAAAAAAAAAAAATCAAACAAGCAGACACACAAAATACTTTACCATTCCAAACCAAAAGCAATAAACTTCCTAAAACCAAACAAACATATCTGGTTTCTACTGAAAATTATCTGTTGACATCTTCTAAAATCATCTTGAGAGTCTTGAAAAAGCTGGCTCTTTTTGTCTAGATGTTTGAATAAGACATCAAGATATTTGGGCTGCTTGAGACCTGCTGGAGCTACTGAGAATATTACTGCACTCTGTTTCTGAGCTAGACCTCTTGTTATGTTGCCCTGATAAAGTTTACGGTAGGCATACCTAATTTTTAAATTTACAATTATTTTTGTGTAAGAGTGAAGCTAGAGATACTGCATTGTTACTGAAAGTGGATGCTTCTTACAAGAAAATTTGTTTTCATAAAAAAAAAAAATCCAAGAATCTTTTCTTTCTCTCCTTGTGCTATACATAAAAGATTTCAAATTCATTTGGTTGGAGAACAAGAATTTTCAAGCAGTACCTTGATTTTTTTTTTTTTTTTTTAAGGTAGAAGCTTTCTGAGTGCATGTTCATCAGCAATATTATCCAAGCTGCTTAAGCCATCATTGGCCAAAAACTTTAATTTCACTATTTGTCTAGGAACATCAAGCTTCTTTCTGGAGGAGTTGATTTTCTCCTCTGACACTGTTGAGGTCACTTTTCCTTGCCTCAGAGTTCTGAAACAGTTGGAGAGAAACCAGGAATCTCCTTCAGGAACATAATACCTGCAAGAGTGATGGTGTCATTTATCTCTGATTATTTTAAAGGAAGGCTTCTTTAATTCAGATTTACAAAGTTGTTGTTCTAACTGATATTTGCTAATTATTCTTTCAGGACTGCTTCCTTATAGATTCTTCAAGTAAGAATTGGTAATTAAAACCAATTAATTTCCCCTTAAAATTATCCTGATTTTGTGCATTGAAATGCTTGTTTTGATCCTTAAAAGAAATAACAGTTACTTCTTCCTCATTTTGTAGAGAACATCATTTAATCCTTCATTAAACAGAAACCTCTGCTGCAGCAAAAAACAGCTACTGAAGCCAAGAGTAGATAATATTAAATATGTTTACATCAGTTGTGATGAACGAGTACGATCCACCAATATGTGCTTGTTTGCTGCACAGGGCTTGCAGGCAGTCAGAGGCTCTGTGCGGTGGGGCTCTCACCCAGCACCTCCCAGGACCTGCAGGCAGGTTTGGCTGAAGGAGCACCCTCACCCCTCTGTGGGGAGCTGGGGAGAAGCTGTGGTCCAGGCAGTCTCTCATAACACTTCTGTTTGAGTATGCTGTGCCTTCCAACTTGTAGTCTTTTTAAAAGACACCGTTAAGGCTCTTCAACACCAAAATCAAGTTTGAGTATTACAGACTCAGATCACTTAGCTATTCTTCTATAGTTGCTTCTAAGGTTCTCTGGCAGCTAAAATTCTGTTTTCTGTGGGACCATGACCATTGCTATTGGATCTTTCAGCATCTATCTTCCATTCAGACTTGAAAGGAATCCAGCAACATGGCACTCCACAATGTGAAACCCCTCAAGGTTTCAATCTGCTAGCTATCCTCACAACATGTCCAAAGTAAGTCAACAAGATATGACTCTTCATAAAAGGTAGTTGCAACAATTTATCACTACAAATTACTTCTAACTGTACAGCTTAGTGGCAAGGGCACTTTCCCAGGATGTGTAGGATTCCTGGCTGGACATCTTCTCAGCCTAACAAAGTTCAAAGGCACAGTTCTTGCTTCCGAAGTGGTGACCTTTACCATTGGAGGTGGCCTTTGGGAAGGACAAGCTCTCCACATCTCCCTCTGAAGACATTACAGCCTAGACTCCAGGAGAGGATAAGCAAACAATACAGAGGAACTAAATCTGCATCTTGAATATTGAGCTGCCTGTCTTTAACTGAGGCAGCCTGCAATGTGATCCTCACACTTTAAAGTTAAATGTCATATCCTGGAATCAAAATCTAATACCTGGTCAGAACCACAGGCATTAGTCAGGTCAGTTTAGCACATAGGATTTTGTTCTCTTTTTATCCCCCTATCCTCTTCCATCCATGGGACCTCAGAGACCAAATTTAAAAGGGTAGTGACACTTTTTCGCAATGTACTTTTACAATGTTATTTTCTGTAATTGCAGTGGAAAAGTGCTTAAGGAAAGGAAGAACAATAATATTTTTAGAGTGGAGAAAACATTTGATGTATCTGAATGCTGTAGAAATAGACACCCAGCTTGACTGCAAGCAAAATTAAGTGGATGAAGCCAGGAGGTGGAAAAGCTGTGTTCCCCATCACAACTCTGCCACAGGAGTATTGACAGAAAAAAATGTTGAAAGCTCCTGTTGGTTAGTGCTGAGGCTTCTTCCTGAGAGCAGCTCTGGTATTTTCTAGATGTAAGAATTGTATGTTTTGGTTTCGGATTTTTAAAATCTAAAAGTTACCGATAGTCTCATACAATATTTCACAAGTTCTATCTTGACAGATAGAACAACTCCTGAACAATAAAACTAAATTCATTAGATTGGACCATTCCTTGACCTTAATTATGCATTGATTCATTCACTGCATAATTAAGATTGAATTATGTAAGAAATGTGTCATCCATTCCCCCTGAACCCAGAAAAACTTATAAGTAAATTATTTACATGAATCCCTTGGATGAACTAATGATCCCACATACCACTTATTTATCCTTTTTTTCAACACATCAGTTTTACTAGCACTTTTGAGTAGAATTTGTACTTTTGAGGTTAAGGGGGGTTGTGGCAGTTTCTGAAATGACATCATCCCAACCCTGGTGGGCCAGTGGAGACAGATATTTTAAAGTAATACTGTTTGAAATCAGAGAAGTAAAATAGTAAGAACATTTGTCAGGTTAAAGGTTCATAAAAATAAATAGAGTGCTCTTCAGACACAAATGACTGAATAATATATGAAGACTGTGATTTATGAAAATGTGATCTGTGAGTATTCCTGTCATTTGTTGAAATTTTGCCAAAAAACCTAGAATTATTTACTTTTTCTAACCCTGTGATGTATTGAAAGCATTTTGCCTATTTTGGTTATTGTTACAAATGTCATGTCTTACAGAATCACTCATCTGCAGAATGTCATCTGTCTTCATTCCCAAAATCAGATTTGTCTGAGCTAGATTGCCCCTACAAAAGCATCCCCTCTCCTTTCATATAAATGCCATGAACAAGGTTGTTTGGCTGACACACAAACACATGCTGGCAATGGGAGTACTTTTATACTAAGTAACCCCTAAAACTAATCTTTTCCTTCCTAAATGGGTGACCTCAGCCATGAAGACCCTCGAGTTTGATTGTCCAAAGCAGTTAAAGGCTTGAGCTCTTAGATATATTTCTCATACACCAAAACGTCTGTGTATACTCTTGTAGAGTGGTACACAGATTAATCTAAATAAATTTGTGAGCCTTTGAGAGAGGTTTGATGTTCATTGAATTGCTGGTTTCTGCTGTTGAACAAGGTCTCCTTTTTTAGCAGCTGGCGAAAATGCTCTCAGGTGAAATCCTTCAAGAATCCCATAGCTTATACATAATAAGATTTAATTATTTTACAACTTATCTCTTTCACATTAGTGCTCCCCCTGCATTTGCCACATCCAGAAGAGCAATCCAAGTGTTGAATTATGAAAAATAATTCCAGTGTAGAAATACAGGTAATAACACACAGGGTCAAAAAACAGGCAAGAGTAATTTGCAACAACTAAATTGCTTGATGTAATACTTTGGCTTGATAGTCTTTAAGAGGAAGCTTTACATAAGTCAAAGGTCTTTGGAGTAATATGCAAATCAAAATCCTACCACTCTCCTTAATCCTTTTAATCCAGCCGTTAATCTCAATAATGACCTAGTTTTTGGAACCTTTAGTGTGTTCAGCCACTTAATCACATTACCTAGTTTGGCCTTTGCAAACTTTTAGAGGAGAAATAAATGCACATAAATAGCAACACTCTGCAACGTAACTGAAGCCCTCCTGAACAAGTGCAGTTTTATAGCTGAAAATCTCATAGCACCTGCTAAAGTTTCATGCAGCCTCTCTGTTTAACCATAACTCTTACATTTTTAGAACTTTGAATAATACAAAGGAAGAAAGAGGTGGATACCAAACTCTTAACTGAAAATTGTTAGAGAAACATCAAAGTGAAGAATGAGCAGTCTTTACTGGATCTTTTTTCTCCAGTTGCTGTGCATTGTATGATCACTGACACACCTGGTTTTCTGTAAAAATAAAAAATGGATTCATGTGAGTTTTGAAATTGTAGAAGAAAAATTATCAACTGTGAAAACACAACACAAGTAACTTTTTTTACATATTGCTCCTTCAGAGAATAAAATCTTGTTTGGATTTAGTGGAAGACACTCAATGCCAGAATTCCTCAAAAAAGGAAGGCACAGACTGGCTAAAGGACAGCACTCAAATACTCTCCAATATCAAGCACACTGAAGCCCAAAGTCCACTTACAGCGATTGCTTGGCTGGGAAATAGGCTCTGTACTTTGTGCCTGGGGAAGCATGTCAGAAGAGTTTTACACAACAGGATGATGCACTTTCTGTGTAATTCCACAAATAAGATACTCACATACCTTCCTGACTGTCAAATATCTGTCAAACACAGTAAACATGCTTTCAGGTGATCTGATAGAACAGTGGATGAACTATTTTATATTTTATTTTATTTTTTTATTTCAATTTATTTTACTTCACTTTTGAAAGTTCTTGTACCAATCATATTTTAAAAAAACCTTCACTCTTTTATCTCTGATCTTTCATAGCCATCCTGCACTAGAATTGAAGTTTAATAGTGTTTTTAGCTGTTATGCCTCAGAGAGAATACCAGAAAGTAAAAAAAGAAGTGCACAGCCATGCGGTGTTTATAAAACCAGACAGTAATGTATGTATGCTCCATAAGGAGTCACAAAGGCTAAAAGCATTTGCTAGTTCTCTGAGGCTTAAAAGACCATGACAGATACAATACATGCTCCAGTAACGAGATACAAGAACTCTGAATTGAGTTTATCATTATTGTGTGTTTAATGCTTTTTAACCAGTGGCAGTAAAAGAAAGCCAGAAATAATAATAAAATAATGAATGTTAATACTACTGTAGAGGATCTGAATGATATGAGAAGCCACAAGTCTTCTATAGAGAAGTAATACGGCTTTATGAAAATTATACTAGAAATTTTTCAGCGTTAATAGGAAGCTATAATCTTTGTCTAGATTTTCTGAAGTATTCCATTCCCATATCTGTGGAAGTGATTTAATTTTCCAATATATTGCATGGCCTGGTGCAAAAACCTCTCAAAAACTTAGCATTTTTTATCACATTAGTGCTTTTTCTGGGAATTTTGTCTAAAGAATGGTTACTTTAGCTCATAAATTCCCCTATTATTTTGTCTTTTAAGCCTCTATATTATTTCAAAATAGTTTATAAAATTATAGAATGGTTTCATTTTTAAGGGACCTTTAAAGATAATCTAGTCCAACCTCCCTGCAAGGACCAGGGACACCTTCTGCTAGACCAGGTTACTCAAAGCTCCATTCAACCTGACCTTGAACATTTCAAGGGATGAGAAGTCAAAGGTTCTCTGGGCAACCTGTGCTGGTGCCTCACCAGAAATGCTTACAGTAAAGAATTTGTTCCTAATATCTCATCTAACCCTACCCTCTTCCAGTTTAAAGACATTCCCCCTTGTCCTATCACCACAAGCCCTTCTGAAAAGTCTCTCCCATGTAATTTCTATGTTTGGAGCCCCAGAGCTAAACACAATACGCCAGCTGTGATGTCATGAGCCTGGAGTGGAGGGGCAGTATTCCCTCCCTCAACTTGCTGGTCACACTTCTTTTGATGCAGCCAAGCATACAGGCGGCTTTCTGGGTTGCACATGTGCGTTTCTAGGTCATGTCCAGCCTCTTGTCCACCAACACTCCCAAGTCCTTCTCCTGAGGGCTGGTCTCAATTTGTTTGTCCCTTGATTTGTTCTTGAGATTGCCCTTACCCAGGTGCAGGACCTTGCCCTTTGGCCTTGTGGAATTTTATGAGGTTCGCACAGGCCCACCTCTCAAGGTTGTCAGGGTCCCTTTGGAGGGCATCCCTTCCCTCCGGTGTTTTGGCCATAACACACAGCTTGGTGTTGTCAGTAAACCTGCTGAGAGTGCACTCAATCCTACCATCCATGTTGTCAACAAAGATGTTAATATCCCCTGTCCCAATACTGAATCCTGAGAAACAAAACTCATCCCTGGTTTCCAATTGAACATTGAGCCAATGACAGTTGACTGCAACTCTCTGAGAGCCAGCCAATTCCTTATCCACTGATTTGTCCATCCATCATGTCTCTTCAGTTTAGAGAGAAGGATGTTGTGTGGGACAGTGCCAGATACTTTGCATGATTCTGGATAGATCATAGAATCATAGAATCATAGAATATGCTGAGTTCAAAGGGACCCAGCAGGATCCTCAAGCCCAACATCTGGCCCTACACAGGACACCACAAGAGTCACACCACATGCCTGAGAGCATTGTCTAAATGCTTCTTGAACTGTGGCAGGCTTCATACTGTGATCAGTTCCCTGGGGAGCCTGTTCAAGGGCTCAACCACCCCCTAGGTGAATCCAACGTAAACCTCTAGAGTCAGCTTCATGTTGTTTCCTCAAGTCCTGTCACTGGTCATGAGAGTGAAGAGATGGGTATTTACCCAGTCACTTCCCCTCATGAGTATTTTGAAGACTGCAGTGAGGTTAGTAACTCTTCAATATCTTCTTCTCTTTGCTGAACAAGCCAAGTGACCAGAGATGTTCCTCATAAGGCTTTCCCTCAAGGCCCTTCACTATCCTTGTGGCCATCCTTAGAACACTCTCCAAGAGCTTAATGTCTTTCTTATATTGCGGTGCCCAAAACTGCACACAGTACTCAAGGTGAGGCCGCATCAGTGCAGAGCAGAGTGGGACAATCAAACGCCTTGACCAGCTGGCCATGCTGTGCTTAACAGGACATGGGACACAGTTGACCCTCCTGGCTGACAGGGCACTGCTGACTCATATTCAACTTGCCATCAACCAGGGCTCCTAGGTCCCTTTCTGCAGCACTGCTCTCCAGCCTCTCGTTCCTTAGATTAAGACATTTGCTGTCCCATTATTCACCAACATCATCATCCTGTTGTAGAAGATCAGCAAACTGGTCAGACATGATTTGCCCTTAGTGAAGCCAATGACCTCCGCATTTCCCAGGTACCTTAGCACCATTATCAGAATGATCTGTTCCATCATCTTGCCAGGCATTAAAACAAGACTGACCACTCTTCAGTTACCCAGATTTTTATTTTTTTTCCTTTTTAAAAATGGAGGTTATATTTCCCTTTTTGCAGTTAGTGAGAACTTCATTGGACTGTCACAACTTCTCAAGTATGATGGAAAGTGGTTTAGCCACAAATGAGTTCCTTCAGGATGCACAAATGTATCTCATGGACTTGTGCACCTTTGGGCTCCTTAGATGTTCTCAAACCTGATCTCATCCAACAGTAAGCAATTCTTGATCATTCAACTGTACCTGTTGTACCTGTACTGTTGTATTTTGCTTTATGTCTTAGAATCTTCTTAATTTTTCTTAGCCATACTTCACAACCACTTAATTAAAAGGCTACAATATTGACTCTCCTTTCCAATGCATGTTTTCCAAGCTTTATAATGTTATAGTTCCACACACACTCCTGTCTTTAAATGTTAGTGCTCATGGATGACTTCTTTAAAATAATAATATAAGACAAAAAATTTCTCTGGTAAAGAATATAATATGCTGCTGACAAATCAATATCACATACTACTCTTGGGTACTCCTGTGTGCACTGCCCCCCAGCTATGAGAATCCATCAAAGCCATTGGCATTTCCACACATGATGTGGTAAGCCACCTTTAGATTTAACTGATAAAGAGGCACTTTAAAATGAGTTTGAATGCTACTGTGTTAGACTGTCAAAGATTCCCCAAATTTGATTGCATTTAAATCACTACTTTTATCAATAATCATGGAGCACTTAGTTTTTCTATTTTTTTATCATAGAAGCAAATACCTGAAACTGACCTCAGGGTAATTTTTGTCTTTTGCAACAGACACACCTGCTATCAAAAGTGGCTCAACAATGAATGCCTTTGTCAGTTCTGAAGGATATGAGACACAGAGTGATTCTGGTCGTTTTACTAACATCTGTTCAAACCATGGCAGCATAGCTTTCCCCACAGTGCAGCAGGTTCTGTGTCTCCACATAGGTATTTGTGAATGGAGATGTCTCTGGCTGAAGAAGAAATGTCTGATTAACAGCACAGTAAGTCTGCTGCTAATCGATAACTCAAAGCCCAGTGCTATGTGATTTTAACACAATCTGTCAGATCAAGACAACTCTGCTGGTTCATAATTCAGACAGAACTGATTCATACATGGAAAAAAAAAAAAAAGAAATGAGGGGAGAGGGAATCAATACTGGAAAATCTCATCTATAGCTGCCATCTGAAAGCTCCTGAAATTGAGCCTTCTTTAACTTGAAACATTAGTCTGGATATATGCAAAGGTTTGGAAGATGAAAAGGGAACACTAGATAACAGAATGAAACCTCTTAACACTTTTATCAGGCCCAGCTTCTACTGTCAAACATACAAAAACTGAAAGGACAAGCATAAAGATCTGCAGCCTTTCAATACATAAGGCCTTTGAAGTATCCTTATATTGTTGAGTTAGTTTATTTCACTTGATCAGCAAAATAATAATCAAGGGAAGCTGAAAGGATAAAACAGTTGCTAGAATGATCCCTATGAAAAGCCCAGTATGAAGATACTGGTGATTCCATTGTCACCAAGAAAATGCACACAATAGTTTACTTTTGATTGCGTCAGGATTGCTTGGGGTTTATGTGCAAAATTATCCTCTTTTAATTAGTATTCCTTTTTCCTCTGCATATCAGCTATAGATCACTGACTAATCATGACAAAGTTGGTTTTGTTTAAATGCCTATTATAATTCCATTTTGTCTCATATATACCCTAATCAAAAAAATCCCACAGGAAGTTAGCCAAGGGACAGAGCTAAAGAAAATGACAGTAAATCGAGAACTTATTTTCCTGACATGCAAAGTTTTAATCTTTGTGGGACACATATTTAGTCTGTAATGAAGAAGTGCAGCAAAAAGGAAGGCTTAGCTGCCTGATACACTTTGAGGCTGAAAGCACCTCATCTGCTGCCTTCAGAATCCAGTATCAGCCCAGGACATTGGTTTACACATTGCAGATAAAAAAGAGCATGGCTCATTAGGGCTTACAGACCAAGTAGTTTCACAGAAGTGAAATACATATTTTTATAGCGTTATCTACATATTCCATTCCTCAGTTGCAACAACTGTGCTGCTGGAGGTATAAAATTACAAACATGAATTCATGTGTCTTGAGATTCTCACAAGAGCACAAATTGGTCCTCTAGTTTGTGAAGGCAGCATAGACCTGTAGCCATGACCTTGATGGTGCCTGAGGGGATCATCCCGTGTGCCTAAGTGCCCATCAGTCAGAACTCAAGCAGGAGTGGGTTGCATTCTCCAAAAGACTTAAAGTACTCAGATAAAAAAATTATCATAATAAATTAAACTTCAGGTTAATAACATCTTTGGGGTTTAAGTTTTTCTTTGACTCAAAAATGTGTGTCATTCACAGAGGTCAATGTACAAATACTGAAATATCACTGAGAATTGGATTGGATATATCTTCAACTGGAAAATATCCTGAGATAACGATACTTGCCCAGGATCCCTGGGAGGTAAATGTTTTGCACCATGTAAATGAAGCCTTGAAGCGGTCTTCATTGTGCCAGGCACCATACAAGTACACACAAAATTATGTGCCTGAAAGAAGTTTCCATGTAAGAAGCCATGTTGACTTCTTGTCCCAGAAGAGATAGAGGTACAAAAGAATATTTGGGATCAGATTTATTTCACTTGACATCAGACATCTACAGTGCAGATCCCACATTTTAGTCAAGTGGGAGGCTTTGCCTGCCCAGCAGTCGAAGCTTGGAGCCTGAAAATTTGATGCACCTCTTCAGACCTCCCTGTGCTGTCAGGTCACTGGTGGTTCTTGTGAGTTGACACTAGTCTTTTGGCAACATGTACTTTCCTCTCTTGAAATAAGTTATTTCATGCAGGGCAGGGAATAAGACGTGGATTAACATTACCTTCCTCTGTACTCAAGCCAAGATAACTTCGTATGGTCACTTAACATGTCCCTGGTATTTGCTTTCATTATATACAGCATATAAGGAAACAAAATTGATTTAAAAATGGGCATGTGATTATAATGGCATGTCTGGCAAAACTGTAAATTCTTTAAGAACAGAACAGAGCAGCAACTGTGCATCAGTGCCATTCTGAGCCTGACAACAATACAGCAAGAGACAGAGAAGTGTTTCTATCCATGAGGCTACTCAGCAGAAAAAGAAATTTTAGGACATTTAAATTAATTCATTGCTTTGGTCTTGGACCAATTGAGATAAACATAAATTAACATTTTTAAGGAATCAGTAGATTCATTCAGATTAGCTATATGGAAGATGTTTCAGGTTTTCTAAAAAAAAAAAAAAATTACAAAGTCACATTTTAGCCAAATACACCTTTTCATCTTCTCATCTACCAAAATTTTTTTCCTTCTCTTCCTTTTCTTTCTCCCTGGCTTTAATTTTGTCATCAAAAAAATGGGTAGTTTTCACACCCATGTTCCTGTGCTTATGTGTGCTATCACAAACATGTTTCTTTGGAAGTTTTAAAAAAGCCTAGGCTTGCTTCCTGCTTTCAGGCTCTATTCCAATATGTAGGGGATAAAAAAAAATAGCTATAGAACAAAATTGCCAGTAGTATAAAGTAGTCTTTCTCTGTGTGCCAATGTTTTCTTTGACCTTTCTGGTAATGTTATGATGTCACAACTCTGCAGCTTTGGCCTATTTTCTGTATAGCCTCCACTGGGCTAGGTTTGATGGAAATAAACATCTTACATAACAGTCCGGCTGTGCATTCAGCTTTTTTCCCTTCTCTCTCTCTCTTTTTTTTTTTCTTTTTTTTTTTTTTTTTTTACCCGGAAGGAGATTTTCCCAGCATGAATTCTGGACATGCAATTAACATTTGCCAAATTTCATCTTTAGAATCTGTTAAGGTTTATAAGAAGATTAAGAGACAGAGCTGATGTGTTTCATCACCCTTCCTCTGTAATCACACAGCTTTATACTAGGATTGATAGGAAGAGGCAGGTTAAAACTGCAGTAATTCCCTTGAAAGGAGAACTAAAATAGAAGACGCTGAATGTGAGACTTTGTACTGCTGTGGTTATTTAAACCAAACCCTTTCAGGAAAGAGCAAAGATCAGACACAGACTACACACAGAGACATGAAAACATACCCTGACCTGATAACTTGCTGTTATTTTAATAGCAAAAAGAAGGATGAACAGTATTGTATATCAGAATCTTTAACTCTTCCTTTTCCTTTTTTCCTATATTTATTTTGACTGAATAGGTAGCAGGTATGCATACAGACACAGACTGGAGAGGAAATCTTCCTAAAGAATCAATGAAGAAAGGATGAAATACACATATGGAAATATTTGTATCCAAAATGAAAACAGAAATAGGTGCATATGTACCAAGAAAAAAAATATGCCATAACATGTACCATAGATTGGCACTACCCAAGGTTTTAAATTTGAGGAAGTTTGCACAGAAAATTTTACAAAGCTTTCAGAGTTGTTTACTTTCAAAACTACAATTGCAGAAGTTACCATCAACTTTTGCTTTCAATATCACTAAACAGTTTAAAAATAATGACAACTAAAACCTAGTATCTTTGGTCTGCTTGTAGTTTGTTTTCTGCTTTTCCAGCCTTATAGCTTTAAGTTACCACATTTTACTCCATAAAACACAGGCAGGGGAAAAAGCTTACTTAAAAGAAATGAGGTAGCTGAAATTTATGGTAGTCATTGGGCACTATAGGCATTGAGCACATAGGGACATACTTTTTTTTTAAATTTATGGTACCATCTCTTCTCTGTTACACCAAAGCCACCCCCTATATCTCTGTTGGCAGTAGTAGCATGACCTGGTGAGGTAAAGAGAATACTAAATGATCAGGCCTACAATTACCAAATCAGAAGAAAATACGTAAAATTAAATTAAATCCAGGCAAGCAAAAAAACATTCACTGCCTGTCAAAATAAACTTCCATGCACCAGAACCTTCCCAGAGAAACAGTATTGTAGAAAATTCTTCTGAAAGACAATTAACTGAAACAAAAGTCACTAAGAGATCGGCAAAGTAGGATTAGGGGGGAAAAAACACCCACTAGCAGTGTTTATGTAATTGCACCACCCTGTGCAGTCATATTTCCTCTCTTGCAAACTCTGATTTCAGTTCTATCTATGAGCCTGACTTGTGCAATTGACTTCCCCTTGAGCTTGCATTCCTCGTAAGAGTCACAAATAAAAGGTGACAGACAAAGTGTCATGACTTGAGGTTAGGACCACAATACTGGAAATACTAGTTGAGGAAGAACAAGCATTGCAGCTTAATAAAAGATGATCATTGTCTCAGACTGCTCCTGAAAACCATAGCTACTCCTTAAAACAGAAATGCAGCCTCCATCCATATGATGTATATTAGAGTTAAAAATGCATTGGTTGCAAGAGGTAGAAAAATGGGCACACAATCATTTCTGTCTGAAATGGAAGTGGAATTTGTTAATGAAATAATTTGTGCAAATTTCTCATGTGTGAATGGAAATCTGTGTCTAAACTACTACAGTTTTACAAGGCTTCAAGCAAACAAATATAAATTCCCCATGCAAAACCAAGATCCACATATCAGATTACTGGACCCTATATATATAAAGAACTCAGAAAACATGCAGAAACTTTAACAGTTAATTTCCCTTTTAAGAGAAAGGATGGGGGAGTTTTATGCTCATAGCTAAGAAAGAAGACAATTATTCATTTCACAAGAATAAGAAAAAATGAAGTCTTAAATGTCTTAAAACATCACCTAAATTTAATATAATCAGAAGCTCAAAATATAAATTGCAGGAATCATGAAAGTTTTATTAGACATATTTAGTTTTACATGAAAAGACTTTCAATTTATCTCTTCACCCAAAATTTTTATCAATATGACTGTATGAAAATGTTTTGATTTTTCCTGACAGTTTTTACAAGGAAAATGTTGAGCTCTCAAAAATGTCAATAGTGACCTCTTTTCTTTGTATTTCAGTAGGCTGATAAAATATTTTGTTAGTGTTGATTGCTATCAGCACTGCTTCTGCAAAAGAAATGTTCCATTCCTCCAGAAAGAATGGAAATATCACAGAACCATAGACTCTCTTTGGGACACCTTCTGCTACTCCAAGTTGCTCAAAGCCTGGCCTTGAACACTTCCACAGATGGGGCATCCACAACATTTCTGGGCAACCTGTTCCAGTGCCTCACCACCCTCACAGTAAAGAATTTCTTCCTCATATCTAATCTAACCCTACCTTTTTTTCAGTCTAAAGCCATTCCCCGTTTTCCTGTCACTATGTGCATGCCCTTGTAAAAAGTCCCTTTCCAGCTTTCTTGTAGGCCCACTTCAGGTACTTAAAAGCCACAATCAGGTACCCTGGAGCCTTCTATTTTCCAGATTGAATCAGTTCAGTCTCAGAAATTATGATCAGCCTCAGTCTATGCATTAAACACTTATTGAGATGACAGAAATATCATGTCAAAGATATCCTCCTGAGATAAGATGTTCTAACTGCAATGCTCACCATTAAGATGTCTGTAGAGGTTTGGCTCTTGGGTGGAAAACTTTAAAATTCTCAGTCACTGAGGTTTTCTAAGAGTTGTCTAAGAGATGAGAGAACTGATGTAAAAAAAAGAAAAAGCACAAGGACGTAGCTTTGGTGCCTAAAAATGCTTGTAGATACCAGAACTCCACTGGAAAAAGGGGCATAGAGAGTTCTGTAACTTTCACATTCAAACTTCCATAGCTAATTTAGGAAAGTAAACCTTCCCCTTTATCTTATCTATGTTTTTTTTAATCAGAATTATCAATCACAGAAAAAAAATTGGTCAGGCTTAGTAATGTTGAGTTTTGAACAAAATGAATAATTATGCAATTTGTGATCTCTTTATGGTGAAGTAGGCTTTAAAGTTTGGTCTGAAACTTAGTTAAAGTAACAGAAAAAAAAAAAAAGTGGAAATTGTATACCTACATTATTATAAGATAGGCTTCCAGGAAAATGTATGAGCTTCATAGAATTCATAACTCCTGGACATCCATGCCTTTTTCTTTTATAACTGATACATACTGTGTATGATTTATGAGCAGCACTGGTTAATATTTGAATGCCAATTGAATCTGCTTCTCAAACCAGTTTTATGTACATCTATAAAAATGACAGATTCAAGATACAATGTCAAAACAGAAAGGATAAACCAACCAAAAGCATTAACAAGATTTAATATATCACCTCCCAGTTCTTCAACTACTGATCAAGAGAGGAGAAAAGTACTGAGTGGATGCAGGATGGTCTCAGATCCCAAATTTCAAAAGCACTCACTTTCCTGTGACAGTATACAGATTTGGAATATATAATCAGGAAGGGAAAACACAAAAACATCTGCTTGTAAACTATCATACTTTAAGATGTTCCCAGATCAGCTAGCTACCACTAAGTTACATAAACTGTGGTGTTTCTCAGTTAGATCCCTCACTGAAATGTACAGACTCTGTCACATTCGATGGCTATGAGCAATGATTAAACAGTAAGAGTCCTTAGGGATAATTTATAAGGTTTTCCAGACCTAAAAATATCCTTCTTTTCCTCATGCTGTCCAATGTAACAAGGTATCAGTTCTGCATCACTACCGGTGTCCCATGCTGTATGTACATCTGCCATTTCCAGGGCATAAGAAAACTGCTCCAGACTGAAAATTTTGATTGCTTTCTGCGGCACTTAAGCCAGAGAAATTATCCTCCTGTGAAAAAAAAGTTTTAGCAATTTCTACATAACACCTTCAGCTGCTTCACCCCTTTGACATAATGTGAAGAGGCTGGACTAACATGAAGATCTCACAATAAATCTTTAACACTGAGCAACATTCAGATTTGTTTTCTATCCTATTATTCATGACTTTCCTTCCTTTTCATGCCCTGTATTCATACTCATCACATAATGATATTTATGAGCAGATAAAACAGATGTTGTCACCATTCTGAGTCAATGGATATTTACAGTGAAACTGACTTTTTTGAGATGGTATTAAAAATAAAATCTCCTTGGGGCTCCATAACTTTAGCAAAAAACTTGGTGAAAGCACTAGGTTTCTTGTATTTTCTTTTAATTCTACAGGGACATAAGAAATATTTCAAGAATAATTATGAGCCCAAATATAATGTTTCTGGCAAATAATTCAAAATATATAGAATAGCTATGCTTATATAAGTATGGCTTCCTTATGAAAAACCTAATTTTTTACTTTCTTGACCTTCATGTATCCTTGATAAACATGCACCTAACTAATTCATGCCATTCATGACAACCTAACTACACTTGAGTTTGCAGCTGAGTGAATTTTTTGGTCAAGATCTGACTGTATTGCATACTTTTGTGGAAATATGGGAACAGAGGGCTCAAGAACACTGTCTGAGCCCTCAATACACTTCTCTTTGCAAACATAGTGTTATGTATACTGCATTAGACAAAAAAAAGGCTAATTGAGGAGGATCCACATATTTGTCACACCACCTCATCACTACACTGCACTTTCAAGAATCCAGACTACCATCTAAACAAAAGTAAACTCAATCCTAACTGTAACACACTGCAGGAACAGGCAGGGATGGAAGGAGAGTAGAGGTGGAAGCCTGGGCACTTGTAAGGGAGCTCAAATGAAAGTATTCAGTTGAGCCTAGAAAGCAAAGCCAATTCCATACCTCAACAGAGAGCAAAAAAATCCAAAAGTTCAGCCAGTCTGACCTGAGGCAAAAATATTCCTACGTCCACTGCTTGTGGTTTAGCAGAACAACCACTGAAGAGGTTCCAATGCATTTATCTAGTGTGGTACCAGTGTAACGGTTCATAGCAAGGCAAGGAACCCAACAAAAGAAAAAAAACCCCAAAAACAACAAAACAAAACAATCAAAGAACCTTCAGATAAAATTCTTCAAAATCCTAAATGTTGCTTATGTTCAATGGAGCTCAGTTTAAAATAAAATTAATCAGACTAAAGGTAGATACCTACTTGTATGACATCATTTGATGATCAACAGAAAGAAAAAAAAGGGCAAATTAATTTCTTCCTAAAGTAGATATCTTAAATGTGTTGGAGTTTTACACCTTAAAAGTATTAGTTCACTCAATTTATTGGAAAATAGGCCTAAGATAACTAGATCCAAGGTAAATGCTCACACAGCATGTGATCATTGAATTAGATGAACCTGATGCTTGTAAGAAATATGTTATTGATTTGAATTGGAATTGTTGGCTTTTTCCTTCCAAGAAGTTTTCTTTCTTTTTTCCTTCCACTCTGAGTGACAGGCAACACAGATACATTTTCTGAGCACATATATATTTTTGTCTTATTCATTCCAATAAAGTTGAAATAAAAGACTTCTAACTGAAAAGCAAAGAAAAATGATAACTGCAAACAGTATTTACCATCTGTGATTTGAGCTCAGATTCAACTATTAGAAATACAGAAATCATTTTTTTTGAGTGAAGGAGTGACATTACTCATTATAATATATATGATTAATGTGGGATTATTTTGAAAGGAAAATATCTTGTAATTCCAGGGTATTTTCTTTAGGTTCATTGTCAGGAAAATTCTTAAAATTGTTATTTGAAATTTCCCACAGTTATCACTAAAAGCTCTATTCAGCACCAAATACAAACACAAGCTAGAACAAGCTGCACTTAAATGCTTGTTCACACAATCCATCCACTGGTGATTTGAACTGGGTTGCTACTTGTATTAATCTCTAAGGCAAAATTCTTTCTCAATAAAGCTGCTAGTGGCTTATCTCACAGGCTTATGTTCAAAATCCAGTAAATTATCCCATACATAGTGTAAATGCATGCAGACTGCACTCCAGCTGGATCCATACAAATCTATGGGACCCGATCACAGAATCCTCAAAGACCTGGCTGATGTCATTGCACAACCTCTCTTGATTATTTTTGAGGGGTCTTGGGAACCTGGAGAGGTTCCAGCTGACTGAAAGCTAGCAAATGTTGCCCTGATTTTCAAGAAGGGCAACTACAGGCCTATCAGTCTCACTTCAGTGCCTGGTAAAATTCTGGAGACGATTATTCTGGGAAAAACACCTGAAGGCAATGCAGTCATTGGTCACAGCTAGCACGGCTTCATGAGAGGAAAGTCCTGCTTATCCAACTTGATTTCCTTTTATGACAAAGTAAGCCATCCAGCTAATCAAGGGAAGCCAGCTACTGTCGTCTTTCTGGATTTCAGTAAAACTTTTGACACCATCTCTCACAGGATCCTTTGTATCCATGTTCACTCTGTGTGTTGAGATCCATGCACTGTCCCACTTGCACCTGTAAATATGGCCTCTGTAGTATAGAGGGCCTGGGTCAGAATCTAAACTGCTATTAAGTCCAGATTCTTTCTTTAGTGTCAGTGAAGTTGCACTGGTTAATATGACTTAAGGATCAAGATCTAATGAAACATTTTTTAATTGAAGATATAACAGGGAAAAAATGATACAGACATTGCATTGGCCATTCCTTTTCTTTCTCTCTCTCTCTCTCTTTTTTTTTTTTTTTTTTTTTTTTTTTTTTTTTTTTTTAATGAAGCATTTCTTACTCTTCAGATGCCTAAAGAGTAACTCCAATGAAAGCCACAAAGCAGGTGCTGCTCTGCTCAAAATCCTGTGCTTCAGTAATTTCAGGACAACTTGCTAATCTTGTGATCCTTAGGGAATTAAATGATGAAAGCAAAGAAATCAAACAGATCAAAGCTGTGTATAGATAATGGAAACAAAAGGTTATCTAAAAAAATTACTTTATGATATAGAGCAAGGCCTTGGCCAAGCCAGAAGACCTTGGATTCCTAAATCCATGAGTTGTGCTTTCTTTCATTTTATCATCAAATCCATCAAATAAACACTCTCATCTTACATCTGGGTGCATAGTTTTATTCTAAATCCTATTGAAAATGTAGTTTAATATAACCACCAAATTGCATACAAAACCACTGCTGAGTTTCTGAAAAGAATGAAATGAAAGAAAATCAAGTATATTTCACTTGCTTCTGGTATTATTCATTATTTTTATTATTAACAAGGGCTTGATATTGTGGAATGAATGCAAAAGGATTCATTCATATTCTGCTTGTTAGTGGTAAATGACTCTTATATAGGAAGCTATTAAAGTTCTTACACTGGGTCACATTTGCTTCCTAAGCAAGCAGGGCTTGGATCCTCCTCCAAACCACAGCCATTTTGTTTTGCAGATCAAAGTGGGTGATTACAGTGCACCTTCTGGCCCTAAAATATGTTACATGTTTGTATTACAACACCATTAAGACAAAATCCAGTGTGCCAGGCCCAGTAAAAGACATGTGATTAGACACAGTCTCTCCTCCCAGAAGACTCACCATCTGAATAAATACAATCATTTTGTATTGTAGAAATCAGCTGAGAATTCATCTGAGGTTAAGCACAAAATAGTCTAAAATACAATTATTGTGAATTGTTACATAAAACAGCACAGAATCAGTGTGAAGTGTCAGCATCATTCAGGTAGGTTTAGTAAGGCTTCTTTTTATTTTGTCTCTTCTTGTACACTGCTAACGTTTTCAGAGTCATTAAAATACCCTTGGTACAGCCTATTAGTGTTGCAGAATGAAATGTGTATTTTCTCTTCAGCGTTATTCTGGTTTTCTACCAGCTAAGTGAAAGGGATATACACACAAATAAAGTTTCCTCTGCATCTCCTAATTTGGAATCTGAATTGATCAGGTCCTTGTCAATCAATGTGGTGGACTTGTACTACTAAAGTGTTAGAAAGGGCTTTAAATGAGTAAAAAACCAGAACATGTAACTCTAAAAGTGATGATGTCCATCAGCTTCTGCAGTAAGGCATTTTTTCCCATGTATTAGACTAATTTATTGACCTTTCACACTACGTGTTCAATACTCCTGCCAATTAATGGCAGCCAAAATTTTCAACTAGAAATGCAGACCATCTGAAGAAAAGGCTGTTTCTTTTTACTTACATTTGTTCCTCATTTATTTTTTGCATTTATTCAAGGACTCTGGAGAATTGCAAAGACTACATTATGCCCAGTTAATTTACAGCCCTCATTTCTATTGGGTGACTGTAAATTCCAGATTTTAAATCAGCATTGCTATGTCACAAAAAGACATGTGTGTACATCTTGTATGCAGGGCTAATTTTGTATGAAAGTAAGTGCTAGAATGAGGTGCTAGAATGTTGATGGTGTATTTGTAAGTTACATAGCAGCAGAGCTGACAGGCAAACAGATTCTGGCTTGTCATTTCAGACTATTTTGTCACAAAATTAGCTCTGTGATTGGATTTTTTTGTTTTGGTTTTCCTGTTGATTTTTTTTCCTAAAATCTTCTAAATTGCAATTATGTTAGAGTTTCAAATTCTAATGAATCCAAATCACTTTTTTCTAGTTTTCTATTTACAAATTTGCAGAGGTCAAATTCACAATAAAAGATATTTGATGTATTCATTTGTTGTTCATTTGTATGTAATTTCTACTTCGATTTTTCCTGGCTTCAGTCTCCAGCTGCCTTTTTTTGTTTGTTTGTTTGTTTGTTTTTTTGTTTTTTTGTTTTTTTGTTTTTGTTTTGTCTTCTCTCTTTGGAAAGTCACATTACTTTCTTTCTATTCAATACATGATTGCAAGTCCTTAGGTAGCTATGAAGCTTTGGTCCAGTTATTAAATTTTTATCTGTTAAAAAGTCCAATTCAGAGTCACAATGTATTGGGTAAAATACTTTTTGTCTGACCAAAGCAGACAGGCACTTAACAGATGGATTACCCTGGATGAGCACAAAAGATGGCAAAAAGCCAGTCACCTCAGCTGTTTTACGAAGCTCTCTGGGATCACTGAGGAGTTGTATCCACACACTTATTCTCTTTTTAAATTTCTGAAAGCATGTAGGGAATTATTTTGAAAAGTTGTAAATTAAGACATAGAAGCCAGCATAATTAAGTTCTGTTTTAGAGCAAGGAGCAGAACCCAGTGTGATGTCTTTATCCTCTTGCATCTAACAGAGAATCTCATCTTGGCTTCAAGAGGGCTCTGATGTTTCTACTTCATCACCTATTTCTGTTTCCAGTGCATTCCTCCCTTTCACTAGACCATTCTACTTCCTCCAAAAGTTCATCAGGTCCCCTTGATTTGTACCAACAAATGTTTGATCTTAATCAGGTCTGGGCAAAGGTTGCTTTGCCCTGTATCATTTACACAGCACTTTTCAAGCCTAAAAATAAAAATTAACTGACATATAGCCCTTATTCTTCCAAATCATCCGTTACCATAATAATAGCAGAGTTGTCTGAAGCCATATTTCAGGGGATTGTGAAACTTCATTCATCTCACATCCATCCTGATGCTGATTCCTCTCCCTCATCCCCTCAGTGCTATGGAAGGAGTAGTTTACGGGTCCATACTGCATGTCATGGAAATGGTTAAAAGAAGAACCCTCTCCAAAATAACCCTTTATTTCAAAGACCCCACAGTGCTACAGGTACTGCTGAGCCTATGGAAAAACAAACCATGTAGTGATGATGGCAACAAGCAGCTTAGAGAAGCAAACGAGTCAACAACTTCTTCAATTGGCTTCTCCTCCCTCACCTTTGTGCCATGGATGAGTATTCAACTGTGTCAACTGAAAGGAAATGGTATTCACACACACAAAAAAAGTAAACAGCTGGTCCAGGAGATTACCAATGAGATAACAGTGAAAGAAAAAAGAATTTTATGACAGTTTCATAGAAGGAAATATTTCATAGGAACAAGACCTGATCTTTTCAGGGCATATTATTGATATTTCATGGGCATGTGAAGAAAGGAGACATTCAGCAACACAGCATTAATTTTCCATCTGACAATGTATATCAATGTCAGGCAGCAGAAATAGTAGCTCGGACTCTGAATATGGGGAGTTTTTAATAGAATTCAGGAATTACCTGTGCAAAACTTAGATAAAATTTGAGGCAGGAAATGTAGTGCCTAAAGGTACTCAGTGGAGTTTTATTTAGGAAAAAATTCTTCAGTAATGGTTTAAAAAAAATCATTTCAGTAGCTTTCTGGCAAGGAACGTACATATTATAAGTATCCCCACGTTTAACCAAATGAAATGTGTCTGGGACTTGAAAAGATTGAGCATTATGCTTTCAGGTTCAACAAAATACTGAGGTGATTAAAAAGTCTTTCCACTGGAAAACACAATTTCCTTGAAATTGAAACATTTTGAGTGAATAAATCAGCTCTAATGAAATTCTCTGGAGTAAATCGTTTCAAGGAGCTGTTCCAATGACATTAAAAAATATTTTTACTTCTGATTCCCTTGTTAAGACTTCTCAGTCATATTAATATATCACTCTCTATTCAATATGCCACAATGTATCATGCACTATATAATTAAGACTGCTTTTCCCTGGAAAATAAATGCTTCAGTAGTTCTTTGTCAGTATTTATTTTTAAATTTCATATTCTTCTGGAAGTTTCTGATGAGAAGTAAGGCATATACTGAAACATAAAAATTTTCCAGAGAATTTTATTTCATGACTCCTACCATCTTTGATTCCATGTTCAGCCTTTCCTTAGTACGCTGAGTGACATGTTATCCAGGATGAAGCCTGTTGAATTTTACAATAAGTGACTCTTTGAAGGAGATACCTAACTACATTTAAGGGCTTTTCCAGCATTAATAAAGGGGAAGGGGTGCAGGGTGAGAGGAACAGAATGAGAACTCAGCCTACTGAGATCTTTATTTGTCTGGAACAAAATTAAGCAAACACATTACTTGTGACAGTGGATGGATTAACAGCCTTGCAGCCTGAATGTATTATGTCTGAAATGATGCTTGGCCATAAAAAATTCCCCACTGTACCTTTATAATATTGTCTGAAAAAACATCCTCAGAGCTAAAGGAACTGGTCAGTTTTATCCCACCAAAAATTGCCCTCTCTGCCAAGGTTAGAAAATAAATTAGTGGAGTGAATCTGTGATGGGAGTCATGGGCCACCAAAAATCACTTAAAAGCAGTAGTCGGTTTCAGATAAATTGCTAAAACCTCACAGACATTCAGCTGCAGAGCTACGTAGTTACTGTCAGCCAAACACAGTCAGGGTGGTGACTTCAATATCCGTGTGGTGTGGTTTCACAGGACAGCACTCTGCCAAAGCGGAGTGGCACCCTTATCAGTTGTTTGGGAAATTTTTCCCCCTGTCTGCATGTTTTTTTTCATAGCTTTTGCTTAATTTGTATTTTTTAAAGCCTATTTCACAAATACACTGCATCTACAGTGATGAGTGAAAATGCCTCATTTGTTCCTGAGACTGCATTGTGGGATCCCATCTAACATAAATGCTAATGAAAAACAAATACTTCCCTTTTTTCTTGAAGGCAAATTTAATCATGGAAGTGTATCACTTCTCAGTACATTAACACCTGCAGTATGGTAAAGGGAAGTCAGGCAGTATCCAGTATTGCCTTCTAATCAGCCATGCAGAGATGTTTCCGTTAAAAGGGAATAATGACCACATTTACCACAATCAAAGAATATGATTAGAACTGAGCAAAGTATGTGAGTATATATCATCCATAGACATGTATTTATGTACATATATATTTGTGAGGTTTATATATGAATGAAGTATATATGTAGATTCATATTCTGTATATGTATGTATATGAGTGTATGCTCATTCTCTTGTGCTGTTACACGTATTTATAATGAGACCATACAGTATCTTCTTATTCATGTGTTCCAGTGTTAATTTTTTCACAATTACTTGACATGTTCATACAAAGATCTTCAAAACCTGGAACTGCTTCCTATCACAACCAAAATCATCCTTGACTGCTATACTACAACTTCAGCTTTTACTGCTGAAAGCCAAGCAAAAGTTCTGTAAGCTTCCATGATTATTTTTTTTTTCATAAAGAGTGAAAATAGTAGTCAATGTAATAGAGATAACAAGGGCTTGTAAAACACTTGTCTTTAAAAAGATAACTTTCACCACAGCAGATAATATAGAAAATGAGAAAGTAGTGAATGGAATAAGTCCTGTGAGTAAAGCTGCAGATCCACAAAGGGGATAAATTTTTAACCATAGAAGAATTTGATTTGAGTAAGGAAACTATCAAGGCCATGTATGTGTATGGATTAAAAGTGTTTTAAAAAGCTTTTAGGAATGTAGCTGAATTCACAAAAATTCCCACGTAAGATAAGTGTCTCATCTGCACTGATTCCTCAGTGGAAACAGTGGGCATCCTTGACACCTTAGCATTATGTCATTTTGAGCATGGTCTAATTCTCTTTGAAGTCAGTGAGAGAGTAGAGGGAAGTAACCACAGTCTGGACAAACAGCAGCACTGATATGAAGGTCCAAAGCAGGAGAAGTTAACTGCAGGGAAAGAAAGGGTAGCAATCTTCCAAGCTCCAGAGACAAATTAACTCTCACTTTGAAAGCTGCTCTCTATATGTGAGGAGATGTGACTGATTTCCAAAACTCCATCCATGAATGGCAAACCATATAGCACTATTTCCACATGACAGGGAAAATGTATATAAGAAACAAATATTTTGTGAATGGCTTATGCATGACTGGCTGCTGTCACAGTGGGGGCAGGAGAGGGCTATGTAGAGTACAGCTGTGTTTGCAGAGCAGAGATTCTGTCCTCCAAGTATAACGGTGTGGAGAAGAGAATGGAAAGCCTCCGTTTTCATCATGTGCCTCTGCTGAGGCAGGTGAATGCAAAATTCATAATAAATTCAATGGCAACCAAATTCAGCTTCCATTTTGCTGCTCAGATCTGTCTTGTTGGAGATACAGTGAGGGAAGAGGAAGTTTTGCTGGTCTATGAAATTAAGGATTGGTAATTTAAAGCAAAAAGTATAACATACTTTCATTTTCCTTGGCATAGAAGGTATCTAAACATGTACTTTGCAAAGAGTGAAGTAGATAGGAGTGTAAGAGAAATAGAAACAGAAAGAACTTTTTTTTCTTCCCAAGAGTAATTTCTCTTAAATATATGTTTCACACCTCATTCATATTTGTTTCATAACATGAATTATGTTACCTGCTTGTATCAAATGTCTTCCTCTGAAAGCAACAGCTTGTGCATATTGCTCTTAAACTCTGATTGTGCAAAGATTTATGTATGTAACTTTATGCAGTCTGGGCCATACTTTTAGCTAAACTGAAGTCTTTGTACATCATTGCAATGAATATAAATTTGTTTGCTGACTACTGGCAGAATGATCTCGCTATATGACCATCTTAGAGAAACCACAGAGTAAACAAGCGATAGACCTTGTGAGTAGGCCAATTGATTTCAATGATGCTGTTCAGAAAGGGGAGTGTGTGTCTGAGTATTTATGCATACAGGTCTTTTTGCAAAGTTGTGCTACACTTACATGCCTGACCTTTATTATCGACTGAACCTAAGTGAGAACTCTTAGCAATTATATCCCCCAATGCTTCATACTAAGCGTTGTATAATAACTTGTTGTTTCCCTTCCTTAGTTATTAGGGGTTGTTAATGTTTCTGGGTTGCATGATGAGACAATTAGTTTTTATTCTGAAATCTGTTATGTGTGGTCATTACATGTAGTATAAGAAGCCTTGGTAGTCTGCCACTGAGTGTGGATTATCTCTTTCTATGTCTAGATTGCTACAACTGTTAAAGGTAATGCTCACCATCTGTGACTCCTTGCAGAACAGTGAATATACATTTTCATCTGCATTTCCAGTATTGTTAATCACATTGTGGGAGAGATTACACTAGGTATATTACCAAGACCAAGCCATTAACCAAATGTCACTCAGATGTGTCAGTGAACAAAGGGTGGAATCCAGCATGATGTGTTTAATGGACCCTGAGCTTTAAAGTCAATAGTTATTCTGATTCTTCCATCTATCAATATGGGCAAATGCTGTATTTCCAAACAAAGCTTAGATCTGACAATTCAATATTTGTATGTGATCAGAATAGTTATTTTAATTTGAATGTTCATTAATTTATTTCATAACTGCCTTTTGGGCTTCTGCTCCATCTGGGACCAGTTTTACGGCTCTTGATAATATTTATTTGTGGTCTAATGATGAAGGCAAGATGTGTTTACATACTTTGAAATAATTCTATTAAATTGTAGGAAATGTAAGTCTTCAGAATTCTTGGGGCAGACTGCTAGGTATTTAATTATAATTCTATCAATTTCATCGTCTTGATCTGCATTTCTGTTATTCCTTGCATATATAGTGAAAATATGAGTGAAGAATTTTCCCATATGTGCGAGTACACATAAGATTTTTAAAAGAATCATGAGTCAGACTCATTTTATTATATTATGCTGTTTCCACAGTCATTTAGAGAAAGCAAGGCATATATGTATTAGTTTAGACAGACAAAATTCAGTGTAAATGTGATGGGCTTTTGGGAGGAACATTCTAAACTACTCACACATGACTGACTTTTAAATTACCAACAAGCAACTGGGGAGAAGTTCTGGAGTCATTGTGGGCAGCTCAATAGAAACATCTGCTCAGCACAGAACTGGCAAAGTGATGACCAAACGATCATTCAAGCCAGCTTCCCACCTTTCTGAAGTTGCAGAATTTAAATGGGATTCAGCTCACTAACCCCAGCAATTTAAAAGTTAGACATCCTGTGAAAAGTAGTTACTTAAATTCTTTCTGTGGCCAATGGAGAGAAGCTAACCTCTAGAGGACAATCCAGCATGCTAGAGTATGTCTGAGGTAAGCAGAATTAAGTGTTCTTTTCGACTGTCATCTTTTCCACTAACTGTAGAAAGGCAAAGCAGTTGCTTTAAACATCAGGCTTAGTCTTTATATAGATAAAGCTGTGGAGGGTGTTGATGCCTCCATGCCTTGCTCTTGGGCCTTGATGTTGCATTATTTTGCTGAAAAATTGTGGAGCTTGGCTAATAAGGTTCTTGGCAAATACAAACAGGACAGAGCACATTCTCCACGTATGTTATGAATACTGCACTTACCAGACTTTCTATGCTGGGACTGGTAGCTGTCTTCATAAACTGTACAAGAAGTCAAGACACTGTTGTTGTCAACATCATCAGCTTGAACTCTTCTGGATGAGAGGTTAGTTGCTACAGTACACTTTTCTCTGTCAGGTGGCATTTCTGTTTTCTCCATAGTCTCATAGTTTAACCACTGGAAAACCCGAGAGATTACTTTTATTTAGGTTGTTGTGTTTTACTTTGGAATAGTTGTGTTCCTGACTCTAAACAGGCAGCAACGAAATAACAAAGGGAAGTCTGAGGATAATCAAAAGAGATTTCATTGCCCTAGGATGATTGATAAGTGGTCAGGAGCACAGGTAGTGACTTCCTCAATTCTTCCAGTAACAAGGAATAATATTGATAAAAATAGGCAGAACCATCAGGAGACAAACACACTAAACTCAAGTTACAATACAGCAATGTATCCCATTTTTATGACAGACAGAAACTAGCAACAAAGAACTACTAACCAAAAACACAGCTACTTTAAACACTTATCTAGACACTCTTGCAATAACATAGGACAATAAAATATCTTGCACACCACCCTCTCTATAACACAAAACAAAAAGAAAGAACAGAGCTGCTTTTTATCAACACACATGTTGTGAAAGAAACTGCACATTGAAAGTAAAGCAAGTTACTGTAGTTGCAAAACAGAGCTGGTCTTATAAAGTAAGAATAGCAAAAAGCAATAACCAATATTAAGTAGCAAAGTGTGAAGCAAGTTACTGTTATTAGTATTAAGGTAGCAAAACACAGTTAGTAAAGGAGATGCTTATAAAGTAAGAATCAAAGTAGCTGTTAGCATAAGATGTAAGATAAAATGTATAAAGGAATAAGCTTTGTAAGAAAGTTAAGAAAGTAAAGTATAGAAAAAATAGGAAGCACATGGTCTTCTTACCCCTACATTGTTCCAAGAGGTAGAAGAAGGCAGGACAAGCTGCAGCAGCTACCTCAAGAAAGACATGGCATTTTCCCCTCTCTGTTGGAGTTTAAACTCCACACTTTTTATACCTTTTTTTTTCCTTCATATGGTTTTGTGTGACTAAAATTCAATCTTTTGGTGGGGGTGATGCAGATGCCTGAGGGGAGGTGAGCTCCTTGAGTTGTCACAGAAGCAAAATTAAAACAATAAGTTTAAATCAGAATTATGTCTCATAAGGGAATCAGAAGTTATATAATCTAGAAACAAACAAGAAAAACATCTAAAAAGCTCTGCTGTCAGATTGCTTTTCAATACCTTTTTGTATGGTGGTAGAAAAAACTTACTCACTTTCGTGTCATGCAGAAGACCACAGAAATTCAGGTTCACCCACTGGTATGTCATTGTCGACTATTGTTTTTAAGGCCAGGATTAGTAAATATGAGCATAAAGGCTGACAGCTCATTCAAGTCCTATGTCTCTTTTATTCACAACCAAAATCTGATTTATGAAGAAACACCATGCTTTGTTATGAATATTAAGCAAAATCATCCTTCTTTTTTAAGAAAGACTACAAGCTGTGGGTGAAAAACAATTCTTCTTTAACCACAAAAGCAGATTAATTTTGCAAAATTCAAGTGAGCTTTATGGCTAGCACATTTGTCTTTTCATTATGACTCTAATTCTAAATGAGGTTTGAAGGAAGAACAGTGCCTTAGCACGTGGACACGACAAGGGCATCCTTGATTTTTCCTGCCCATTACATATTCTGTGTTTGTTCAAGGAAGTTGATAGTGATCGTCCCAATTCCAGATGTGGAGATGTCTCTTGCATTGCACTGTCATTATAGTCAGAGGTGATGAAACCTTTGGTCTTCTGCAAATGATTACTTAATTTTCTGGAACACTAGGAAATAATATGGAAATTTTAAAATAGCATATGTTGTAGCCTTGAAATTTTTATTTTATTCACCAGAAATGAAGTTTCTTCCAAGGACTTATCTCCACTGGGCAATGTTCATTGTTTGACATATGTATGGGTGCTCTCACACTTGGCAATATTGGTTAGTCATGCGACAAAGGTAATGTCACATAGCAGGAGATAACACTTTGTACATTATGAAAAAAACATGGCAAAGGCACCATGATTTAGTGAAAAAATAGTAGTTCACAAGGATGTCATAAGTTCAGATTTGGCCACAAGTGAACTGCTTGGCAAATTGTTGGTTGTTTTGTTTTTTTTATTTGCACAGATGTGAATCGAGCTGCTGAAGATCTGCAGACTAACAAGATAGTATTTGTGATTAAAAATTCAGCTGTCCTAATAACCAGTTGTCAGATTAATGTATCAATTGAACTAAACTGAAATGTTTTGCATATGACAGATGTTATGTACAGGTTTAATAAAATGAGGGGACATCATGGTTGAGGCTTAACTAGACTCCAAGAGTAAAATTACCATACTCTGGGAAAAGTTTAAGACCATATCTGGAATTTATAATTCTCAGATGAGTATCATTCCTCTCATAAACTCCACATCAGTGAGAAAAGATTCAGATGGCATTGTGCAGCTGCTGGTGTCTCTAATCTGCACGCTGCTGCAAGCTCTTAAACAATTAGCTTAATTTTTGTAATTAGTTTTGATCTCTGGTTTGGGGTCCATAGAATATTAGTTACTGTTTCAACAGGCATCTATAAAAAGGGTAAGCAGTGCTACAGCTGGAACATAAGACAATTAATTTTCTCTTACAACACCTGGAATCAATATTATCATCCAGAAACATGTTGTGTTCTGTATTTTTTCCATTATCTCTAAATTGATCTTCTTAAACTCTGGGTGGTACAATGATGAATATTGTGACAGGAAAAAAGATTTTCCTTGTTGATGTGACACTGTACAGTGATACAGACAACACTTCTATATGGAGCTGGGACCTATTTGTTCATTCATTTAATTCTTTTATTGAATCTATATGCTCTGTAGAGATACTGCATTAAACTGTAGCCCCTAGTGAATACTATTCTGACAACTGTTTCTAATCAGTGGAAATAAGTTGGACCAAAATCTTGCATGCTAGAAACAGAAAGAATATATAACAGCAAAGCTGGACTCCTCAGCCAAAGAGAAAAAAAAGAACAGAACAATTTACAAGTCATCGGATTAAAGCACCAGCACACTGATAATTCACTCAAGATGGTGCAATGCTGGGCACTAACCACAACATGTGAACTGTGATCAAGTCAGCAGGTTTGAGCCCCCATTTTATGGTATTGACCCAAAACAAAAAGGTAATTGGTGCTGTAGGTATAACAGGTCAGTATTCAAAAACTTGTGGTGGTTTCAAGCCTAGAATAGGTATTCAAGTAATTGAACTGTTCCACATGCATTTATTCCAAAAAAATATTTGGGGAAAGACAATATATTTTATTTAATTTCCCATGTTTTGCTAAGACACAAATCAGTTTCCTAAAAAAAAAAGCAATGGAAACTGTAAAGTGAGGAATTTCTTTCCTGATTCCTTTTTAATCCTGTGATTTTAAATCTGCAAATGTGAGAAATTTCCAGGCTTATAAAATACAAAGGCTTTTTGAACATTTCACCAGGACAATAATTCATAGAAGAAAATCAAAACAAGAAACCTTATTTGAAATCAATTAACAGCAAGATCAGAAAACAGTCAACATAATTTAAAAATTAATTCCCAAATCTACATTAGACTACCTAGACCTACAGAAATACAGCAATGGACTTAATGCACTTGCCTGTCTCACCTAGCAGCCATTCTCTGTTACGCTATTTGGATTCATTAGTTGTAAAATGAACTAATGCTGGTCTCTCTACCTTTTAAAGAACTGTAACAGCATTACTGTTTGTTTTCTAAAGCTATCAGTAGATTTTTTAGTCCATAATAATGGATATATGAACTCTGCTTCTAATTAAGTTTTGAATGTGGAAAGATATTTACAACCAAAATCACAACAAGACTTCAATGACGTGCGTTTTTCCAGTGCTCTGTCAAATGTGCTTACCTGCACATTGACCATAAGCCATACAAGGTGTAACATGTGCCTGTTCCAGAGTTAGCAAACATTTTCAACATACTCCAGCGGATTTACTTCTAAAGAGGGTGTAGTTATATTGCCATGTCTGAATTACTTCTAAAGCTGTCCTAGTCATGGTTTCCACAGAGAGGCCCATCCTGACAGTAACCCCATTCATATTAGCACTATACAGCCTCAGTGCTGCAGGCCACCACATGGGAGTACTACATGAATGCTCTCCATCCTGCAAGCCCACTGTTGTCTCTCAGGGATGCAATCTCACAATGGATACTAGCTCCAGCCGGCTCCTGCCGTTTGTATCAGCTCTGTTGTATCTTGATAGTACACTAAGTTTGCCTGCTGGCCCTCATGACAACAGCGGGCTATTATTTTGCAGGTACAAGGGTCAGGAATCTGTTTACATGGCATTTCTTCAAGAGTTGGTATGGGGTACAGAGCAACAGTACCTCATTTTCTAGGCCTATTGTATTTCTGAAATCAGTATCACCCTTCAGGTGTTTGGTATGCCAGACCTAGATGAGAATAGATGAGCAGTTGAATACTGTTAAGTGTCCTCTTCTGTTACTGAAATTTTGAAAGCATTTCACAACTTGGCACTGTTTATGGCATTCCAGTTATCATCACTGAGTTCTGGAAAAGTGACGTGTCCAGCTATACTGAGATTATTAATGGAGTTTCTCACAGTTCCTATGATTATTGCAGCTGTTCCACTTCAGACACATGAGCCTCAGCTTAAGTGAATATACTCACAATACTCACATCTTACAGGGATCTACTGTTTCTCTTGTGGAAAGAACCATTTCACCACTCTCTTCTTCCACTGATGATATATGGCATCATCAGCAATGACATTAGCATGTGTTGACACAGGAACTTGTGGGGATGGCCTGACAAACACAGGGCCAAAAAAAATTCAGCTATACCCATATGTCCTGCCAGCTGTTTGTTAAGGTTGCTGCCCATCAGAGCAGGTTGGTGGAGAACTGAATCTGATGACCTTCACAGTCTGCATTAGAGAGAAAGTCGCCCATGCACCCTCATTCCCACACCTCAAACAACATCTTTGTGATTGTTCAAGCCATTTAACGCTCATGAGGGACACACACTCAGTGCCTTTCCAGCCCTAGCTCAAGAAGCATTCTCACAAAGTGTCCCATCAGCTAGCTGTGGTTCAGATATGCAAATCAAGTGGCCTGTGAAATTTTCTAGTCTCCCTCTTCACCTATACATCTCTGACTATTCTGTCAACCATAGACACATATTGTTGTCAGCAAAATTCTGAGTTTATTTGCTGTCTTCAAATATTTATAAGAGTCTTAAACATCTTAGGCTCACATAGCTCCCTCATGGAGAACTGACACAATAGAGAAATCACCCATTAAATAAAATATAATTACTTTCTCTTGCAGTTCCCAGAACAAGGAATTTCTGGGTAACCAGCCAGAGGACAGAAGAGAAAACTGGGCAATGTGCTGTAATCTCTCAAACCCAGAGCATGGGACAGTCCCTGGACAGAATCACAGAGCACTGTAAAACCATTTTGTGTATCCTTTCTCCCTTAGCAGGTGAAGCACTGAACATGAGTCCAGATATTGTTCCAATTCCTTCAAAAGAGTGCAACTGGTGACTATGTATTCTGCAGCCTTCATTCCCTGTTACGTATGCAAACTAAAGTCCAGAGGAGACTTTTGTCAGAAACTGGCTCATCCTGAATTTCCCATTTGGTTTCTGAATAAGCTAATAAGGAAAAATTCAGCAAAATGCCATAAGGTAATATGGGAGAGTAAAGCTATGACAAAATAACATAAGTGACTCACAGACTGCAGTAGGAGTTTTGATTTTTTTTTTTTTCCTGGATTGGTCTATCCAGGCTCTGAATAATTCAGAACAGTCTTAAAGAGCAATGAAGAAAACTGGGTATTGAAGATTTTGTGGTTCACAACTAAACAGCTCTTTCAAAAGTCTTCTTGTTATCAAAAGCAGTATTGCAAAATTGGTGCAGAAATGATACACTGTAGAAATAAACGAGGCCCTAGGAAACCAGGTCAAAACCTGACATCCCAAAAACAAAAGGATAGATCACTATGAGCAGCTAACATGCTCAAAGAAAAAAAAATCCTTTATGGATTCTTGACCTACATTTGAGTAAAATGGTATTTTTCAACTGCTCTTAAGTCTTTTTTCAGCTTTATTCTAGAAAGGGTTTTGTTGTTTATAAGAAGCTTCACTGCTGGAGCACATCTGCTACTTTAGTGTTAAAAGGCTATGATTACAGAATCCTAGATACTTGGCAGAAGCTTCTGTCTTAAATGGTAAAAATATTCTTAATCTAGAGGACATCAGTATTTGCAGAGGACATCATTATTTGCAATCAATATCAAGTAGCTGTCTTGACACTTTATTATAGTACATTTTTTGCTTTTCCTCTCCTGCTCAGTTGGGCACTATTCCTTTTTTCCTCCTTTTGTTGTTACTGGGACTTTCTCATCAGATCCAATTTGTTTTCTATGAATTCTCTATGTTCATTCCACGTTTCTAGCTTTAATATCTGTTAGTCCAGGATTCTGGAAATAAAATGGCACATATACCTGTATATTCAAAATATCCAACCAGAAGAAATTACTTTTCCATGTTCTAGGTTGAATCTGAATGAGTTATTTCCTCCTATGTTGAAATTTCTGACTCATTCACTCCTTTGTTTTGTTTTGCATTTGCTTGGTATGACTTTTCAGCGTCACTATGAATTTACCACTGCTGGGCATACCATATTTAATATGAATCCTTTCATCCTTTGCTGAACAGGAAATTACTTATCCAGGATCACAGAGCAAAGTAATTATTCAGCTGTGAGTGAAACACAAGAATCTAAGGCTGTTAACTCTCATACTTGCACTGTGAATCTTGTGATAACAAGTAACTCTTTTAAAAAGTGTCTGTACCTCAAGTCCTGTAATGTGTGACAGCACAGATCCATGAGAGGCTCAGCCTCCACTCAGTGTGAACTGAACTAAGGAAATGCAAGTGAAAGAGACAGATGCCCAAACATACTTTTTTATTGCATTAATCAATGCTGTTTGAAATCAAGTAAATTATATTGGGGGACCTGACATGCAGCAATCAGGCACCAGGTGTGTGATGATTCTGGTGGTGCTGATTTCAGTTTCTTCTACTGTTGAGACCATCAGAGTTTGGGAGCCAGTGGTTTTACTAATTCTACTCCTAATTAGGATCTGCATCTGTTAAAGAAACTGTGGGGAAAACTAAAATAAATTCTCATTGTAAAACATTTGCTTTTCGAACTTAGGGACAGCATTTTCCTGCTGATTTCTTCATATGGGTGAGGCTTTATTAAGGTATGATGATGGTTTATGAAGCTACAAAGCCATTCAGTACAGACTTGTTCAAGCACCACAGCAATAACTGATGTAATTAGCACATTTGAGGACAGTGAGAATTACAAAATAAGAAGGCATCGGTCACTAAAGCAATACATTGATTTTTCACTATGTGTTCCAGTGCTTTTATCAATACCCTGTGTTAGTGCTTTAGGACTATGTGATTCTCCCTTCTGCTCTTTGATGGCTAAATGTCAATAGAAAGTACAATATCTGAACTTATTAGTGCTTTTAAAAAACTGTAACAACATGCTGTTATGGCCAGATGCTATTTGATGGTCAAAAGAGTACAAGCAAACATGGAGAAATGGAAAAGGTCACAGACAGATTATATACAAAGCAAAAAGTTTGCCCTTTACTGGGCATTTTTTCATCCTTTTAGAGGCACCTTCCTTTCATGTACTGCCTTCTTTCTTTCCCAGAAGGGACAGGGAGATAGCCAGACTACACACATAGAGATAATTTCCTGAACTTACTCTCAAACCTGTAAAAGGTTTTCTTGAAGCTTTATAATCTGATCCACCAAGACATAATAAATAGTTTTTTCTCTGAATATTTATGCCCCCTTTGTCAGTATGTGGCTAAGTTTAGCCAAACCTAAATTGAAATCGAGACTCCTAAAATAAACTTCTGCAATTCACAAAGCAACTAATTTGAACATCCATCAAGGATGGTTTTCAAGTGAAAAACTGGATGCAAGGTCTTTTGTAGAGTATAAGCATTTTCATACTTTGTTTTGCTTAAAGGTGTCATCAATGAAAATACAGATGAGGGTCCTCCATTCATGGTTTCTTTGAGGCCTATGGACTGCTGAAAAATTACCCTAGGTGAGGAACATGTAGCTTGTTAGCCAGAACTAGACTCCATCTGGATTTGAAGAAACCTGAGCCAAAATTATGATAGTACAGGCTGGGATTTTTCATCAAGTGAAATCCACAACTTAGGACAAATACAAGATGAAGGAAACCGTCTGTTAATAGTCTTTAAATCAAACTGAAATGAACAAAAACCTGTCTTCACAACACTGAGCTTTTAAATTAGTCTTTGCTGCAGATGATTATTCCTATAAGACTTTGATTTTTTGTTATAACTTTCCAAATGCATGAAAAGACATTTTTATATACCATGGACTAAGATCTAAAATAAATAATAGCTTTGTATGAATTATTTATAAGTCTGTGAATTATAGGAACGTTTATCCCTTCCCATAAAAACAAAAAAATAATAAATAAAGCAAAAATGACAGATTTAATAAATGAAGACCTAGATAATAAGTCTCACTTAAAATAGACAAGCAATACTCAAAGCACATTATTTACTTACTAGCTGAGCCAAAGCATTATTCTCAAGAGAATGTTTTGCCCTTCTATTAGAATTAAACAAGTAAAGGAAATAATATTTAGAAAAAACTTTTGCACAGCAGAGCCTGAAGATGATTTTTGCTTGGTAACTATTTAACTAAGCCCAGCTGCTTCCAACACTTGGCAGCTGGGTTGCAAGGATGTGGCAGCAGTTTCTCTTTGAAGTAAGGCCAACCAACCTCAACAGGGACATCTGTGGTACTCAACAAACTCTGAGAATGCTTTGAGATGGCTTAAACTTTACCCTTATTATACAAGACCTCACATAAGAGCTATTGAGGGGTTACTGAATTAGTTTCTATATTGATAATTAATTCACTGTCTTGGTTTGAGGGGAAAAACCAAGATGTTTACTCACAAGAGGAGGAGGGGGCTTCCTCCTCAATAATCATGCC
>JAWWEV010000043.1:43269167-43307897 GCA_035583235.1 Hafferia zeledoni
TCTTTGTTAACTACTGGCATGGACAGTTAATGGCAGGGGAGAGAATTTACATAATAATTCCAAACTACAACATTCACAAAGGTCAGGAAGGTGGTGTTGCTTGCAGTGGCCAGGTTTTCTCTTTACCTTCCATTTTTTGACATACAGTTAGACTCAAAAGTGCTTTGGTGTTTGAATCACATCTCTGAGATTTATACACAGGATAGCTCCAGCAGTGAAATTCTGGCCCCAGATGAGGTCCTCCATGGTGAAGTTGTGACTGTGCTGTTTGTTCTGCTGGGACAAAATTTCAAATCTATAAAAGGCAGACACTGTAACAGGCTGTGGAGTTCTGTGTTAGGCAGGAAACCAAAGGATGAAAATACAGTGCATGAGAAAAGCTGAAGGTAATGCCCAGCTGGGTATGTCAGGGAGAGAATGTAATCTACCTTGTAAGTGGAGAAGTAGTTGATGAAGGACTTAGTGAGTTTTGACTACAAGTTGTCTCTTGAACTTCACCTCTCCAGTGTTTGTGTGGGGTGCATGTCCTGTGACTATGCTGTCCTCACATAGGTCTGGCTATAGTCTGTGAGCCACCTGTGAGTGGAAGTTAGCCAGAGGGATGTTTCAGTGAAAACACTCAATTTGCTGAAGGAAGACTCTAGATGTCACCCAGAGAAGGTGTGCTGGAGACCTGATTGGAGCTGTTTCATGATGGCTAAATAGACAGAAGAGAAAAAAATGGTTTCAGAGACACTTCCCAGGTCTGTGCCTGAAGAGTTATTCTTATTTCATAGCTCTAGGCAGTACATTATGTGGGCTTGATTGTCTTGCCATTCTGAGTCACCTAATTCTCCTTCTTTAAATGACTGCAGGCATCTAATTCTGTATTCTCAGCTAGCAAGCAGCTGGTTGTTAAATGCGAGGTAATTCAGAGACATCTCCATCCCATACTGGATGTGGCCAATCAGAAGAGCAGTCCTTGCCTTTTAGTCCCTGTGGGAAAGGTCAGTAGTTCATCCATGCAGTTCATTTCACAACCATGTAAAGCTCACCCCTGCTGGGCTTAATCTAGACTAAAAGCAAATATTAACCTTAAACTAGCTTGGTCAAATTTAGGCAGTAGGGTTTTTATTCTGTTTGCATTTTGTATCAATCACATATTTCCATGGTTATAAAAGCTTTTCTATAAATCATACTTTGAGTATGATCTGTATTTTTACTTCTAATTTTGCAAACTTGAAGGATAAAGATATTTAAAATATTGTGACTAATATATTTTGCTGAGAAATCTTCTGCAATTATGACATTTCTTCTGAGGGTTCTACCAAGAACTTTCAAGATTTGGCCCCAGTGTAGTATAAGTGAACTCCGGACTAGCACCATCACACTCTGTGTTGGTGAGATTGAACCTTTGCTTTATTTATATTAACTGATACCAGAATGATGTTTTCCATTGTTAGTTTCTCTATACATGGAGAAATTAATCTCCCCACCTGTTTGGATCCATTAGCAATAAAGCCCCATTTTAATGGGAAAATGAATATTTGGACTTTACGCTTTAGCCAGCAATGCATCATTTCTGACAGCTGTGCTTTCTATTCACTCTGACTGAAACAGCTTCCATGTCAGAGCCAGGATTCTCCCCTTCTGTTGAGCTTTTCCCTAGAAGGCAAAATGAAATATATGTCTCTAAAGATAGGATAGTACTATTTTGAGTACTTGCTTTTTCATGGGATAATGCTGATTAAAAAAAAAAAATAAAAAAAAATACTCATTCCTACCTTGATCCTTTATAAGCCAAAGCACTCTTTCAGGAATATAAACTATTTCTTCCTACCTGTTTATTCAAATTCACATTCTTCTTTTTTCTATTTTATTTATCTTTCTTATCTTCCTTTATCTTGGAAAAATAAATATAAGGTCTATGTTAGATTAGAGCTTTTTTAAAAGCAAAAGTATTCTTTATCTGTTCTACAAGGTTTGAAAGATAATGGTCCAACTCAGGTAGAAAAACAACAGTGATCCGTATCTTTCTTTGTAAGCAACATCACCCAAAGGACATTATGCAGCTCTGGCTTTGATAGGGTTTTTCTTTTTTTCCTCAGGCATAATGACTCCGGAGAGACCAAACATAACAGTGATCAATTGAGCTGCTTTCTTTTCCATTCCAGTTTTACACAACAAAGGGATATGTTGATTTTATTTGTCATTTATTTATGCTTTATACAAGCCTGGTTTGGAAAATATTGGCCTGTCCAGTAGGCACTTCTGTTATTGGTGCCTCAGCATAAATGTGTTTTTCCCCTGTATGAGATTACAAGGCAAGGTCATCCATGGTACTACTCTGCTGAAATAAGCAAAAATATTGAGAGCTGTGGCCTTTTCTATTTAAAGATAGTGAGAATTTTATTGCTGGGAGTTGGCTATAATGGAATACAAATCAAAAGTGTACATGTTACTTTTTGACTTTGAGTCAAATCCAAAATGTGCACTCAGTCCAGAACTCCAGTCTTGAAAAGGCTCATTCCTGGTGTTTGCTTATGTGTTAACCTGAAGTTCTGAGATGTTTTTCCAGGTGGATGCAGTTGGATCAGCTGCAGCCAGAAGCTTCAAGTGTGGCTACATCTGTCTAATCCATCCAGTGTGTAGGACCTGACAAGACCATGTCCAGTTCCTCTGTCCTGCAGGTGACACTAGGGTGAACTGAAGATGTTTCTGCAGGATTCCTTTTCAAAAATGAAGCTGTGGTTCCCCTTGCCTTTAAGAGAGAGCCAAGGAAGAGGACGGTGTGATCATTCTCTGTCTAGTGGATGTATTGTTAAATTATCTTTTTAGCAAATGGATGTCCCAAGGTTTAAGCTCTTTTATCTGAACAGGAGGTTTAAGTCCCTTTTCGAAATATTTCAAGTGAGTGCCCTAATCAGTAAGCTGGCAAACCAATGAAGAAGGCAGTTAGAGCATTATACTTGGAAGGAGAACACCTGTCTCTGATACCTTCTCCCAGGACTGCAACATAAATACGATGGTTGAAGAGTATGACAGGAGGAGTGAACCTGGCTAGGTTATCAAAAAGGAATCAGGAGGTACATGTTCTTGGGAAACCCCTCCAGGCTGGATCTCTGAATATACTGCAGCCTACAAACTGAGGGCAAGGCATCTTTGCCCTATGGTGGTGAGACATCTTTGAGACTGCCCCTTGAAATGCAGAGTAGAAGCCTCAGCAGTGGTTCCTGTTGAATGGCTCAAGGCATCTTCCTACTATGGGGCTCATGGCATCTCCTCTGAGACCCATTTCCATAGGGTCAATGAGCACATTGAGAACCTTGATATGATCCTCTGTTCTCCACAGATTTCAGAACAGTAAAAACTAGGTGTCGCAGTGACCAACAATGTGATATCAGGGCAGAAGTGTGCCTGTAGCTCCCTCACCCCATAGTGCCATCTACTCACATGGAGCTGCAGAACCCTCTGCCCATGACAGCAGTCACTTTCTGTCCAGCAAAACATCCTTACTGATTCTTTCTCTTTTTCCTCTCACTGGAAACATACACAGATTTGCTAAGCCTTATGTTGTGTTAAAATTTTTCACATTAGTAGCACAGATCTCATTACCACATACTGGTCACTATATACTCTTTATAGATACAAATATCTCTGGCATAAGTAGCTTTTAATTGCCTTTATTCTCCATGCTGAATATGTGAAGGCAATGACACGTTATTAGCATGCAACTGGAAAAGAAACTTGTAACTGATGTGCTGATGATTTTTCCCCTCACTCCTTATAAGGGGTCTTCTAGTTCACAGCAATAACAAGGTGTGTATTATGTTTCCAAAAACAGGACAATTGTGAGTATTTTGCAAATTATTAAAAAATCCTCCGAGATACTACTGTTCATTATCTGAAAAATGTGTTTCAAGAATGGTACAGTTCATTTAAGATACTTCTGGCCTAGATTCGTACTCAAATGAATTGCTTACAGTGAGTAATGCACAATCTATTTATAGGATCATTATTACATTAGCACTTGAATGTTTAAATCCCCTTCACAAGAGAGACTCAGACACTCTTGTCACTTGGTTGGTAGCAAGCCTGGGTTAATGTTCACAGGAATGGTAGTCTGGACTAGTTTTCCAAAAGGAGTAACTGATTTTGAGACACTGATAGAGCTTGCTGTAAAATGAAAACTCATCTGACCCATTTTGGACTTCTGCTTTTGGGTGAGATGAAAAGTGCTGCTTTTCCACAATTCACTTTTCATGGCTGGCTTATTGAGCACTGTAGGTTTTCAACATCTGTAATTACTTTATATAAACCTGACTGCAGGGTCCAAATAGGACTGGGAAGATCATTGCAAAGTATTGTGACAGAGTTACAGTGTTTTGTCTCCAACTTGATGAAGCTGGCAGCAAGTAGTTGTGCCAGGGCATGTTCCATTGATCATTTCAGTATATGCAGTTTTCTACCTTCTTTTAAATAGGATAATTACTGTTGCAGTTGGCACTACAAACATCAAGGCAATCCACCTGAAAAGTCCCTGTAGACTACCTCCCTTGGAAATGATGAGAGCTGGGAGTTTAACTTCTACAAAAAATTCATCAAGTAAGACATGTTTTAAAAAATCTGGCTAAAAGTTTTATTTTCAATTGGAAGCTAAATATCTTGAAAATTTGCCAACTTTGACTTCAAAGGTAGAACGAAACAAAATTAAAGAGACAGCTGACATTCACAGATTTGTCAAACTAATTTCCTGGGGTAGTAGCCATAAGAAACGGAATTAGGATGGAGTGTCCTAGTCCTGCCTCAGTTTTGCTTCTGTTCTTCTTTCCCCTCTACTTTTACTTGTAAGCTGGAGTATTGTTTCAGGCAGGGGCTGTGTTTCATGTCCATGCTTTGTAGCACTTGGTGTCATGCAGTTCCAATCTTGATTAAAGTCTTCCCACTGAATCATCACTTATGAAAGTAATCCTCATATATAAAATACCAGCTTCTGAACAAGATATTTGCTATTCTAGCTTGAACTTTCAGTTCAAATGTGCTTTTACTTTTTGTCTTGCTTCTCAATGTCACCTTTAGCTATAAGTGCATTTTTCCTGCAGCTATGCAGTGATTTCAGGGCATTAACACATTTTTCATATGAAACAACACAAAAAGCAGATTCAGAATAAGTCCCTTAGAAGAAAGTACTGTATAGGTCAGTATTGCTTTGGAACATTTTTCAAGGGTGTATCTAAATCCTTGAGGGAATAAATTAAAATAAATGTCCTCCAGCTTTAACAGGACCCTAACTCTATCACAAAGAATGAGGTCAGCCTTAAGTATCTTGTGCTCCAGTGACAATTTGAGTATGCTGACTTATATAGTGGAGTAAACAAAAATATTGTAAGTTTTATTATTACTGATATTATTATTCATAGAAGGGCTAGTTTTGTCACTTCAAAGTAAAAAGGCTGCTTAACTCAGAGCAGACAGAAAGGTTGTTAACATAGTGCACTTAGAGGCAGCCACTTCTTTTCCATCATTGAATCCTTAGACACTTTTATAAGAATGAACAAAAATAGTAGTAATAATAATAGTATTTTTAATAATTATTATTACAGCTACATTTTTTTTGTTCATAAAATCCATTTCACCAACATAAAAGAATTTGGAGAAATTTATATATTCAAGGACATGTTTCTTTGAGAGCTAGGAAATTTTGAATTGAAACAGATAAAGAAACAAATTTTAGGACAAATAGGAAAAAAAGCCTAATTTTCTACAATTCAGCTGCTTCATCATTGGCAAATATATATTCAGAGATGTTGGATATTTGTTCCAGCACTGTCTTCTCTGAAAGGCCAGGCTTTATTTAGCATGTCCTGACATAACTAACTTGGGTGAGGACCTTCTTCCCTGACCTGTGAAGTCTTCCAAGGCCTGAGATGGGATATCTGTGACCTCGTTTAAAGGCAACATGTCTAATGCAGTTTAGATTCAGCAAAAGTCAAAGGGATAAAAAATATGGGAAATAAGATGTCATTTCTCACAGAAAAAAGTGCAATAACCACATCTATATATAAAACCACATCTCAATGCATTTTGAAACTCCAGTTACTGGAATTACGGTGTGAAATGTCTTTATAGTGCCGGGAATCCTATTCTTCTGTCCAACAGCAGTGTCAGAAGAGGGTGCAGAGACAAGCCCAGAGTCTTGTCTTTACCCCTGGGTACAGTAATGTTATTTCATGACAACAAATCACTTAAAAATACAGAGAAGGAGACCAAGCCAATACACCAAAGAAGTGTCCATGGGCATCAAAGGTCAAATCTCTCACCCACTGAGACTGAAGCATCTACAATGCTTTCTCATACTGAATGATGTTTCAGGAAATGATAGCAAGAGGACAGAGTAAGGACTGGGTGAGGAGTAGTGGCCAAAACCAGTGCTGCCCAGCAGAGGCCAGATTTGCAGGTGACACAAGCCTTCACCGGTAAAGTAGCATCATTGCAAGGAGTATTCATGTGCCTTTGTGTGCGAGAGTGCATGCAACTACTGACACCATTAGAAAAATTAGATACCGAATAAGTAAATGCTGCCCTCTTTAAAATTTCAGACTTGATTTAAAGCTATAAATTTTCTTTTTAAAACATTTTATTGACTGTGTGAACTGTAAACGATTTATAAGGTGACTGGAAGAAAAGGAAACATTGTTCCTGCCTTTAGAAAGGGTAGAAAGGATAATGCTGGGAACTACTGACTTGTCAGCCTCATCTCTGTGCCTGGAAAATCATAGAACAGATCCTCCTAGAAGCCACTCTAAGGCACATGGAGAACAGGAGTTGATTCAAGACAGCCATCATGGCTTCACCAAGTGTAAGCGCTGCATGACCACTCTAGCGGCCTTCTATGATGGAGTCACTACAGCAGTGGACAAGGGAAGGGCTTCTGGACTTCTGTAAAACCTTTGACATGGTCTCCCACAATAACTTTTTGCCTACCTTGGAAAGAGATAGATTCATTGGGTGAACTGTTAGATGGTTAAGAAAACTGGTCACATCCAGAGGGTAGTGGCTAATGGCTCAGAATTCTGATGGACATCAGTGACAAGTGGTGTCATTCAGGGTTCCATATTGGGACTAGTGTTATTTAATATCTTCATTAATGACCTAGACAAAGGGATCAAGTGCACCATAAGCAAGTTTGCATATGACACCAAACTCAGGTTGACACACCTGAAAGATGGAATGCCATCCAGAGGGACCTAGACAAGCTCAAGAAGCTCATGAGATTTAACAAGACCAAGTTCAAGGTGCTACACCTGGGCTAGGCAACTCCCAGTATCAATAGAGGATGGGAGGTGAGCAGATTGAGAGCATATCTGCTGAGGACTTGGGGATGCCAGTGGATGAGAGACTGGAAATGATCCAGCAATGTGCACTCACAACCCAAAAACCCAATTGTGTCTTGGGCTGCATCCAAAGCAATATGGCCACTAATTCTAAGAATATGATTCTGTTCCTCTACTCTGCTCTAGTGAGATTCCACCTGGAGTGCTGCATCCAGCTCTGGGATCTGTAGCACAGGAAGGACGTTGACCTGTTGGAGCAAGTCCAGAGGAGGGCCACGGAGTTAATCAGAGGAAAGGTTGAGAGAACTGTTGTTCAGCCTTCAAAAGAGAAGACTTTGGGGGTGACCCAGTTGTGGCCTTCCAGTGCCTAAAGGAAGATGACAAGAAAGATAGAGAGGGACTATTTACAAGGACATGTGACAGGACAAGGGGACTGGCTTCAAACTTAGAGGACAGGTTTGGATTAGATATTAGGGGAAAATTCTCTACTATAATGATGATGAGGCACTGGAACAGATTGCCTAGAGAAGTTGTGGATGCCACATCCCTGGTAGTGTTCAAGGCCAGGCTGGATGGGACTCTGAGCAACCTAAACTAGTGAAAGGTTTGTGCCCATATCAAACAGGTTGGAACTAGATGATCTCTAAGGTCTCTTCCAACCCAAGCCATTCTATGATTCTGATTCTGTTATTCTGTGATAATGGTTCTCTGAAACCAAAACACTGTTTCTGTGAGTAGAGTGGCAGAGGGTGTAATCTATGTATATACAAAGGGGTTAACAAAATAAACACACTTGGTTATCAAAATATTATGCAGTTACCTTCGGCAAAAGGCAGAAATGTTTTGGGTATTTTGGTTTGTCTGATTACTTCATAACAAAATATTTTTAGATATATTAAAAAACATCCACAGGTACATGTTCTGTGAGTCAGGAGTATGTTAAATGCATTGTGTTGTATTTGTGAGAAGGAATGTTTTTGTAGAGTGTATGCTAAAAAGATGTTTTCTAATATACTGTGTCACAAATGAAAAAATGACAACACACATGATAACTATAGCTCAATAATTATATCTGTTGCATAAACTTAAAATTTTACAGATAGGACATAGTTTTCACTGCTGAATTTATTGCCTTGTTGGTTTCTACCTCATTTTTAGTGCCATCTAAATGTTGTTTCAGCCTGTGAATTGAATTTTCTTTTAATTTTAGAAGATCATATATTCATTTGTCAACACTCTATCTCCATCAGTCAGTGCATTATGCCTGGCAGCTTCATCTCATCCTTAAAGATAACCTTGGATTATATCATGACTCAATTCTGTATTGTCCCTACAGAGATAAGGAATTCACACATGTAAGAGGATCATTTACCAGTGGGGGTGGGATGCTGTTTTGAACATATCATTTCCATCTGCTGCAGGATGATTCCATTTGCAAAAATCGATCTACTGGAGGAGGATTTCTCAGCTATGGTAAGCACATTGTAGGCACAGTGTACCAGAGTGTGTTGTCTGGTGGTAAAGGAAGAAGGGATCATATTGCTTCTGCTGCCCCCAGAAAGTCCAAGCTTGGGGTATGGATTTGCACCTCTTCACACTGAGGATGGAGAAAGGGACAAGGATGGGGGCTAAACAAGCACTTCTTTCTCATACCAAGGTCAGCTCAGCAGGTCTGAGAGGAGGAACACATCTGCATGTTATGGGATGGTATGGCACAAACACAAAGTTAATGCACTTCTGAAAAAGTTCAACCTCAACTGTGACAAATTCTGTTAGATGCTGAAGCAGGCACTTCTGTGAGATGACCTCTTTTAAACAGCTTTAAAATTCAGCTTAATGGCTCCCAAGAAAATGATTGGGCATGTATTTAATTAGTGTGTATAAATCTGTGCATTTCATCAGCTCTAAACAATAGTACACACACATATTAAAATGAAAAAATATGCACATAGACAATTTTATTTGTGTGGAATGGAATTTGACAAGAGTCAGTGCAGACAGAGGCCTAAGAAAGTACTGTGCAGGGGCATCTGGGGGGGATCAGAACAGACACATACCAGTTTGATCACTGCAAGCCTTAGGTTGCCACAGGCATCAATAAACCAGGTAAAGTAGATCTTGCATATTCTATCAGTTATCATATGCTAGCAAGACCAAATTATATACGAGGCAAAAAGATTCACAGCAATACCTGAGCACTAGGAGTATTTGCATCCCCTCCCAAAATTTGTGAGAATTACATCTCTTCCTGTTCCCTGCTTAGTCAAGAGAGAAAAAATACGGTGGTTAGTTTGCAAGAGCAGGACAGTATCTCTCTGAGTAGCCTGGAAGATACTGAGTAGATCTGACCAACTTCCAGAGCAGGTGTGTATATATGTAGCTCAAAAGTTTCAGGCTAAGTACAGTTCCAAGGAACTCAATGACTCCTGACATTTCTATCTATTCTCTGTTCTGTGGAAAACAAATAGTCATTCAGCATGCTTGAAATAGATAATTTCATTTGCTGTAGAGATGGACCTCCACAGACCCATAGTCTGTTCCCTCAGTGCAACTGGCATAATACTGGCAGTTGCTCTTTCTCCTCCACTCACACTGACTGTAACAGGAGATTCAGGCCCAATGTTCAGGTCCTAGTGACATTCAGATGTTCATGTAATGTGCAGAGGACAACATATTTCTATATAATGCAAATTAGTTATTACAATGTGTTTCCACATACTACTCCAAGAAACATGTTTGCTTTTTGGGTTTTTTTCCCTAGGTCCATCTTCACTGTCATATTTTGGTATATTGTGTATCACTGTTCAATATGCATTGTGTCACAGTGTATTCTTGTCAACTGTCACAAAGGATAAGCTACTATGACAACTTGAATCCTAATCCAGTTTGACAGGATGAAATATGCAAAAAAATAAACATGATTCCTGCCAATGACCACTGGTCATAATGACTTCAGGTGTACCTCCCTTAATTAATCACTGACTAATGATATCTTCCTGATTAACATCCAGAAACTGGGTACAGTCTGGGTACTGTGTATCTATGTGATATACCTCAGGCTGGCATGCAGACTTACAGAGATATTGCCTGTATACCGTGACATTCTTATTAGATTATTCTGATTATTTTTCTGGTTCTTGCAGGTAGGCAAAAATGCAAATTACTGCAACTGATATGTAAAATTGGCTCCTAAAAGAAACCCCTAAGACTCAATTCATGAGTTTTAGCAGGCAGCATTCCTTTTTTACAACCTCAGATGCAAAAGAGTCTAATTTCTTCATAAACATGCATACAGAGTTACAAAAGCCTCTTGCTTTTATTTAGTTACCTAATTAACAGTTCAAAGCATTGCCTAATACTGTTACACCCATTTTCAAAACTGTCACTCGCTTAGTACTATCTTCGACATGCCTCCCCAAATTGAATTGGAGATCTTGACAACCCTTTATCTTCATCCTGTCTTCCTCTTCCTCATCATCTCTGTCCTGCTTGGAATCATTTCAAGGTTTCTGGGCCTTCTGAATAGTTTTGGCTAGAGTTATATCAAACAATGTGTCTGTTATGATTTTTTACATAAAGTCCATGTTTTGGCTAAAATCTTTATCCATTGAAATCCTTTACAAGGAACATTAAACAGTATTTCAGGAGTCTAATACAAAGGTACTTATCTAAAGTGCTACTAAAAGTGCTAAAAGAGTTATACTAAAATCTATATAACCTATAGCTTTTTCTTTTTGAAACACATAAATCAATCTCAGTTCTTTGAAACTGCAGTATTCAAAAGGGTGTCCATAAATCTTAGAGATATAATTTATTTTTTCTAAATATCTGTATTTTATGAAACACAGTTTAAATTTGCACCTGAGACCATTATGGTTTCTATGAAAAGAAAATGGATAACAAATTGAATTAATGGAGTCTCATTAAGCATAAAATTACTCAACAAGAACCATTCTGAAACACTTAATCATAATGTAACAGGACTCTAATTTTCTGGCATTTTCAAATTCAAAGTAAATATTTGCATCATTTTTCATCATAACAAATGTGATTAATTTTGTTTATGGATGATGAAATACACAATTTTAATCACAGCAGTTAAATACTGAGTCCACTTTTTTTTTTTTCCTCTGGGGGCCTGGGAATTGAGTACTAAGGTTGTGTAAAGAAGATTGTCTCACAGCACTGCCCTTCCACCTGTTACTCTCCTCCCTACACACCTTCCATGATCATGTGTAAAATGGATCAGAAAATCCAATTTATGTGACATAGTATGATACTGTGAGACATATCTGTAGTTTAAAATAAGATTAGGCTCCAGTTAAATTGTAGGGAAATAGCATCATCCCTTGTATTTATCAGACTTCATGTGTGATTGTTATAAATGGACTTTTTACTTGAATATACTATTTTTTTAATCAGTGTGTTTTGGATTTGTCCCCAAGTTGCTTGCTTTAGCATTAGTCTAAGCAATCCAAATTCTTGACACCTGGATCTGTCAGCTAACATGACAGCAGATTATTCAAGGACAGGCAGGTAAATTTCCCATGGAACATGAGTCATGGATTTGGAGGGGGCAAAAGCATTTTACTCACATTGATTCACCCAACAAAGAATGCTAATTATAAGGATGGGTTTTCTTTCCAATTCCAATTAAAATAAATTTTTGAAATGGAAAATAGGGAGTGGAAAGAGTTAAAGAAATAAAACATGAAAGTTAGCAATTCATTTCTAATTACATTTTTTAAAAAAAGCAACATAAAAACCAGTTCTAGTTTTGACCAGCCTAACTTACAGCATTCACTGCAATAAATAGACCATAATGAACAATATAATCCACCAGTTTAAGGAAGCACCAAAACCATCTCTGAATCCTCTGATCAAAACATGATTCTAATGCACTAGGCATTTAAAACTTTGGAGAATTTGAGTTGTGAGGCAGTTTCAATGCAAACCATGCCTGACTTCCTGAGTAAGTGGATCTCTCTGTGCCTTTATAAGTGATCTCTTCCATTAAAGAGGTCAGGCTGCCCCTGTACAGCATTGTTGTAGAGAAACTTATAGGGACAACATATCAGTTACATTATTCAGTGTTTGTATACTTCAGGGAATGTGACAGAAACATTTTTTACTTGTTTAAAGCAATTAGGAAAAGCTACTTTTCTCTTCTATTAAGATTCATACAATAATTCAATTTCCATATTTAAATATGGAAATGTGTCATAGATAGATACAAGATTTCATATATTATATGTGAGTGTAATCAGAACAGTGATAGAGGCATGTTTTCTAAGGATACAAAAATAAAGAGAAAAAACCCACAACAGATTGCTCAATACGATTTGAAAGGATTTAACAGAAGTGCCTTTGCCTTTTACTGCTTATCATCATGCTGATGTGTAAAGAGCAACACTTAGATTCAAATTTAGCAACCTTGTGCCTGTACTAGGTGCAGGTACACTTCCATCATGTCTTAATAAAACTGTAGAAAAGACTTCCAGCATAGTTCATCCACAAGAGCTACTGAAATGCTCCAGAGCATTTGGAAAATATTCTTAATTTCTTCCACTTAGACTAATTTCTATAATTTTCCTCGTTTGTTATCAGAAGAAACATAACACTAAGGAACGCATCCAAGTAACAAATATACATCCAGAAAGAGCAGTATTCACTGGCTCCATGCAGGAAATCTCACTGAGACAAATGTTTGACTTGTTCGGTACAGTGGTTTGGGGTTTTTTTAGGATTTTTTTTCTTCCTCTTCAACTTTCCTTCAACAGTGGATCTTTTTATTCATTGCCTTCTTACTGAACTCCCTCCTAGTTCTGTCACATAAGAATAGCTTGGCCCCATTCAAGATGTCAGGTCACCTGGAGAGTTACACCTGGAAAGGGAATAAAACTCACTACTTGTCTTGAAGTCAGACAGGAAAACATGCCTTCATTTTAGTGTGTCTCAGATACCTTTGGCCTTAAACTAGTGTGACCCCAGAGTGGAGACTATCATTAACATTCTCTCCCAGTATTTTACAGGTGGAGAAAGAATGTGAATAAGGTTCTTCTGGGAAATTTCAGGTAGGTGGAATAGGTTTGATAGCAGTATAGAACATTACTGCATCACCCATGCTGTGCACTCCACAGCCAGAACCAACCCAAGCACATCTGGAGGCTTGAGGGAGACTTTCAGCTGAAAAGCTTCAGAGCCTTCTCTAGCACAATTTCCCAAGTTCAGTAAAGCTCTTTATTAGGGTCCTCCTCCCTGTTTGCTCCTTCTAAGCTAGCAAAGCATATTTACCAAGACAGGTTTCTGCTGGTTGGAGCACTAACGCCAGCAAGGGTTAGCACGGCTGCCATGGTTGTGCAAGGCTCTGGGCCATGCCAGCAACAGCAGGGACCAAGGTCACCCACTGTTCAGCAAGGTTGAGCCTGGGGGCCAGTTGAGGATGCCCAGCCAGTGGCTGCAACCCACAGCAGGCTGTCCTTTCTGTGCTATGGGCCAGCTCAGTCAACATTTTCTTCCCTCTTCACTCTTGTTAATTTAATGGAGAGGGTGACATTTTGGCTGAAAATCAATAGTTTTTACCATTGATTTGAATGTGGCAAGAATTTCATCCAAACCCTCCATGCTTCACAGAGGACAAAAACATAAAAGCACACTGTTTTGGAACAGAGAAAGGCATCAAGTTTGCCAGCAGCTTTGTTTACTGTGTTTGGGGCCTTCATGATGTAGTCCCCCACCCACTTCTTTCTTAAACATTAGTTTGGCTTTTGAAAGTTTTGTGAGCTATAATATAATAATTAAAAGTTCCTATGCAATTTCCAATGCTGGTTTTCATTCCTTAGGGAGTATTAATTCTGGTTTAATTTGTTTTTCATCTTCATTGTGCAACAAAACACTGTTTTGTTTTTAAAAGGAGGATCAAACTGATACTGGAATATAAGTGTCGGCAGGCGTTTCTTGAGGAGGGCTGCAGCACATGAACTTGGACTTCAAACAACAAATGTTCAGAAGTCACATGAACTTAAAGTTGGCCTTTTATTTGTGATACCCATAAACATTTATGGTGCTTTATTTAAATCTCAGTAAGTCTATGTTGTTACTTTTAGTAGTGTCTTTATATTGTGAAATCATAACAACTGTGTTGCCTTCCTGTAAAGCCAAAGGTGAAGGGTCTGTTACAGCAAATACTAACATATGTGAATAACTTAGTTCATATGAATAATCAGATTGATTTTAACAGAGAGGTGTTCTTAAGGTCAGGCTCCCAATATTTTGACATACTTCTTGAAATATTCTGTGGATAGGAATCACTGACTTTCATATGGTGATAAAATTCTCTGAACAAACAAAAAATGCCCCTTTAAGAAATAGGAACATGCTTGGGTTGTCAAGTTTTATCAGTTACAGTTTTATTTATTAGCTTTCTTTTTCTGGTTACAAGGAGTGTTGGAAAAGCACTTAGATAAAATAGAATTAGTGTTAATGATTAGTGTAAGTTAATGTATGTAATATTCTTTTACCTTCCCCTGTGAGTCTGTGTGTAACCACAGGTTTGGAGACCTCAGTGTATTTTTTTGCCTTCATTTTCTGGTAAAGAATGATGGAATTAATTACTAGTACAACAATGATGTATTGCATTTTATAATTTATACTATGTACAGATCGTTGCTATGAGGAAATAGACAAATGCATATAAAAGAACATTTAATAAGAACTATAAAAATTAATGCTTTTTACAATAAATATTATTCTATTTCTAAAAATACACCTAGCTGAAGTGTCTCTGTAGTGCATGTGCTGTGAAAGTAAGTAAAAGAGACACACAAAACTCTAAATATATGAGGCATATATGAACTCGTAGGTTTTCAGGATAAACAGTTTGCCTTATAAAGAGAATTTCCTAGTTGTCCATTGGGATACTACAGTGATCCTTGGAAAGATTTTTTTGAATAAGCTAATCAAATTTTTCCTGTTGTTTGCACAGATTTCAGCTGTGTTAGAATGTAATTCTTGCAAAAATTTGTCTCAGAAAATCATGTCAGGAGCAAATTGGCTTTCTGCTTTTTATTGGAATGTGTTCAAGGGTTTTCCATGTTACCTTCTGAACCTTGTTTTCAAAATACATAATCTAGGCCTGTGACTTCTACTGTTAAATTGGGGAGAGGCTTTACATATGTTTATTCTTCCTACAAAGGAGGGGAAATTTTGGAAAAGCACAACTGTAAATGAAAATCTATAAACACTAGTATCTTTAAAATTTTTAAACATGTATTAGCTATTTTCTTCATATTACCTTAAGTAATAATGCCACAAAAGTAGCAAGGGACCTGCAGTCTAGGTGTCATAACCTTTCTGATAGTAAAAGGAACAGTTCCTCCATTAATGTGAAGTCATGTGTATGGTCTGTCCAGTGACATGCAATGTCATTTAAGGTGTTCCATCATTCCCTGCTTGAGCACTCTTCTCTAATCTGATGATGTACCCAGGGAAGAAACAATGATAGCCAAGGCATTAAAATGTAATCAAGATATGCAAATTCATATCTAAATATGATTTGCTTGGAAAGAGAAATTAATCTAGGCATGGTCAAATAAACTGTGTGTAATATGGATAATTAATCACCAAATTAGCAGCTGTAGTCCCATGAGAAGATTATGCAAATGAAAAAGGCCCCCATCTATAGTCACAATTAGACTACTTAATACCAAACTCTAAACAAAACAAAACCCCTGGGAACACCATAAAACAAGTGAGTCAAACTTAGTGGGTCATCCATCAAATTTCACGGACAGATTTTTGAAGTGCTTAATTTTTTCTGGTTTACAGAAACTGATTTATTTTCCCACTGACATACCAGGCTCATTGAATAGTCTGCAACCATGAAGCGCCGCTAATGTTGCTTTACACAAGACTAAATTTCATACAGTCCAAATCAGTGGTTAAAAGGTGTATGGAGTAGAGTGTAGATCTTTGGCTCTGGGGCCCAGTCCATGCAACAGGGATGGATACTGTAGAGATATGTTAAGTGTCTTCTGTGCGTGCAAAAGATATCAGTAGCTGCTTTGCACTTGTGTTTCAATAACAGAACAGTCAAGTATCTTTTTAATTTATTTCTCTCAACACAGCATTTTTCCCATATATGTAATATGTTTTGAAAATAATTATTCTACATTTTCTGAAAATGTGATCAAGGCATTTGCTTGTCCTCATTTATGGTGAAAGCAATTGTTCAAATATTAAATTTGGCAAGGCTCCTGAATTTCCATCTCCTGATGAACTCCACATCACTAGTTCCATGGGAACAGCCTGTTTTGGGGATGAATTTTGTACAATGCAGGCAAGAAATTCTTCAGTACATCCTGAGCCAAGAAATGCAGAGCTTCTCACTTTGAGTCAGTGGGTACCTGTCAACATAAGCACTTATGGGTAGAAGATCCCTTTGAAAACACAGCATTGTGGCAGTCTTGTCCTAAACTGTCACTGAGAGTGAGTAGAAATTGACTTTGTAAGAAATAGGAGTTTACTGCTATTCAGAAATGCCTTTGTTGGTCTTCTGATGCTCTGAACCATAACTGGCTTCTAGTTGCTCTATGCCTGTTTAGATTAAATTGTGTTCCTTCTATTTAATTTAAAGTTTTAATTCCTTCTTGTGAAGCCACTTGTGCACACTTTTGTTAAGATTTTCAAAATCTCTTTTAAAAGGCTAAATAACCCTCATGTTTTAAGACTCTTAAAGTTGCGCAGTAACAAGTGTTTCTCATGTGAAATAGCCTTTCTTTCTCCCAGGTGGTGTGCTGACACAGTTCATGCAAAAGTTTCATGTTTTGTTATGAATGAAATGAGGCACATGCCTCTTGCAAACTACAGCATACTACTGTAGATTTCATCTTTGGGCAAATGTGGATCAGGAACCCCAAAGGAGAAGCCCCAGCCACACTAGAAGATCAGGCTTACAGAAACTACTGTGTAAATCCTTTTCTTCACTGACATTTAGCCCCAACAAAGCAATCGTTTCTTGTTAGTCCAAATCGCATTAATTTAGCCAAAGCTTTCAATATTGTCTTGTGTGTTTTGCAAGTGTAGCACCAAAGTACACTCAAGGTTTCCTCATACTGTGCCAAGTATATTATTCTGGAAAATGGTGATGTCCTACTTGTGTCTTGTATGCTGCAGAGAAATTGCAGAAAATGAGAATGCAGGAAAAATGAAGTATGGGACTGCAGCTGGCAAATTTCTTGTGCTTCCATGAGCTTAAAGCCATGAGATGTTTTTAGATGCCAACCAAGTTGTAAGACAAACAAACAAAGACTTGGCTGGACTGTCCCTGGAGGTTAAAGTACAGATGGCTGATGTCTATAGTTTTGAGGACGGTTAACAAAGGTCTTAAAATGTCACAATCAGCAGTGAATCAGATCAGAGGGGTATAGCAAGGTTTAGGAGCCTCATTTGTGAGTAGCTACACTGAAGTTGCAAAAGCTATTCACTCAGTAGGGTTATCAGCCCTTTGCGGGTAAAGTAATATGTAAATTCATTTCCTCTAGAATGGAAAATTCAGGCACTGCTGGACCTGCAGGTTTATGAGGCAATGGATACCAATCTCAACTAAATTAAAACACAAAGTAATTCCTGGCCCACACCAGACCCACTGAGTTTACTTATACCTGGATAACTCTTCCTATCTTGAGAAAATCTATTTGTCTAACAGTTGCGTGCTGTCCATGACTGACTTTGGAAACGCAATTTCAGAGAGGTAGTGCCAGGAAGTCCTGACAGAAGCACTCCTTCCATCACCCATCTAATAGGACAGTCCTCAGAGCAGTTAATCAAGCAATGCCCTTCTCTCATTTAACACACCCAGTGTAGCTGCAACTGTCACATGTTAACAGTTACACCCTTGACTATAGAGATACACACTAACTATCTGATGGGCCAAATCCTGTTCTCTGTTATGCCTTGTTGAAAACCAGAGGAATCGTTTTTGTACATGAGCCTACCCTGCCACAGAGAAAGGGGACTACTAATGTGTTCATTATATAAACACCAGCAACTGATCAAACTGAATTATTACCTTTTGTATAACTCTTTGTTCTAGTTCAGCAAAATGTAATTTCAAATGAAATAAGAAACTTAAAATAAAGGTTTCAGGGGTAGGGAAAGGGCAAAGTAGATTAACTGGTAAGACAACAATATTGACAGCATTTTCTTCAGTTATTATTAGGAAGATAATGGCATTCAGCACACCTGAGCAGTGTTTTGAAGGAAAATTACTCTCTCCAAGGAAAAATTTTAATTAAGATAGAATTGTTGGATTGCAATGATTCTTGAATTGACAGTCTTTGTCATAGTATTATTTTCCTACTAATAGTGCATACAAATTAAACAAAGTCAATCAATATTTACCCACGTGATGAATACACTAGGTTGTCAAAAGTGCACAAGAAGGAGTTGCCTGTTTAGGTTATTTTTCATATATCACAAATGCCAGCAAGAATGACAACACACCAAGAAGAACACCATTTCAAACAATGTGATTACTGTGTCTGACTACTAATGCACATCAACCATTTTCATTCTTCCAGTGTTCCCATTTTGCAATAATAAAGCATCAATGCATATAGGAAAACATTGGACCTGATATCATATCTAGAAACTAATTTAATGGGAAATTAGATAGCAACAAAATGATGATGATTTATTTTTAATAGCAGATGCCTCATTAGTTATGATTTATTTAGATGACCTTTCTAGTAGTATGGTATTTTCTCTTCTGATATTTACCTCCTCTCTGCACCCCATCTCCTCCAAAAGCTTGTACATTCCAAAAAGAGCAGTAAATACTGTTAATCAGGTGCCTGATCCTGCAGGCCTTTACTTCAGTTGGTTTGACTGATTAATTTCCATGGTCCTGCTCATGTCTGAAATAAGCTCAAGAGAGACGCTATCACAAATTTATACGTATTCCTCATAGGATGTTTATTATCAAGTATCCTGAGGCAACAAAAGAAATTTTGTTCTTTTTGATTAATTTTTTTTTTCACTTGACTTACTTGAATTTTCTAATCAGTGGTGAAAGTGACATTTTGTTTCACTAGAAATGCATTCAATAATCTCCTGAGCTCTCACAGGAATTAAGAGTGCCATGCTCGAGTCATTATTTAAAATGCATAGCTTTTAATATTATTGTATTTCCTTTTCCAAAGAATTCAGGTTAATGACGGTGTTTAAACTGAGCGTCTAAGCAAGCAGCCTAGAGAGTAATCCATGTCTCCATGAAGCTAGAAGAATAAAAACAAGAACAACAAAAAAGAGCAGAACTAGCAGTCTCGCAGGAAAGCAGAGGCAGAAAGGGTCAGCTTCTCTTCACTGTTGTCCTGTGAATCCCAGCCACTGCAATTCAGGGGAGTCGCAGCTTCCATTGTCAAACTACATGGAGTTCTTCACAATCCACTTTTCAAAATAAGTCTAGCTTTATTGGTATCTACTTTTCCCCATGTACTAATCTACCCTATAAAGGGAATTAAAGTGAATTGAAGTGTGATAGATTTCCTTATGTTAATTTCAGAGAGGTCACTGAGAGTGGGAATTTTTACTTCAATCAGCCCTTGCATTTGTTTTCAAAGCTGTGCTTTATGTTTAGCAACCCAATGAATTTCAGAGGCTTCCATGAGGAAGACAGCATTAAAGTAAGTCCTGTAAAATTAATTTGGGTTTTTGTTTTGATTGCAAAAGTAGTCTGAGCAAAAAAAATTTGTTACATGTATGAGGGAATCTTCTGTCTTAGCAGAGAGCTCTTTTTGAATAAGCCCCAAATCTTATTTTGTCTTTTTCATGTTGGTGGCATTTTTATCAAGCAATTAATTCTTATGTTTTCATTGCCATTTTCTTGTCAATGTATTTAGCTCAATATTTTCAAACCTCACTAACAATAGAAACCAGTCATCATAGCATTAAAGAGGGACTTAGATCCCACCATGTTAACCTAAATCACTCTAATTTATGTTTCTGGTCCTAGAGGTAGAATTCAGATGACTTCCCCAAAACACTGCAGGCTGCAGTAAACATCTTACCATAACTTTAGGTGTGGAAGCTCAAGGCTTGTCTGGCTTCACGCAGTCCCCAGTGAGCACAACTGGTCACTTGGCACAGCAGCCAATGCAATATTAAACATTTTTTTCCTAGTGTCCTGTGGGCTATGAACACTGATGTACCTTAAACTCCTAATCCAGAGGTGGGTTTAGAGACAATCTGTGAATTTTGCATGAGAGATAGATAGACTCAGGCTGGAGCTAAGTGGTGAGAAGGTTGATGTGTCCTAAATCCTGTGACTTCTAGTGCACTTAATTCCTTGCTAAATACTTCAACAAAGTGATTGTACCTATTTAAGCTGGTCTCCCACATCTACTACTGAAAGCAGGATTGTAAAGATTTCTTTTCAAAAAGTGAAATAGACATGATGTTTTCTCAAGTCAATACTTGCAGGTTGTATTTATGCAGCAGGAGCAGGAAGCCAAGATCCCTTTTGTCCACTTCTGTCCTTATACACAAGGTTGCAGAGCTATGTGTTCCCTCCTCACAGTTTCAGCAGATGTGATCTTGCTTCCCTGTATCATGTTTTGAGCAGAAGAAATTGCTTGGATAGCAGAGAACCAAACTCGGATTTTCCTCTACCTTGGTAAAGGTTTAAGCCATTATAAGAAGGGCCAATGCACTCCAGGACTATTGGGAAAATGACAGTACATTTTCTATGTGTCCTAATGGCCTCAGAGGGATGTCTCAGAGCAATCTCACTCAAATCCCTGAAAAGGACTTTTTGGATTTTGACTTATGCAGGGTATAAAATGATGACTGCTCTCCAACTTTTTGACCAAGTGTCAAAACTTGCATGTCTTTTATTGAAATGTTTTCCTTTGAAAGTTTAGTTTTCAGTGTTTGGCTTCGCAGACAGGTTGCCAGATCTTGCCAAAGGTCCCTTTCCATGAATCTGGGGGGGGAAAAAAGAAAAACAAACAAACAAACAAAAAAAAAACCGCAAAAAAACCCCCCAAACAAACCCAAAACCCCAACCAAAGAAAAAAACTCCAAACAAACAAAAAAATAAACCACCTGTATAAAAATGACTGCTTGAGGGTATTTATGCTCTCAAAGCTCTACAGAGAAGGATTTTTTTAATTCGAGATGTCTGAGAACACAGACATATCTTTTAAGTGTACTTGTGTCTATATTTGCCAAAACCTGAGTTTTAGATCCCTTTATTTCCTGTGAACCTTTGATGATAGCATCTCTTACTTTCCTTGAGGTTCTGGTTTGACAGATTTCACTGTTTATCAGCAGTCCTTTTTTCCCTAATTGCCTGGGGTTACCTACTTCATAGCTCAGGACTCACTTTTGCCCCTGAAGAAACACCCATGAGCAGCAAAATGGCAGTGAATCTCCCAAGTAGCAGCACTTGTGTGGAGCTGTGTTGATTTTCTGCATTCTTGCCTGTCCCCATGCCCCCCCAATAGCCTACCCCAAAGTCTCTTGTCACAACAGTCATAGAAGAATGACTGCAGAAATAGTTCCCGCTTTTCTTGAATAAACCTAGCCAGGTTATTCAGAGTGCTGCAAAACAGATCAACTGGCTTCTCCATATGGATCATTCTGTCCTTTGTTTTTTATTAAATCCTGTTGCACAAAAGTAGTTTCAAACAGAACTTCAATCCTTCCAGTAGTTTTTCCATTGCAATGGAAACAAAGAAATGTTTAATAACATTTTGCTGCTTTGACATCCAATATGTTGAAAGTATAATACATACAGGAAAATGATCACTCCAACGTGCATATTTTCAAAGACTTTATGTTAAAACCTGAAACTAAACATGAACTACCCTCTGGTAAATTATTAAGAAAATATATGTATATTTTAAAAATACTGAAAATAATACTATCATTTTTTATCACTACAGAAAATGGAGCAATATAATCTATTTATGAAACATAGGAAAGTTAAATTACTGACAACACTAGTTCTAGCTTCATAAAAATCCATCAGGATAATATAAGACCAACCATGCCAGACTTGAAAGCCAAATTAGTTTGCAGAGCATGCTGAACATTAACTATTAACATTTTTTTCTGCCTAGAGCCACTTTTCTTGCAAATGACAAAACCATTAGTGAGCTGCCAAACTGTATTTTCCACTTAATTTCAACGTTGAAGAATCTAGACATGACAAAATTTAGGTTATCAATGGAATACAAGGAAAACAAGAACTCAAGGCTCTCATGCAATTTTTTTCTTTCTGTGAACTCCATAATCTTGTCTAATTTGAATAATTATAAACTTTACAGGGCTGACAAGGTTCACACAGGTAAATCACTGTGTTATCAGCTGCATCTGTGATTAGTTGAAGCCTTAAAGGTACCAAACTGAACATCAACTTTTTTCTATCCTCCCTTTCTGAAAGTCAATGAGTTGTGCAGTTCTATGCCAATATAATATTGAGTAAAATAGTTGGGATGGAAAAAAACAAGAGATATTTACCACTACAAGTAAAAATTTCATACCCAGAAGATTCAGTAAGAGATCTATTTGGCAATTTCTTCCGTCTTTATCTTTATCTTAAAAACTAGGCCAATTTTTATACATGCCTTTATTAATATGTCTCACTCCCTCACAGCATGTCTGTATGGATATAATTGCTTATCTTACAAAGTCATCAAGCAGTTTTTCCTATCCTTTCAGCTGTATATATTAGAAAGCTCAATTTATTATATCAAAATATAACATCTTTCCACCCTCCAGAGATCCTTGAAAAGAACATAGAACTCAGCAGCCAAAAGGCAGACTTCAGGATGAGTTTTTGATGGTGGGAAGTGACAAAAACAGCCCCAGATTTCCTGGAGCTCAAACTGATTTGATGATTATTTTGATCTTTTGCATTACTGTAGTAGCTAAAAGACATGATTATGTTTTAGGTCTTATGCTGCTGAATACTACAAAAAAATATAAGGGTAGTAACCCGAGGAATTTGCACCATACACAAGTAATGTCCCATTGAGCGGAAGAATACATCTGCAATGCCCTGGGCAGAAATGCTGGTGTTTGCATTCATGTTTTCTCCAAACAAGTTAACATCCAATTGAATCAGCTCTAAAACTTCATCAAAACAGTGGGAGGACTCCACTGACTTCAGAAGGTTGGGGCTTTTACTTCTATATGTGCATATACATGTTTCATTCAAACAAAGAAAATCCACAGAGATCAGCATTTACCCCAGAGGCGCCTGCTGAATGCATTTGTTTAGCAGAGTGGGCCCAGCAGTTGTGTTATACTCTGAATCCCCAGAAGGAGACCTCTGTTCTAGCTCCAGCTACACACTACATTGAGCAATAGGTCACGGCATGGGACTGGCTCCTTGGCTTTCTCTAAAGGATTTAAAATGGTTGTGAGAGGCCATCCCCACCCAAGAATCCTAGCCAGAAAGGTCGAGTTACAAATATTAACAGATCTGCTAAGGTCCTGTAACGTTTGTCCAAATGTCTTTTGCCAATTCTTATGTATTATATTAGATACTGCAGAAAAGTCAGGTCTAGGAGGCTCAATTGGGAAAGGGAAAAATCTTATCTTGTTTTAGAATTTTTTCAAGTGCAATTTTTTGGAAGGAACATTTGACATTTAGCAGTCTGTGGGTAGAAATCCTCTGTTTCTGGGATTTCTATAGCTTCTGTAGGAAGCCAGAAGTACCTACAGAGAGGGTCTATCATCTCAGTTTGGGAGGGTACATAACACAAAGCAAGCAAAACAGATATATTTCTGGCTGGACAGTTCATCGTCCTCAACCACTAGCATATGTCAACCAACATCCTTGCAGGTTTTGGGGAAAATCTGAAGATGGGGCAGTTGTTTTCATTTCAGACCTTATCCAAAACTTTACAGATGCTTTCCAGCTCTCAAGAAATTATTGTAATGAAAGTCTTATATTCACTTCAACAGATGTAGATCCAAGCATAGGGCAGGATTTTATTTCAAGATACAGATGTTCATTTCTTTATGCCAAAATCATGTGGGCTCTTCTCAGATGGCAATGGTTTGGGCAGGGAATATGATACCCCACATCAGCTATTCAAGAGGTGGACTTTCTGTATGTTTTAATTAAAATGAGTCCATCAAGAAAACAAAATGTATTTTCAGCATGTTAGGACTGTTCTTAAATAGGAAACTCCAATGAATTAGGCAGGAATGATAGAACAAAAGAGATGAAAGTCATTTTTCTCTCTGCCCAACATCTCCCATGAGAAAGACAGTGCTTTTCCCTCCAGTCAGCACGCTCTTATGCCAACAATTTTTCAGTAGCTTTCTGCACTGCAATAGGCACTATTTTTCTCATTCAAATCACAGGAGAAATCTTATTTTTACTTTTCTGGGAGGCTTCGCAAGGTGTTTCCTCCTTTGCCTATCTCACACTACAAATAGTTCCTCCAATCTTGGCACACTCAGGTGCTAATTTCCCTGCTTTCGTGCAGCTATTTGCAAACTGGGACACAGGACAAAGCAAAGGGGAGGTCATCTCTTTCCTACCGTAGGACACTGCATGCTGTCTACAGCAGTACATACTGAAAAAACTAATATATGAGATACAATCAAGGCAAATTTATTGAAAGGTTCATGGTTTTTTTGCTTTGAGTGTGATAAAATGAGGTGTCTGAAAAGGAAAAGGACAATATTTTCTTTATTATTTCTATTCTTTCTCTTTATCATTTATAGTATTATACTTGAATACCAGAAATAAGAAGTACCACTGTCTGCTTGATCCATTCTTATCCCCTTTATCGTGTGCTGGAGGTATAGGATACTGGTTTGGGCAGTCACTTTGTCTCATTAAATATGGACACTAATATTCATGGTCAGCATAGTAACTTCCCAATCTTCTTGTCCAGGTATGACCCTTCCCAGTGCCTATTGATAATAAGATAAAGCAATACATCATTTGCTAATTAGAATCACAGGAAGGACTACTGGAGGTCATTTGGTCCAGCCCTGGAGAAGGACTTTGCCATTAGACTGTATTCTTCAGAGTCTTATCCTTGCAACTTAAAATTTGCCTTTATAATTTGTCTTTCTAATTTGCCATATGGGCAGATTTAAGGGGAAATATAGTCTTTTTAAAACTTCTTTCAGATAGGCTTACCTACAATTTATTCCATGGATTTCTATGGCTGGCATTGTCATATGAGGTTTTTTACCAGTGTTAATTTCCGTGGTAGTTTTGGCTTTAGTTTCAGTTTAGGCCTTATTTAGGCCTCAGTTTTAGCAGGCCTCAAAGGAAGTGACATAGATAAGAAGGGACAAACATCACCTGACTTAAGCAAGCAAAGAGGTATTTCATATGATCTGACATCATCAAGAAGTGTCAAGGGGTATAAAAAGAGAGAGGGGAGGAGTTTCTGTCTCTTTCAGTCTCTGCCCCAGACCTGGGAAGACATGCTGCTTTGACTCCTGAGATTAGGCCCTACTGCCGTCCGTGCTGTTGTTTACCTAGGGAGGTGAACATTTTCTTGTTAATTTCTCTTCTCTCTTGCAGGGAGGTTTCTCAGGAAGAGTTTTCTCAGGAGGTTTACTGGGGTTTGGGTGGTTGGAATCTATATTATTAACTCAGGAAACTCGGTGGAGGTGTTATTATTTCTTTTCACATTCATGTATATATATATATATATCATATTCTGTTTTAAATTTGCTTTCCTTCTGTGTAAATATAAAGCCCTTACCATTTCAAAGCTTTATTTCCAAGGTTTTTTTCCTCACTCCCTTTCTCTGGAAGGGGGCCCTCTGACTCTGTATTGGGCAGTTGGCATTTTGCCAGCTCAAACCATAACAACTTCCTTGCCAAAGTCCTCTGTGTTTGTATCAATCGTTTCCATTCAAGATTGTTAAGAATTTGATTCACTGTTTCTTATGATTAAAGTCATCTTTGTTTCCTTTCTATCATTCTGTTATGCTGGAATCAGTAGGAATACGTGGCGGGGGTGTCTTATGGCAGTCACCATAGACATACGACCCCAGAGTGACCTTTGCAACCTGATTTTTCATTTCCTATTTCGAAGTTTCTATAGATTCAGAGATCTTCAAAATCTAACGTAGGTTATGCTAGTGTTAAGACAGACTGGACAAAACTGATGTATTTTAGTACTTTCCAATTTCAAAACTCTTGACAAATTCTAACATCTTTGCTTTTGGCACATCACACATCAGGAATGCTGGGAAAGAGTTGTACCACTTGAATGGTAGCAGATGGTGATGTTATGTTTGCAGTGCATACTGAGCTAGCAGTAAGCCTGGTGCCAGAAACATGGGGAAAGCAATACAGATCCAGCAGAGACAGTTCTGTTAGCAACTCAGCAGGTGAGTCATTGTATGACTGAGAGTGACCCAAAGGATGATTTCATCTCAGTTCTTCTAAAACAAACAAACAAAAAACTTAGGAATGAGCATAATTTATAGCAACACGGTGAAGCAAATTCAGCTATTTTCATGTTGAATTTTTAATAATCAGCATGTACATTTTCTTGATGTAAATTATGTGCTTTCATTTTCGGACGTGGCAGCTAATTGTGTTATCTTGGATGTTTTTAGAGAATGAATTTCTAAGAAGACTGCGATCCAAACAGTTGAGTACTAAATTGCATCTTTTTCTCATGTATGTGAAAGGGCCTTTAGCTTTTCATCGCTTCAACTTTCCATTGCTTCAACTTTCCATTTGTATTTGTAGTCACAGTCCTAGACTTATTTACTTCCTTTGAGAAGGAAAAGATTGAGAACTAAAGATGTATCAGCATATTTTTTCCTATATTATTCAGAATTGCTTTACTTTGAAAGGTCATGATCTACCAACACTCATATAACCATTCTGCTCACTTAACTGGAAGCTGTAAGCTAGTAATGTAACTGGAGGGAAAGTGCTGGGGAAAAGTGTGCAGGCATTTGAATCAGGCCTGCATATGCAGAGCACAAGGCTTTGGTCTTGCAGCCCTGAATTTTAAGACTCATATTTGTATATATCCATATGGAAATCAGCCTCTGCATCAACATGAGTCAGACGCACACAGGCTTAACAGACACTGTTTCAATTCTATTATAGGTATTCCAGCATTCATGATGCATAAGTTACGAAGTGACCTCCCTTCACAGCAGGTGTAGGAAAGAAAATACAAATTCTATACAGACAAACTGCCTGACTTGAGTGATGTGTTATGTTTTCCTGAAATGTAACCATGATTGATGGCATACAAACAGAAAGGTGCCTCAGGATTACTTCTTTCCAGACAGTATCTTGATTTTTGCACTGTGAAAAATAGGAATATTACAGAATTTCCAATTAAATACAGTTTACAACTGCTGAACAATAATGGAAGCAGAAGTTCAGGAGTAAAAAATCTCAGAAGAAAAAACAAAAAATCTTACCAATTGAGGTTTAGATTTGCCCTCAATCAGAACTATTGCTTAACTAGATCCCAGAAAATATTATAATATCTTTCATTTTAAACTGCTGTAGGCTTTTAAATATTAGTTGTATTCACTTCAGAAAAGAATTAGTGTGCAGAACACAAGTGAGAGGTTAAAGGTTCTCATATCGGAAATACCGCTGTGAATTGAAACTGAAAGATCCTTTTATGGTGAAAACTCTGAATTCTGTCAAGTACATAATGTAATTTCTATGCCTTTCCTTATTGAATGCAAATCATCATGTTGTATTTGCAGAACTATTTTACTATTTTCATACATATAAAACAATATCATTGTGGAAAGCAACCATCTAACTAATGGAAATGTAGAATACTCAGAGCCAAGATTCAATTTTCAAACCTTTAAAAACATAAGCACTGAAACAAACAGAGCTCTGCTCCTATAGTGATGATGTAAGCTGTAAAAAAATTGACATCACCTTTTGTAGAAAACTTTGCAGTGAATACAAACATAAGCAATTTTGCTCTTGCTCCTGCTACTCTCCTATACTCCTGATATTCTATATCACTTTAACCTATAAATTATATAAACAAAACTGAAATATCACATAAAAATTTAATAAAAAAAGAAAATGTCTTCATCTCAATAACCTAAACTGAATCAACAGTACAAAAAAAAAATTGGAATTGACTGAACAGTTGGAACACTGTGATATTGGTACTACAAAGCATTTCTTTAGTGGAACTGCTGACTTCAGTTAAAGCCAGTAAAATAAAAGGAAGATGATTACCAAAAGGTCTATATAAATCAGGCAATAAGAACTTCATCTTTTTGGCAAGGGAGTGGAAAGAAGAGAAGCTCATCATAAGGATGTTGAACTTATTTGAAGGAATTTTCACATGTAAAAGAAGAACCAGGAAAAATCTTGCGTCTACTTTCCTCAAAATATAATATACTGAATGTTTCCAATATGTATGTTCTGCAATCCTATAAAAGAAAACTTAATGTATTTTTCTTTTCTCTTCTGGAGATCATATTTAAAATAGTTTCTTTTCCTCTAACCTTGGGTCCTATAAGATATTTAAATTCATTATACTTACTTTTTTTATTAATGCCCTTGAATTTCATCTGTATGAACTCTAAAAGATAATGCCTGGTTGTTGAAAGGCTGTTTTGGTAATTTTATGAAGTTAATTTCATGCGAATATTCAGTCTGAAAAATCTAACTGTCCTAAATATTATTTGTTTCATAATTGTGGCCTGTATGAGGATAACCATTCTTTTTGAGATTTGGAATAAAATGGCACATTCTGTAAAAATTTGTATTTAAACCTGAATATGGCTCTCAATTTGACTCTCTGGCAACCACAGACTTCTCTTCTACAAGGCTCCCCAATGGTTATTAGTTTACTTATTTATATTAAAGTTATCACTGATGTACATATGTTTTGACACCAGATTCTGATTTAATTAAAATACCCTCTGTTTTTATTATTGTCTTGCTTACACTGATGGTCACAATTAAGTCTTATTAAAATGGTTTACAGAAATGTTTCATTATGAAGACTGAAAAAAATTACAGTAAATACCTCACTCTTCCCTGGATCTTAAGTTGCTTCTACTTTTTCCTCTTTCAGTGGTGGGCCTACATTTTCTCTTATCATGTCATGAAGTCTGGAATCAAGGTAATCACATTTTGCATATATGCTTAAAAGCAGTATATGCCTTAGACATATATAATACCATGCTCACCTCAGTATTTTCAAATGTTTCCTGAAAATCCTGGGCTTAGAAATTCAAAAAGCAAAAGTGTAAGTAAGGTTCTATTAGCAATGAAAATATATTTTAAAAAAAGCTAATCATGAAAGAATGACTGTCTTATCAAAGAATCTTCTTGTTATCTGTTATTGTAAAGTCTAAAATTTACGACTTGGAATTGAATTTGGTATTCAGTCTCAAGTACAAATGGCACCCTGGTAAAATATTAATCTCCAGTGAATAATGTGCTACAAACAGAATAGAAATCTGGGAAAAAGAAACCCAGTAGCAGCTGACATAATAGTGAAATGTAGGTCAGGAACTGGAAATGCAGAGATTTTTTATTGCATTTGGTTTCTTCTAATAACCCAATCTCAGATGTGAAATTCATCTAAATTCTTTTTCCAAAATAATGAATTGTGCTTAAAATAGAAGAATATATATGTGGGAGAAGGTTTCCAAAGATAGAACTAATAATATTTCAACATATTTATTTATCAGAAATATAATTTTTGTCTTTTGGGGGTGCTGGTTGTTAAAAATATTCATTAATTAAAGAAAGCACTTTTTCTGCAAGCCATCTGGCTGTTCTTTTTCAGCCTGCCAATGAAGTCATGCAACAGAAATGGTGACATGACAGTTATTTCTTTGCCAAGAGATGATACCCACAAAATTAGATATTATGGCTTCACTGAGAAGTTCACTCAGTATGAAAGAGGCTTATTTCAGTATTTGAGGTGTTTGCTGCACATTTTCTTTAAAAGCAAGCAGAATATTAAACATTTCCCTATGCATCCACAAATGTTTTACATAGAAATCTGCCTAAAATTGTCACCACTTGAATACAACTTTGGAAGGAAAGGTGTGACATGCTGGAATCTGATCTGCAAAGAATGGGTCTATCTCCACCTCATTCTGTGTAGGTATGTGGATTTACATGACCTGTTACAACGATATGTTATTAATGCAAATTGTCAAGCATTACTGTCACAGGAATAACTCATAAGCAAGAAATTTAAAACACAGTGCCAAGATCTCATTTTGTTTATGTGTGTAAATCTGGAATTGTTCCATTGGCTTTAACCCTATTTAAGCAGTGAAATGATAACAGGTTTGGGCTCACAAGTTCTGCTCTGTTGCTTGTACAAACCGTGTCACAAAGAAAACAACAATGAAACTGCTTACTTCAGTTCTGGTAAGGCAGCTTGAATGGGGGAACTGTGTTCCAAGGGTAGCTTTTAATACTTAAAACATGTTTGGTGAAGAGAAGCAGCCAGAAGCCAGCTTGCAAACTGAGGAGAGATGTCTGTTGAACAGCTCTCTTTGCTCCTTTCCATATCCTTTGCAAGGATTAGGTCCCCTGAGATGTTCCAAGATAATATTTTATTTTAAAGAGTTTACTGTGAAATCTGTTACACACTCTGTTCATCTGACAGCATGTAGATGAATTTCAATAATGCATCTAAGACTTATTTTCTTGAACTTCATAACCACGGTATATATCATATGAATGTGTGGAGCTGCCTCTTTTTCTTGTTCTTGCTTGAGTCATTTCTACTGATGGTAAGCAACAGGCAGCAAAGATCAGCTACAAGAAAGAGTTAAGGGCTTAAAATATCAATTATGCTTAGCTTCCTAAATTATAAAGCAGGCACAGTTATATCTCAGTGTTTGGGGATTTTTTTATTTTCACTTTTTTGCTTTTAATTGTGGAAATATTTTTCACCTGAGTGCTTTTCTGATTGACATAAGATCTTCTTTCCTGAGTGGGCTAACTGGTTTTACTGCTGAGTATTTCACATAAAATTTAATTAAGCCTTTGACCTGTGCCCCAATTGCTTCTTGGGGGAGTCTAGGCCACTTTGTTTCCTAGGAAACCAACAGGTCCCTGTCACTGTTCCAAAGAATTTAAGTTTCCTTAATTTTGTACTGCAAAATATCATGCTTAGGTAGCCATATTATTTTCTGTTGCTTATTTCTTTCATACAAGTGGGAAGAGAAAATTCACTTTGTCTCTTTCTCTTGGGAGATTATAATCAGTTCTCAGAGACAATGTAGGCATTTGTACTTCTAAGCTTTATTTAACATGTAAAGAAAGTCTGTGCGATTTTCCAGGTTATATGGATAATGCAACTTCCTCTGCTTTTCTTTACAATGTGCCTTTATCAACTGAAAACCATATCCGGTATTTTACTGAGTGAGTCAATGACAGAGTTGCGTCAGCAGGCATTAGTAAGGCTTGATATTCAAATCATCCATATGGTTCATGTCTTAAATCCTGTGTAATGTAGTATATTCTGAGGTTGAATTATTCTTTGCAACGTGTCTTGGGTCGAGGTGGCAAAATGCCAACTGCCCAATACAGAGTCAAAGCTTTCCTCCCTCCTGCCGAGAAAAGGGAGAAAGAGAAAAAAACCTAGAAACTCAAAGCAATTTTATGCTTAAACTAACTATATATATTTATACAGAAAAGAGAAAATTAAAAGAAACTACAATATAACACACACTTACACAAGTTAGATATAACAAGAAATAACTTCCCACTCTTCAGTGAACACAAATCTTACCATTCAAATTACAAATTGCAAATTACTACAAATTACAAATTACTCTAGAGAAGTCAATTCCCCAGAGACAGACTTAAGCAGAGAGAAAAACTAAGAACAAACTTTTTACTTTCCTAAGATAACATGGTGGTGAGCTGGTGCTGGGCCTGGGACAGCGCAATGTGTCTTTCTTGGACCACAGCTGTGAAGCAACTGACTAAGCTACTCCCACACTGGCTCTGACCCCTTTGAGATGATGTCAGAAATATGGTATGGAATACTATTGGCTAGAAGAAGTCAGCTATCAGCTTGCTCAGCCCAGCTCAAGTCAGCCAACAGTCCCAGGCCTAGTCTGAACTCTAAAGCCTAAATTTAGGCCTACCTAGCTAAACTCATAACACTACGTTTTTGTGAACTTTTGAGAAGGTTACTCTGATGTATCTCATGCTTCAGGTAAGTGACAAAGGATCTCAGCAGGTTAATAAAAAAGGTAGATTGCAGTGTATTTTCTGTGAACTTCCTGGGTCAAAACCACAGCTGTAGCAGGCAGCATCACTGAATTCTGTATACACTTTCAGTTTACACTAGCTGAATTTAGCTTTCTGGTGTCAAAATAAAAGAGACAATTTTTCCTGAATATCAGACCAATGGGATAATTTATACTTTTTATATGACGAGAATAAAATTAGAGCAATTCAAAGAAACTCCGTTCTGGATCTTTTTTTGATGTCAGTCGACTGGCAATATTCACTACAAAACCAACCAACCAACCAAATCACCAAACTTTATTCAAAGTTCTCATGACTTTAAGAGAGTCATTTAACTCAATTTTTTCATCAAGTCTGTGTTCTACTGGCCATACCAGGTAGCTTTAAATAGTTACTCTTCATCAACCAAATCTTGTTGTACAGCTCCATGTCCCTTAATTAGATTTATATCAACTATTTATATGTGCACAGCCAGATGATAAAGCTCTACTAGATGGAGAAGTAAAGCACTTGCCAGTAAAATGCATTTTAAAACCATTGCATTTTAATGAGTTTCAATTACAGCAACAAATCAGATAAATTAACATCAGTGAATATTGCTCATATGGACTTTCCTTTCTTCCAGCAGACCACATCCCTTTGATTAAAGGGCATAAGCAAAGGTTTTACATATGGTTCTGTTGAAATAATTAGCCAAAATTTTATTGGCTCAAATGGGCCAAGATTTCATGTTTTAATGTCAGGAAAAAAGGAACAAGTCCTCTTGATGATGTAATTAGTTTATAGTTATAGGAGTATACTTTTCCTATTGCAATTCTGAAAATTCATCATCAGAATAGAATTCAGTTAAAATATTTTATTGTGAGAAAGGACTATCACTACTTGCCCTGTTTATCTATAATTGGCCCACTCTTTTATTTAACACATTAGATTATGACATATGTATGTATGTATGTCTTTTTACTTGGACCAAGCCTTTAGTCAGTTTTAGACAGGAAGACCTTCTGTTTTCCTACATACACTAGGAAGAAGGAATTGCTCAATAACCTTGAAGCTGTGGATGTCTCATCCCTGGAAGTGTTCAAGACCAGGCTAGATGGTGTTTTGAGCAACCTGGTCCAGTGGAAAGTGCCCCTACCCATGGCCACAGATTTGGAACTAGTTGATCTTTAAGGACCCTTCTAGCCCAAACCATTATATGATTGACTGACTGATGGATGTCGTCTGTGATTAGTGAATTCATGTGGTTCTACAATGAAATTGACTGTACATCTGAGAGTGGAGACTTTGTTTGAGTTTCTTGAGTTTGCAGCAATACTTGAAAGAGAGTTGGTAGGAAGGGAACCCATATGTGGCTAGTTTTCTTGAGAGATGATTTATCTTTCATGTTACTGTACTAGTGGTCTTAGGCAATTGGCACATGTTTTTGTATATCAGTGAAAGAACATAATGAAGGGAACAAGTGCTGGCATCTGAATTTATGGTTTGTGTTCTGAAACATTTTCTTTCTTCCGTGAAAGTGTCTCCCTGTTCCCTCTGCTGCTGTAAACTGTGTTAGCTCCTAAAATAACTTTAAAATAACTAGTATTATTGTAGTTTTCATCTGCTGCTATAAATACAACTGTCTGGGAACTATATTCATGTGATTTACCACTGCCATGAAATCTAAGATCTTATGAAATCTCTGCTTACTTTTCCTTCTATGGTTTAAAACACCCACAGCATATTCTGTTTAATGTTAATGTAATCTGAGGAGGAAATAGACTTCACAAGTGTATTCTTTAGCCACTGCCTATATTACCTTTTCTTTCCTAATTGCATGCAAAATCTGCACATGCTGTGATTTTTAATCTTTTAATATTCTTAGTGTCACTGTATTTCTTCCCTTCTTCCCTAAGGATCCAATTGATGTTATATATTCTAAAGTTTCATATTCCTGTATTTATATTTTGTGTTTTATGTGGAGAGAAGTGAAGATGAGATATTTTGTCTTGTTGCTGAGTCCTGCAGCCCCAAACAGTTACTCAAGATTTGTCTGACTCTGCTGCTGTCTAATTTCAAGTTGAAGCTGGAATGTGAAGCAAGATTTAAAAGCTTCATCTTCTTCTTCTATCCCCCAAACACACAAACATCTACAGTGAAGTTATTAAAAAAAAACCCCAAAAAAACAAAAAACAAACAAACAAAAAAACCAACCAAAAAAACCCCCAGAAACCCCCAAACCCACAGTTCTTCATCTGGTGTTAAAGCATCATTGTCTGCTCATGCCAGCAACAAGAAAAGTGCAGAAAGAAGAGTGAAGGACTATTTCTCAAAATTGTCTAAAAGATTTGTAAAAGGTTTTCAGGAACTGATTTTAATACCTCAGATTTTGTATGATGAGCATTGAAAAAAACCTTTCCAAGCCTCTGATTCTTCAAAAATGCACATGTTGAGATAAGCATTAGTTTCATTCTTTTAAAGAAAGTTATTATTATGGAAGCATGTTGAGAAAGAATCCTGCAGCTGTTACCTTTTGTGAAAAATGTATAGGAATACTTAGTGATATATTCTCTCACATAAGGCCTAGTTTCTTAAACACGTGTAATTTTTTCATTAACATAAGTAAACCAAGTATTTGAAGGATTGAGGCGGGGAGGGGGGGGGGGGGCGGGGCGGGCGGTAGGGGGTGGTATTTATTTCTGTTTGGTTTTCCTCTTCCAATTGCATTAACAGCTTCCAAGTTCTGGGGTGCCAGGATAATAAATTGTGATTTTTGGCAAGAAATGAAACAATAGTAAACATAGTTTGGAATCAGCATGAGTGATGTTGTTCAATGTCAGCAGTGAATAGAATTGCCTTCAAATCACTGAGGTTTTGTGGATCTGTTCTCCTCAAATTAATTTTGGCTTTATGAAGATCATTAATTTAAATTGCATGTCTTATAACTAATGACTCCTTCATCTAATTCAGATCACCATTTCCAGAACAATCTCATGATGCACATTGTGGATGGATTCACATTTCAGGGCCATTTTCTATTAATTTCATTTGATTATGTCTGTCCTACCCTTTTTTACAACAAAGGAATCTTTAATGTTTCAATGGTACTAAATCTAAAAGAAATTAAAAAAAAGTTTAATTTTAGCCTCTGTGAGTAATATTGGTTTTAAGCACTTCTTCAGAGCTACTGACTGAGTTTATTTCATCTTCCATACAGACTGAAGCCAGTGAAATAAGATAACTAGCATTTGTAATGTCAGTTTAATACAGTAAGTGCAGTATATAAAAATGCTGTAACTATTGCCCTCTCATTTCCCTGGTTCTATATTTGTATAAAGATTGTGGGAGATGGGAGGGGGGAAAGTCAGAGCTCAGAAAATTGTAAAGAAGAAAAGAAAAACACAGACATTGTCTGCTCTTAGTGAGATACAGGAAGTTAAGAATTCGTACTCTCTTAGGCAATGCAGTTCCAGAGGTGAGGGTTGAAAAACATCCGGGTCTGCTTTGAATCTTCCTCTGTTCTCAGGAGGCTTGTACAGAAACACAACCCCAGTGTTTCACAATTATTTAGCTGAGCCTTCCTTCTTGTCAGAGATGAACTTGAGATGAAATCCTGGCCTGAGTGAAGTCAGTGAACTATTTCCTGGCAACTGTGTGGAACAGTGTGACACAGTATATGCAGCACACCCTCTCTGCTGCTTTCCTCCCTTTATCTTCAACTCTTATCAAAGTGTAAATATTTTCTTCTCTTTAATGAGTGTAACTTCGTGGTAGAACTTGTATAACAGTATTTGCATAAAACCTATCTGTAACAAAATGTAATACTCATGTTCCAAAACTGAGGTCTCACAGAGTCTTATTAGGAGGTATAGAAATACATTGTTACCTTAACAAGACCTTACTTGAAGGACAGGAAAAGACCTTCGATGGTGGTCCATCTAACCTACTGAGCTACTGCGTTTAAATTTGCACAAAAGCAGCTTAAATTTGTGAGGGATTTGGATCAGAAATGCCCTGAAGTCTAAAGCCTCCACGTATTACTCGGTAAAAGAAAGGGAAGAGGACATGCTAATGATGCTTTGAAGGCATGCTGGAATATTGCAAGTGTGAGATACCCCATTTCCCTAAATCACACTTTCTGTTGGGATTGGGAATAGCAGCTATTTGTTTCAAAACATGCTACACCTAACTTGTGTTCCCCAGGTAGAGCAACTTGCTTTCTGCATCTGCCACACTAATAACTGAAGCCTGCTCAAATGAAAAAACTTTTCCATCAGATATGAACATATTTGCTTTGAATGAAACACTACTGGTTGGAGGGGAAATCTAAGACTGAGGTTAAAGGCAATAAATCTGTGAACCACCTGACCTGTCCCTTCTTTGTGATATCTGGGTCACGGTTTTCCTACCTGAAAACAGTTTGAGGCTTTTGTTTGGTTGTTGGTTTTTTGGTTTGTTTTTGTTTTGTTTTGTTTTGTTTTGGGGTTTTTTTTCTTTTTCTTGTCATGGTCACATTTTACTTCAAACATGCTAGTCATGTCCACCCCTATGAGTTCATTATGCATGTGCTGGTCATGTAACACATGAAGTCTAACATGCATGTTATAGTAGAAATTAGGCTATGATTCTTGTATCAGTCAAAACATGAGGAAAAAAAAAAAAAAGTTTTCAATTCCCAGGGGAAATCCCAGAATAATCTTAGGCCACTCACTGCTTGTCACTAGTACACTAATGATGAGGGAAAACTCAAAATTCAGGCTTTTCCAGGCTACTTTGTGAAACAGTAGCTTTTTTCTTGCTGTGAAAAATGAATTACATATATGTCCCTATTTTTAGACACATGAAGGGTTATTGTACAAAGCCTCCAAATATTCATCTGAATGAGGGCAAAATGGGATATTTCCCATCCAGTTAGCTGAACAACAGTCAGAGAAGAGAGTTTAAATCAATAGATGGAAACTACTTCACTCCTGTATCATCTTCTGCCTTATTTTACTTATTTTTTTTATATTGTCTTCCTGTTTTGGTTAGCTATCCTGCAGGAATAAAATTTATTTTTATTTAAACATGAAAAAGGAAACCCTGAAATAACCTGCCATCGCCCCATGAAATTAACCTTTTTTCTCTGTAACATAAAACTGAGAAGTGATGACACATGACTGCTGTCCTGCCAAAAGTCAATGTTGGAGACAGAAATGGGCATAAACCAGAAATTTTCAATGAAGAAAAAAATCAAATAGCACTGAAAGATACATCAAAGTTCTCTATTCCACCCACCTGACCTGTGGCAAGTTCATCTGTATCTAAGGTATCTTCTTTTCCATCAAGGAAGAATCTACAGTGTTGTCAGGCTACATTATCTTTAGTGCAAATGGGTTCAGTGGATTTAAGTAATCAACAGCCATATCCCTATTGACCCTGTTAGCCCTATTAATAAGAGTACTGATCAGTTGAAACATAATTTGTAGCAAATGGGTCTGGTAAGACATTCAAAATACGTCAAAGAACCCATAACTTGGCTAAAGCTTCTTACAAACACTTACCTTTCCGCTGTTCTCCAGTCCCGGCCACTACTGCTGTTAGGTTGTAGCTGGTATGTTGATTCACCATTTATGTTGTGGCTCCTAGTCAATGGAATTTCTACTATACAGGCCTTAATACATGGCAGTAAATCAGTGTGGGTTTGTCTGCCTGCAGTCCCAAAGTATTTATCTCCAGAGAAACCTCAGTCTTTTTCCTTTCATCCATGATCTGAAAACTTACTCCTGCAAGGCAGTTAATATTTCATTGCTGTAAAGTTGAATCAATTTCCCCTGGAAATTAAGCTCTTAGGAAAACAATTATGAAAAAATATTTGTTTTTTTTTACTCCCAAAGAATGACCAGTAGCAACTAGGAAGCCTGTTAGAAAATATCTCCTATTGTAAACTTGGATTTTCAAAAATCTTACTTTTTAATAAAATTGTCATTGTCTTAATTTTGTTCTGCTGAAATCAGAAGTAAAGGTCATACTAACCACAGTGGCAACAGAACTAAGCAAGCCCTTACCACTCCTGCAAATCCCATTTGTAACTGTTAGCACCCAGGAACAATGGTGGATAGAAACCAACCACAGAACAATGAGTTGGGAAGAAGAACACTTTAGGGGTTGGAAGCCAGAACTGAGGCCTCTTTTTCCACACACACACATCCCCGCCCCCCG
>JAWWEV010000043.1:43307997-43323717 GCA_035583235.1 Hafferia zeledoni
CCCAAAAAAAAATCAAATCTTTGCATCTCCAGCAGAAAATTCTTTCCTGATAATAAAGCTTCAGGATTTTGCCAATTGATCCTGATCAGCCTGTTTCTGTAATAAACAGGGCTGCACTATGGGGGCGTTTGAATACCAAGCAGAAAGGCAGATATTCTTCTCTCTAAAGCAGTTAATTTCACATGCCTGTGAGTTTTCATGGGTGCATTTACTTTGACCAGCGTTATAATTAAAACCCGGACATAGCAATATTCTTCCAAACTGCTTCTATTTTGTATGAAATCTATTGCACCTGTAACATTTGTATTTCCTTACATTAGAATCTCTCTAACTAGGATCTTGTGCCAAGGGTCTATGCTATGGTACAGTCTACATGCTTGTTTTCTACTGAAAGGGCAGCACTTGGCCCATTTGCCTGTCAATGCCTTTTGCCCTGGGATTGATACCTCTGACAAAAAAAAAAATCTCCTTTTGTTTATGGCAAATGAAGGAAAAATACACACTTCTTTCCCTGTGCCTTTGTTTGAATTATACGCACCTTATACCTAGAGTTTATGTCAGAAAGTGAAGACATCCTCTGATAGAGAACTGCCAGCTATTGGCAGTGCAAGACTCTAGCTATAAGAAAGAAAAAAACCCAAGGGTACTAATAAATCCTAGATGTTGATATATTCATCCTTTCTTTTTAACTTCCACCTACATTTTTCAGTCACCCAGGGTTTCCTTGGTAGGATTTTTTCTTCTTTCCCTTTGAAATTTTTTGCTTAGTTGTTTAAGCATACTTTTTTTTTCTAAGGGGAAATTAATTCCTATGATCCCATTACAAATGCAAATCAGTTTTTTATGCTAGTTTGCCTTATTTTATGCTAAATTGCAAATCTTAATTGTGATTGTGGAGACAGTCATCTTAAATTGAATTAGGTGCCTTGCTCACTGACAGGTTTACTAGGCTTCACAAACTCTGAGATTTGTGGCAGGAAGCCTGGATCAGCTATCTATACAGTTGTGTAGGCTTAGGTTCAGGTCTTGGCAGAGTATATTTTCACACCAGAATATGCTGATTGGCCAAATTTGTTGGATTTTGGCCTAGTTCTGTCCCACACAAAGGAACTCAGAACTCAGGCCATTGACAGCTCAGAAACTCATGAAACAGGAAATGGAAAACAAACAGATTGTTATTTAAATATAATGCAAAGAAAGAAGCCAAACCAGCAGTTTATCCATTTCTGCACAAATGGTAAAAGGAATCCAGGAAAGGAGATGTATGGCTTCCAATGAAAGCACTGGTTGAAGAAACCTTGGAGGAGAGGGTACAATCAACAGGACAGTATGCTATGAAAGTTAGAAGGAACTGTGCCAAAGGCAGCTTAATACTGTATGCTAAGGAGAGCTTAAAGTCAAATCAAATTACCACCCTGGCTGCTTTGATGGAGTCTATATGGGTTCATCTGTGTGGAACACCAAATCTGTATGGATTGCAATCCAGGGCCTCAGCAGGGAGAATATAGTGCTGGGTCTATATCATTGACAGCCCAATCAGGAGAGCAGCACTGATTGCAATATGCAGAGGCAGATCAGGTCAAAGAGCCAGCAAGGGCAGAAAAAACAACTTTATTGGATTACTTCAATAACTGAGCGAATGTTACAGGGGAGCATGAAGCAGCATTGAAATGTTTAGGTGCTCTCTGTGACTGCTTATTGAGTGCTCAAGAGGAAGCAGCACCCTTAGTTTGATGCCAAGCTATGTCCAGGATCATGTTCAGAAATGTGGCTTTAGAAGTGCTGATCTGTAACTCTGGGCATGATGTTCATAAGTCGCTACTCCAATGAGCTTCTCTATAGATCTATAGACCATAGCCACGCTGAGCTCCAAAGACAGCCATGTTTAGATGGAGGAGTTTGTTTAAAAGAAACAAAGAGGAACAGCTCAAAGAGTATATCTTACTGAGCAGCACTAGAAAAGCGTGACCCTGTTCAAGAGAGAAGCAGAGAAGTACTTGAAAGGGAGATCTACAACTGCTTCCACAGAAGAGGGAACAGCTAAGGACCTTTCACAGCTGGCTGAGGAGAAATGATGGAGTCAATCAAAGCATGTGTGGCACTAGGAAGATAAAGATTGACTGTTCATCCTCCCTCCCGGTCAATAACTACTGATGGTCAAATGGATCTAGAAGAAACCAGGTTCAAAGTGAACAAAATTATGTGGTTCTTCAGGCAATTGAGCCATTCTGTCAAGTCCCTCACCACAGGGATTTGTGGATGCAATGCTGTCAACATGGTTCAAGGGGAGACAGGTCTTGGAAGAGAGAGATTTTTGTGGGTTACCAAACATACAAATCAGAGTAGGCTCAGGAAATCTTAGTTGAAAGTTTCTGGAGATGGAAAAACTGTTAAGGAGAAATATCATATAAGTTTGTTCTGTTCTTACTCCCCAGACATTTGTTTATGGTCACTGTTTTACTGCCCCCAGATACTTTAATTGTGACAAGGAAAACAGAACTTAGTTCAGGGAGGCTCAAGGGAGGACCATCAAGTTGCAGAGAGCCTATTCTGTCCTATTTTATCAAAGATGGCTATTATTAGAGACAGAATAGTGGACTAGATGAAGGAGGGTTCACTGGGTCTGTATTGCCTCAAACCAGCACAGCAATCTATTCTTCAAGCCCAAAGGAAAAATGGTGGCAAACAAGTTTAACCCTGCAAGTATAACAGAGCAAGTCACCTGCCCCTGTGGCTGCTGAGACCTGGTCACAGCTGTCAGAGGCACTTTGGGGTACCTGGAAGCACTGGTCAGCTCTTCACTCATCAAGGTTCTCAACACCTGAATGCTAAAAAAGGCAGAGAATTGGTGAAATTCATATATTTTTGCAGGAAAATAAAAAGAAAGATAAAAGGTGTCTTTTTGATGAGTCCCCAGTTGTCATGGGATAGAGAAGCAAGATTGACCAGCTCAATATAAGTCATTGGGTAGACTTTCAGAAGGCAGAATTTCTCCAGCTTTAGCAAAGCCCCAATCTCTGAATTCAAGGCAATAAAATCAAAGACATTGGTAGTCTCTCAAAAATGATTTTTCAGCTGATGTAGGAAATGTGAAGACTGCTTTATGGTGTGTTTCAAGCCAACTCAGGATTTTAAACAAAAACTTTGTATGGATTACACTGAATCTGCCTTGAATTGACATACTTATGAGCATATATTGTCTTACATACCTCTCTGCCTTTGAACAGAAGTGGGCTTGATAATGCAGATCATCCCAGTCTTTCTCTGTACTTGTAGTGTTCTTGACTAAACATTTAAATATAATCAACACTAATTTGCATGCAACCTTAAAATCTTAATATGTTTTTTAAAAGGATGAAATTAAGAAATTAAGTAGAATATAAAGTAGAAATTAAGTTTTTGGCTACAGGCTGAGCACATCAATGTCCATAATACAATATTTTATATTCATCTTTACAATTCTAAATAAGTTTATCATCTTCTATTAAGCTTAATAAGAGAGGCTAAAAGTGCATAGAAAACCTTTCTTCTTTTAAATCTAAACCTGTTGTGCTTTTCTGCAAGGGATTATTTTACTCTCTTTTCAAATAGCAGACCACACATTAATTTTCTTTCTCAAAAGGAAAAACATCTCACATTGCATGGCCAGTGAAACATGTACTGAAAACTAGTATCTGCTTCTTGTATATTTTCCTTAACTGTTTTGTAAGAAAGCCGCCTATGTAAAAGCTTGACCTTTTGAATAATTTCAAAGATTCAATGGCCTAGTTGTATATTTATATATGTGATATATTTATATTTATGTTGTGATATTTATGTACTTCTAAGGGCTTGTTTCTTTAGTAAATGACTCATTAAAAGTTACAGAATCATTCAGCAATGAGGTGCAGCATGTTCTCTTGGTAATTATGTTGTGAATATAATTATCAAACTCAGTGAATGCAAGTATTTGCATTCCCCTTTATGAGAAAGAAAACTTCAGGGTGCATATTTCATAATGTTATTTGTAAGTTTATTTTCTTTTAATTTTTATTCAATGCTGTAAGTAAAAAAAAGCAATTATTACAAGTAAGGCATGTTAACAGTTGAACCTCTCAAGAAAAGAACTTCTTAATTAGTGTGTTCGCCTGAGCAGAAGAGAGGACAAAATAAAAAACTCTAAATTTGTATTATGGTTGCAATCATCAGATGCAAGGAGATACCTGTAAAGACTATCAACAAAAACTCCTCTGTGGCCTTCTTGGAAACACTGCTAAACTCACTATAATTTCAGTTATGTTCCAGCCAAAATTGTGTACCAGAAAATATGGGAATCACTTGGTAATAGTCAAAGTTACACTGATTTTGTTTATCTTTATTTTTGAAGTGAACTGAATAAACAAAAGATGCTATCTTTTCCATGCATTCTATATAAAAAACTCATTTACTTTTCAGTTTACCTTCATATAGCTCACTAGGATGAAACAAAATCCCACAGAACTAAAAGCATTTTGTTTTCAGGGATGCCAGCAGGAAGACAGAGTCTGAGGAATAATCTTTTGCCTGAGTTGTCCTGTGGCAATTTTACATAGGCAAATTTTGCACTATGTGAATGACTGTGTAAATAGCATCCATTTTTATTTAATAGCCATCCTTTCAAGGACAGAAAGGTGCATTCAAGACAAAACTACTAGACTTTCTTTTCATCAAATTTCATTCAACACAAATATTAACATACATAATTGTGGGGGTGACAGTGAATGCATCCCTTGAGGAAAGCAGTTTAGAGTTCTCCCTTAGGGAGAGGAGAGCTACCTGGAGTGTGTGTGTGTTTCTGTGACCAATGAGATGCTTTGGTGTATGTGAGGTGAATGGGCTAGCTAATAATATCATGACATGTTGGATTTGAGAGGATATAAAGGGTGTGGGTGTTACTGAGAATTTAGCTACTTCTATGACTACTACTTCTACTACTACTACTATGAGCTACAAGGATCTGTCTGTGAAACTATCTTGAGTAAACTCTTGTAAGCCTTCTGATGTCTACTGTGCCTGAGTTCTCCTGGCCATTGATCCACAACCCAGCTCGGTGTGGGGGGTTTCCATCATTAGTGAGGCAAATACTGTCCTTTAGGTATATGCGTGTGTAGTGAACTGAATTTCAAAACTAAGTTGGTTTTTTTGAATTCTAAATTCAACGTCCTATTTCAAAATCATATAAGTGTAACATTTAGTATTTAAAAAAAAAAAAAAAAGAAAGAAAGAAAATAAACCCACACAAACAAACAAAAACAACCCACACAAAAACTAAGGTCACTTTTTCTAGCTGAAGCAAGTTGTAAAACTCAATTGACCTCAATCTCACTAAAGTAACAACAAAAAGGAAAAACGCAACCAAGGATTTTTACTGCCATTTATTTTGCACAACTGGCTTGAAAGCACTTTATGCTAGAAACCCGAAGGACTAGATAGGATTTAAGAGACTTAGTGCTGCTTTCAGAATTTGGCTCACAAACACCTGTCCCTGCCACTGTGTTGCTTACAAATGTGTGTTTCTGTGAGGATGTATACAGAGTCTGGAGGGATTTTTAGGGATCCATAAGCTGGCTCTGTCAGAGCTTGTGCATTGCCTTGGGCCAATGCTGTGCTGTGAAGAGGCACCACGGGATGGGAAGTGCTGCCAAGGCACACCCCTGCCCTCAACGGGGTTTCATAGAACAGGCACAAGGAGTACAGCACAGTCACACTGCTCCTATCTGGACATCAGTGGATGCCAGCCTGGGGACATCATGCTGAATGGGTAGAGGGGACTAGGTGACATTTTTGGAGTGGTGATGAAGAATCTGTGATAGAACACATACAAAGGCTTCCTTAGGACACTAGAGAAAAAATAATATGTATTTGAGCAAGGAATAAATAGTAAGATAGTTCTTTATAACCCATGTTCGTAGGTGCAGGTGCTAATGGATTTTATGTACGGTAGCTGATTAGAAGCATTATGTCCCAGCCTATCTCCAGCCCATTTACTTTTAGATCTACCCCTTTCAAAAGACCTCTGTGTTCTGCATGTTATAAGTTTTCAACTTTTATTCCAACCAGTATTCCATATACTCAATCTCTTTTGAGCAGTTCCCACAAATAAATGCTGGTGACTGCTGAAGAAAAGTCTCTTAAACTCTTAAATGGAGCTAGATGTTGCTGCAGGGTGCTACACAAACCTGCATCACTGTGGAAAATATCCATGTATGTGCTTTGCTTCCTTAGAGAAAAGAACTAACCTGCCTGTGGTCATTTGCACTAGTTTCTTGCAGATGCAACAGCTCTATCCACAGAGTATATGCTGTGATATCTTCCATGCCAAGTGCATTCTGCTTCTTGCAACATCAATCTGCTTGTACTTCAGATCTTCTCTTATTATCTTCAGTACATTCTTGTTACTACATGTTTGTGTAAGTTTGTGGTTTAGTAATAAAGACCATCATAGAATTGTCTTATCTCCAGAGCTTTCATTCTTCTCTGGTTCTGCTGTGTGGCCTCCCAATTGTCGTTTCTTCTACGTTGAAATTAGAGTCTCTGAGGAATCTTTCTTCTGAGATTTAGATCTCAAGTTACACACTGAGATCTGAAATTACAGAATAGGTTTCTGTAAGAGGTTACAGATGTTTCAGAAATGCATTTTAATTTTTTTTTTGATATACAGCTGATACCATGCAAAACATCATTTTTAAAGGGATGTTATATTTCATTAATTCATTATCATATGTACATTTTCCTGGACAAGCAGATCTTTTTCAGCAATAAAAATAAAAGACTTCAGTTTTTCATTGCTTACTTTCTCCTACCATCTTCATATCTTTCCAGTTTTAACTTCTTCTACTCTTGTTTGTATTTCCTCTCTTTCTTAACAACACCTAGCTAATAGAATGATAAATGTTTAAACTACAATCAATACCCAACATGGCTCTCTACTGTATCAAAAGGAATTGAACAGAAAAATAAAAACTCATGTCCTGCTTCTCAGTGCCAGCACCAGTGAACTTTCCCAACAGATACTGGTTTGAAGCAGTCTTCTCAGCTTCCACGAGGCCTATACTGGCAAATTTATTTTCTGAATTTTCCTACATGAGTGTCCTAAAATCTGGTTCTTTCTTAGCTTTGGTACTGTTGAGCAGCCCAGGAGTTACAGACCTCTGTGATTTACAGACCACACATACCTTAACCTAAAGTATGCCGTTCATTAGCCATTTTCAGAGCATGTCTAGTGGAACAGATCCTGCACTAATACACACTTTTTTCTTGGATTATGATAAGAAAAACAGTAAGAGGGAAAAAAAGCTACCCTGACTTTCCTCATATTAACCAAATTAGGATTCCATTTTTGTGTCACATAACATGTCTCTTTTTGTAGAACAGCAACAATTATATGGCTTTTCCTTTGACTCATCCTGGGTAGACTATGATGATTTGTAAAGAAAGTGGTGTGTATGTATTTATTTTCACTCAAGGAACAGACTGATGCTGCATCTGAGCGAAATGTTTGAACTAGTTTTGGTTTGCTATTTGTGCTATTGTTTCTTTTGTTGCCTGTGTTGCCTTTTATCTGTCACAGCAGCTGACCACCTTAGTCATTTATTATTCTTACGACCCTTTTCCCACAACAGCATATTATTTCATCTCTGAAGGGCTGTTTTACGTGTAACAGATACATACAAAATGCATATTTTATGCAGTCATCTTAATATATCTTTCATAATGTAAAAAGCTAAAAGTTTTGATTTTAATTTATATAATTGATATGCCTTCTTTTCTTTTAGTGATGTAAATAAATCCAATGAAAAAAGTAATAATAAGGTAATTTGTTTATTCAAGCGTTAAAAATGCTGGTAACCAAAATGTTAGAATGTGACATAATTTGTTTAAGGCATCTAATTTTTATGATAATTCAGACCACTTAGTAGGAAAAAAACCTACATAATTGTTTTCTGTAATATTTAATATATATATTATATAAGATATTGATGTGTGTATGCTCTGTTTATAAATATATATATATATGTATATGTACGTATATGCTGAAACATCCTGTCTGTGCAAGTGCATATGTGCGCGTGTGTGTGTGTGTGTCTGTCTGTGTGTGTGTGCGTGTGTGTGTGTGTCTGTGTGTGTGTCTGTGTGTCTGTCTGTGTGTGTGTGCGCGTGTGTGTGTGTCTGTGTGTGTGTCTGTGTGTCTCTGTGTGTGTCTGTGTGTGTGTGTCTGTGTGTGTGTGTGTACTCTCATGCTGGCAGAGCATAGCTTAGCAAATTTTCAAACTGAAAACATAAATTGCATATACATAAATCCACCACCCAAGATGTGTGTTTTCTTTTATTTTATCAGATTCTGAGCTGCAAGTTGTTTTTCTTAGAAGGACTTTTCTAGTATTTTCTTTTGTTCAAAATACAGGCTCCTATTCTTGTTACACACATTTGAATTTAGTTCAACCCTGGAAAAAAATTTTGAAATAGGAGTTTTTGTAGTCACATATTTTAGGGCATACACTGATGCCCACATACTCCTGAGTTTTTTTCCTGTTTATTTTTTTTAAATAATGGTATAAATGCACATAAAAATACACAAACATAAATACATAGAAAGTAATATGTTTTTCTGTTACAAGCAGTCAGACTTTCCTCATAAGAAATGGTTTGGAAATATTACTCAGCTGCTTTTCAAATGTATTGATTAAATTATGTATTGTCAACACGATCTGAGAAATATATGCAAGTTACCAAATGCTTGTTTAGTTACTAGAAAATCTCATTAGCAGAGGAATAAAATAGCTCATAAGTGAATCTCATTATTTGTCTCTCTCCTCCTGCCATGCCAATAACATTTAGAATTTCAAATGACATATTCTGATGTGAGGCACGCAGCAGGTGTGTGTGATGGGACTACTTCTGTTTGATGTTGATTACTCTCTGTGTAACGTGAAAAGCTTCCTATTCCCACAGCTTTATGCAATACATCAATGCTAATGGATTCATAATCATTATCAAGCTTGATAGAGGCTTGACTTCTGTGACAGATGTCTTCTCAATTTTCCTGTTGCATATGTTCTTTTCCCTCTGGAACAATGCTTACATTAAATTTCAGTATTAATATATCTCTTTTATGTTGTTTTGTATCAATCATTGACTGCAGGGATCAATCTTTTAATTCAGATGAATACGTAATTACAACCAAATGCCAAGCACATTAGCAGAAATTCAGCAACTGTCAAGCAAACTATAGTGACCAGAATTATTTGTCTGTCCTAAAGATAGCTCAGAGATATTATTGCATATTTATGCACCTGAATAGTGTTTCCATTGGCAACAATAATGCTTATCTGGTAAACTTCTCTGAGAAAAAAGCAATAACTAAATCTTTTCTTTTTCCTGCTTATCATGACATTCATGCAAATGAGTGTCCAATACTGATGAACAAGTGCTGTCCTGCATTTACCATGGTAAATTTCTACAAAAATTTAAAACAATAAAATAGCTCAATGTTCTTCTAAGTCTGTCAAGGAAAAAGAAAATAAAGTAATCTCCATGGTTTATTTTGATGCATAAGTTTTTCTTCCCTGAAGCCTGTATTTCCATGTATTTTCCATGTTGGTCATTTGATAATGCATTTCCAGAAGACTGCTGTGATGAAAAAACAGATGCAATCTACTTAAAGAAGGTTCTTTAAATTTCTGAGTTTGATATTTTCCCCGTTTCTTCACTTTGGACTGTCCTTTGTGGTAAGCTAAACAGAGTCTAGAGAGTTTCCTCAGGATTTCAGATCACCCATCTTAGCTTACAGTGTTGGTGTACCCAGATACCAACATATGTGTGCTTGGCATACATCCATATACACTTTCCCCAGAAATTATCCACCACTTGTTTAGCTGTAGTCTAAGACTTTTTTAGTCTATCTAACAGTTCCCCTCTGCTGAGAAGCTCCTGTGACCTGTGTGGAGTCTGGACTTTTCTGCTATTCCTGCCCTCTTTGAGCATGCTGCAGAAAACTTTTCTGCCTTGTGACAAGAAAAGGGGCTTTTTGTTAACGGCAATGTATTTTAGACTAACAGATAGGTAATGGGAGAGAGGCTAGGCCATTCAGCTTTCATAGCAAAGGCTGTTGCATTTTTTTCAACGACTTATAAATTACTTGCAATGATCTATCTTTGCCAGGTGAACCCATGTGTTTCTGCCATTTTCATACAATAATGGAATCACAGGAAAGCAGGATCCCAAGAGGCATTTACTGCATTCCTCTACTACAAGACAGAATCAGCTATGCATATTCTGACATATAGTAATCTAATTAGCTAAAACCTTCTTGGTCATATCTTCAAGTATTTCATAATCTTTCAATATAAGGTTTTCTAACATATGAACAGCATTTCTTACTGCACTTTGAACTTGTCCTTTCCTATTTTTTATCAATTCTGTATGGGATAAATGATTATTCCCTTCCACTTGGTAAAAAATATTTAGACTGGTCTTTTCCCCTATTCCCTGACTAAATGTAGTCTTCTCTCCTTTAGGCTACAAAGAAGCAATTATTATCTGAGAAGTAATAAAAGCATTGAATGAAGTTAAGTCTAGTTTCTAACATTCCCTATAGAATACTTACTTCCTTTTATGTCCTTGAATATTCCATAGGTTACTGATCTCCAGATAGGCATATGCAGATAGGTTTGCACCTTCCTTGCATTAGTTTCTTCAAGTCTGATTTCCTGGCTGACTCTGGAGCATGCATTTAAAACAACTGACTTCAAATATTTGTTTGACTGATTGTCCCAGGATCTTCCCTGGGAACTGGAACCAGACTGATTAGTCTTTATTTCTTGACTACTTTTTAAACTAAGACAGCATATTTATCCTTACATAATCTTTCAGCACTTCATCATTCGCCCTCTCTTTTCAAAGATGGTAGTTTTGTGATTGTTTCAGACAGTGCTTCAAATAGCCTATATGTAATTGATCTAGTCTAATTTGAAAACTCCTAAATTATATGTGGACTCCTTAACCTTGTTTTACCTTATTCTTCCCTTCATTTCCCTGTATCTATCTACTTTAGGCATCAGTTCCCTGGATTTTTACAAGGGAAATTTAGACCATAGAATATAAAAGTCTCTGTTCCTTGTTTCTAGATCATAGGCACAAACCAAGATACATGCCAAGAGAATTCTCAAACCAGTCAGGGAGCTGTCTAGTGAATATAAATAGCCCCAGGGCTAGGCAGTCCTGGTAAAAATGCAGATGTGGTTCACAGAGTGGAGATTACTTGGATTATAAGTACCTGAACTTCAGTTCAGGCAAGATTTAAGCAGTCTTAATTACTATACTTGCTTTCTTCGGAAAGTCAAGTTTTCATTTAAAAAGTAAAAAAAAAAAAGAAAAAAGAAAAAGACAAGCAGAAATTAAAAATTTTACCAGTGATCTACCCATAGATGTCTCCTTTTTATGAACTGTAGCTATTCCAGGGACTGACTAGCTAAAACTAAAGTGAAAAATTATGACAACTCTGCACTTGGAATGAATACACAGTGTTTACTTCTGGTGAGTATTTTAATAGCATGAATTCAAATATGCTGATATTTCTAGTTAACTTCAAAACTGGAGAGGGTTTGCACACTCAGGGATGCTGGGCTCAGAAGTGATCATGGCCCTGAGGATTTTCAGGTAAGCGGCTGAGGTTTGCTATCAACAAATACTGAGTCTGACAACCAGTGCAGGGAATTAAGCAAGATACAAAAGGAGAAGACAGAAAAATGACAATAAAGAAGTATCCATTTGGGGAAATAATTATTTTTTCCATTCTTCAGCTTTCCTAAGGTTACTTTTTCACACCACATGGAGTTGTAACCAGAGAAGGCTCAGAATTTATTGTTTTCCATTGATTTGAAGGAGCTCAGACTGTCAAAGAATTGAGAGCAAAGTATTCCTCCTGGACCTGGACTCAACTTCATACAGGGAAGAGATTTGAACATGGGTTTCAGCTCAGAGAGACCCAGGTTAGGCCCAGAGAAGCTGTTGGTGAACAGAAGAAGGAGCAGAGGCCAAGATGCAGCACCTGCATATGTCAGAGGTCTGCAGAGGACTGTCCAGCCCTAGAAACTGAACCTTCCCCTAGTGCTCACTGGGTAGTCTAAACCTTTCTGGAGCCACCTGAACCATGTGGCTGGTCTGCTGTCACCTTAACCTGCACATTCCTCTTCTTTTGGTACCTTCGTCAAAATTTGAGAATGAAACTAAGAAATACCCATGTGGGAACTTTTAAGATCTAACCTATGAGAACACTTGATTTACCAAGTATAATAAAAATAGTATGTCTACAAGCTTGAGTCAAGACCAAAATCTCCCTGTGCTTGCTACTGTTCAAAGCCCAATGAGTTAAATTCAACACAGAAGCAACCCTAAAAGCTGGCCTCTTTTACATTCAGTTGGCATTTGTCAAATGCAATTGGGCCAACACTGGCATGTCAGGAAGCAGCAAGGCAAGTATCTCTTAGGTAGAACCTACTGAACATGCATGAGAGAGCCGATGGGCAGACTGGGTTCCTGGGCTACCAGATGTGGATCTGTCATTTGAGGAAATGGCTAATTACTTTCAAATTTAATTCAAGTATTTTCAAGAACTATGCAGAAGCTGCAAGGAGACTTTTCCTCCCCATAACAAGAACCCATCACGAGAAGGACTGTGCATCTGCACAGTCTTCCTCCCCATGCCTCCCCCAAAAGGCAAAGCAGTTCTTTACAAGAGGAGGGTTGGTGACATCTCCTCCAACAGTGACAAACTAACCACTCAAGCACAAACAATGATGCTCTCCACCATGGGAATGCCTGATTTCCAAAAAGGAGGTTTAGTGTTTATACCACACATCTGAGTCTGTTCATATGTACATGAACACAAGGCTACAGGTTGTGACAGAATTTTCATTTATTTAGTGAAATTACAAGCCATATACTTAATTAAAAATATACTAAAAAAATCAAATTAATTTCAAGGAGTTATTCCTCTCATCCATAAAAAGATCATGTCCATTAATACAATCAGACTTTAGTTCCTCCTTGACTGTAAGAGGGTGTGTGCTATTCATTTTAGATTTTGTTTTATCTCTTCTTGTTTCATAATCAGTAATTCATGCTTCATTAAGCAATCACTGGCATATTCAAAAGCAGTCTGGTGAGATAGGCAAGACTTTAATGTTTGAATTAAGAAACTATTTTGTTTTGTTATTTAATCAAAAATAAGACTGAAAAAATGTATTGAGCATAATTGTCAAGCCATCACTGTTTTATCTGCTATCAGGCACAAATGATGATCAGTGAATATTTTTACAATGCATCTAAATTAAACTGTAATAAAACTATTGGTTTAGAATGAGAGCAAATCCAGTATGTTCTAGTGGTTAAAAGACTGTCATACATGTTGCAAATGTGCAAGTGCAAGCTTCCCTGAAGTCACATCACTGTTAAATGAGAATGTAACTGTGGGCACAGGTTGCTTCTTTGTTTCTGATTAGTAGCCTCAACAGCTGTCTACAATTAGAGCTCGAACACTAAATGACACTTTAAAAAGTAGAGAAAGAAAGATGTTATATCATAATTTCATTAAGGAGTTTCACAATCCCGTGACTGATGTTTTTGTACCTTGCTAAGTCATAGTAGATTTGTTAGCACGAGCCCTGAAACAAAGCAAATCAAAGAAAGAAAAAGCATAGCAAAAGCAAAGCAAAGCAATACAAAGCAAGAAAGGAGGCAAGCAAGCAAGCAAGCAAGAAAGAAAGCAAGAAAGAAAGAGAAAGCAAGCAAGCAAGCAAGAAAGCAAGCAAGTAAGCAAGATAGCAAGCAAGTAAGCAAGCAAGCAAGCAAGCAAGAAAGGCTCCATTCTACAGCGCTTGAAAACTGAGGTTCTGGCTTCAGGTTGCAATTCACGATGCTTCATCTAGTGCCTAGGGGTGTAGTTCCACATTGCAATATCTCTTCTAGCAAAACTGGTTTGAGAAGTTCCCATCCTTAGGGTTAGGTTCTCACCACCACCCTCCTGAATTTTTCCTTCTCTTAGTTGTGCTGATTAAGTTATTTGTGAACTCATGCCACAAAAATATATCAGGGATCAAGCAGTAGCACAAACCCTGCATAGACCTGTACATGCTCAGCTGCAAGGATGAGTGGATTAAGGAAGGTAAGGGATTAAGATTATGATTGGAGGTTGGCCAAGGTCACACCGATCCACAAAAAAGCCAGAAGGATAACTTGGGAATCTGCAGGCCTGTCAACTTGACCTTGGTGCCTGGCAAGATTATGGAGCAGATCATCCTGAATGCAATCCCACAGCACCTAAAGGATGGACAAGGGATCAGACCCAGCCACCAGGGATTTAGGAGGGGCAGGTCCTGTCTGACCAACAGGATCTCCTTTTATGATCAGGTGACCCACCTAGTGAATGAGGGTAAGGCTGTGGATGTGGTCTATCTAGACTTCAACAAAGCCTTTGACACTGTTTCCCGTAGCATTCTCCTGGAAAAGCTGGTAGCCCATGGCTTGGACCGGGGCACTCTCTGCTGGGTTAGGAGCTGGATGGACGGCAGGGCCCAGAGAGTACTGGTGAATGGGGCTGGATCCAGCTGGCCTGAGGCAAACCACCAGGAACCAGCAGCATCACTCTGCAGCCCATCATCAGGACACATGGCAGAGAGAGCCCAGGGCTGATCTTCCATCAGGATCTTCTGCTCTCTGTGAGACACTGAGGGTAATGGTATAGTGGATTGCTCTCCTATACTCACCCATCCAAATCCTTCTTGTGTCATATTTTAGTGTGGGGGAGAGGGGTGGGTCTACTACCAGTGTTTTGAGACATTGCCTCACTGACATGAGCTGCAAAAGCGGTTTTCTAACACAATAGGTGGGTGTTCGTATTATTGTGGTGCTTAGTCACAGTTTACATGACAGTTTATTGCACTTGGAACTATTCTATCAGATCCATAATTTAAAAGTGCCATATGTTTAGAATTATTGAATTAGCATTTCATTAAGGCAGGAGGTAAGGTGTGAAGGATTTTTTTATTTATTTGTCAAAAATTAAATAGGTAAAAAACCCTGAAGCACTACTCAAAAAAAACCCCCCAAAAACAAAACAACCCAAAACAAGCAAAAAACCAAAACCAACCAACCAACCAAAAAAACCCCCAGAAACTAACCCTAGAAACATCCTTTGCAAACTACTCTTAAAGTTTAGACCTTTAGTCTTAAAGCACCTCACCATGGCAAAGAATAAAAGTAATCAAGCTCTTTATCTTCATCCATCCATACCTACACCCTCTAGAAGGAAACACATTTATTCCATTCTTGACAAGTAGAAGGCAGGGCATTTGTGATATTTATGAGACCGGTGTTTTCACAGAAGATGATCTGGGTCTTTTCTCACACTCCTGGATTTAGACACATGGGCCTTTTTTTGACTGGATCTAAATCCAAAATAAAACAGTGTCTAAACGCAGTCAGCAGAATCTGCTATGATTGATTTGGGTTATTATACATGCTTCTATTGTCCCTTTTGAATATATTTCTAAAAATATAGGTTTAACTTGTCAGAAAATAGGAATCCGGAAGCTAATAATTTTTTCACACTATGGACACCAAACTACTTTCTTTCTTTCCTTTCTTTCTTTCTTTCTTTCTTTCTTTCTTTCTTTCTTTCTTTCTTTCTTTCTTTCTTTCTTT
>JAWWEV010000043.1:43324415-43340346 GCA_035583235.1 Hafferia zeledoni
TTCTTTTCTTTTCTTTTCTTTTATTTTCTTTTCTTTTCTTTTCTTTTCTTTTCTTTTCTTTTCTTTTCTTTTCTTTTTCTTTTCCTTTCCTTTCTTTTCCTTTCTTTTCTTTCCTTCTATAAAGTGGTAAAGTGGTTCTGACAGACTACATATTTATTAACGTAAGTTAAATCAATGAGATTTAGGTCTTTCAGTGAAAAGGGTGAGATGATACTGTCTTCCATGAAAGATACTTTGAAAGACACACTTGTTCTTCAGTGTTTTGCATTTCATTTTTAAAAATTAGATTAAAATCATAGAATCACAGAGGCACAGAATGGTTTGGGTTGGAAGTGGCCTTTAAAGGTTTTGTAGTTCCATGCCCCCTGCAATGAACAGGAACATCTTCAACTAGATCAGGTTGTTCAGAGCCTCACCCAAACTGACTGAGAATGTTTCCAAGGATGGGGCATCTACCAAATCTCTGGACAACCTGTGCAAATGTCTCACCTCTTTCATTGTAAAAAATTTTATTCCTTATATCTAGTCTGAATCTACCTCTCAGTTTAAAGCCATTCAACCTTGTCCTATCACTACATGCCCTTGCAAAAAGTCCCTCTCCATCACTCTTGTAGATCCCCTTTAGGTACGGGAAGGTGCTATAAGTCTGCCTGGTACCTTCCTTTTTAAAGGCTGAGCAGCCCCAACTCTCTCAGCCTATGTTCATCAGAGATTTGTTCCATCTCTCTGCTTATCTTTGTGGCCCTCCTCTGGACTTGCTTCAATTGGTCTTGCTTGCACTGAAAGCCCTAGATCTGGATGCAGTCCTCAGGTGGGGTCTTACCAGAGTGAAGCAGAGAGGCAGAATCACCCCCCTCGACCTGCTGCCCACGCTGCTTTTATAATAATTTCCTACACAACATAGTTCTAAAAAAACCTGTAGGAGCTGAAGAGGCAATAACCAGTGAAGAAAAGTGTAAGGGTTAAGGACAAATCTACATGTAGAAATGCTTGGGGGAGAACTTATATGCTGCAACATAATTCAATTCGGTTCACTCTCAGATTAGATTAAATGAGCTCTAAGTGAACATTATTCTGACTTAATGCATGGATTTTCTGTATTGGAGTGACTAGAGTGGGGAAAATAGGCTCTTTGAGCTCTGTTGTCTGTTACAGACTGACACAGTATGGATTAACAGAGGGCATAGCACATAGGCTACTGAGCAGCATCAGTTTTCTCGCTTATTTCAGTGAGTTCTTAATTCAGCTGCCCACTGATAATAACAAAGGATTAACATTTCCAGCTGTTGTAACCTAGAGGGCATGGCATCGATCTGCACAGTGTATGATATCTTATTTTACTGCCAAGTAGAGAATGTTTTGGAATGGTGCCTATCTATTTTTCCCCTTACAGGAGGCAAGCATAGAAAGACTGGAGTCCAGGGATGCACAAATTCAGGCCCTGCAGTGTACTGTGACTGATGTCTTATTTATTATGTCTGTAGGAATTCATATTTTCATGGAATAGTGAAAAATAGTAGTTTTCATATTTACCAAACTTTTAATACAAAATTTGAAAGGCAAGGGAATTCCAGAAAAAATAACTATTGAATCTTAATGAAACAGAAAAATAATGATAATAGGTATTTCCCAACTATCTACCATGCTTGTCAGGGGCATTGTTCTATCTGAAGTACAGATTACAGCATTTAAATAATAGCTTGTCCAATTTCAGAAATACATGTAGACTATGTTAAATATTTGACAGAAATCCAGAAAAATCTCATGTGGATGTACTATGACCAATCATGAAATTGTATTTCTTGCCAAAAATGTCAATATGTGCTGCAACTTATTTATTTACTGGTGAATAATTGGTTGGGGTTTTTTTTTTCAGTTCTATTCTAAGATATAGGAAATTGCTATAAACAAAACTGTCATGCCTCTGTTTCCTGGTGTTCAAATCAAAATTAGAACTGAAAAAATAGCAGATACAATTCCACTAAAGCTCACTCTTATATGGCTCTAAGTCAACAGGTATAGTGGTTGACTCATAAGATAGGGAGGTATAGGTCAGTAAATTTACATCTCAGAGTGAAACAGAAAGTATTTTCTAATGGTCTTTGAAAAATTATAGAATATGATCTGTAATTAAATACAGAAAATACACATGGATAGATCTTCAGATGTAAACGAACTCTTCTCAAGAGGAGCTATAGTGCATTTCCTAAGCTTTCTGGCTTTTGTTTTATTTTTAAGTTGAGCTGAAAAGTGAATCCTCCCTCAAACATTCTCAAGTATTCAAAAACTATCTCATTGTGTGATTTACCTACATGTAAATCTCCTTCGTTTCAAAAGTCACAAAAACTTGATGATGAGTGTGGCACAGGCCATGGCTGTACTGCCATACTGTGCCAGTATGCCGTCATTGTTTAATAAAGCACAGTGTATGAATATGCAATGTAAATCATCTGGTAAATGCAAGGAATAGTGAGGTGATAAAGGTTGCTGATGGCAAAGTTATTCAGAATAATCAAATCTATACAGAACTGTGAAGAGCTGCAGAAAGCTTTCACATTACTGGAGAGACAGGGTGATAAAATTGCAAATGAAATTCAATGTTGATAAAAGCCAAGTGCTGAGGAAAAAATAATCCTAACTCTACATTTTCTAGTGGTACTCTACCATTACTTCACTGATACCAGCTGTCATTTTTTCAGAGATTATCTAATTGATACATATTTAACTAAATTCTGAGCAATTGGTCTGTGCTTGTCTTTAGCTGTGAAAGCTGATGTTTTTCTTTCAGATCGAAATATCTTATGTTCCCAAGAGCTTGTTTTTTTATTTTTCAAACTACACCAGTTGCCAAATGAAAGATATTCTGCTACAGATTTCGTCCCACTTAGCTGTATATGCATAATGAACTCTTCTCATTGTATCCCTTGAAGACATCCTTGTTTTGCCTAGACCAAATCAAGAGTCACTAATGAAATTCATACATTAATGGTATGTTCATGTTTGCATAAAATGTGGCTGTAAATCTGCATGTTTTTATAAAATATCATATCTCATGTACTGGAAATATTCACACACATATTTATGAAGTGACTTCCCAGCTGAAAAGAACATTTTATTCTCTATAAGTTAAGAATTTAGGTCTTCTACTGAGAGGAGGAGGTATTCTGGAGGAGGGCAGGTTTAATAGTGCAACGAAAAACAGAACAGTCTCTTGAATAAGCCATAGCTAATGCGTGCTTCTGCAGGACATAAATTCACAATATATTGTTTCAGAACATCCCAAGAATAAGAACACAGTGCCATGTCAGCTGCACAAGCTACTCAAAGGGCTGGCAATAAAGGCAGTAACTATGGAAAGAAGTCTACCATGTGCCAAAAAGGCTCTTCAACCTCCAGCAATAATAATGGGAAGTATAATTAAACCCAAATAGTCCAGGAGAAGCTTGTGACAACTCTAAATTTTATTTTACTACATTCATGAAAGTGATATTAATGTCATTGTGCATAGTTCCCTGAAAGAGCCAGTTCAGTGCTCAGCAACAGTCAGAAAGGCAAATAAAGTATGATGAACTGTTGGGAAAGGAGCAGAGGACAGAACAGAGAGCGTTGTTAAGCATAAATATCTGATGTGCCCATAGGCTGAAAACTACACACAGTTCTGTTTATGTCATCTTTGACAGCACTATTTAAGTACAGGAAAGGTTGTCCAGGATGATGAGGTATGTGGACCGGCTACCACTTGAGGATAAGAACCCACTGCAGAAATGTCTGAGGGAGATAAGGGTGCACTGTTGACAAACCACAGAGGAAAGATTAAACATCGAAGTCTGTATGCAGCCTCCAATGTGAGAAATCCTAAAATCACTAATTGCTGGAAGTTCTCACTTTGGTTCACTCCTTTCCTAAGCAGATGCTGCAGATGAGCAGGGGAAATGGGCTCCAAAGCCAAGATTGTCTTCTGACATGCAACTACATGTCATGCTCAACATGTTGCAGTTCAGTTTTTCCCATTCCAGAACTGCCCCATACCAGGACATTCAGACACAGAGGAGAGGAGCAGGTTTGCTCTGATTTACTGGGGGAAAATTCAAACTCTAGAGTGCTGGAGAGTTTCTGGATCTATTTTCAGGGTGCTTCAAGACAGAGAAGTGTTGGTCAAAGATCATGTGCCCTTAGCACATCACTCTGGTTAGGCAAGTCTTCTTTGTGGGTAGGTTCAGGACAGAGTTTGTTTCTCCTGGCTTTTCCAAACAGAAAACACTCTCTCATGTCCCCTGCACAAAGTTTTGGTGCCTTGGTAGGAGATCTCACCTCATTATTGAAGGTTAATTACTACAGCAGGACTCCAGGAATGAAAACGAGGAGATGAACCCTAGAAACAGACCTATTCCAGCTGTGATAACCACTGCCCCAGGAGTGGCCTAAGAATGAAGAACACTTTTATCACTCCTAGGAAACAAGCAAGCCTTGTTAGCTAATAAGAAGAAATACCACTCAGCAGATGACTATTTCAAGTATAGTATGTTCCAGAGAAGAAACTATGTTTTTTCTTCACATTAACTCCAACAAAGTGCTAGTCTTCTCTACAACCATTATTAATGTATGCTCTTCGTTCAGCCCAAAAGAGTATGGTGGTGTGGAGAATGATTTATATATGCATTTCCTCACACTTTGAGGACTAAAATGGTCCTATTATGCAACATTCACAGATAGCTCCTGATTCATGGGAATAATCAATTAGCACCTGACAAAAAAAAAAAAAAAAAAAAAAAAAAAAAAAAAAAAAAAAAAAAAAGGTTAAGTACACATTGTCTCAAAAATATTGATACTGAATTTTGTGGTTAGGTGATATAGATGAGCCACATGTAAGAGTAATAATATTCACAAAGATCTGAACTCTATAATTTCTGCTGTCCCCCTGAAGGTGTTTGAAATGAAACACTAAAAAAAAAAAAAAAAAAAAAGAAAAGAAAGAAAAGAGCAGCAGTAATAAGAGCCTCCACCTCCAAATGTTGGAGGTTTATTTGTAGAACACCATAAAGAGTTCATTCATAAAATTCCTGGCACTCACAAAACAGTCAAACTGTAGTCTAAAACAGTCAAACTGTAGTCTGCAAAAATACTTTACATTTTACACATTTCTTGTTTCATTTTTCCCAGGATATTTCTGTTTTTCCATTTGCTCTCAAGGAGAGAAGGAAGATGAGATAGTCAAGTTATATGATATAGGTGTGCTAGACACATGGATACAAGACTAACTTGCTCCTGCTCACATTGCTGCTGCAGTCTGGCCCATATAAGGTGCAGACTGCGAACCCAAGCAGAGACCTCATTTAGCTTTGTCTGCACACAGTGGTGTGTTCACCAGAACTTTGAGACTATAACGTATTTTACTTTTCTAAGGCTGCTGTTCTTTTATTTTTTTTCTCTTCTAAAACAGAATTACCATAGACCAATGCCCCGGCTCTTTAAATTAGAAAATAGAACAGTTTAAAAAGTATAAAATGCTTAGTCTATGCTAAGGTATGTAGAGAGGTCACAGGTGCCTGTGCTTAGTCTCTCACACTCACATATCCATGCAAATCTTGCAAGGATTCAAGAGAAAAGTAAAATAAAATATTTTTGATTGTATTACCAGACAGAGATAAGCTCCATGGGAGGACTGACTAAATGCAAGAAAGCTGCTTTTTGTTATGTCTACACAGACTTGCCTGCAAGCAAGATTGAAATCTGCCTTGGCATGTAACCAGCCCCTTCAGGGGTTTCAAAGTTTTGCTCTTTTCCTGTTAGGCTGATCAGCTGGTGGCAATTCCTGCCATTGTCAGGAGGAGCTCTGGGTGAGGGTGATGTGAGTCACCAGACCAGCCTGGTGCAGGTCCTGGTTTGGGAGCTGTGCACTGCCCATTTGGTAGAAGATGGTCTATGTTTCACATGAGCTGCTCCACTCCAGTCCTCTGGGAATGCAACAGCTCAGGAGTTCAAGTTTTACATACTTTTCCATTTTGACACAGCCTTGTGAAGAGCTCTTGTAAACCTCCATGTGAACTAAGCCACCTTGTCTTCTGCCCGTGATTCTTCCAAAGTCAGATTCCCTTCAAACTTTGAAATAGTTTGACATTACATCCTGCTCTGAGCCTTCTGCAGTGAAACAATAGCAAAAAACTTTTGATGGGAACCATAGGGCCACTGCTCTCAGGACTGAACCTATGGTGCCTGGTCAGAGGTGTACAGCTAAAGATTCATTTCCATAAAGTTCTTGCTCAAATTTAGAAAATTCATGAGAAACACTATTATGGGATTCAACAGACTCTGACTCATGGGGCATGGGCCCCATGAATGAATAAATGGGGAGGTGATGAAATGCATTGAGTACGTCTTTGTGTAGCAGACTGAGGTTTGTTTTCAAATTTATCAGCCAGCTAGAATACCAGGGAAGAGCCCTCAGGTTTTGCTCACACCGTGTGTTTTAGGAGACACCACTCTCAGTTGTTATGAAATATACAGTACCATGGAAAAAGCTTTTAATCAAGCTGAATAAGAGTCAAATTGTGACATTTAGCTTAAAATTCTAACTGTGTCCTTCTCAGAACAGTTCCAGACAGACCCTGCTTGAGGTGATGGATCCCTATCCCCACAACTTCAAACCCTGTAACATGGACGAACTGGTAACTTCCTGACAACTGGCTATGCTTTTTCCTATCCAAATTTCCAAATAAGCAGTATTAAATACATTCTTTTGCTTTTTCTTGGACTTTATTTGGTTATTAACACCGAAGGCAAGGATCTGAGGAATTAGCACATTATTAATCAATTTTGCCTGACAAGGAGTTCTTTTGCCAGGTATGTGCTGAAGTGTTTCTACTGCTATGTTGAATGGGACAGTAAAGAGGAGGAAGGAGTTTATCTTTGCTATTATCAGCTTCCTCCATCTTGAGCTAAAATCACAGAAAAGAGCTGTCATTAGGAGAATGATGATAGTTATAAAAACTGATGATTGTCCAGTCACACAAACCAGTCCTGGAGACTACCTGCAATTGATTGAACCTTGGGGAGAAAGGTGAGAGATAAGCAATAGGGTATTTGGGCAGAGACTATCATCTTTGAATTAGATTAATTAGAAAACTACCAAAAAAGAGACACGTTGTCTGACTGCTCTTTTGTGATAGTTTTGATCCAGGCCTTCCTTAGTAACCAGTTGTAACTAAGGAAATCCCCATTTCCCAGGTTTTCCACACTGGGTTTTTTTATGTAACAAGGGAGTATGAATAAGAGAGAGATAGGAAGTTTCCCTCTCTTCTTCTTCCAGCGAGGTTTGGGAGCAGTTGGTCTGTGCAATAGTCTCACCTATCAGAGCTGGCTTTCTCTTGAGAGAAGTGGGTGAGATTGTTTTTTTGCTAGCTCCATGTTGTGCCAGATTTTGGGGTTTTGATTGTACTTGTCTGTTCTGGGTTTTCTGTCCCTCCTTTGTCCCTGTTTCTCCCTCCTTTTTCCCTTTTCCCCTCAGGAGTTCCCTGTTGTATGCACAAATTGTACATATAATTGTAAATATCTGAAAATATATATATTATGATATAAATCAGTTTTGTTCGGGCTTCTTTCAGGCACTTGGTGGTTAGGGGTTTTTTTCCCCCCTCGCTTGAAAGAGGGGCGGGGGGGGGGCAGCTTGGGCTTGGCAAGGCAGCCAAGCCAAACCAATACATCTTTTTAAAGAGCAGGTGGAAAGATGTGGAAAAGAATTACCAGATTAGATCAAGAAATTAAAATAAACAGATTACCAGAAAATTACAAATGTGCTAGAGAGAGAATGTTCATTTCCTTACAAATTTAATCACAAGGAATAAAAGACTGTTAGAAGACTAAAACTTTAGCATTTTTCTTCAAACTTATGTACAGGATCCTGGGTAAAGTCTGCATCTGTGATGTTGTATCCCTGGAACTGGAATATTCATCACAAGAGACACGTGAGGAATGCTCTGAAGTTGAGGAGAATTTTGTGAGGAAGGTTAGATCTGTTTCTGAAAGCTAAATACAGGTGAAAGTTTATTAAAAGGCCTAAAAGTACCCTGGAAAAAAGCAAAAGCAGATAAGGAAGCTCAAAACTAAAGAAAAGCTTGAGAAAGGAAGAATGCTGCTGCCTAATCAATTTGAATAATGGCTTGAAGGTGCATGGGTCTCATGTGGTGGGGACCTCAACTCAGTATTGTCCCACTACAGAATTTTATCTTTTCATTCCAAATGAGGTGTTTTCAATTCAGTTCTAGTACCTGACTTACTGTTCATGTAGATATACAGATAATCTTTGATCTCAATAGTTACCATAGAAAAGCACATGAGTGTTCCTATTTAGAGCAATAAATCCATTTGCTTGCTTAAATTCTTTATTTGACAGTGTTTATGAACCCAATCCAGCATCACTCAGTGAGGACTATGACACTCTTTCCCCTGTCATGAATGGGTAGTGGTTTGGGTCTGCTAAAGGTAACTATTTATGCTTTCCAGTCAGTTATGGGAAATAAGCACCACTCTTTTATGAGAAGGAAGTACAATTATACAACACCAAGAAACCATGCCCTTCAGGCTTTCAACATTCTTCTCAATGAATGAAGCCTTATAATTACCATCTCTACCTGTGACAGCTTGCTAATATTGCATGGGTAAGACTCAGAATTTAATATCTCTCTTTCAAAAAAGCAATAACAACAACAAACAAATACCTGTAAACAGCCTGTGGCTTAGAAATGATGCTGTGTCCCTGACATCATTATCTTACATGCAAATTTTTTTCTCTTTTGCCATATTTTTTTTTCTTGGCTTGCTCAGCTGGTAACATGAATATGCAGCTGATCTAACATAGATAGCTTAGCTATCCCTATAGACATGTCTCTTCACAGCTTCTTAGGTGAAAGGATCAGAAGAGGATAAAAAACAAAGGATTTTTTCCTTAAGAGGAGGATTACTTCTCCTGGAAAGACTCAAGAGAGAGTCTAGTTTTCTAGTGTTCAACTACAACACCCTTCTGCCCAGTTGCTTTAGGCTTACAATATTTTCCCTAGTTGTCTGAAACAGATGCTGTAGCAATTGTAAAATCCTTTCAGAAGAGCTGTTCTTGTGAATAAAGTATCATTTGAACAAATAGGTAAGGTACAGAGTAAGGGTAATTATTGGATCCTTATAAGAAGTATATGGATGCCAAGATTCTGATATTCTCTTCATGGGTTCAAGAATGTCATACAACTGTGAACTTTCCTTGTTCTTTCCCTGACTTGTCCCACATTCATCCAAGAAAGTGGATTAACACAACTGTGCAGCATTTGCCATTTAGTTCCTGCAGGACTGGTTCAGTAAAGAACATGAATTTATCAGAGGAGAGAATCAACAACTGCTCTTTTCTGTTTTTATGCAGAAACTATAAAACTGCTTTTGGCACCTCTAGGTGGTGATGAGAAGAGAAAAGCACTAAAAGGAACCTAATGACCCTAAATTTAATTTGAATAGTATAGAGGATGAGGTCTAGATTAAAATAATCATAAAAGTAAACTGAAACCTGCTGATAGAGGAGGACTTTCTGTACTCTGGGGCAGGAAATTTGTGAAAAATTAATGTGCAGCAATGATTGCCATAGGCAAAATTTAGTATTGCATTAAACACTAAATTACTGTCTAGCTGTCATTTTTTGACAAAGCAGTGCTTTACCTTGTAACGTTTCAATTTTTAGAATATCTTTCTCATTCTCCATTACTGATCTGGAAAGGCCATTCATTCTGAAAAAAGGAATTGCAAAAGCATTAGAAATTGTCAGGCTCTTTTACAGAAAAATATTTTTCATATTGTTGAGCTTAAATCAAATACATATTGTTTTTCACTGATCTTATAACACTGTAGTTTAAAATTTTAAAAAGTTAGAATATTGATTGTAGGGATAATTTTACTTCTTCCTGAATAAGAGTCCCATCATAGATTTTTCTATTATCTCTTGGGTGGTTTTTATCAATTTTCCACTTCAGTACTAGTCTTCCAAAATTGACTGAACCAGAGTTTCAACAGCTAATCACATAGTGTCTTGTGTGAAATACCTTCATAGGCAGTGGAAGCTTATAAAAAATCTTTGAAAACTGTGAAAAGTAAGAGGCTTCCATAACATAAGTTCTTTCCTTTCCATTACTGGCATGTCCTATGTTTAGGAAACATAAATCTCACAAGCAATGTTTTAAGAGTTTGTTTACTTTAGGAAACAATGTGGGATTTGGTTTTTCTCCTTTTCTAACAATGTTTTCTAGCAAGTCTGTGGCCTACAAATATTTTTATCAATTCTATTATTAATTTTCATATTATTTATTATTTTAATGAAAATATTTAAACATACCTAAGGCTTTGTTTCCACAGTCAGTGTGCCTGTGGCTCATGTTTCTGCTCCATTAGCAATACTTCATGCAACTTACTTTCTTCTTACAGCTTGGGAATGAGTGTGTAGTAAACAGGGAAGATTTTGCAGTTTCTTCCTGGTAAGGAAGCCCACACTCAGCTCAGGCAATCCCATGAAGTGTGCCTCCTCCACCACAGTCCTGAGGGAAGGCTGGACACCTACAGGTCCTGTCCATTTCCTAGATGCTTAATTGTTTACTCAGCACTTACATCTGAAATGGTGGCAAGCTTCCAGGGGTTTCCCCTTGTTGAACATGTGAGGTGATGAGCTGCAGATGAGGGACCTACTTCTTCATCTGTGTTAGGAAGGGCAATAAAAATACCACAGTTCAGTGTCTTGCCCATTTATTTGTAAGTTCTAATAGTAGTTTTGTCTAAACTGTATGTATGTTGTTTGATCTTGCTCTCTTTACAAGAAAGCCTGTTATAGAGTATCCATAGATATTTGCCAGAAAAAACATCATGAAATCCCTTCCAAGTGTGTAAAAAGGAGGTGCTGGAAGCAATGGGAGGGGCAATGGTGGAGACACAAAACACAACATTAAGACTTTTCTTACCTTAATTTATAATTTCACTTATATCACTATGTAAGCAGTAGAACAACACTGTTTCTCTTCCCATGGACCCAGACTGGCTTTTACTGCGCTCCAGGTCCATCAGGAAAAAAGTTTAAAGACAACTAAGCAGAACAAAACACATCCCATTACTCCTCAGGTTCAAGTCCACAGCACTGTGCCCTCATCAATGGTGCTGATGGGTGCAGCAAGCAAGGAGGGGTGACACCAGAGCCCCAGCAGTGGGATGGGATGGCAGTGAGAGGTAACACTGCCCAGAGCAGGCTGGGGTGAAGCACAATGCCAAGACACATCCTTGTGCCCTCATTCCTCAGTCTCCCCAGCAAGACTGGGTACTGGCATCCCCAACAGATAGGCAAATAGCACATGAGAAATTTTCTCTTGTCACCTCCTTGCTCACTGCAGCTGGGGTTTTTTTATTAACCCTGCCCTGAGAGGCAAGATGTTGCATCCCTGCACTGAAAACAGGTATTATTAGGTATAGGCTAACCCGCTTGAAAGGCTCTGGTATAGTGCCCAAGTGAGAAGGTTATATTGAAGACTGCAATGAGAAAACCTTACAGTTTAAGCATTTTCACCCTTGAGACTTAAACTTCCATTTAGATTTTTATTTGCAACAACACTAAAGAGCCTGTGACGTCAGTGCCAGAAGAAATGAGGCTTGAGGTGATTATAGTTTTATGTGGAACAAGAGCTGTTATGAATCAGAAGACAGATGCTAAAAACTGAGTCAGATAAAGGTACCTAATTTGCACTTGCAGAATAGCATAACACCTTCTGCTGTGTTGCAATCTTTTAATCTCTGTCAGCACATCTTGTACCACAAAATAAGTGTAGATCATGCATATGGATATATGGGAAATATTTATTTTAAGTAGACTACAAACTGCCATACATAGATGTAAAATGTAATTTAAAAGTGCACCATAAAAGAACTACTTGATTACAGAAACTGAGCAGTATTGAATTGTCACGTGCTAAAAATATCTTGATATCTTGCTCTAGATGACTTTATGAATTACTTGTGCAGACACCAAAACACAGCCTAAATACTAGTAATGCCACTTCTTTTCTTTTTCTTTTCTCCGAACCATTTCCTGTACATTTATTCAGATGCAGAATTTATCCAACTACAGATCACAGATTTTTCATCTTCAGCATAAGGTTTCAAACTCATTACAAGACCTAGCCAAGGGTAAATTAAACAAGGAGAAAATCTGTGAAAGAGCATATGTTGCGCATAGGTAACCTCACAGGCCTAGGAGAAAGAAGGTTGCAGGGGAGTCTCTTCATTTTTGACTTCACTGCAAGTGAACTTCATCAAAGGCCTATGTCTAGGACTGAGAAAACACCAAAGGCAGGATGCCGTGCTCAGAGATGTGTCAGGGGCACTGCTGTGAACTCAGCCCTCAGTGGTACAGAAGCATGTTGAAGGTCATGGGTTTACACAGAGCATTTGGGCAGACTAGATTTCTGAAGATGCCTCATGAGACCTGTTGAGGGTAGAGGGGCACACGACAGAGGGAGGTTCGTTTGGCTATGAGAACCCTGTGTAGACTTACTGGGTGCAAAATTAGCTTATAAGAAGTGATACTTTTCTGCAGTTGCTGCTGGCACTGCCAGACCTTTGCTACAAAATCAGGTTTGTCGCAGCCTAAAATAGTATCAGCTGTATAGCCGATGAGACATTAGGACATGCACATTTAACTCATCAACAGTTTCAATTTGTGAGTGACTATGTATTCTGCACTCCTTTGCTTCTCAGATGTCAGGGTAAGGAGGCTGCAAGAAGTGCTGTGCTTCACAAAGGACAGAGAAACATCTCCATAAGATGTCACCGCTTCCTGCCCACCCATAACAGAAGACAAATGGGTATTAGTTACACTCTAAATCTGGGAAATGCCAGAATAAATTTAAATGTGAATCCTTAATTTGAAGTAGGATTCTTCTTGCCTAACTTGTAGAGTCTTTGTCATCATCCACACACCCTTTTTGGAATCTGGCAAGAAACTGCCTTTTCCAAAGCATAGTGCATTCTCTCCTCACAGACTCATTTAAGACAGGTCAGAAAAATTGTCTTTTAGAAATGCCTGTTTCTCTCCAATGACTATAAAGACAGTCTAGACAATTAGCTCAGAGGCAGAAGTCTGTACTGTAAGCTAAATGAGGAGCAAGGAATCTCACCCTTATATCTGTAGGGCAGTCACTGCATTGGGCAGACCTTCACTTCCATCACCTCTCTTCTCCCAGACAAATTCAGGCATGACTGTGCTGGGTTATAAACAGATTCTCAGATCTCACTTTTCATTCCACAACCTTAAATTCTTCTGATCTCCCACTTCAGGTACGTGCAGCCTTTTCTGAATGTGGCCCTTGCAATCTCTGCAAACTACCACTTCACTGTACAAATAAGACCAGTGACAGTCTACAGTGGTGCACCATGGTCTTTGTTTCACTAAAATATCCATACAGCAAATTACATTCCTTTGGAACCAAATGTGGCAAAGATGTTACTAATATGCATGGGTTTCTTTGAGCTGTGTGGCAGCACTTTATTATGGCTTTGATCAAAAGATTTGTAAGTGAGAGTTCTTTGTCCTACAAGACCAACATTTGGGGAAAAAAATTTCAATACAAACATTGGGGATGTTATGAACCGTTGTCAGTCCAGACCACTTTATCAAACTCTTAGTCCTCAGTTGCAAAAAAGGCTGGATTTATAATAGGGTAGGATGGGTGCTGAAAAACACTTCATTAGAGGGTTCAGAGCTAGTACAAGCATCCACTTATTCATCTACTTCATGCCTCTGGTGATACGTATGATTCAACTTAAGGTGTCAATGCAATAAATTATTTGATTAATATTGTTTCTGTGTTTGATAGGGATACTCAGGAAAGATGGGAATAAATGCTTTATTGGGCTGGCATCTGTATTTTCATAATAAAAGTTTTAAAAAACTAATTGCAGGAGAGGACACAGAAATATGGATAGAGGAACACTTCTAGGGAAAGTTGAGCTCTAGCTAAGTAGTGGAAATTAATGCAAAAAGGCATCACATGATGACCTACACATGACACTACGTGACACACATTGCATAGCAGATAGATAGTGTATGGATCTAATTAGAGATATTGTAGAGAAGAAAAAATAGTAGATGACTCAGAGATTGTTAGGAAGGACTAGCTCCATTGGTATGACTCACAATAATCAATTAATTACCCATCTCTGCAGAGCTGTATAAACAAGTTCTCTGTGCAGATACTGGAGTGTAAAGGAATAGCAGCAAGAATGCAAGACTAGAGTGAATTTTGTGCAGAGCACACCAGAAGAGTAACATGAAAGTCACAAGAGATGCAGAATAGTAAAAATAGACACAGCAGATGTTATTACCTATAAGGACAGAACTATTACCAGAACTGAATAACATATCACAGGAACCAGGGGAGTACCTCTGCTCTTTACAGGTAGATGGTTTTTTTCACCCTTGCTTGCAGAATTATTTGTGGTCAAGTGGATATTAATCATTAATTTTACATTGCCTGTTCATGCCAGCTTTCTCCTACTTGACATCAGCATGTTTTTACATGGGTGGATTTGCAAATCCACTTCTTTTTGGTCCTGCTCCCTATGAGTTCAGACAAACTTCTCTGTAGGGAAACGAATAACATAGGGAAACGAAGAATGGAGAGAATATTGTCAGAAGTGGATGGATGGAGACCAAGAAGAAACAGAACCTACGGGAATAGGAATAGACAGTAGACTGGAAACTGCAGAAGTTTGAATGTTGAATGTTGGAAGATTTTGTATGAGTATTTTGTTTTGTACCTCCCCCTGAGCTGTTTCTACCTCCCACGTTCGTTCCCCTCCTGTGTGTTCCCCCTCCGGTTTGTCCCTAATGCTGCGCTTCTGGGGCGTTGAGGCCATCTCCCGAGCACAGCCCCTGCTGCGCACTGCCAACACAGCCACCACGGCAAGTGTCACCGACACGCAGCAGCTCCAGGATCCACGGGGGGACCAAAATGGTGCAGCCCCACCCGGGGGGTCAACCTTGCGTCGCTGCTGGCACAGCCACCAGAAATGCACCTGCCCCTTCCGCCCATCCTGCCCCAATCCCTGAGTCCCTACTGGTCAGTTTTTCTGTCACTTGATGAGTGTTTCCCCATTGGCTAGTCGGTTTGTCAGTTAACCACTCTGCCTCCCCCCCGCCCCCAACCAATTGCATCCAAGTTCCAAAGCCCTCACCTCAGATTTCCTTCCTCTTTTCAGGACTCTGTTCTTACTGGATGTTTAATAGTTGCTGACACACCTTTCTCCCAATCCCTTTTAAGTTTCCACCCAGCTCTGAGCACCTCCCCTAACTGACCATATATAGGTTGGCTCTTTCATTAATAAACTGCTTTCTGGTTCACTCCCACTCTGAGTGTGGAGTGTTTGCTGGGGAGCCATTTCCCCTTCCGTCGGTTACCATTACTTCTCCAGAAGGTAAAACTGAGACACTGCACACATTTCCAGAATGGAGTGCTCCAGACATATTTTGTCATGTTTATTTATCTGTCACATGCATGTTTAAGCTTCTACCGTGGTATAATCAGAATAGCAGTATTACTTCAGTTTTTGGAATACAAATATTTGCATTGTTAAACAAAGACCACCTACATAAGGTAAAGCCACATCGTCTCTTGTTGATAGATGTGATGATGGCAAATCAAACATTTTCAAACACTTTCAGAAAGAAGGAATTACTCTGATGAAATATCATATTATATAAAAAGAAATGGATTTTGTTTTTTACACGATGTTTGTGCTTGTGAACTTTCATTAAGCCAATGTACTGGTTTTGAGACTCTAACTATGCCCAAAATGCACAGATAAGTACTCAGTAGGCAGCGGGGACGGGGCGGGGGGGGGGGGGGGGGGCCCGGGGTTTAAGAGT
>JAWWEV010000043.1:43340446-43352105 GCA_035583235.1 Hafferia zeledoni
CCCCCCCCCCCCCCCCCCCCCCCCCCCCCCCCCCCCCCCCCCCCCCCCCCCCCCCCCCCCCCCCCCCCCCCCCGCAGTGGTTGTAAGAGTCTCTTGGATCTGATGTCTACCTTATCTGTTAGCTAAGGAGAAAGAGTGAGATAGGCAGCATTACTCTGAATAAATTAGATCATAACAAATGCTTCTCTTTTTCAGCAATGCTGGTATAGTTCTGGTGACTGGTATTTAGCAATGTGATATTGCTACTGGGATATGGAAATACCAAACTGAAGGTTGGGCTGTCGCCCTGGGTTCAAATGTCTTGGTGGGAGTGTTGCTGGGAGTATCCAGGCCACTCATGACCCCGTGTAACCACCTCTATTGTGCCATGAACATGAGATTAGGGTGAGAAACAGGCTTTGCCACATGGCCAGGCAAACACTGCCCTGACATAATGGAGAGGAGGGGTTATCCAGAGGGAGGAGGAAGGGCTGGAAATAGGAAAGCGAAGGTTTCTTAAAAAGGAACGTCTAGCCATAGTCTGACCTGACAGAAGGGATTTAGGACTTACTCCTGCTGTCACTGAATGAAAAAGGCAGCCTTAAAACTTGGTCCAGTGCTAAGTAAAACTGAATAAATTTAGCAAACCTAGTGCATTCTGGGTCATATTCTCCAAATGGACAAACGTTTTTCTTTTCAGTAACTTGAGATAATGTCTTTCTGAAGTCAAACAGACAACACTGAAAGAAAGGTATTCATATCACAGCTGTTCTCTTTTCTAGAGTTATTCCTTTTTCTCTAAGGTTATCATCAGCTACTTTTGGTGTGAAATTAAAGAGAAGCTTGTAAACAACTGCTGATACATGTAATATGCCGTTGGTATTTCCCTCAGACTGTGTCCAAACCATATTTTTTTAACTCCCAACCTCCTCTCCCCACCAAAAACACACAAAAACCCACTCAAACAAACAAACAAACAAAAAAAAACAAACCCAAAAGAAAACAACAACATCAAAAAGTGTGATGCTTTTCAGGAAAAGAAAAAATAAATCCTGAAAAGATCAAGTGCATGCTCAGGCTCTGATCCAACACAATACTAAAATCCTTTTAAAGTCAACTGCATCTCAAACAGCCTTGGTAATCTGGACCTTGTAACGGAAATTCTAGCAGAGCTGTGGCTATTACTAATGCACTTAATACATTAGGAGCTCGATTTTGAATGCCTTGAGCACTTAGTCCCCCTGCTAAAGTGGATCGGAGCTGTGGTGGTGTAGCAGGGGCAGTTCCATAGTTCTTGTGACCTTTTGTGAGCATTTGAAACAGATTGCATTTAATGATTTTAAAATGTCAGGGCCCATTTCAGGCAAAAAGAAATCAAATTGAGTTTCTGAACTATGTAAGCTTTTGAAATGAGTCCTTGGACATTTTCAGACATAGGGCACTGGGCTGAAATATCATGGATGCTGAATACATCATATTCAGAATCAGGTCTCAGAGACAGTAATTTCAAATCCAGGCCTGCAGAATAATAATGTTACAGCACATGCCTGCCATAATTTGCTTTTTAGCTCATTCTGAATTACCTCAGCACAACTGAGTAATTCATCAGTGCATAAAGCATGCAGGGACTGGATTTGTGAATTATGCATGAAGGATTATTTTGCTCTGATGTTCTTCTGTGTAGTGTACACTGGAAAGCTGCACTCATGGCCTGTGATGACTGGGTGTTGGTTTGTGGAATATATGGGGTCTTGTGTTATTTGAAAGCATAGGCAACTGTGATATGACGCTAGTAAGAAAACTGCATCAACAGTATAAATAAGTGATGGCTTTAAAATATGAATTATGCCATAAATAAATGATCTCTGCTTCCTCACATTCTGCCTCCATAGAAAGCTAGTTAACTGAATGTGTTATTCACTATACACATACAGCCTGCCCAAACAAGGTTGTTTACTTCACTGACACAGACAGATTCACCAAAGAATGCAAACTTGTCATGTAACCAGTAGTAAAATAACTGTTGATGACATAATTTGTCTGGCTGGTTCTGGCATCCCTAAGCTTTGAAGGAAGCTCTCTTGGTATTTCAAATAAAGATGCAGAATTAGACTTTTGAAGAAGGAATCCAAGTTAATCATCATAATTAAAAACAATAATGAGAAGTAATTTCTGATGTATTATATAGTAATCACATAATAGCATGTTGAGATGAAGTTGAAGCTGCAAGCATATATTGGTTGATGTGAGAGCCTGTTAACTGCATGAACACCAGCAATGAAAGCAATAGAAAATACAAGAAATGCAGGATTAATGAACTACTTCTTTAACAACTTAGCTTGATCATTGCAACTGTAGAGCTTTTGGAAGAACATAACTATTGTATGAAATATCTCTAGAAGTTCACAAATATTTTTATTTTAGGAATTCTTTAGGAAATTTTATCTTCCTAGTGTTTTAAAACTATATGAAGATGCTACGTAATTTAGCAGATTTCTGGCTTTTGTTGCTTTGTCTTACATTTTTCCTTTGCTTAATTCCACCCTGGAAAGCAAGATGATTCATACAGAGAAAGAAAAAACTTTGTGTTTTTCTATATTTGATTGACAGCTGCATTTAGAAATCGAAGAAGGTCATTTCAGATTAAAAACCTCATTTACCACAAAACCTGCAACACACTTTATATAATTCTGACCTTTTGGTTATATCTAGTAAAAAAAAAATTTCTCTTTGCTTTTCCTGTTGTATTTCAGCTCCCTATCTTAGCCTTAGAATTAGTAATGTCAATTCTGAGGGTAAAACATCTGTGTAAATTTTAAGGAGTGGAAAACATTCCAATTTTAGCAGTAAACAAATTGAGGCTTTAACCATTCAACCGTTATTTTTATTCACCTCTTCTGTTTAATAGCAAGTGATCAACTGTTTATTGGAAAAAAAATTAAATCTTTAATCTACTTTATAGTTTATTCCCAAAATTTTAGTTCCAGATCTCTACTGGGTAAAAACCCCACAGACTCACAGTTTATATGGTGCTGGGATCACTGCCAAAGGTAAATTTAATTCATGAGGGAATACAGGAAAGATGCTGGGAAAAAAACAAGAACAGAAACCAGCAACACTCACCAGGACACCATCCCCAAACCTGCAAGGTATAGCAAAAAATATCCATGGGATGTGTCCCAGTCCATGATGACAACTACCAGAAATAGCTCATTGCTCATGTGCTACCCTCAAGAACACAAGTAACCTTATGCTTGAAATACAGCCATTTCCCGAGAACTGTGTTGAAGTCACTTACAGTAGGAATCATTACTGGATGGTCATCCTGGCCATGAATGTCACTCCAGACCAAGATAAACATTTTACTGCTATAGTGGTGAGGCAGATGATCATATACTGCTGTCACTTTTGACAGGCAGGAAAGGAATTGCAGTGAGAAAAGGGAACACAGAGATCATCGCCCACAAACATCACATCAGCAATTGGTGGTGGTGGTGACTTCCTGAATGGAGACCAGAGATAGAGGTTATTGCACTGTTTTCAACATCACCCCCAAAATAACTGCCAAATCATCTAACGAATGCCAGATTCTTGCCTGGTTTTAGTTATTTAAGGCAAAGTCCAACCTATCATAGCTTTTTCAGAGTTACAGGCTCTGGGGTAGGATTTGTTTCACCCCTGCTTAGCTATGTGGGACCCATGAGGGTAATGTGAGCTCACCACCTGGCTTCCACCCTATAGTCAATGAACAAATATCAGCAAATCCAGAAACAGACCCTCCCATTTAAAATAAACATCTGTGGGCAGCTGGACCCTTCTCAGCTTAGACATGGTATCTAATGTTGCATTTCTATAGATAGGCTGGCTAAATTCTCACCCTTAAAATCCAGGCTGGATTTTGAAAACAAACAATGAAACAAAACCCAGCATTACAGAAAACAAAACTCCCCAGCTGATTGTGAGTCCTTGCAAATATTTGTGTATGTTCTTTTTTCACTGGGATTATGCTTCATGAAACATTCTAGGAATTATTCTGTGATGTAAAACTTACTAAGTACTTTTAAAAAATAAGTATGACAAATAATTTTTTGAGTCCTATGGTGCTCAGCTTGGCTCTGAAAGGGTGTTGGTTATTGTATAGCGGGTCTCGTAGCAAGGACTGACATTAGCCTGTGACTGCCTCTGTGCAGAGAAGCCAAGCAGTTTCCTCTTTCCCCCTGCAGCCAAGGATAGAGCCATCATTTAGCTGCAAACACAGAAGAGGCTGCTGCTTCTGATGCTGAAAAGGAATTGTGACGTATGTTGGCAAGATGAAATTCTGCTCTAATTCCCCCATGCTCTAGTTAGGCCTATGAGAGCAGCCTGTGGTTGCTCTTCCTAAAGAGATTATGTGAGCAACTGTACATTGTGTTCCTGTCCAATCTTCATCTTTATAATATTTCTATCAGTCCCCACTGGAGTGCAGAAGTCCCCAGCACTTAAGACCCTCAGCACACCAACCCTTCCATCATTTAAATTCAGAGGTGGTAACAGTCCTGTGAAAAATCAATAGATTTTAATATGTATTTTCTGAAGTTTATTAAGGATGAAACAGAACTGGGATATCCACTTATTGCTTATATCTGCTGTCAATATTATTTGTCTTGGTTGGTTGTGGGGGGTTTGGTTTTTTGTGATGATGATGATGATGATGATGATGATGATGATGATGATGATGATTAAAATTAAAATTAAAGCAGATGTGAGTTAGTCTTTGGCAGGCTTCTTAAAACAGTATTCACTGTTTTGTTGCTTGCATAGGAAGGCTACAACACTTCCCATTACATCTCACATCAGTTGCTGCCATTGTTACTAATGAAATACTAATGCTCTGATAATGCAGTAGTAAGTCAAATTCACCTCTTAGATTTCAACATTTTTCACCAAATAAGACATCACTCTGAGAAACCAGTTCCACTGAGCCATGACAATTTACTCCAGCTGAAAGTCTCCCCCCCGTCCCTACTCTTGAGGTAGACTTGAACTAGAAAAAGGAGATGTCTGGCAAATACAAGCATACTCTGTAGCCTTTGTCAAAACAGTTTTTATTCTCATATGATGCAAACCTCAGGCATTATTACAGGGTTTCATAGAGCAGATGTTGTTGAATTTGCATAATGACAGACAGACTGCCTTTTCTTTATGAAAGGTCACTAAAAACCAATGCTACTGTTCAGTCGGTCCTGCCTTCATTAAGCAATTTCAGGACAAAACTGCTTTGTCTTTACTTACTGTTTTCATGACCACTGTTTTACATATTTTAATCAGACAAAATTAAGGCCAAATCATTGGCTTATGTCACACCACATGGCTGTCTAGCTTCCCCTAATTCCTAAACATCAGGCACTCTTGTATGATTGCTGAAGTAACAGGATCAAATCCTCAGCTGCAGTGAGACAGAGTAACCCCAGTTACACTGGTGAAGTGCCCTTGGTGGATGTTGTCTAACAGAAGCAGCTTTTTAAAGAACATCACAAAAAAGTGTGCTTGGCCTCAGTTTTAATTCATTTCTTTATTTATTGTGTGGGCTTTTTTCCCCACCAATATAATTAAATTGACATGACATTTCTAAGTAGAATTGCTGTTTCTCATGAAGTTGATTCCTATTGAACTGCATGTACCCAAGCATAATCAAGCTGCCTTTTTTATTGTGATTTGTATGTCCACATCACATAGCTGATGGAAAAGTTTTAAATCTACATCTAATGTCACAATGACAGAAAAAGTCCACCATGGAGATCCCCAAAGAGAAGTGTATGTTTGCCTTCAAGGCAAAAAACTGAACTTTGTATTCTGGTCAGCATGCGGCTGGAGAATCATTGAGAAGCTGATAGATGCAAAAGTCCTCACAGAAAGACAAAACTAAGGTAATGCAGTACTGTGAAGTCATGCTGAGATGCCTGAGACAGAGAAAAGAAACCCTTTGTCTAAATGGAACATGGAAATAAACACAATTTCAAGCCATAAAATCCCCAAAATTACCACATAATGGAAGATGAAGCACAAAGTTGCATAATTTTTTTCTAGGTGACAGAGTGTTGATTTTCAGTGAGCTATACAGTTTTCCACTATTTTACTGCCACACTCCCTCAACTAGAGGATGATGTTAGAAACTATTGCTTGCCTGTATTTCAAGTTATTCTACTACAACTAAGAGAACCAATAGTAGGCTTCCATATGTGCAACTGTGCATGGACACAGAACAAAGCACATGCTGTCAGAACTAGCACTCTTGACAGAAGAAAAGAGGAGAACATTAGAGTAGATTTGGTCCTTGAGCTGCTGCACAGTAGTTTGGAGGGAACTCGGTTTAAAGTGTAAGAATGGAAAATTATTGATAAAAGAATTAATCCAAACATGCTGTTCTATCCTTCTTCTCTTGACAATCCAGGCTGGCTGAGATGAGAGGGCTACTACCCCTACAAGCTGAAGTGGACACTGTCCCTCAGGGTACACAAACACAAAACAGCTTCTTTTACTTTCCTTGAAGGCCTGGTCTCACCTGGACATGGGAAGCCCAGACTTGCCTCTCCTTCTTTCCTGTCAGCTGTGATAGTTCTGCTGATACTATCTGGGAAAGCCAGGGACATTCTGGGGAAGGCAGCTGGGTCACCTTATGTGTAGAGGGACAGAGTACACACATCTCCCTTCCAAATGTAACTCTGGAGAGGAGGAAGTTCAAATAACTTGGCTGGTTTATTTCTCAGACAATGCTAAAAACTGTAGCATGGCTATGCATCAGTCAGAGGACTAAAGCATGTTCTTTGGTTGAAAGGTGTATTTCCCAATTTAGCATCCCTTTTGATATCTCTTCATTTCTCAGATATGAGAGTTCACACCACCGAGGCTCAGAATGAAGCTTCCTTCTCTGAATTATGCTTTTCTCACCCTTCCACAGCCATTCTTTCCTCCTTATCATCTACTTCTATTCTAACAAGGCTCCAAACACCTTTCTAATTTAATTCAAGGCATAAATGATGAATGGCATTGAAGACTAAAAGTCTGCTTGCTTTAGGCTTAAAGTCCCAAAAAGGTCCTCCTTTTGTTGGCTTGGTAAAAGATCAGGCTGTAGCAGCAGCTACTCAACCCATAAAAATATTAATAACATAAATTACTTAGGCTTAGCCTATGACAAAGATGGGTGAACATATATCTATTTACAAGAAAATTCCAAAAGTTCCTTACTTCATGCAATGTGTATCTTGCTTAAAAATATATAAATGCATATTAAGCCAAGCAACTTTTTACTCACTTAGCAGAATTTTAATAGGATGCTATATAAAACTGTTCTACAGTTTTACAGTCATTTAAGGATAATTTGCATGGTTCATAAAAGTTTGGCTGTTTATTTCTTAAAGCAGTACAGGTTGCACTTGTTCTTCAAGTACAAGCTGAATTTGTTTGTGCTACTAATAAAATAGATTCCAGCAATAGATCATTGGTTTTAATGATAACATAGGAGGTGGAAAACCTCAGGATTTTCTGGTTTCTGATTATCAAAGCTGATATAGTAGATGGGAAACTGAAATTAACTTCAAAGTATAGATTAAATTATCACTGTCTTTTAGATGATGAGTTAGTTTCCCTCCAGTGTCTGTTTCCTGTTTTTTCTTTGCTAATAATAGGCTCTTACAAAGTACAAGATAGGAAGCCTGTGGCTACCAGTCCTCTTCACAGATGAAATATTATGCCACGTTTGCAAGTAGTATCTTCTAGTGGTTCAGTCAATAGTGTTGGAAAAACCAGAGGTTTCAAGATTTGGCTTGTCTGCTTTCATTTCTCTGAAACGGAATCAGCTGACCTAGCAGTAAATATTATGTGTTTATAAACATTGTCTTGCTTATATTCTGAAATCCTCAAGATTAATGTAATAAAACAGACATCTCTCACTTCAGAAATAAAACAAAGATGGAAATGAAGCCTTTTTATTTATTAACTTTGGTGAACAAAATAAGGTATTTTTCCATTTTAGTGATGTCACATATACTTCTAATGAGCAAGTTGTTCTCAAAACATATGCACAATCCTGTAATAAGACTACATATTTCCAGGGAGTGGGAAGTTGTCATTTTCTTTTGTGTTAAAGAAAGCTGAAAGCTATTGTACAGCGAGTAAATTACCCACCCTCACTAGGATCATAATTTTCTTATGCTACTGGAACATAGCACAAAAAATACGTGAGGCATATGAGCATTTGACAGCAGAGGAGGCAAAAAGCCAAGTCCAGACTGTTATGCCATAAGAAAAATGTGCTTATATCATCCTGCTGACATTTTTCCTAACCAGAGATTTTTTTCCCCCAAGAGTCTGCATGCATTCTATCATTCCCATAATGTTCATCTCTGCTTTCTTTTGATGCCTGAAATTTGACGCTATGCTAGCTTTTAGGCTGGAGATGCTCAGTTCTGAGCGCCAGAATAAATCTGAAGAATCTATAAACTGCACTGTCCAGTGGCAGTAGAAAATATAAATGAAAACAATAATTTACATATTCACCATTTGAGGGATGATCTCACAAATGCAATCCCTGTAGGGTAAATATAAACTAAATTTTCCAGGCTACAATTTTGAAGGATATCAGCTTACTGTAGGCTCCTATTTCAACTACTGGAACTGTGCTGGTTTTCAACAATGTTGATGTCCCTTTGAAATTTAACCCCTATAAACTTTCTTAAATATGATTTTCAGAATTTTTATTTTAGACACACCTGTGAAAAAACTTGGAATTTGATCATACTGCATATTAAGATGACCTAGGGTGATGAAGACTCTTGTCTTCTACAGCTACTAATAAATGAGATTTACTGTTTTAAATCTAACAGGGCAAATCTGTGTTCATCATCTCTCAACAGCTGAATAGCTGCCCTGGGATAGGAATGGTATGTCAATGTAGCTGAAGCAAGTGGAGTCTGGGTAAGATAGATGAAGATTTGCCATCACCTGAAATTTGTCACTGCCCTGTACTGAGATTTGGAGAAGAGAGGAAGCTATGACAGGGTTGCCTGCTCACTCGTACCTGAGGCAGGTATTCAGTTGGGAAATAAATTTGTCACATCTTAATATTATACTCAGAGAGGTACAAAAATGATGAAGGGAGAGGGAAAGAGGGAAAGATTCCTCTGGAAATCCCATGCCACCTCATTAAAAGAAGATGTTTTGCTGTGATAGGTAAAGAGAGCAATATTGATGGAGGGGAGGAGGAGGTACCAGTAACTGGAAAGAAATAGTGAAATGGCATCAGCATACAGTAAGAGAATTCTAGAAATATCAAGGTCTAACCAAAAGCACTTCATGAAGAAACTCATGAACATGATCCTAGGACTAGAATGTTTCACTGCCAACTTCCATTCCCAAAAACATGGCTGTGGTTTTTTTCAGGTACTGGAAAAGAAAATACAAAAACAGTTTGGGGTTTTAGGCTTCTTTTGAAGCTACTAATTCTCCCAAAGGATGCTTAAATACATTGGTCAGGGAGCTCTTCTGACCTTAAGATTTTTATTTTGTCCCATCCATGCTAATTGGCCAACAGCAAGTGAAGAACACAGAATCAGAATTTACAATGCTGAGAATGGCCATCATGTCACATTTCGTCCATATTCTGCTTCCCTGTAACTGTTTCAACTGCTGTCCTTGGAGAATGAGCTTTTCTGTTTACCTACCACCTGAAGGTTAATACCTGTTGACTTGCTCTGAAGTCTGAATGAAGCCTTGTTAACTGAAATGGCTTTGAAGATAAATATCTGCCATCTTGGTTCCTTAAATTTTTAAAAGAAACCCAAAACAAACCAACAAACAAACAGACAGACAAAAATCAACATGAAAATGAAGAAGAGCTTGCCCAAATCTTGGTGGCAGACAACTCAAGGTAGAGAAATGGAAAATGTTAACACTAGAGCTGAGCAAGCTAAAGAGTGCACATATTTTACTGAACCCTGGGGCAGAGCTGGGCATGAAGAGATGGATACTGTGTCACTTGCTAACAGAGCTTTGAATTATTAATCACATTACCTCTGGGTGCATCTTGAGCCTGCAGTTAGTTTGAAAGGGAAATACCCATCTCTTTCTCCTAGCCTTTTGCAAAACTGAAAGCAGTAGAGAGGAAACAGTTTCCAATAATAGCAAGCACCCTCCGTGGCGGAATAACAAATGATGTCTCTCTATGTGTGAAATGAGAAGGGCGTCTGATGCGCAGGACTGGTTTTCACTGTTGTCAAGCTTTCTTTCAGCTAGACAACCTCTCCTGATCCACAGTGCGTCATGGATTTTCCAAGTCCTGAGGTGTATGTATAGCTAAGTCAAGAACTTCTTGCTCTTATGGCTGTTTCAGCACACCATGAGAATCCAGGTAAAAGTCACATCTATTTAACAGGTTCTAGATGGGCCACTGTTCAGGTCTGAGCACACAGTTCCCATGATGGGACTAATCTGTTCACGTGCTAAGAGTCTGCAATCAGTAATTTGCAGAAGGAGGTGTAATGTTACACTGACAGAGAGTTATGGTGAAATCAATGCACCTCTGTGATAAGAATGAACATCTGTAATGGATAACATGATACCACATGACTCTCTTTATTGCTATCTGAATATGAAGAAGGAATCACTACAAAGTTACAGTGGCATAAATCATTCCTTTGGGGGTTTGTTGTGTTTCTTTGAACTTGTAACCCGTTCCCTTGTGAGCAGTGTGCTCCTCTGGCAGTTTCAGCCCTAAGTCTAGCTCTGACAGGGAGTCTGACTTTTCCTCTGTCTCTTCCATCAGGTTTCTCATTCTCCACCCTACCTGTGGAACAGGCTTTTAAGGCTTTTGTTTCATGTTGAGTCATTATATCATACTTTGAAGATGGATAGAGAGATTTCCTTTTATCGTGCTTCACAAAATGTGACATGGTGTTCCATACAAAAAATTATCATGATCTTTTGAAATAAGAAAATTAATAACAGGTTAACTATAGAAAAAGATGCAAAAATGCATCAGAAAAGTGTTTTTAAATATATTATTATTTATCAATTGACGTTTGAGGGATTAAATAGCAAAACTGAAATGTCAGTTTACGTCTTAGTCTTAAATGTTGCCATTTATCAAAACAGAACCAAAAAACATCGTAAAAAATGGGGGAGTGATCATTCTATAGCTGTATCAAGAGGTTTGCAACATAAAATATAAACACCAGTAAGACCGGGATTTTCATGGCTTTTTATTGTTTCATAAAATGTTGCAGAAACCTTGCAGACATTTTGTTAAGTGAAAAAGGTAAAATCTTCTGCTAGGTACTGCTGAATTACTGCTATGCTGCAAAACCCATGCAAACAAGCAGCGATATGTTCCTGGAAAATGTACTCTACTCCATATATGCCAGAGGTGCACGTCTGTCTAGAGGGACAGATGCACACATTGGATTTGCAGATATGATGGTGCATTAAGTAATTTTTCTAGAGTGACAGCAGTGAAGTAGATCATTATTCTGTTAATCACAGATCCAGAAGATCTGCAGCTATTGTCTTCAGTTATACTAAGGTTTTATTCTTCATTAATAAGCTCTTCAAAATAAAATGACTGAAAAAAATGGCCAGAAGCCAAAAGATTATACACTGAGCAGGAACAGGGGGAAAAAACACAACAACCTCTCCCCTCCCCCCCCCC
>JAWWEV010000043.1:43352493-43363228 GCA_035583235.1 Hafferia zeledoni
CCCCCCCCCCCCCCCAAAAAAAAAAAAAAAGCAAAAAGCAGAACTAAAAGAACTGCAGAGGATAATATAGTCAAATATGCACAAGTGCAAGTAGTCCATACATTACAGACTAGAACAAGCAGCTATAGGAATTTTTTTAATTATGGTAAATCCTCTGAGAGCCCTCTGACTGTGTATGACTAGTGGCCACCAGCACCTCTGGATTCAGACTCACAGTTGTACAGAAAGGAGGAACATATCTTCTTAAACATACAGTGTCACAATTTTTGTGGCTGGTCATATAAGACAAGTGCCACAAAAGACCTGAGAACTTAAGTCTAGAATCAAAATTGAAGTTCTCAAAGCCTTCATTAAGTTGCTGGCTGTTTTCACATTTAAATACCCACATCTCAGAAGTCTGCACCACTAATGCACTTTGAAAGTATCTATGCTTCTGTTACTAGGGACTCTGTACACATTAATACAAGTCCAACAAAAGCTCAGATGTTTAATCACCCGAGTCAATAGACATACTCATATCCTCAAATAATGACTCAGGCTATTCATACCCCTAAATCAGAATCCCAAGAGGATGTAGGCATCATTCAAAAAATGCAAAATAAATTTAAGATTTATCCCTGTCCTGAGAATTTCTTACTCATCCAGTCTGTCTTGTGGATGTTGTGCATTCCTCCCTGAGACACTTTGGCTTTTCTACAGGCGACCTGGCCTCTGGTCAAAGGCTGAGTGGCTCACAGTCTTGAAGCCAGTTTTATGCAACAACAGGGCAGAATAAATGCCTATTTCCCTAACAGAAGCAGGAGTTGATGTAAATAAACCAGATCTTGTGTCAGTGGGGAGTGGGGGGGGGCAGGGGGGGGGGGAAGAGAGAGAGAAGGAATAGACAGGACACCTATTAAAAAGCACAAAGTCAGTATCAGGGTTCAGGTGAGAATACAGAGGGCTTTGGGGTTCAAGTCTTATTCAGGCAGTGCCATTATATCTTGGTGGCCAGTATTAAAACAAAACATTTGGCTGAGGAAATGGATTACTATATGAAACAAAAATGGCTGAGAGGAAGTCCCCACTCCATGGAGTTGAAATATGACTTTGGTTCAACCCTCCAAAAGTATTCAGTCCCTAACACTACTTCTGAGCAGCATGAGGATCAATGCTGGACACCTAATCATTAAGAAATCATCCTATTGTATCTTTACAGGACTAGCAGGTAGCCTTTGCAATCTATATCTTCAAATTAGTATAGACAGATGCTTAGTTAATGAAAGTGGAAGTGAGTTTGGCCTTGATAATTTTTATCTTCTCAAAAATCTGGCCATCACACAGTAATGAGCTCTTTTGACATTGGAAACAATCTTTATGCTCTAGCTAAATCCTGCTGGCTTTAGCTAGCATTACTCTACTGACTTCCAGGAGCTTTATCAATTTAATTAAAACGGAAATTTGATCTGTTAGTTTTGAAACAGAAGTGGTATCTCCTGAAACGCCTATATATGTATGATTTGATAAAGGGTCTAGTCAGTTTACCTGAAATTAGTCGTGTGTTTGTTGTGTACTCTGCACACTGGAATCTAAAAAGTACATGAAAAACTTTACATAAAGATGTTACTCTATTATTTAAGTCAAAAAAGAGATATTTAATTTATTAATGTAACATACACAAATGTGAATGCCAGAGTTCAGCAGAACACACAGAGAATGAGAATGAGAAAAGACAAGTCTGTCCCCATATATGTAAAATCACAGAACATATTTGAAGATCATGGCTTTCACACCTGGTGAAGCTTTTTTCTCACTTTAAAAAATGTGCTATGATACACAAAGAGTAAATAGGTCATAATGGTGCCTAGAGACCAGCTTTGACACTCACTGCAATCTCAGACATAGAAGCACACAAATATAACTTTTGTAAATAAAAGCTTATGTTTCTGCTGGCCTAACTGAAGGATACACTGTTTTGAGCTTTCTTCATTTGAAGCTTTTGTGATGTAGACAAATCAAAATTTGCTTTTAGGTAGCTAAACTGAAAACTAAAAGTTTTGAATATTATCAATTAGAACACATATACCTTTAGGAAATACAAGTTACTCTGCTGAAGCAAAATATGTTGGGGAAATAGCCTTGCTTTCAACTGGTTGCTGTTTTCTTGTACTCTGTTTCTCTGGGACTAAAAAGCCATACTGCATTTTAAAAAGGTATTTAACTTCTTATTTGAATCCTGTTGTAGGCAGGTGAAAGAATGCATCATAATGGATGTATTCAAAATTATTTAACTGTGAATGAGAATGTGCTTGAGATACTTTAGAAAATAATTACCAGACTCACAACGTTTTGAAAAGGAAGAGGTACTCAACTATTGAGCTTCCAGTATGCCATGAGGGATGAAATACAGATGTCCTGTAAAATGAGGTTAAATACTAAGGGGCATGAAAGACAGAAGAGTCAGTAACCTACGTAGCAGAATGATATAAGGAGGAACAAAGGTAGAACTGATACACCAGATTCTTTACCTTTACAACATCCCTTCTGAAGCTAAGCTACTCTTTCCATTTGCTGCCATATGTGTTTCAGAAATCAACATTCGCAGTCCATAGAAGAATGAGAATTCTAACATATGAATCATGAATATTTAATTCTAATTTCTCATGGTTTTTTTTCAAGAACACTTGACAATTATTTTATGAGATGGATTTTTAGCTAAGTGAAAACAAAAGCCTGCAACAGCTGAATATATCTGACAAGACAACAGTTGACAGAAGTGTTCGGGGATTTTCAGGCTGCTATGCAAAAATGTTAGACATGTCATTTTTCAATTGTGATTCTGAATTCACTTGAAAAGGCAATTTGCAACATGTAAGAACCAAGACTTACATAATCCAGTGTTTTACCCATGTGTGTAGGTACATGGATGGAGTAAGACATATTCCAAAACTTTTAGAAACCTCCACAGAATTTGTATTTTCTGGGGGAAAATATATGACGTGGAAGATCGGCCCAGAGAGGGATTGGCTAAGGATGAGTGAAAAGCCTGCAGTTCCTTGACCTGACTCACTGTTTCACTGCTCCATGTGGTCCAGCACAGGTGAGGTTAACATAAAATAATTTGTAGGGGAGAAGATGCTGCCCATACAGAATGCACTGCAGGAGAGTATCCTGCTTTGAACTGAACAGTCTTTAGGCACCTACAATCCCACTTGTGCAATTTACCAATTCTCTAAAATATATTTTTTGTGGTAATTCTATTAAAGACTGAGTTCTGTGTCAACATTTAGGGGTGTGCAGAAAATGTGAACTGAAAATCCACCTCCTTGGGTTAGAAAGCTCTGGTGAGATGCTGAGAGAAGTTGAAGAACAAAGGAGTTGAATAAACATCCTCCATTTTGATGCAATGTTATAAAACACATCTGGAATTACAGGCTTGATTTTTGTCCAGGCATTCTTCAGCTTAAGAATGGCACTAATGGGCTATAAAATTATATTAAAGCTGATTCAGATTAAGAACTTTGGTTACAAACTTGGCTTGGAGTTAGCATGAGTAGAAATAGACCTATCCTTCAGTTCTTTCTTTCTGAAGCCCTGTGACATAAGAAGGCACCAGGAAGTGATCTGCAAGTTGGCCTAAACACCAAGGTGGGCTAGCAACCACTCAGCAGGCAGGTCAGCAGAGACCCTATGCTGCTCCTAAAGTGTCATGTTGTTTATAAAGTTCACAAATTTCATTGGTGTCTCATTCTGGGGCCCTTGAGGTATTTAATCATAAAACATCCCTAGTGACTTAGAGTAAGTCAGTATTGTCTGTAGTCATCACCTCCCCACTTCACATAATGGCAGAAACAACCATTGCAGTCATCCAGCCTGACTGTAAAACTACATCAGGCCTCCATTTGGCCCAATATATCATTATTTCTATTTGTATGATATCTGGAAATCACAACTGAGATAAAGTGTCAGGCAAAGTACAAAAGGGCCTGAGTCATGTCACATAACTTGATCTGTTTGTAGTTTAATATCTGATTTAAAGTGTTGTCATCAGGAAGAGGTAGTGAGAATAATGTCCAGAGAGCAATTAATATTATTCCAGTCTTAGACAAGGAAAATGAATCATACTCTAAAAGTCTCTCTCTCTCTATTAAATATACAGGGAGCCTGGAAAACTAACTGAAATGAGATTTCTCACTTTTAGTAGGCTAATGTGTAATGAAGTGATTCTCTTCTCATTGCCTACAAAAACTTACAATTTAAATGAAATAGATCACAGGTAGGAAGAACAATAATTACACAGAGATGAGAAGTGATTTACCTAGAATAAGGTAATTGCTTTCCCAGGTGATCATTTCCAGAAGACTATCATCTTTTGGCCCCTTCATCAGGCTTTTTGAAGAAGACCTAACAAACAAAGTTAAAAAGAGCCCTTGCATTTGTCACCTGCACACCTAGGTAGTAAGAGGAACAGTCAATTTTCACAAATATTTTTACACAGTTTTCAAATATAACTGTTACTCTCCAGGTAAAATAGGTGGAACTGAATGAAGCATAGTAACTTACTCAGTTTACTGTAGTGTTGTTAAATCTTTACTATTACTATGTAGGATTTTCAAAGTACTGTCCAAAGTTATTTCCAAAAGGCAGTTCTAGTTACACTGGAGATGATGGAAAAAGACTTAAGTAATCCTCTTGGCTCTCAGCTTTCTCACAGAATATTTAAACATAAAAATACATATTTTCACTGCATGTGACAACTTCAGTCTCAAGATCTCACCTGGTTCTTAATGAAGTAAAAGAAAACAAACAAACAAACAAACAAACAAACCCAAAAAACTAAAGCCTCAAATTTATTTCACTTACCCTTGAAAGATGAGAGTCTGTGAGTCTTCAAAAATTCATAGTGGTTTTTTATATGAATTTAATCACAAAACTTAGGGGGGCAAATTTCCTAAACTATTGCCTGGCTTCTCAAGACACAAGTAGTCACTGAAATGAAATCTAATCTTAAAAAAAAAAAAACAAAAACAAAAACAAACAACCAAAACCAAAACAAACCTTTGGCAGAAAATACAAATTTCTTTGAAAAATGCTAGAGAAATCTAATATTGTTGCTGAATGTGTCATCCAACTACTTTTTGAGGATTGATAAATAGATTGAAAAAAGAATGCTGAGAAGTATTCACACAAACATCAAAAAAACAAAATAACTTTAGTCATCCATGAAGGTATCTTATCAGCCTGAATGGATGCTCCAGTAAACACATGTGCTGAAGACATAACTTCATTAATAAAAGCAAACAAGTTGCAAATAAAGGCACAGAAACCTTATCAAATGAGTGATAAAATTGTATAAATCAACTGTGTGTCCTTGTCTGGAAGACTATGTTCAACAAAAGTTGTAGTAGAAATAGTTGGACTTGTGTGGAATATGAATGAGCAATGCTACTGAAAACAGAATTTGGTTACATGAGAATACAATGTGTAATAAAATACACAAAAAAGCCCACAAGCACACAACTACTTACTGAAAATACAGATCACTTTCTGGCTTACATAAAACAGGATTTTTTTCCAGCTGTACTTATATTGCTGTAACCTTTGTTTTCTCTAAATTGTTTGGCCATGTAATTCATGTAAGACTTCTTGAAGGAAAAAGAATTTTAATAAAACTACATAAACAAAAAAAAAAAATAGAGCAAATGTGATTGAATATCAAGGTTATTAGCTTTTATCAGCAACATAGCTTCAACAAGTTGTTTGAGAACTGCCTGCATAGTTCATAGTTTCCAGGTAGTGTTGTCCAACTCATTTTGGTTTTAGAGGTCTGGCCCTGAGTGAAAGCTTACTTAGTCATTCCTAGTACAATGCTGAGTGCATGTGACATCTCTGAGAGCACGTAGCTGGCAAGCTCATTAAGGAGTATGCAATCAGATCATTCCAGTGCTGTTCTCATGGTTTCTCAGATGTGAACATATAAAACAGTGCAATGTGTTTGAGCTTACATTGGTTTGCTAATAATGGCTAAATAAGTATCTGGGCATGAAAATATCAACATTCATTGCCTTCATCAAACTACAGCCCAGGGGTAGTTTGGAGGATGTCAGCAGCAGGGAGGAATCCATTACAGTTTTTACAACGTCCCTTTCCATAGCAACCTGTGACTCACAGATCTGGTTTTGATTTTCTCCTTCACAGCAGCCAATTTAGAGATAGACAACCTCTGACCCAAATAAAAGCAACTATTTCTAGCTGTTTGCTGGCATTTAGCTAGAGTCTTATGCTGTTTCCCTCAGGCAAGAAGTCTCTTCACTCTATAGTAAACACTGGTGCTTCTCCTCCTAACTTTTCAGCTCTTACGTACCTGCCCTGGAGCTATCAGCAGGATCCCAGGCTTCCTCCTCCAGTGCCTAATGGAGATGGGCCATGACACAGCTGTGGGGGCAGCAACACGCCTGCAGAGTACAAAGTAGAACAGGTTGGTGGGAGAACCCAGCAATACCTTCAGACTGCACGAGGCGACTGTTAGACTCCACTCTTCCAGTGTAGATCTTGAATTCCCAATACTTGGGCATAGCCACCCACTAAGAGCTGAGCTACAGGAGCACAGCCTGAGGCAGGACCTGGCCATGACAGGCTGTGCTGTGAATCCCAATAACTTATCAAAGGAACAGTCCAAGGTTAAGAGATGTATCTGCTGGAACTTGGGTGTTTCTTACCCTTGCATATATATATATATGTGTGTGTGTGTATGTTTATATTTGCATAGCTATTCATACTCATACATGTATACAAGCTAAAAAATGGGGGTTGTAAAGAATAGTTCTGTTTTCAACCTCATCTCAAAAATCATGAAATGATGGGTTGGGAGAGTTTAGAAATTTTCACAACATGCAGGGTTTGGTGGAGGTTTATTCAGGGCATGGCAATTCAGTATTTCACCTAGGAAATTTAGAGCTAAATAAAATCTTCTAAAGTTGTATTTTCTTTAAAAAGTAGGGATAAAACTCCAATGCTTTAGATCAAACAAAATCTAAAAAAAAAAAAGGGAATGCTGGTCAGCTATCCCGTGTTACAACACTGTGGGACACTTTGTGAACTCAGAAAAAGCTGGAAGGAAAACGATTGTCTCAGAAGGATACACAGCCTATAATGTTCACATTATGCTGCTTAGCTAGTTGGGAACTGGGTTTTCCCTCAAGTAAAGAGAGATAATAGTCTGAGCTGGGCAAAGTATGAATTTGGATGTCCCTGTTGAATCCTGAACCTCAAAGGATGAGTTGGACCTCTGTAAGATATGAGCTCCAAGGAATGGATAGCTCTTGAGCTGATATCAGCACTACTGGCTCAGTAGCACACAGTACTGTTTCAACAATACCTGAGGGCCAGAAAACTATTAATCTTGGAGCCTGTTTTTATCTGCTGACAACTATTTTTGCTCTCAGGTTTCTGAACTGGTGCTCTCCCAAAGCTCTGAAGACACATAGGACAATCATTAGTGATGGAAATGAGGCTTTAAAATGCCTGTTATTAAAACAATTAATTTAGTAGTCCACTTTTGTAATATTGTTTTTGATAAGAGTTAGTGTTTATGTTTTACATCTGGCTATAAGATCTAATGTATTTACCCAATCAGTAACCTGTTTTGGTCACTGATGGTTTCAGAGTATCAGTCAAAAAGATCTTCTCTCAAAAAAGAAGAAAAAAAAAAGTCATGGAATAATGTATATATGTGTGTGATAAAGGACAGAAAAGAACATGCTATGCTGAACCATTGCATTTCAGTACAGAACTGCAAAGGCAGAAATATATTTTTCATGTGGAACCATGGTAAAATTCTTGTCCAATATTTATCTTAAAAGTGTTTCAAATATCATTCATTATATTTTACGCTATTCATTTTTCTACACATCTTAAAGTCAGCTGAGAACTACTAGCAATTATTTATCAGAGTTTAGAACAGTAATTAAGTTGAATGGTTTAACATATTTCTCATGATTCGAGTTCTGACCTCTGTTCCAGAAAAGAGTTGCACTGAGTAATTTAAAGAGAAGGATGTGTTAGATATAAATATATGATACTGTCTCATTATCTTCCTTCCTCATTAATGCCAGCAATTAATTCATATTTCAGGTATTAGTGTTTCATTTCTATAGACTCTAAATATGGTGATTAGTCCTCTTTGACTCCATGGTGCTACATTCTGGTGTGCAGAAAATTACCAAGTATGTAAATATATAAATGTACAGAAGATGCTTATTTGCTGTATGGTTAGTATTACATACCATGAAATACTTTTTTTTTTTTTTTTTAATTTTTATTTTTACTTCTTGGTTGTTTGGTATCTCTGTTTAGTCTAAAGCAAACTCATCAGTATCCCTCACAGTTTCCTAATTTGTTTAATTCTAGCACCACACTGGAACATACTGATCCCTTCCTTTCTCCTTCTATCCAACCTAAAAGAATCTTTTAGTACTTTTATTTAATTGATTTCTGAGGACTGAGTGCTTGGCTTACCTTCAAATTTATTAATAGATATAGATCAAAATCTTCACAGCATACTGCAGAGTATTGCTTAGAATTGGACTTTTAAAACCCCAAAACTATCTTTTTTCTAATATTTTTTAGTCCATTTAAAAGACAAAAAGGTCCTTTTGGCCCAAGTATTTACTTTTTAAATTTGTTTTTCCTCTGCTTTCTTCTTTTCAAAAGCAAAACAGGAAGGAAGAGAAGGGGTCATAAGACTAAACAACAGCTATAAAGTTATATAAATAAAAACATTTCAAAACATGTTTCAAAAAAGTCCTCTTTGTAATATGGATGAAAAATAAAAAGAATGTCTGTCTTCATTATTTGTGCAAATGAATAAGTGAATTTTTTGAAAATCTTAAGTGAATTCTAACCTGATACTGGGGAACAATTTTCATTTCTTCTTGTTTTTAGTATGCTGCGACTGAAAGAAGTCATCATTGACCATCACTTAACAGTTTCCTCTCCAACACAAAATGTGGGGAAACTTGTTTAAATTTTGTTTTGAAACAAATTGACAAAGGATCTCGATAGCCCTGGATTGTTCCATTCATTGTTTATCAAGAAGAGAGTGTCTGCATTTTCCACTCAAAATGACTGTTCCATTTTTTCCCTGTGTTCTGTGACAGCAACCTCTGTTATTCATCAGACCTGACTGACTCTTCCACATCCCAGGTTGTCCAGCTCTCTTAAAAACTGACTTGTTAGACTGCAAGATGATAAACACCTATACTGATGCAATTTGCATCTGCTAATGTCCTTTTATTTTTAAAAAGAACATGTTTCTTTTCATGTTGTTATCTCACAATTTAGTAACTGCCTGCTTTGGGCCAGTCACAAGCGCTTTCTGCTGGTTGCTTTATTTTAGCAAGGTTTAGAGAAGGATGTGAATAAGAAAGGACTTCTGTCTCTTCCTTTGTTTGTCCCACTCTTTTTGTAAAATAAAGGCCATCTGGATTTTATTTTGCACTGAAGAATGTACAGCATGTACAGAATTTGTTTTCCCTGTGAGAGACAGCATTCAGTTACAACTGCTTGGATTGTAATCCTGCAAATGTTTGTGGCAAAATACCTGGCTTCAAGCTCTGCTTTCTAAAAAGAAATGTGAGCTAAGCCTGATCTTGCGGGTGAAGGGGAGGAGGGGTAGATGCCATGCTGGAAAGCCTGAGAGTTTTGAATAACCTACACTCAGCCACTAATGTGCTGCCCTGAACCTCCCTTGGCCCATCTTAATAACGTATAGACTCCTATAACCACGCAGCAGTTCTGGTGAGAATAGATCAAAACCTCAAATAAGGCATATAATGGCTTTAAGCTGGGGGAAGAAAAAAAAAACAACAAACCAACAAAAAAGGAACTTGAGGAAAGCATAAATTTAGCCTGTGGTGTACTGTGTACTCAACATGTGCTGGCAGAGAGGGTGGGGTTTGTTATTGTGAACCTCTCTGCTTTGCAATAACAACTCTCCCAGCAATCATTGTCCTAGCAATCACTGACGCCATCATCATCATCACCATCATTCAGAAAGAACATCTGGCCTCTGTAGGCATATTGTGGATATAATATAGATATAGGATACGTTTTCCTCTGAATTTTTATGTGCACATGGTTGGTTATATGGAAGGTAATGCCTCTTCCAGGAGCACAGCATGGCCCAAGGGAATAAGAAAGGAAGTATGGTCATGTTTCACCCCCTTCACCTCCAGTGTCCCTCAGCCTGGCAGTCTTTGAGGTACAAAGGGCCAAGTCCCATAAGGGCTTCACTGAGCTAGTCTCTGCATTTCCTAACTTTCTAGGGAAAAAAAACGAAAACATACAAACTTGTTAATCTACCAGTACACAAGAGCAGCTAATTATTTGCCTTTGGAGAAAGTAAAAAACCCCGAATCTAAAAGCAAAACAAGAGATTATCCCATATTCTGTGAAGTAAGAGACTGAGCTATATTGGAAGACCCAAGCAGTAGGCCCAGCTTCAGTCTGAGAGCTGTATAGCTAAATCTGGCCCAGGCATTTGTATCCAAATTTACCTCTAAAATAAAGCAATGCTTACAAGTGAGAGGAGGGAGGGATGGTTTGACACATTTCCATTATCTCTTGAGCTGTTTCAGGTCTATCCAAGCTAATGAGAATTAAAAAACAAAAAAGAAAGGAAGAAAAAAAAAAAAAAAAACAAAAAACAAAAAAAAAAAAAAAAAAAAAAAAAAAACAAAAAAAAAAAACCCCCCAA
>JAWWEV010000043.1:43363328-43397514 GCA_035583235.1 Hafferia zeledoni
ATTATTAAATTGTGGCTCTGATTTATAATCTCTCTCGTGTTGAGTTAATTTCTCCTGCTGGTTTACCTTGAAACCAGTACACATTGTTTCTTAGCCTTGAGGATATATGACTCATATTTGTATGATTTCTTCATTTGTCTGGGCAACAATAATACTCTAAAAGAGAAAGGCAAGAATTAAAAATGAACAAGCGTGGTTGGAAGAATGAAGAGGCAAAGTAAAAAGATAGATACTGAGAGATGTTGCCAAATGACCAATGGTCCTTGTTGTTCTCAAAGTAAGCCCGTTTCAGGACAAAGATCTTGGAGACAGAAGGAAACCAGGGACCATAGTACAGACAGGAGCAGAAAGTGTAAAAATCATTTCTTTTCTCTTCCTTGAGAACAGAAGCAAGACTGAAAAAAGCTGAATGCTGGAAGAGAATAATGGTGGGAAGAAAAGATGTTGCAGACCTTTCTTTCACAGCCAAGAGAAAGTTGCCAATCCAGCAAGTTGCTTTTGACATACACCTCTCTCAGCAGGAGGCAGGAAGTCCCGCTTGCCAGTATGAGGGTTTATGAAAGGTCCTTGAGACAAGACAAAATTAGCAAGCTACTTTTTGCTTCCCCACCACTCACATTCAGAAAACTGTTTATTCACTAAGTCCCTGCATGCTCTCTTGTGTGCCTCTACTTCTTATTTCAGCATCAGCTTCCAAGACCGAAAGGTCATCTACTCCCTCCTTTGTCTTTCCTTTCACTGGCCTCCAGATCCTCTGAAGATGGCCTCTTTGCACACCAGTGCAGTGTTAAAATTGCAAGAAATTAAATTTCAATCTCACACAGTGGCAGATGCATCCTTTCTACTCTGCTGGTGCAAGAATAGCATCTGCCCCACCAGAACAATAAAACTACTTCCCATCTCTCTGTGAATGGCTGTCATTGAACAGCCATGCACAAATAATGCAGGGAGATCCCAGAGGTGGCATTTCTCATCTCTTATCAGCTCTGCTGCACACACCAGAATTAGATAAGACACCTAGAAGGATGAAAAAAGCTACTATCAATCTGTCTAAGCAGAAATAATAAGGGCAATAGTAACCATATCAATAGATTTATGGAAAATCTGTGGTTATATTACTTTAATGCTGGTTTAATTATTCATTTCTAAAACCTTTCCTTCTTAAGCTAAAGGCAGCTAAGATAGCATACACAAATCTTTATATTAACCTGTCAGATTAATGTCCTTTTGTATGCCTGAAACAAGCTCAAAATATTTTCTAATTATTTTTTTTAAAAAGGAAAATAAGAATGAAATTAAATATAGTCTGTTAAAGTAATCTTTTGAGCTCTTTTAAACATCCACATAACAGTGCACATACACATTTATATCTAGCCTGTCTCATCCCTTGTGTTTGCAAAGCAGTAGTATATGTAATCATGCTAGAATTATTTTGGGACTTATTAACTCTGGAATTGCCTGGTGGTCTGCCTGATTCCATATCCTTTCTCAGGCAATGCCCTATAGCAGATGTTCCTGAGAAAAACATTAAATTCCCTATGGTGTACTTGACAATTGTGTAATACTACTGCTTGAGGGGAAATTTAAAACTTTTTCCAGCTGGTAATCAGCTCATATATTTAAGTATAAAGGCAGATAATTGTCATCCTACCCAGTGCAACTGCAAATGATACTTTTTTATCTCGGAGGTTTCCTCTCTGAATCTTATTGATTACTTTCTTTCAGCTGTACCCTGTGACTGTGAGTTCCCAGGGCTAACTTTTGTTGCATTTGGTTTTGTTCTCATGGATCTAAATGTCCAGGTTTCAGTTTCATACATTTTCCTATTGCTTGTATTCCTGATTTTTGTCACAAGTTGTGCAAGGTGGAGATTCTAGCTGTCCTTGACTGTCTCTATAACATGAATTGCTTAATATGCCTCTATGGCATTCATTTTTACCTCTTCAGCCCTCAAAACATAGGCCTAATCCATTATTTTACAACTGAAATGAAAGCACTGAATGAGGACAGCAGTAACAGCAGTAACACTTGATTGCTCTTTGTAACTACACCTGACCACAGTCTTGTACAAATTTCTCTTGAATACATTAGCAGTGCTGATTGATAATTTTCCATGTCGATAATCCCACTCAGAGGAGCAGTAGTACCTGCATAAACTAATCATTGCAATATTTTCAGATTTGTTCCTATAGATGCAAGCATTATTGCAAAGTACACAGAGAAATATGTAGTCAATGAAGCATATCCATCTCACTTGAAACCCACTGGCAGCTGGAGGATCAGCCTCTCTTTTTGACTGTGGTGCTCAGGGAATTTTCCCCAGAGACTTTCCTTGCACATCTGTGCGAGACTGCGACTGCAGTATCTTAAATATAGAAGGGATGTCGGGAGGACTTCCAGTGAGTCTTTCCATGCCATAAATACATAATTGCTGGTCTCAGATTTCCACATGTTGAAAACCATTGACTGGAAGAGATATTCTGAATAGGTACTTCTATGGAAAAAATGTGTGCTTTGTGGACAAGCTCCAGTGATATTTGTCCAGTAAAAAGCAAGCCTTTTAAAGTTTGGTGATCCAAACTATTTCCTTATGTTTAGAATGGAGAAGAAAAAAGGAAAAAACAAACAAACAAACACACAAAAAAACCCCAAAAACAACAAGACATAGTTGTGGTTTGGGTTTTTTTTTTCTTTTCTTACATATGTTTGATGGGAAACCTGAAAGCACAAATTCTCCCTTTCAAAAGCAGAGGGGAAAAAACATAAGATTAGCTCTGCAGATTTTCTTGATGTATTGAGCAAGGAAGTACGCATAAAGCTTTAAAGGTGGAAGGCATAATGAAGCACCATAGGGAATAGAAGTCAGTGGGGTGCACGGATGCTTCCTTTCAGAATGATACCAAGGGGGTTAATGTCTGGCCTTGTGATAAAAACCTGGCATCTGTTACAGAAAACACAATGAGCATTGTTGTCTTTGAGAGAATGGCTCTGTTTTTTCTGGCATGACTTACTGTTTGGAAGCTGTTTTAAAATAGAAAAGAAAAAATCTCACTCTCCAAACTTAAAAATAAAAGGCTATGCCAGAATCACACTCTCTACTGTATTTCTAGGAAGTATTATTGGTTCATTATTCTGACAACATTATTTACATACCTTAAATACAATTGCTGCTGAAATGCACAGCAAAATGTGCAGGGTCTGACATAGGCACCAACTACTGCATTGAGTGTGCATAAGCTCAGAAACACAGGCTAAATCTTCCCAAAGGCTGGCTGGAAGCACAGGGAACTAGTCCTGCTGGATTTTCACCTTTGCCTGGAGACCCTGCCACCCCCATGCAAGATTCAGAGCACCCAAATTAAAAGGCCCTTCAGACTGTCCCTAGACAAGCTTTTTTTTTTTTTCCATTGGAGATCAGTCCCTATCTAAAGTTCATCCCTGTAGAATGTCCTTCCAAAGCATGCCAAGTATTCACATGGGAAATAGAATCACACCCTACCCTCTTCACTAACTTGCTATTTTTACATTTTTTTTCTCCAAAGATGAAGAGATTTTGTTTGCACCTTCTAGTCCATATACATTAAGAAGATATAAAACATATCCTTCTGCTATGACACAGCACCTCAGTTTACTTCCAGCTAGACTCTGCACTCAATGCTTTTGGTACCAGAGGCAGTAGAAGTAGACAGCAGGCTTTTAATTTTTCCTATTAATTGGTTTGTCCCTGTTCTGTTGCTCTCTGCTATTTGCTGTCTATCAGCAATAAGGGAGAAAAGGTGAAAACAAACAGTTCTTAGACCTTGGTTTTGACGTCACTGATTTCTGTGCTATGAAAATTCAGACCTAATGAAGAAAATAATCTCTTTAGGTACAGAGCAGAAAAGATAGCAACTGTTGTTCACAGGCTCACCACTCACCTCAGAGCAATGCAAAAGATCATGCTGAGTATGACCACAGCTTGTAATGAAAACATTGCTGTCTTTCTTATTTCAGCCAACGTTGCCAGTCTGACACAACTTCAGAAAGACTAAATTGTTCATAAAACACGACTGCACCCTCTACAATTGGTCAATAACCAAATGTATTAGCCAGTGCAGTCCATGCTCTTTTGAATTCCTATGAGGTGACAAAGGACCACAGGTGATAAGTGAGATTACAGTAAGATTCAGGGCACCAGAATGCCTCTGCTACCAATCCTTGGTGCCACAGAGAGGTAGGCATTGATGCAGCAAAGAGCTGCTACATAGAATCATAGAAACATGGAATTGTTAAGGTTGGAAAAGACCTCTAAGGTAATCAAATCCAACTGTTTACTCAACACCACCATGTTATCACTAAACAATGTCCCCCAAATGCCACATCCACAACTTTTTTTGAACGCTTCATCATGTATAACCTCTCCAGGCATAGGCAAGGTATGCCCATGCCTCTGCTAAATCTGTGTCTGATTCAGTCAATTCCACAGCTCAAACTGCATTTCAGAAAGCTGAGAAGCCTTCTGTGATTTGTTGAAGCCATCATCAAATGGCTTATCTGGCTTCCATATTGCCTTATTGAGAAGCAATACAGTGGGCCTGCTGGGTAAGTGCAGAAAAGTTTGTAGCACCTCTTTGCCACTGAAAAATGTACTTTTAATTTTCCATAGAATTAAAACTGAAATTTGCATTAAGCAAATTATAGGACAAAACAAACAAAATGTATATTGAGAAAACTGATTAAAAACCAAACCAAAACAAAAACCCCAAAACACCCCAAATGTTATTTTATATTTCCTACAATGATTAATTTTGTAGGTCACAAAGCCTACTTCAGACTAGTCCAGTTATTCAAAAGTAACTTTTAAAGCCAGGATGCTCAGAGTTATGATTAAACATCAGTGAAATTTCAAATATCATCTGCTTTATTCATTTTTTAATATTCAGAATGCGTAAATAACCCTGCTAACCTCAACCTCTATGGTTTCACCAGTGTGGAAGGAGTGTCACAGGAGGCACACTTCAGTCCTTTAGCTGAATGGTGAATATATCTAAATCTGCTTTAAACAGTTTGGATTCATTTGTGGATTGTCATCTCTGGGCACGCTAACTTGCCTCTGGAAACCTGAAGTTTATTTCTTCCTACTCCATGCATCCCACAACCTCTGCCAGAAAAGCCAACTCTCATTTTAATAGTAGCAGAGAACTGTTAGAAAATCTTAAACTTCAGAATTCATTAGTTTCATGATATTGCATAGGGAATCATAGAGCCTTTGTTGGTAAGCTATGTAGTGTTAAAAGTACAATACAGAAAGATGTTGGTATCAGAAATGTGACAGATTGAATTTCACTCTCAGCTGTGGAAAGAAGCTCTACTAGCCAAGATGCAGCCTCAGAGCATGGTTCTGTCTACCCATTACCCAGTATGAGTCATGAGAAGCTGGTATCAGCCTCTTACCCTGTGCCACCTCAGACACATCCTTTTCTCACAGGGAGCATTTTGAACAGGCCCATTTTGGCAAAGGTATCCTCACATGAGCATTTGCGGATGTTTTTCAAGCCACTCCCTGCCACCTGATCACAGTTAGTAAGGAGCAGTGTATTGCTGCCAGCAGCAGGTTTCCAAAGCTACTGCAACATGGTGGAGTTCTCCAGGAAAGTAGTCCCCAGCTGATGATCCACAGTCAAAACATTTACTGCATCTTTTGTGCAAATAGCACAGCACTGCCAGTCAGCTTATTGTAAGTAATGACCTAAGCAACTTAGACAAGTTCAACATGTCAGAGGACTTTTAACTTTTGCAAGGACATTTTCAAGTCCAACACCTTTTGCAGTATTTTTCAAAAAGCTAATAAAACAGACCATTGCGAAAATAATAGAAAAAGTCAGGGAATTTTTTTGTATGAAACTACTATTTTTTCTCTGAATGAGGTAACTGATCTCATCTAACTATCATTGTAACTCTCTATGACAGGATGATGAACATCAAAACAGGCACCATTGCATAATGAGCATTTGAGCCTTCATTGTTACTGCATTCTGACTCTATGCCTAATTGCAAACAGCAATACATGTTCATGTGCAACAATAAGCTTTTAGTGACAAAGTTAACTTCTCTTTAACCTGTGAAAACTTTGAGAATGGAGACAGGCCATTCTCTGCCAAAGAAAATTACCATAGAGACACACAAAAGTCCCTTATATCTGAATATACTTTTAAATAAAGCATTCATTTTTTATATATATAACTTTGAGTACTAGTTCTTACAGTTGCTGTAAGACTAACTGGATGTGGAGATCATAAACCCCTCAGAAAAGTCAGTCACTGTGCAATCTGAAATTTAAAAAACACAAAGAAACAAACAAACAAAACAAACTATAAAAAATTTGACCTCTTCCATTCCTGCCCCTCAACAGAAAAATAATTGCAGCCACCAACTGCACTGCTGGAAATCCTCCAAAATGGGTTACTTTTTAGGTCCACTTGAATCTGCAAACCATCTTGACTAGCATTTCCCAGTTAAGGAGGAAAGAAAAGCTTCAAATAAATGTTCACTGAAAAGGAGTCACAGATATCCTGTTAGTGAGAATCCTGACTTTTTGAGATGAACCACCAGCCTTACACATCAGCAGCACTCTTGCAAATATTTTAAAAATTATTCCTATATTATCATTAAGAGAACTAAAAATGGTTATAGAGAGGAAGTTTATGTCTTCCATATGAATTCAAGCTTGTGATGGCTTACAATACCCTTACTTAAGGATCCAGGACAAAATCAATCCACAGTATGTGGCTAAGCCCAGGGCCTTGAGACTTCAGCTGCCAACCACACACAAAGACACCAGTGACTGCAAGACAGCACAAGCAGAGGCTCCAGCACTGCCCAACACTTTCTCAAAGATTATTCTTTCAAGACTCTGATTTTATTTCTGTAAACTCTTTGTCAGCATAAGAAAAGATTATTGATACCTATGGATCATTACACATGAGTTTCTCTTCATGTGGATGTTTATGCTTCACCAGAGAAAACATACTAAATTGCCTCCTTTCTGGAAGCATCAAGTGCATGCATTGGGTTTGCCAAATCAAAAATGTTCTTGGTTATGGGAATGTGCATTATCAAATAGTCACCTCCCATATGAAACCAAAATACAGCTTGAAGCCATACTGACATCCCTATAATGGCTCCCACACACTGGGAAGCCCCTTCTTTGAATATTGCCTCCCTGATGTGCTGGCATTAAATTTTGCCTCTGGTGAGATAAAGTGGACGGAATTGTTTAGAAGTGTTTGTCTGTTTGTTTGATGCTGTTCTTCTTTCTTTCTCTTTTTATTTTCATACCATATGTTTCCTCTTGAAGATGCATTTGTGTGACTGTAAATGATTGTAGCACCATTTTCTCAATCTTACCCTGATCACTTCTTTGTTCAATGTGCCATCCTTTCTTCCTGTGACTCTTCCCTTTGTGACAAAAGCACTGCTAATTGCAGAGATTAGCTTCAAATCCAGGATCAAAGGTTTAGTGTTCAGATTTTCTGCTCGTCAGGCATTTTATTTTCTCTCTCTAATAATGAGAAATTTGCGAAACTACTAACTACCGGATTGAATTGATTTTTTTCCTTCTGTAAGTTGAGGAAAAATGGCTAACGGGAAGGGGAATATTTTTCATTGAATTTATCTAGTGTTTTGGGAGGTTGATGTATTTCATTGTATCATTAAAATTACAGAGTAATGGTTTTCACGAGTGTTTACAGTCACCTTCAGCTGGAAGCCGCACTGCTGAGAAAGGAAAGGCTGCCATTGTGTCACTTCTACCATTCGCAAGTGATAAAACTGAATCAACTCTAGGCACATAGTCTGTTTATACACATTTGCTGGTTAAATGAAAAGACATGTTGTGTTCCTTGTCTATCAAAAATCTGCACATGCATTCAGAGTGGACAGCTGGCATTTTGAAAAGCTGTTCTGGGCTTTTCAGAAAAAAAAAATTATACTTAACTGGCATGAGATACCTCCATTTGAAACACTGACAAAGAGAGCTTGTGAGAGTGCTTTGTTCCTCAGGGCAGCAAGGACTAAGAGGTCCATGTGCACTTCTCAATCAAGTCCAGCCCTATTTTCTCAGCTTCTATCAGAATATATTACAAAACAAAACAGGTGGGGCACAAGGAGCAGAGGGCTATATTTTGTCTTTAAAGCTGGGTTTACTCCTTTTTTTCCTTTGTAAGCAAATTTCATCTTTGATCAAGTTTTGGCAGTAAAATTTTGCAAATTGACTACGATTTGAACAACAGTGTGACATTGCACCTTGACATACTGGATTAAAACAATCCCAGGTGTATTACTGCTGGAATGAGCAGACTTGCACTGAGTCAGCCTGTGAAGTGAAAACTGTGAACAAGAAAGTAGATATTACTAATGCTGTACTTAAAACTTTCAGCACATTTAAAGAACTTAATGACATGAGGGTGGCAAAGATAAAGCTAGATAAAAACATAGCTTTTCACAATATTGTATTTGAGTTATTTTTCTTATGTACAACCACTACAAAGCTTTCCTTTCCCTTAGTAGTAGCCCATCAAAAAAGTACAAAAATGGCAGATAACTAAGGCATCCTTAACAACAAGCAGCTTACCATGTACTCGGTGTCTGCATCAGCTAATTAAAATAGAAGCTGGAAGAGTAAGCAGCAGATCCATTATGTGGTTTGCTTTTATGTAAGCTGGATTTATTTGTGTTCAAGCTTAGAGATAAACAGTTCATGATTCAAGAAACTGCCTGTATGTTCAGTCTGTGCATGTGATATTTTGCTTCTCGAACACTTCTCAAGATTAAAAAAAAAATGCCCTTCATTTGATCAACAGGTACATTTTACCATTAAAGAAAATGGGATTGCAGGATTATGGTTTACTCACCTACACACTGAAGAAAATTGTGTTATTCCTGCACCTTGACTGGCTGAAGATTGCAAGGCATGGATATATTTTCTTTTTCTTTTCTTTTGTTTCTTGTTTTCTAGGAAACTTGAACACCCTCTTGCCTTGGTTTTCCCACTTGTCCATCTAAAATCTCTAATAGAATACAGCTAAGAAGCATATAAAGTGATGCAAATCATAAAAAGGGTTAATATACAGCCCACAGCTTCATCTGCCAGTCTTCCAGCAGATAATCACTCTTCCCTCTCAACCACCACTTTCAAATTCTATAGCTTAGTGTAACTATTTTAATTGTTTCGTTTTTTTTCTCTAAGGTATGAAGATAAACCATGCATGAATCAATAAATTAATGAATCAGCCTCTGTTCTAGCTTACTGATGTACTCATAATTTATATCCTTGTATAATTTACAGAAATTGAAACTGTAACTGGGCTTTCCATTCAGATGAATGTGGCTTGTTTACAGTCCAATAGGGTTCCATGTTTCAAAAAAGTTAGTTTGTAAGGATTGCTCAAGTTGGAGGAAAACACCTAAGGCTTTATGCTAAATAGATGCAATTAAATATTTTGGTATCCCAGCACTTTAAGCCAAAGCTTGGTAGCATTATGAGTTTTGCCTCCCTTTGCAAAATGTGTTTGGGCCACAAATTCAGTAAGTTGAAATCCTGGCCACTATCCGAAGGAGTCAGATTCATCTCAGTGAACTGCAATTGCTTATAAATTTAGCATGCATTCTAAATTACTTATCCAGGTTTGGGCGGCCTAAGCTTGAATATTGAGTGCAATTTGGTCACCACAATATATGAAAGATGTTAAGCCATTAGAAAGTGTCCAAAGGAGGGCAGCGAAAATGGTGTAGGCCCTTAAGGAGAAGCCATGGGAGGAGCAGCTGAGATCACTTGTGTGTTCAGCCTGGAGGAGACTGAGGGGAGACCTCATTGTAGAATCACAGAATCAGAGAATAACAGAATATGCCCAGTTAGAAAGGATCCGCAAGACTTATCATGTCCAATACCTGGCCCTGCACAGGACCAGCCCCAAGAGTCACACCATGTGCCTGAGAGTATCATCCAAATGCTTCTTGAACTCTGGCAGCCTTTGGTGCTGTGACCACTTCCAGTGCCCAGCCACCCTCTGGGTGAAGAATTTTTTATAATATCCAACCTCAACCTCCCCTGACACAACTTTAGGCATTTCCCTCGAGTCCCGTCACTGGTCACCACAGGGAAAAGATCAGTACATGCCCCTCCACTTCCCCTCACAAGGAAGCTGTAGATTGCAAAGAAGTCTCCCCTCAGTATCCTCTTCTCCAGGTTGAACACACTAAGTGACCTCAGCCGCTCCTCACAAAGCTTCCCCTCAATGCCCTTCACCATCTTTGCTGCCTTTCTTTGGACACTCTTTAACAGCTTAATCTCTTTCTTGTATTGCATTGACCAAAACTGCACACAATATTCAGGGTGAGGCTGTCCAAGTGCAGAGCAGAGCAGGAATATCCCCTCCCTGGACTGTCTCATGATGCTTTTCCTGATGCCCCCCAGGACATGGTTGGCCCTCCTGGCTGCCAGGGCACTGCTGACTCATGTTCAACTTGCTGTCTACCAGGACCCCCAGGTCCCTTTCCATGGCATTACTTTCCAGCATCTCATTCCCCAGTCTGTACAAATATACAGGGTTACCCCATTCCAGGTGCACAATCCTCACTTTCCCTTATTGAACTTCATATGGTGTATTTCCCAGTCCTCTAATTTGTTAAGGTCTCTCTGCAAGGCCTCCCTGCCTTTGAGGCAGTCAACAGCTCCTCCCAGTTTTGTGTCATCTGCAAACTTGCTTAGTAACTCTTCCAGTCCTGCAGGTACACATCTCTTCTGTGAGGTGACCAGTGGAAGGACCCGAGGAAATGGCCTGAAGTTGTGTCAGGAGAGGTTTAGGTTAGATACTAGAAAAAGGTCACGTGATAGATACTAGAAAGAGGGTGGTTGGGCACTGAACAGCTTCCCCAGGGAGTGGTCACAGCACCAAGCCTGCCAGAGTTCAAGATGCATTTGGATTATACTCTCAGGCACATAGTGTGACTCTTGGAGATTGTTCTGTGCAGAGCTAAGGATTGAACTTGATGACCCTTGTGGATTAGCATATTATGTGATTCTGTGATACTTCCCCCACCCAGCTGCTTCCCCAGGTCCTGGAGTTGCCCCCCAGATACCCAGGACTGAGCTTCTAAGACCACTACTTCTTAAATAGCTGGGGTTTGCATCTTAAACTCAGTTGTCTTCTGTCACTAACTTCAAAGAGAATGAGATTTGATGCCACAAAAAGCAAGTCACAGTAACTATTCCAAACATTTTTTGAAAACTCCACTTATCGTTATCATGTTCCCTTCCATTTTCTGTATATCACAGGGACAAGTATAATGGGAACACAGTGCCTGTCAGATTCCCTCAGAGATCTACCAATGGAATGGTATTTTTCCTCCATTCACTCCCCTTCCTCACAATTACACTTTACAGTTCTCCCGGGCACCAGTAGAAACAAGGGGCCCTTATAGACTACTTTCCTCCAGTCTTTCTCTTATTTTGGATTTCACTGGCCTTTGGTAGGGCAATTCTGTTTCTATCATCTCTCTTGGTTGCATTCGCATGGGGATATGTCTTTTATATTCTGAATTTTAAAAGCTTCCAGGGAATAATTTGTTTCTTTCTCGCGTATCAATTTGAAGTGCTCAGATTTAGCTGTTACAATTACAAAACAGTAGAAGCCTGTATATGAGAAAGATTTTTCTGGATTGCAAGGATAGTTTCACTTTGATTGTTACTGTCAAAGGGGATTTCACAGCCATCCATATTATATCTCATCCCTGAGCTGACATCAGAGCAACCTTTGCTGCTTTAGCAAAAGGAGATTCAGGGAGATATATTATTCAATTTTGTATAGAAAGGGAACAGAAAATGTATTTTAAGAAGCAGTCTAGAGCTTCACCTTTAATTCTATCTGCATTTAAAAAGAAACATGGGGCCGTGGTCTTAATGAGTTAGTGTTATTTCCTAAAGGCACAGGTTAAATGTTTGTTTCTGTGAAAGTCAGAAATCTCAAAACAGCCATGTCCCATTAACACAGCACATCAAATACCATTTTCAGCTCAGCTGAAAACTGAGGATTTACACCACTGACAGCAGCCACACATATGGTCACATACAGTCAGGAAAGTAATAACTCTGCTTGAACCAAAGTGAGTGAGGGTGCAATACGAGGATCTGCAAGGGGAAATGGGAGGAGAGCTCAGTTCACATGAGAACAAAGCCTATCTCACTCTGGACCCCACTCCTCTGCAAAACACAGCACAGGAAAGGGCTTAGACCTCAAAATAGTACCAGGGAGATATTTCTGGGCCAGTGACTCAACAGTTTGTACCCAGAGTGCCAAGAGGGCACCCAAAGGTCCTCCTTGTGCTGCGAAGCCTGGTTTCTAAGCAGATCCCAGTCCTGGACTGCAGGATGCTGGTGAGCATGTTTGGCTTGTCACTGGTGAATAAGTTTGGCTTGTCAGTCAGCTAAAAGGCTACAGTAACTGAGAAGTCAAGACTGCTTGCTCTATGTCTGATTGTGAAGTAAGAAACGACATAAATTTGGCTAGGTCAGGTACAGTTTTGATATTTGTTTCTGCAACTACAGATGGATTTTGGAAGCAGTCAAACAACCATGCACAGAAGGTCTGGGAGACAGTACAGGAGTGTGCATTCTCTTGATATTTCTGATATTCCCAAAGACAAGGAGACACAAAAAAAATAAGAAAATAAAAAAAGCTGTGAGTCTTTTTTGACACATTAAAATGCAGTGAGAAGAAGCACAAATTCTGGTTTGGTTTGTTGTGATATGATGTGGTACTTCACTCTCAATGACTTCAATCTGCCATCACAGGCAGAAAAAGTCTCCATTGACCTGCCTGGAAAATGTGTTTCCAGAAGACAAGCGGGACCTTAAGTGGGTTAAAAGGAAAATGTACCTTCTCTTGCTTAAAAATTAAGCAGCTTTGCATGGTGACACTTTGTTGACTTGGGCTGTTTCAGTGACATAGTATATCTAGTGATACTATGAACATGCCTCTCCTGTTCACAGAAAGATGTTTGTGTTGTACAGACATATGCTTTGTTGATATCTTTGGCCACCTACTGTCTTGCTTTTTCTGATTAATATTTTATTGACTTTTTGTGTAATCACCATATTTATTCATATAGTATTTAAAACCAGAAGTATTTTGTTGTGTGGATATCTGTGACACCTGGCCTAGACAGTGTACTGTACATGAACATCTTTTATTCATAGATTTTGTGACCTGGAACTAGAATTCTTTTGAATTAATTCACCCTCACAGAGAAGTACTAAAACAGATGACAATCAAACACAAACAAACATAAAATGGATTATTTCTTCTCTCAGATTGCTGATAAATGGCAAGAAACTTCAGTCTGTTTGGCAGAGCAATCCACTTCTTCTTCTGTACACTTGTGTGAAATGAAAGGTACATTTTGTATTAATGTGACATCTAAAAATAAATACATGTGGTCTTGCCTTCACCCATGAGTAAATGAGAGCAAAGCTAAACTTGCCTTTTCAGGGGAATGTAGATGGATGTTGAAGGTATGCAGAAAGAAGAGGTACTTGGGCCACCTGGGTTAACGGTGCTATTTGTAGCACCAATTCAAGGTGCTCTGAAGTCCATAACCACCTAATTGGCCTTGGTGGGCTTCAGAACTTTGGCTCCTGTGACAAAAGTAAGAATCTGATCGAATTAATCTGAGAATTTTGGTTTGCACTTAAATTTCAGTAAAGCAAATTATGTAATCTATACTTTCTTGTAGGTTATCACAATTACTTGTTGACAGTTGAGCAAGGTTTGCTCTTCAGATGCAGATGAGATGTATACTTGTATATTGTTGCTAAAGAAATCAGAAGTCAGAGCATAATTAGGTACTTGAAGGTTCCTGACAGTAACAGACAAATGGAGGTAAGACACTCTGTAGCAAAACCAGACTGTGCATATTGAAAGAAAGTTCTTATTGCAACTGTACAAGAAGAAATCCTTGAAATAACTTTCAAGAAGATAAGCCTCACAATTAAGTTAATGGCTCACTCTATTCCAGGATTTTTTTGGGACCCTAGAGAACATTTGCTCTTCATGTTTGGAGTTACCCTCTTTTGTGTGTGACCACATCTGTTGGGAGATCCTATCTGTTGATCCTACCTGCCTTCCCAAGGGAAGTATATCTCTGGCTGCCAACCACCACCAGGACATGGTGTTTCTAAGCTTGAAGCTTTGCTTGTAGAAGGTGGGAAGAGCCTGTCTGACTCATGAAATCTCCTTGCCCCACTGCTCAGAATCACACTACAACAGGGACTCCCTGCCAGGCATGGGGCTGGTGACTCCACAACAGTCCCTGTCTTCCCAGGGATTGAGTGGGGTCCACCCAGGCACCCCTAGGCAGCACACAGGCAGCACCTCTGGCCCAGCCTGAGCTCCAAACTCCTACAGCCCAAATAGTGGTGGCAGCCCAGAGGTGCCCAGAACCAAAGGTTGTGAACACAAGAAGGGGCAGACTCACAGAGCGTCTCCCTGCTGCAGATAATGCTGCCTACAGCACTTCCCACGTTCTGTGCAAAGTGCAGTAGTTGGTGGTTGTCTGACCTTGCAATGATGGAACAGTCACATGGACAGTGGGGCAGTGGAAAAGAGGCTTAAAATCTGCTCCCAACTGTTTCTCAGGTGTTTACTTCCTCCCAGATTACAGGCATGACTCACTGTACAAACAGTCCTTGCACCTGTGAGGAAGAATCAAACAAGCAAACCTTCAGCAGCAATTTAAGTTTTCATGACTTTGCTCTTAGCCACACTAAGAGTGATTATATGGCAGGTAACTGCCTCTTAGCTGGGAAATGGTAACAAAGCACTGGGAGTTCAAAGACTAGCCAGAGTCACCTCATAACAACTCATAACAGACTGAGAAACAGAATTGCCATTAGACTTAACTACAGATGGATAACTGTTCCCAAATTCCTTCAATACTGAAAAGTGCACATCAATGATTTTAGCTCCATCTAAGTAAACAGACTTGGTCTCTTCCAGGCAGGGAAACTCAGCTATGAATTCAGAGAGAAGAGCACCAAGAGACCCACTCTGACCAAAGGTCCTACAGAGTAGCAGCAGCATCTGTCTGGTGCTCATTCCCCTCAGCAGGTCATCTGACTGCATGACTGATGAGCCATGGCTGGAGAATCACGGGGAAAAAAGTGGGGAGTGAGATAGCCATGAAAAAGGGATGACAAAACCTCAAAGTGGGAAAAAAGCCCCAAATGAACAGAGAAAGAAAGACAAGTAGGACGTGGAAAAGAAAATTGTCTAGAGGAAGAAATACTAGTGCTTGTCTGAGGGTGGACATCTTATTCCTGCCCAACCCACTCCCCCATAGGAGGCAGGAGTGCTGCAGGAAGGAGCAGGGTGACTACAAGCACCCCTGAGCCAGGACTGAAGAAAGGGCTGCACTGGACCATGGTGGATGAAATTTATGGAGTCCGATGGGATTAATCTCCGAATCCTCAAAGAGCTGGCTGATGTCACCGCAAAACCTCTCTTGATGATTTTTGAGCAGTCTTGGGAATTTGGAGAGGTCCCAGATGACTGGAAACTGACGAATGTTGTTCTAATCTTTGAGAAGGACAAGAAGGAGGACCCAGGAAACTATAGACCTGTTAATCTCATTGCAGCACCTGGTAAAGTTACAGAGAAAATTTTTCTGGAAGGTATTGAAAAACACCTGAAAGACAACACTGTCATTAGTCATATCCAGCCTGGCTTCATGAGAGGAAAGTCCTGCTTATCCAATCTGATTTCCTTTCATGACAAGGTAACCCACTCAGCTGATCAAAGGAAGTCAGCTGATGTCGTCTTTTTGGATTTCAGTAAAGCTTTCAATAATGTCTCTCACAGTATCCTTCTGGACAAAATGCCCAGCACAGATAGATAAACACATCATGTGGTGGGTGAGCAGTTGGCTCATGGGTCGAGCACAGAGGGTAATAGTGAATGGAGAGACATCAGACTGGTGACCTGTCACTAGTGGGGTTCCACAGGGCTCCATCCTGGGCCCTGTGCTCTTCAATATCTTCAGAAATGCCTTAGACATAGGACTGGAAGGGATACTAAGCAAGTTTGTAGAAGACACAAAACTGGGAGAAGCTGTTGACTCCCTCAAAGGCAAGGAGGCACTGCAGGGAGACCTTAAAAAATTAGAGGACTGGGCAATCACCAGCCATATGAAGTTCAACAAGGGAAAGTGAGGATTGTGCACCTGGAATGGGGTAACCCTGTATATTTGTACAGACTAGGGAATGAGATGCTGGAAAGTAATGCCATGGAAAGGGACCTGGGGGTCCTGGTAGACAGCAAGTTGAACATGAGTCAGCAGTGCCCTGGCAGCCAGGAGGGCCAACCATGTCCTGGGGGGCATCAGGAAAAGCATCATGAGACAGTCCAGGGAGGGGATATTCCTGCTCTGCTCTGCACTTGGACAGCCTCACCCTGAATATTGTGTGCAGTTTTGGTCAATGCAATATAAGAAAGATATTAAGCTGTTAAGGAGTGTCCAAAGAAAGGCAGCAAAGATGGTGAAGGGCATTGAGGGGAAGCTTTGTGAGGAGCGGCTGAGGGCATTTGGTGTGTTCAGCCTGGAGAACGCACTCTGCAGCTTCCTTGTGAGGGAAAGTAGAGGGGTGGGCACTGATCTCTTCTCTGTGGTGACCAGTGACAGGACTCAAGGGAAATGCCTAAAGTTGTGTCCGGGGAAGTTGAGGTTGAATATTAGAAAAGACCCAGAGGGTGGCTGGGCACTGGAAGTGGTCACAGCACCAAAGGCTGCCAGAGTTCAAGAAGCATTTGGATGATACTCTCAGGCACATGGTGTGACTCTTGGGGCTGGTCCTGTGCAGGGCCAGAGCTGGATTATTTTGGGTCTCTTCCAACTCAGCATGTTCAGTGATTCTCTGGTTCTGTAATTCTGTGACTGACTGTGCAGTTTGAGGTGTTGGTGCTTGGACGAGACATAAAGCCAAGAGACTGTTTACTTTCTATGCATCAAAGCTCTTATCATTTTTACTTCAGAAGAGCAGCATGTGACACCTGGTTTCCTGCCCAAGTTTTAACCAGGTCATTTATTTATGTTTTCCCCTTTCTTATACACAGAGTTTGTGGTGGCATTCAGTGCTGCTGTTGTTTCTGAAAGAAGTCATGGTTATGAAAAGTAATTTTAGCAAAACTAACTATTTTTTCAATAATATATTAGTTGAACATGCTTATCCACCCTTGTAGATATATCACCTATGTCTCAGCTTCAATTCTGCAGCAAGACTTAGAACAATCATTCCAGCAAATCTTCACTACACACAAATCAAATCAAGAGGAGCGTTTGTTGACACAAAATTCAACAGAGAGATCATTCACCAGGCTATATATCCTAATCAAATGGATTTTCCTTTCAAACTTCCAACATGATTTAGAATTTTTCACACGCTACTCTGTTGCAAAAATTGTTGTCATGCATGACCAAACTGCATTATGCTTTCAAAATTGTCACCGTTTTGAAAGGAATATGGAATACCAACATCAGATGTAATTCAGCAAAAGATCATTCTCCTTTGTGGGAGGAATTGGGTTTTGGCCAGCAGGACCATTCATCCATCTCTCTGCAACAAAATGCAGAATATTGCATTATGTATTTGGGAGATTTTGAACAAGCAGTTCCATTTTATATCAGTTGTTAGTGCTCCTAGACAAATACCTGTTATTTCATATTTATTAATCATCAGTTTATAGGCCAGATCTTTAGCTGGCTTACATCTGGACTTCTCTGTTGAGGTTGCTTCGTTGTATTTCACAAATTGTTGCCCAGCTTCAATACACTGCTCATTTCCTAATACTTCCACATTTATAAATAAGGAATTTCAGACAGAGAACAGCACTGTGTAATGCTGTGCTTGGAAAGAATACTGTCTTCTTCTGATATGAGTGCATGAGAAGGGCAGGGATTTAGGACAAATAGTGAGCAGTGCAAAATGTAGTGTTTGATTTTCTTGTGTCCATGCATAACTGTTATAATGATTTTAGATTTTAAAACTTAAAGTACTACTTAGCACTCACAAAAGCCCCCTGGCAAAAGGGAACTTTTTCAGAGCTGCAGAAAGACATATTAGATTTTCTCCCTTGAAAGTAAACACCTCCTGTAGGATATTGAGGTTGACAAATTAACAAAAGATCTAATTGAACAGATGCCTTTGAACCAGAATGCCTTAGTCTTCTGTCTGCGCTCACAGACAGACTTATCACCTGGCACTCCCAATACAGGAATGAGCCACACAGTCACCTTATATGAGTCAGTCATGGGTGACTTTGCCTGTGACTTTGGACAATTTTCACAAACATATCAGTTAGAATCTGTGGCGCCAATTATTGGTACTCCTTAGTTAAGTACAGATTGCAGACCAGGACTTGATAGGCCCGATCAACCAGTCTCTGTGCTGTTGAAACACCACTAACAGTGCTGGTTGTGCACAGAGGCAAATGGAGGAGCTGCCAGGGGGCTCTGATTTGAGTCAAAAAGGCATTTATCAGGAATCCTAAACACTAAGGAAGGACTGACTGTGCTCCAACCAAAAGAGAAGGAAGAAAAATTACTTCAGCTGTAATTGTTTTGGTTTAAAAATACATGCCATTAAATGCAAATTTAGTGATGATTTTTGTCTCCCCAGAGAACTAAATTTTCGAATAAACCACAGTCGTCCCTCCCCTCACAGTGCTGTCAGATCATTTGTTACAGACCATGCTGATAAGCTGGGTCCATTTCCAACTGCTATGCATGCTACTTTACATTTTTGGATGCCCTGTTTGCTCAGACAAGAGAAAATGAGCATAACAGTATTTCTGGTCTTTACACCAGATCAGTGGTTTGTTAATATTTTAACCATGCCAGTGTGTGCTGAAATGTTCTGTACCTTCCTCATAAATTCAAGTAGTCTGAAAAATGAATCCTGGCATAATGTTTTATAGTCATCCACAAAGACTCTTTGGTTACAAACCAAACACTGGACTTCTTTGCAGGAGTATGTAAGTTGTATGAGCAAACACAGTCACCTCCATGGCTCCTGTTCGCATTTGCTCTCCAAATTAGGAGATGGCAGGAATACAGATTCCTTCATGTTCCCATTTGCTGGGTGATAACAACATTAATGACAGAAGTGTTGACAAGGCAGTGCCATTTGTAAGTCTCTTGCCTGACCTCATTAAGAGTTCATCTAGAGATGATGAACTGGACGTCACCAGGCACTGTCACCTGCCCACACAGTCTGCCAGCTCAGGACCTCTGCAAACTCTCCAAGGCTCTTCAGAGAGGCAGAGCTCTCTCCATTTGCCAGGTGTATCAATTTGGTTTGAATGTGAGTCAACCAAGCATGACGACTAAGGCAAAAACACCAAAGCATTGCCTCCATCATCATTTCATCCTGCTTCAATCCCACCTAGTCATCACTTTACTAGAGTTGGAAGCCCACTCTCCTTGGGTAGCCGAAAGAAACTGAGGCTGCTGTGCTGCTTTCAGCACAAAGAAATGCACACCAAATATGGCTTTCAGAGATGTGTGTAAAATAAATTAAATTGAAGGAGAAAGAGCAGATGGAGCTACAAATGCTAGCAAGGTATGTGGCAATACCTCATCTTTCTCATCGCAAAAACCTGTTTTTCAGCTTGCTAGAATTTTGTCAGACTCTGGGGAAAGGCAAGAGGAAGTTTCTTATGCCATGTGTCTCCCCACAACTGAATCTTTTATTTAATTATTTGATAGAATTTCAGCAAAGTGGTTTAGCCATTTTCAAGAATGTAACTGGGGAAGTGGAAAGAGAAAGAAATGCTGTCAAGGCAACAGTAATCCCATTATTTTCTAACTTCTGAGTGCTTGAGTAGGCAACCTTTATCTTCTTTTCATGACATTTTTATACATAATAGTAATAATGTTGGAGACAATTATTCTCACTCATTTTAAGAAAAGAGCATGCCAGGGTACTGAAGGGGCAGTAAGACATGCATTTGCAAACAAAACAAATGCACCTTCAGACTGTGGCTGCTGGATCTCCTGCTGCTGCTTTGAAAACAGGCTTTCAGGGCCTAACTACTCTGTTAGCAACATCTCTTTAAATTGCCCTCCATCCGGACAAGATCAAGAAACTCATTTCCCTGACTTGAAGTGCAATTGTCAGCCTCCACACGTTTTAAGCATATGTTAGTGTTCAGTAATCATTTCTCTCCCGAGTTTATGGCTCATTGTCATTTTTCACACAACAAAATTCTTTAAATGAGGACAAAGACTGCTTTATGTTTTGAGGAATGTCTTTGGGTAGAGGATTTTAATTTCTGCATGATGGGGGAGACTGTTCAGTCATATTGCATCAGTTATCATTTGTCAGATAAAATGTGTTCTTACTATTAACTTAGCCTACAGCACATTTGTAAAGTGCACTAAATGAAAGGGGGGAAAAACAAGCAAGAATATTAAAAACCTAGAATAACTGGCCTTGCAGGAGTCCTGTTGGATTTGCATGCTTTCCTTTCACTCTTCTAGAGCAAAGGAAGTCAGTAAAAAAATTTCAAGGGTTTGGATTTTGGGGCTTTTTATTGGAAAAATACAAGTCTGTCAGTACTGGAAGTACATATAGGAATGTGGATCAGATACTGGTTTCGGAGAAACAAGTTGAATGGAAAGTGACAGTAACATTTGAATAGATTGGTTTGTGTTTCTACTCAGAAAACCTTTTATTTCTTTTTTTTAGTATTGTTTTTCTTTGAGTAATTTCTGGTATTTTAATACCATTACTCCATATTTGTATATTTACATACTGGAAAATATGGAGGCAATAATTCCTAGCAAACAGACTAGTGGGCTAGCCAATGAAATTTAAATTCTACGTAGGGTTTTGCCACTGAAGCTCTGGCCTGTATGGCAAGATATTTTATTTCTGTTTCTCCATTCCCCAGGCCACGAAATGGGAACAGTATATGATGTCACTGATTAAGTACCTTGATATCTATGACAAAGGCTTTGTGGAAAAAATGGGTTGCATTATTTGTATATGTAAAAGATATAGTATAAGTGTTTACTTGCGCATAAGAAATCTAACAGGCACAAAAATATATCAGACATTTTTTAGGAGATATCAATATTACTGATTTTGTTCTTATTCAGATTGAATGGTCTCAAAAAGTAGGTCTTTTTCTATTGAAAAGAAGCCTTCCTTGACTTCTGCTTATGTTTTGCAGTGCCCAGCAGGGTCTGCCTATGTCTTTGATTTCCCCTGGGTATTTCCCTTATGTGCTACTTCCCACATCATCAGAGTTTGTCACCTTCCTGCTATAAGAAGTAGAGCTCACATTTTTTTCTTTAAGGGTGTTCTGACAACCCATGCAGTTTTGTACCTAGCTAATACATGTGTAGGTACTGAATCCAGGCCAGCACTGTACACCAATTAAGTAACTGCTCTTTGAGAACAGATGTGACATTTAAAAATCACAACAAAACCAATTTTAGCAAAACATCAAGTAAAACATTAGCAGCACTATGAAGAATTTCTGAGAATATCAGAGACAATTTTATTACTGCAACAGCAACAAAAATAAACCCATGGCAAGAATAGGAAAATAAACTTGTTAAATAACAGCCAAATCAGCTAGTGTGAGAACCTGATGAGAAGTTATTGGCTGCAAAAAAGTACGTGTGCCTACACCACATCACCACCACAGAGATATAGGATGTTATCAGTACAATGCAAACCTTAACTCAGCTGTCATTAAACCACAGGCTGTGTTTGTTCTTGGGTTGTTTAACTAATTTTGAGGTCGTTTTCATGGAATCAGCTGTTCTGCTGTATGATTTACACCACCTGTTCTCCACCTGGGTGAACTAAGCCACTTCTTGTCATGTGGCAGCACCGAAGAAACACAGCTGCATGTGCTTTCTCTTCCTTGCCAACCCTCTCAAAAACAGAATACTGCAGTAGTGCACAGAGAACTTGGACTCCACACCTGAAAATACTTAAATGTGTGTTGAATTTTACTACTGAACTTCACAGTTTGACCTAGTAGATGGTTTAATTCTGCTTGCAATTAAATAAAAGGTAGGATTTCCACCATGAGGAAACTATGTTCTTATGCCTTTGAAGGAATACAAATACAGGTTTATGCCCATAGACAGATGTGTGACTTTTCTCACTAATCATGCATCAATCAAATCTTCTGTTCCAAATAATAGCAATAATTAAGTACATTGCAATCACAAGAGGGAGGTATTGCAGTGCAGGCTAGGGTCAATAGAGTTCATGCACTTGTAACACAGTCAGTATAGAGTTTACTCATTGCTAAGCTTGAAAAGCAAACATGGATGTAGTTTATCTACCATTTTAATTATTACTATAGCACTGACACGGTGGAGAAATCAACAGCTGTGAAACAGCAGCTGTAGCTATGTTTCCTTCACTATTCCTACTGTGAAAGAGGTAAAACACCTGGATAGATTTTTAGCTCTCAGAAGTATAAAGATGCTTTGTAAAGAATGATATAAGTCTTGTTATGGACTCACATACATATATATATACATATATATATATATACATATATATATACATATATATATATATACATATATATATATATACACATATATATATATATATGCGCATATACAGTGATATCTCTTTAATTAAGGAGAAACTGAGGCTAAGACACAAGAAAAACTGAAGTCTTTCAAAATTAGGCAGTAACCAAAACTAGAAAGGGCTATAGATGGCTCCACTCACAGCCTTTCTTAGGACATTAGAACACAGTTCAAGCAACAAATAACAGCAAGTGTGGCAGCATCAAGCAAGCATTAAATGATTTTGATGAGATGGGCTATCCAGGAATTCTGTGAAGTTTTTGGTCTGATAAGCATTTGCAAGATGCTGAAATGCCCCAGTGTTGCTCTCTTCTCAGCTTTGCATTGTATCTGACTGTCCCATATCTATGCTTGTGCAACATGGGTAGCATGACAGCTTTAACCAGGCAAGACTCATAAATACCAACATACATGACTGCAGTCACATCATTTGTCTTGGGTGCTTTTGCTCGGGGTTTGCCTCAGCCCCATTTGCTGCATAGTGAATGAATGGCACTTTTGCAGATGGAACCTTTGCTTTATGTTGCTTCTCATTTCTCTGAGTCACAAGGGCTTATTCTCTGTTTTTGGGCTCACTGGCAAAGAGCACAATTTCTTTTCTTGCCACAAAGCATGTACACACAGCATAGAGACAGAAGAAACACTGTTATGATTTCTTCTTGGGTGATTTCAACAGATGAAGCAGCCAAAAGCAAGAGTGTCCCTGCCTTGTTTACATTCCTGCTGAGCAGGTACAGGCAGGGCACAGATCCATATGTGTCGACCAGGGCACCACTGTGCACACACAAAAACTCCTCTAGAAATTGAAGCTCTGCCAAAGGGAAACTCAAGGGTCTTTTCACAGTGTCTAGGGTGGGAATTAATGCTTGCAATTGTATGCAGCTGTTAATTTCCTTGGGGTAACATTTCTCATGTCATAGAGGCATAATTCTGTGGTTGATTTTGCTTCTAGTTACTTGGCATACCTTTCATAGAATGCGTAATAAAATATTATCTTGACTTGCTCTTGCTGCTTCACAGATCATATTTTACCAGCAATGCCTTGTCCAGTCTGAGTACCTTTTCAAAGCACTAGTCAAAAAGGACTGTCTTCCACATTTTTTTAAACCTGAAGTTCTCCTTTTGTGTCAATTTTGTAAATGTCTTATTTGGCCCAAATTTTTACATGCAATTCCAAAATCTGAGTGCCTCCCCTTTTGCAGGGGACAACAAAACATATTTTTTCAGATAATGAATATAAGGACTTTTTGTAAAGTCAGGCATGACATTAGATTTAGCCAGAACTGTGAAATCCCAAATAATTATGCATTTTTGAAAATATGACCAAAATTTGTACTCTGTCTAGGGAGGTTTTTCAATTATGAATGCTTAAATAGTGGGGCTTTTTTCCTTCCAATGGGTCAGTGGTGGCAAATGCAGCAAGTTTCAGATGAGCTCTGTTCTTATCTCTCCTTTCTCATAGGACAGATAGGACAAATCTCCCTATGTGCAAATTGTCACAGACTCATTTGTGATTTGGAATCCATTGAAGAAAAGCGTTCCTCAAAATTGAGATGTTAGAAATATTTTGTTAGTTATGAATCTTCACTCCTTCTCTCCACTAAATATATTCACTTCAAGAAAGATGTTGCTTTGTATCTTGAGGATTATGTATTTTCTCCCAGACAAGACTCCCCTGGCTCAGAAAAATCACCATGGTCCAAAACAGCTCATAAAACCATCATGGTCCAAACCCTTTAAGTTCGATACACAGACATAATGACTTGAGCAAGATGGGCCTCATCTTTCCTGCAAGGTCAGAGATTTACTTGCCAGTGGAGTTCATGAGCAGGATTTAGCACTGAACCCACACAAACACACCAGGATCCAAAAGGATAGTTCATAAGCAGAGATTTTTAAGCCAGTGAGACGACTTCCACTTGAAGCTCATGCCTACGTGGCTCCTTATCTCTTCCTTGGGGATGCATACTTGATTGCTCCACTTACACCATCTGCACTTTGCTGCAGGTGCTAAAAGGAGGATGCACTTGGGATGGCATTTCTGGGAGTCAACAATTTTCCTGTCGCCAGCTGCAGCAGGGACAAGCCATCTCTGACTCAAGGGCAGCATACGTAAAGAGTATGGACTTTGCTGCTGGGGAAGGGAGGAGGCAGGGAGAGTCAGAACCACCCAGTAGAGGAAAAACATAAACAAATAAAGTGAGAAGAAAACCGGGTATCCTGACAAACTGCAAACATCTTATCTAACAAGCTCCCAGCTTCAGCACCAGCAGTTGGCCCATTGCCACAGACATTTCTTCTGGTGGCTCCTGGTGTCATATGGCCCAGAATGCCTGCCTTCTCCCACTTCACTGCCACTTGTTTACTTTTCTGTGGCAGTTAATAAAGCCCCAGCTGCATCTGTGCAATTCTTGTGAACCGCTGCTTAGTGCCGACATGTTAATTCTCTTGGAAATGTTTGAAACATTTGACTCTAATTGGTCTTGGCAAGGAGGGAGAGACACACTATTGCTACTCTGTCAGCAGCTTGCATTGTAGTGACGGGTTCAAACTTCTAGGGTTTAACTGGGAAAAAAGCTGGGGAAAAAACCTACTGGAGCTGTAACAGTTTCCAGTGAGGCAATCAGTGCTTGAATAAAGCCTGCACTTCAAGCTGCACTCTGACCTTTGCTGTTCAACTACTTGAAATTCTACACAATCATTACCGAGAACATTTTTTTTCCAAATAATAATTTGAGTAGCCCTAGTTTCTTTATCATGACTTCTGCTGTTCGACATTCACATCTAAGTTGAGCTACTGTAGCAATCTGCACTCAAGTAGAAAGCTACACGTAAGTGGGGAAGTGATGCCTGGATGAGCTGAAGTAACTTCCTAAGGTAAAATCTCTGGCTTAATACATGAAAGCTCCGAACTTACAAGTTGTGGTCTGGTTCTTGCACCCACACAGACAGTGGTGATGAATTATTCTGACAAATGACAACCTGAAAGACAAAAGGATGCTTGCCAGAAACAATGAAACCCAAGCTCTAAAAGGTGATAAAACCCTCAGTGCTCTAAAATCCTTCTGTGGATGATGTGGAATGAGCATCTGTGCATAGCCAGGATGAAATCCACCCTGGCAAGAATGGCTATCTCCAATTCAGAGCACCCCAGTGAACTGTCACTGTGAACATATCCTCACTATACTGTGGCAGTGACAAAACATCCTTGGCAACTTCAGCTGTGCTGGAGCCAGCCAAGTGTGCTCCCTTTGCAAAGCAAATGGAAGAAGACTGGGAGGATGTCTGTCAAAAGCAGGTACAGCCATCCTTCGCCCTCCTGGCAGCAATGACAGTGGCAAGCTGACTCTGCACAGCACTCCTCACACATCTCCATTCCATGTCCATCCTACCTCTAGTTTTACTTTCTGGAAGTTAGCACATTTTTTGCATTATTAGTATTTTCAGGCAGCATTGGCAAGAAGGCTTGAGCTGCAAAGCTCCGGTGAAATTCCAAAGAAAGGCATAAGTCTTAGGTTTATGTTAGCTTTGGCTCAGGCTCACCTGAAGTGTCCAGATGGCCAGTTTCTGCATTCATTTGATCTAATGCAGTTTAAAATAGCATGTCCAAAGACACATGCCCAGGTAGAAGTTGACCAAAGAGAAAACAAGTTGAGTTCATGCAACAGCAGAAACCTTATCACATTCTTAACTGCCTCTGAGTGACACAAACATCCCTGTGAAAAGCATTCTGTGCCTGGAAAGCAAATGGCTGCAGCAGATGTCCCACTTCAACTCAGAGATCTTTTCTCTGAGGCCACTGTCTTGCATTGCTCCAAGAAGCACAGATTTATCTCCTCAGTGTGCCAGCTCTTGGCAGACCTACCTAGTAAATATGCAAAACATAGTATGACACTTTGACAGCTGCTCTGCATGGACATACCTTAGAGTCCTGTTACTATTATCCTTCTCAGGGAAGCCTGAAGAACAGTGTCAGTAAAGTTACTGTGCATGGGGTCTGCCTAGTGCCTCCAGAAGGGCTCTACCTCTCCACACCACTGATAGAGTAACAATGTCTACTAGTCTGTCAACATTTCACATATTACTAAAAAAAAGAGAATTATTTAATGGCTTGGTTAGCAGCAACCAAAACAATGAAAAACAAACAAACAAAAAACACAAACGAAAACAAAAAACCCTCAGCCAAACAGGAAGAACACTGTATTGGTTTATACCTTCATTTTAATTTGCAGGTTACCTCCTATTTTCCTATGGAGGTGTGAATACTATGAGAAATTTCATATTTGAAGGTCCAGCTCTTGTGAATACGTCTTTTATTTTTGAGACACCTGTGGCTTAGAAGTGTGAACTGTTTTCTTTTGAATTTAGTTTCTCAAATATTTCTTTACCACATAGACATAGACCACAGACTACGACTTCTGGATCAGTGAACCATAGACTATGTAAGGATATTTTCAATTGGGAGTAATAGCATTCAGATTCATAGCTCTGGGGTTCTGCTGGGAGAGAAAAAGTTGAATTGTACTTGGCACCAGGCTAGAAATAGGAAGTTGCAAAATCTAGGGTCTTTGGCAAAGTCTGAAAAAACATAGCAAATTTTAAGAATCCAGGTCATCTGCACTGGTAGCTCACTGTCTTACCTTCAGCTGGTCTCTGTCAGCAAACCCACAAGCATCTCACCTGAAATGAGCTTTAGTGGTCACATATGTGAACACACACGCACAGTATCCAGTGAGACAACCATAAAATTTACTTAGCAAAATGTACAACAACTGGCAGGAGATATCTGGCTGCTGCTTGAAAGATCAATGGCAAACCACCAATATCCTTCATGCCTGGCTTCACATAGCTTTGTTTATTATTTATTATTTGTGGGGCAGCAGAGAGAAAATTCTACAATGATCAATCTCTAATAAGTGATACAGTGTGCACAAGGGGAAAAAATGCAAAAGGCCATGTGTACCTCTTGTATGAAAATTGTTTGCCTGAAAGCGAACAATTAACACTCTAGAAGCTCTCACGCTGGCTACAGGACTCACACAACAGCATAGTGTGAATTTCTTTGTCCAGAAACAATGAGCTATTGTCTCTTCACTTTTGACAAGTGTGAAGTGCAAGTGTAAAGGTAATGCTATCATGAGACATATTTGAGCAATGAAGATTTTATAGGTATTTTTCTGCTGGGCTGTTTCACTCTTCAGGTTCCACTCTTCATGTTGTATAGAAGATAACATTCCACCAAGCTTCTTTGAGACTTGGGGAGTGGAGCCTGGATGGCTTTTACAAGAGATGGCAAATAAAAGCTAAGGACTTGTAGACATGGTACTGTTAACCTACCAAAACTGGGACAGATAAATGAAATGTGAAAAGAGAACAAGAAGCAAAATAATATGTAAAGACTTGTCTACTGAAACACGTTTCACTTTTATCTGTATTTTATGGTAACATATGCTACTGTGACATCTCTTTCCTTACATTTGGATGGTTTATGTATCAGTCCTTATTGTTTTAAAACAATGGTGAGAAAATGGGGGGAAATCTGTTTTTAGTAAAAATTTCTAAGCATTTCCAGGAATGTTTGCCTTTCCTGGAGGGAAAAGTTCCAGCTACTATTTCAGTAACCCATTCTGTCACATTGTCAGCTTGTTTGGTCTCTCCTTTCAAAGAGAATTGTACAACTAGGACTAAAGGCGTCTTCAGCACAGAGAGAAGCACAGTATAAAACCATCACTAGTGCCTACTGAGTCAGATCACTGGCCCACATTGCATGGTATTCTTTTTCAACTATGAAAAAACAGATGCTAATTTGGAAAGTGCACGTGAGTAAGGACACATTCTTCTCTCCTTTACCCTTGTAAAAGGTGCTAGAGGGCACCTCCTTGACTGTGGTCTCTAATATTCACAAAGGTGTCTTACTCCTTTCTCAATCTGCTGGTACACGTGCAGCAAGATCGAGAAGTTTGATGACCTATTTAAAAAAGAACTCTTTCATTTTAGTAACTTTAAGTTGATTCCCTACTAATTCAAACAAGTTGTAAAGGCCAGTTTCAAATTCAGCATCATGTAAGCATGATTTAGATTATTAGATTATTAATGCAAATACAGAACTCAAGTATAGTTTGATATTATACTTTATTGGGTCTAGCTGTGGTTGAGTTCATTTCCCCATAGCAGCTCCCACAGTGCAGTGCTTTGCATTGGTAGCTAGAAGGGTATTGATAACACACCAGTGTTTTGGCTACTGCTGTGCACAGCATCAGTACTGTAACGTTCCTTTGCCAATCAAGAGCAAGATTCTGGAAGGGGTGACAACCAGGCCAGGCCAGCTGACCCAACCTAACCAAACAGATATTCCATACCATATGGCATCAGTTCAGATATACAAGCTGAGGAAAGAAGCGGGAAGGGGGGCATTTGTTGCTTCCAATGGCAACCTGCTAAGAAACCATTACACAAGACGAAACCTTGCTTATTGAGGATTGGCCAGACATTGCTGTTGATGGCAAGCAGAGAATAAACATTGTTATTTTTCACTTTGCTTTTGGGCTTGCAAGCTTTTGCTTTATGCTTTAGTAAATTGCTTTATCTCAACCTACAAACGGTTCTCCAACTTATTCTCTCTCCTCTTTTCTGGCAGGGAAGGGGAGTGATAGAGGGGTTGGGTGGGCACTTGGTGTCCAGGCAAGGTAAACTCACTATATGTACACCTAAAATTAAAATGCAAACCAGCCCTTTTTCAAGTCCTTCGAATATGGACCTATTTCATCCTTTTGACAACTTTTACAACATAAAATCTGATAACAGTTTTCAGGGAAAAATTATGCAAAGTATCTTAGAAAACTAATTCTTTAGCATTTTCTTGGGTGTCTGAAGTAGAGCAGGTTACTATCAAAAAGGGTCTGCTCACTTTTTGAGAGTAAAGTTTAAAGCAGACATCCTTCTCAGCTTGGCAAGCTCTTAGTTATATTTTTTAATTTATATCTGTATAAAGATTATGAATTCATTATAAAATTAACATTATTAATTTGTTGATAGTTGATTGCATTAGGCATTGCCCTTCTTGTAACTCATCAGAACTGTCACCACATACAATATATAAAGCTATATATACTATATATATTCTATATATTGTTATTTTCCATATAACTGTTTTCATATATTCCATCCAAATGTTGGATGTTATAGAAAAGTTTGACAGATAATTTTAAGGATAACGCCAAAATCAAAGCATCTCATAGGATGACATTTCTTTATGTGCTGAAGATTGCTCTCAAACTACATAAAATGGTTCCCACTTCTAAACTATGGGATTGGAGAGAATTCCACCCATTGTAAACTGGAGTTATTTATTGCTTTTGCGGATGTTTTTACCAACTCTCTGGACTACTACATATGTGCATGGAAATAACTTGCCTCAGATGATTGCTTTTGCTCTATGTGAACTTGACTGTTTTGCTAAATCTGCTCCTTGTTTTCTATCAGGGTGTTTTGGAAGCGGACTAGACAGCAGTCCTGATGATTACTACAAAAACAGCATTTGCCAGACAGAGGAACTGATGCTTATGGATTAGTGCCAAAAACAATTGACCTGGTTACCCTGACTGGGTAAATACCAGCATATCGCTTGTAAAGAGTCTGAGAGAAGTGTATTCATGCTTGGTTCTAAAATCCTGTTCATTAATACTTTTGCGAAAGGGAATGAAAAATAAACACAGCGAATAGTGACTGCAAAAAAACCCCTCAAACACTGGATACTTGTTCTGCAATGTGTAAACTGATGGAATATTCTTGAATCTTGCCACTTTTTATGACTTTAATCTACTGAAATGTGTACGAGCTAAAGTCATATGTTTGAAAGTGTTGTACAGCCTGAAAGAAGATTACCCACTTTAAATCACTACTGTTCTGTTTCATAGCCCCAAAAGGAAACATCTAATCATTTTAGGTTTGTTATTTCCTTTCCTACCTCCTTCTGCAAGTAACAACGTCTTATGTCCTACTTCACCTACTGAGAGTCTGAGTAAGCCCAAGATACATAAGTGAAGTCTTACAGGGAAATCTTCTTCCCTCTTCTGTGCTGGGAGCTTGGACCTTTGTCGTTTCAATATTCAGTGCTCTATGTCTGGCAGAAATGTCTTCTCACATGAAGACAGCAGTGAGAAAAAAAACCCCAAAACATCAAGAGATAGTGTCTCCCAGTTTGGTTTATAAATCTGCCTGGGCCAGCTGTGCTGTGCTTTGTCCCTTCTTGTGGCTCAGACAAGGCCACTCATTACCTGCCTACTGTGCTAACAGTACACGTTTTGGCTTGTGTTGCATAAAGATGAAACTCTGACAGAATATCCTGCAAATCCATTGGAAAAATCCTGTACTTTGGGACACTATGGACCATTCTGTTTCCAGAAGGAATATCCTTCACTTCATGTTCAACTTGCCTCTACTGGGTGAGTCTGCTGCAGAAAGGGTGGAATCCTAGGATGACAATGAGGATCATAAAATCATAGAACTGCTTATGTTGGAAAATTCTTTTAAAACCTTCAAGTCCAATGATTAAACTAAGCTCCTGCCTAGTGCACCGGTAAACCATGTCCTTAAGCACCACATCTACACGTCTTGTAAGTACCTCCAGGGATGGTGACTCAGCCATTTCCCTGGGTAGCCTGTTCCAGTGCTTTACAACCCTTTTGGTGAAGAGATTTTTCCTAATATCCAGTTTAAACTTCCTCTTGTGCAACTTGAGGCCCTTTCCTCTCCTTCTATTGCTTGTCCCTTGGGAGAAGAGACGAACCACCACCTGACTACAACCTCTTTTCAGGTAGTTGTAGAGAGCAATAAGGACTCCCCTCATTCTCCTTTTCTCCAAGCTAAACAACCCCACTCCCTCAGCCACTCCTCATAAAACTTATTAAGCTATCAGAGAGTGTACAAAGGAGGGCAGCGACGATGGTGAAGGGCCTTGAGGGGAAGCTGCATGAGGAGCGGCTGAGGGCATTTGGTGTGTTCCACCTGAAGAGGAGGAGACTGAGGGGAGACCTCACTGCAGTTACAACTTCCTTGTGAGGAGGTGGACAGGCACTGATCTCTTCTCTGTGGTGACCAGTGACAGGGGTCAAGGGAATGTCCTGAAGTTGTGACATGGGAGGTTTAGGTTAGGTATTAGAAAAAGGTTCTTCACCCAGAGGGTGGCTGGGCACTGAACAGGCTCCCCAGAGAAGTGGTCACAGCACCAAGCCTGACAGAGTTCAAGAATTGTTTGGATGACACTCTCAGGCACACAGTGTGACTCTTGAGGATGGCCCTGTGCAGTGCCAGGAGTTGGACGTGATGTTCCTTGCAGGTCTCTTCCAACTCAGCATGTTCTGTGATTCCGTGGCTTGTTCTCTACATCTTCATCAGATCATTCTGATTCCCCATACCTCTGCATGGATGCAGGATTTCAGCAGGGGTCTTCAGTGGTGCTATCCAACACAGCAGGGTCTGTGGGGGCATCTTTGTAGGTCTGAGAAGAAAGTGCAACTCTTTTAAGTTAGGATGTGATGCTGCTGGGAATCAAGAAGGTCATGGTCTATAACTGGAAACAAATTTCAAAAGTAGACTGAAATTCTTTTGATGTTTTCAGATATGTCAGCTTAAAGCTAATCAAGTAAAGTAATTTTTTCCAGTCCTCTGAGTTTTGAACTAATGTGTTTTGCTAGCTAAAGGATTTGATATTAGCTCTACTGTAAACAGCCATGAAATCTGAGATGTCTTTTGTCTCCTTGTCATTCATGCAGAGACCCGTATCATTTTAAACCCAGCAATCAGTATAGAATATTAACTTGATCAAGTCAGAAAATGTGTTTTGCTTAGAAAAAATGAACTAGCTCTAAAAGAGCTCAAGTACAGCTGAAGAGTTAAAGCAAATCTGTGCTAAAAGAAGGACAAAGAATAAAATATGATTGTCATTCTCTTGTGTAAGTAGAAGAGAAAATGGGAATTCTTCCTGGTAGCTGTATCATCATCTGATGAGAAGCAGCTGCCTTCAGAGCTGTGCTGGACTGCAGCACTCCTTACTGCTGCCTTCATAATGGCATCACACCCAACAATTCTGATGCAAGCAAATCTGAGCACGAGTGCCTTGAAACACCATTATGTGCCATTTCTTCCCACTCGGTAACTGGGACAAATAGTTCCCTGAGTTAGCAGGAGAACTTGCCAGAGTGAAGGGGAAAAGGTTTTGTTGGATGTCCACATACTTCAGATGAACTTTTTTTCTCACATCTAGAGGTACAGAAATATAAACCTCCTACCTTTTTCCCAGGAAATTAACATCTATGTTCATTAATTTCTACATTCTCAGTTTTCAGGAAGAACTGTATTCCAGCTACAGCCACAGCCCATCAACTCTTAATTTCCAGAGAACTGCTGATTTTCAGATGCTCACAGCATTCCTCCAAACACATCACTGCCCATGAGCACAGACTCAGACCTACCATATCAGACTTCTATCACACTCTGTAACTGCACACTTGGCAGGAGGGGAGGAGGAAGGAGGACAGCAGATTGTAGCTGTATCAATAAAAAAAATCCATCTGAAAATCCATCTGTCCTAAACATAGATGGAAAAATTATTTGATTTTTTCTGAGCTCAGGGAAGTCTTTTTCTGGAATTTAAAATTTAGAAAACAGACTATCAGATCAAGTTTTAAGAAAATAATTAAAAATCTTAAATGTCATCTATATTTTAAATAATATGAAGATACATCTGCTTTTCCACTCCCTGCCCAGCCCCAAGTGAATATCTCAGAGCAATTTCTATGGATTGCATCATGCTAGGTTACCTGGTTTTTACTGCTCCAGTTGGTGTTTTACCAGAAGACTGCTGACTGTCAGCTTGTGTTTATACCCTGCACGACAATGAAAGCAGACAGTCAGTGGGAATAAACCATGGGGAAGAACACTGATAGGAAAACAGCTGTTTAAACATTACATATCTGAATAGTTCCTGACTGGGAGCTGATTCTTAAAAATCTTATAGAGGTGGGCACACACAAGCCAAATGTTGGAGTCATTCATTTATCATTCCAGTCTACAGGTAGAAATGTTGGTCGTATTCTTTCAGTTAAAGAACAAGTCTAAAAAGTGCTGAGTCATTCCTTATTAAGGATTGAATCCTACCCCATACAAGGAAATTTTGGAAGGGAATGTGAAAGTATGGCAACATGTGCTGGGCAAGGGCAAAGGCAAACATTTCTCCTTAGGGTTAGGAAACAAGCACTTCCAGGAGGAAATAATGCATGTTCATTCTGCAGCCAGAAAGAAACAGACTTTAAGCAGCCTCTCCCTCCTCAGCAACAGCATTTTCAGGAAAATGGTGGACTTCTTACATGAAGGTGTGCAGCAGATGAATCTGTATAGCTACATAGTAACTATCTTCTTTTGGGCAGACCATCCCCTTCTCCTCTCCCCTTCTCTCCCCCCCTCCCCTTCTCTCCCCCTCTCCCCTTCTCTCCCCCCCTCCCCTTCTCTCCCCCCCTCCCCTTCTCTCCCCCCC
>JAWWEV010000043.1:43397614-43482875 GCA_035583235.1 Hafferia zeledoni
CTCTCCTCTCCTCTCCTCTCCTCTCCTCTCCTCTCCTCTCCTCTCCTCTCCCACCACCATCATCCTCACCATGATTTTCAAGCAAACAGCAGCCCCTCAGCAACCACAGCTGTTACCAAGGAGAGACACAGCATTCATCTTTGCAGAGCACAACTGCCCCACTTCCAGCAATGTTGCACTACCCAGATAGGAAAATATGCAGCACATGCCCTGGGGATGGCACAGCCAAGTCACAGAGAGTGAAGATACCTCTTTTTTTCCTAAGTAGTCTGATCACAGATATAAGTAGTAATAAAGGATATATGAGATGATCCCTCCTCCCTCCTCCCCCCCCCAAAAAAAAAAATAGTGTTTGAATGGATTTCAACTCAGGTGGACGTCAACTCCTGGTAACAGAAGCTGTTTTCCACTAACAGTATTAATTTTTATTATTATTTGAGGGAGTAAATGTGATACTGTTTGTCTAGGTGTTTTGTTTTGTTTTGTTTTTACCAAAGAAAAAAGAACATTTTTGCTTTCCTGTAATTTTCAGTTGTGATAAAAAGCCTTAGTGGGTACAGTGGGCATATGGGAACACAGAGCAGCTCTCTCACAAGGTCAGAAATGGGACAGAGAACACCAGTGGCAATGGTGTCATTAGAAGCAGTTCTGGAGCAAGCTCAGTGATAGCCACTGCTGCCTCCAAACAGGTGAAGAGCAGGTAACTACCAAGGTAATACCAGGTAACACCAAGGGTGTCCTACTGCCTGATCAGCTGAAGAAGTCCCATCCTCTGGGCCTCTCCCACAGGTGACCCATGTCCCGCTCTGCCCTGCTCCCATTCCAGAGCTGGTGCCTCCTCAAAAGCAGCAGTTCATGTCAGACCAAGATCTACCTTGTTCCCTACCTCCCCATCCTTCTGACCATCTGTAGTCCTAGCTCCATCTTAGATGTTACCCTGCAACCTTCTTTCTGTACATGGTGGTTTCCTGCTGCAGGAAGTTACAGTTCCCCTTTGACTTCACCAAAATAAATCACATCTTGTCCCTCACCTGCATTTTCAGCAGAACAGATGAGTTATAATCTTGTGGGTATTTTGCTTAACAGAATGATACATAAAAATACTCCCCTTTCATCAGGCTGTTTTTTCTCCCATGCCATGTGAATAGGAGAAAGAAGAAAGCTGAGAAATGCATCAAAAGTGGAGCAGAGTTTTTCTCTTCACCATCTGTTGTGCTCTGCAGTGATGTGGCAGCTGCCACCCCAGTGCTGCAGAGAACAAGCCTTCTCTGTATGGGGAAATGCAATAAGGGTCTGAAACAGCTTATTCTGCCCTAAACATATGATCTTTATTTTTTTTGCTTGGTTGGTTGCTTGGTTTTGTTTTCATTTCATATCATCTCACAGTCCACAACTTTGAGCTTGGGCTTCACATTCAGATAATCCCTCAGAACCTTTACATGAAATTTGGTGTTAAATGATCAAATTTATACACTTTCATCTCATCCAGTTCCATTAATTACTCCATGCTTCCAGTTTTATCCAAATGTCCTGAAAGTTTTTCTAAAAATTCAGATTTTTTTATGCCTACTGAACTTGCCTGGCTTTGAGTTTGATGAGAGGAGCTGCACATGCTGCAAGCTGAGATGTCCTCCCTGCTGTGACCTGGGCAACTTTGCAGCCCTGAGAACAGGATCCAAGGGCAGGTCCCAAGATCATGCTGGTTGATATCAGGAGAAGGCAATTTTTAAAAGTTCAGTGAATAGCCCAGTCTGGCGCATTTAATTTCCTCTACAAAACTGAAAGACCAGTCATAAAAACTAGAAAAAGATGTAATATCATTATTTTTCCACTTTAGCCTTACTATATGAAAAAAAAATCTTAAGACCAATCAAGTGCCTAAAGATGACGAAGTCAAACTATATCAGATAGCAGAGGTCTTCTTAGCTTGATGCTGCCTGAAAATGATTCAGAGAGTACTAACAAGGAAATCCCCTTTAAAAACACCATAGTTCACTGGTCAAGCATGTCTTCCACCAGAAATACTGACATGAGCAGATAAGTAACAACCTTGGTACCCCTTTGGATACAGTAGTTTTGTCCTGGTAGAAAGTGGTTCTCAACTGTTTTCCATCAGTAGTCTAACTCGGTCTCTGACAGGAGTACACAACCACATTCTAGATGTGTCAGTGTAAGGGAACGTAACATCTGGGGTAGGGAGAGAGGAAAAGGAAAGTATTGCACAGCACCACAACACTGAACTATTCATTTGAAACACATGTATCATGGTCATTGTGTAAGAAGGGGATTTGAAGAAAAGACTGTAAAACACTGTGTTCTGAAGAGTACCAAGCAATGTTAATCTTTAAATAACATCATACCATAGTGCTCTAAGGGTATCAAAGACACCAAGCAGGCAAAAGCAAGGAGACTCCTCCACACCCATTCATATAAACAGATGTTACCAAAAGTGCAGGGATATTTCCTCAGGAAAATTAAAAGTATTGCCCAAACTGAAAGTATTGCCCCATATCAAGTGTTTTTCATTCTCACAAGCATGAAAGCAAAGAAAGGGGCTGGGAGTGGGAGTTTACAGCCAAGGACATGAAGATGTTTTACAGTAGCCTGTGATGGAGCCAGGATGAATCCTCCGAGAAGCCTCTGAGATTATTTTAATGTTTGGTTAGGACACCCATTATTCTGGTGATACAAAATGTGAGAGTATAGCATGAAGTAGTTGTGAATTAATTCGGTTCCACCTTCAAAACTGATCTGAAATAATTGATTCAGAAAGATACACACATAGCAGTGTGGGTATTACACCAGCCCAAAAGAAAAGAAAATCACTAGTCACAGAGAGAAGGACTTAAAAGTGAAGGGAATTAGGACAGGGAAGTCTCAGGGTGCCAAAAAGTAGAATTAGGGTTTAGACTTCCTTCATTACTGTTAGCACCCTCTAAGCCTAGAAGACATGATTTATCTTAAGCCACATTCACTGAAGTTTAGGCATCAGCATGTACACCTTGACTATGGCTCAGAAAATGAATATGTACATTTAGTGCAGCAATGGTGAACAGCAAATTAAGATATTGAGGAGGGTTTGGCTCTAAAGCTTTAGAGTGAAAAGAAATAGGGGAGATTGAAAAGTTCAGCAAAATAAGGCTAGTGAGTATGGATGGAGGAAAGAGTGCAGTAGGAGTATTGGGAGGAACCTCCACAAGACAGCAAACGCAGTGTCCCCTAGGAAGGACAAGTCAAAAAGATGGATGCTGCAGAAAGCATGGGAAGGAGGTCTTGTCATACAGTGCAGTCCGTGCACAATTTGTCTACCCATAAGAAGAGCCAGAAAGAAACCTTGAGGAAGAATATAAGGCAGAGGAACACAACATGGAAACTATAAGCACATAATTAATCAAGACAGAAAGGCGGAAGTGCTAGACAAAAAACCCCACAATGTTGGGTTCCTTCTCTGACTTCAGTCTGTTCTCAGTGTGTTGTTAAGAGGAGCTGACATCTTTTACACTGGATGAATTTGGCAGGATGCAAGGATAAATGTCTTCCAAAAAGAGATATGCTCTAATTTTGAAATAGACATCTAGGTTAGATGGCATGAGGTGTGTATTGGTTTTATGGGGACATTAAGGAGATAGCTAAAGACAATGGTCCGATTTTTAGATCGTTAAATATTTGGCAAATCCATCTTTAGGAGATCTTATATCTGTCATATGACATCAGTATATATACCTACAAACATGTTAACACACCCTTGGAGCATCTCACAAAAGGTTTTCTGCTCAGACAAGGAGTATTTCAGCTCATACACTTATTTGGAGTGTCCTTCTCCCCATCTGTCCACAGCCTTGAAAAGTTCCAATTTAATGTTGTCATGAACCTGGCATAAAGCATGTGATGGTTTTAGCAAGGTAGCTTACACAGATTCAAAGGACTAAGAGGATCCTTCTCCAAGCTTATCACTGTTTATGCCCTCCCCAAATACTGTGGGCTCCCAGGTGTTGTGCTGCCAGCCCTCCCTTTCCTGTACCTTGTACTGACTGCCCTTCCAGCAGCAGAAGCAGCCAACCCTGTGGTAGAGCACGTGAGGTGGGCAGGCAGGACGGGTGCCTGCTGAACATGCAGACCTCAGCATTGAGAGTTTGGTGCATGAAATTACATTATTCCCTAAATATGTGGTATAACCATAACAGCATGTAGCCCATTGCAAAAATCTCATCTAGTTCTTACAGGTCTTAATGTTGCCACCACTGGATGCCAGTTTACAGTTGCTGTGATAAATGTCTGAGGAAGGACTTGTTGATAGGACAGTGGTGTTCACCCACCAGAAATGGGAAGGAAACTTTCTAGCTTTTAAACTGTAGCTATTGCTTCACCCTTGTTTACCCTATACCTTCTTGTCAGTTGAATAGGAATTTAAAAGCAGAACTGAATTTTTTATATATATAAACATTTGCGGTAAGAAATGAGCCACAACAGTGTCGCAACCAAAACAGTTGCTCAACGGCACCTGTTGGTGCAATTACTTTGACATAAAACGTGTTCTTTACTGTTGTCTACAGGGAAAACCAGCAGCAGCCTCATACCCTGCAGCTCCAGATGGCAACAAAATTTGTTACCTTGATCTTGCATATTATTGCAGATGAAAATAACAGAATTTCAGTGATTAAACTTGTTTTTCACTTATTATGAAGTGCATGCTATACCCTGCAACCAGATAACCTTGAGAAACAAGACTAAACCAAGCTGCTTATTTACAGATAAGTATTTTCATGGGACCTGAATATATACATAAAAGAAAGCATACCTGAGGGCATATTTTTCCTTTATTTTTTTCATGGCTGAATTAGTGCTAGAGGCAAAGCAGAGTCTTAACAACAGTCATCTGTTTCTTCATGTGTTCTCACAAACCCTCACACAGTCCAAAGTAGGAGGAGACTTCAAAGTAGTGGCAAAAGGCAAAAGGGCAATCATATAATTAGTATTTGACCAGAAGTTCTGCCAAGTTTCTACTAAGATAACTGCCATTGTAGACTGTACAGTGCAGATGTTACCCATGTATTTAGGGTTAAGAGTTTTGTTAAAGAGGTTTGTGAAAGATAACTGAAGTAAGCAAGAGCAATCCAGAGATGTTCTAATTCACCACAATGGAGCATGTAGTCCTGATGGGAAAGGTGCACCAGACAATAAGCTTACAAAAAAGGCAATTTTGTGTTAACTAGTGTGGAAGATCAGAAAGACATATCTTAGCAGGTCTACAGGGAGTCTGATCGATAAGTCCCTGCGGAACTATGTGATATTGTGACATTTCCTGACAGTGGACTTATTGGAGCAGATTTTTTATACATCTATGTGCAAGAAGCAACAAGGAAATAGTGTGGTAGATATGGGCTGCCCATCCTTTATGCAGAAATGTAGCACAAGTATGATAATTTGGCTCTGAAAGTGTCTCCACAGTTACAGCAATATGTAGTATCTTACAGACAGTCTATACAGTCATGCTAAAGCCAACTTTGCTGAAATAAAAAAAGACAGGAAAAAGTTGCTAAGCAATTAGATGAAAGGATAAAAAATTTCATCTATCTGTGAAATGAAAAAGAATGAAGGAGATGCTAAAGTTGTCATGGACAGTTTTCAGTATCACATTATGACTTCAGAGTGATGGACCAAATAAATGAGAGTCAATATTCAGAATAAACAGGGGTTGATTCTTCTCATAGAACATGCTCAATGGCCTACAGGGGAAGGTCTTACTGTATGAATTATGCTGGAGTAAGGTCTGCAGAGAAAGGGCTCATTCCAACATTTAACAGAAATGCTGGGAACTGGTACAATTTAGGTGGCACCCCACAAACCCAAGGAAAATAGCATGAAAGTAAGGTCCTGTAACAGATGTGAAGGAGACTCAACAAGAATGGGCATCTGAGAAACCTGAAAGTGGACCCACAAATCTAAGTTTAGCATCTATTCATGGCAGTAAGTAGCAGACTGGGAAAAGCCTCTAAGCTTGTTGTTAATTTTTCTATTTGTATTCTTTTTACCTTTAAAATTGGAAAAAAAATTAAAAGAAAGGCACAAAAAAGGGCACCTGAGGGGAAAAGATTGTTCTTTGCAACTGCAAAGCTAAAATTGTATAAAAACAGAAGGAATAAGTGTCAAAAAACTCCCAACATTGTATACGGTGCTAGCAAAAGGGCATTACTCATAGCCTGGTATAAACACCTAGCAACTCCCAGCTGGCAACAAAAGTTTTTGCAAAGGGAAATACACCAAAACTCCTGCCGTTGATAACTGAGGCCTGTTGTGGGAAATGCCTGCAGGATCCAATTGTGATTGCAGCAGAAGGAAGGGAAATTACATGCTCATGTCCAAAATAGCTTGGAATCTGAAATTATTTGAGGTGCTTCAAAATAGCACATATTCAGGAATAAAAAGCAAGTAAAAGTGGACAGTGGGTACAGAGTGTTTCATGCAGCTGACCTCTGAAATGGCTTCTTTCCCCTGACTTTTCATAATGGAGTATCCACCCTAACGTTGCATTCAGACGGAGGAAGAGCAGAACCAGGTTCAAACAGAAAAATATGGGAGAAACACTCTGGAAAAAGAAAACCACAAGCTAAAAATTATAAGTTTTTCAATAATTCCAGAGAAGAAGCTGCCATTCATACAAAGCTTAAGCCACAACCTACTAAAGCCAAAAAGAGCCTTGCTGTGAGATTCAGTGGGCTTTGGCTCATGTCCATCAGCTAAACGCCTTCTCTGGCAAGTCTACAGAGTGACTCAGCCCCAAACTGCTCAGCACAGCCAATTTCAAAAGTCCTATTCATATTCTAAAAAAGGCAACTGAACGTCAGTCCACAGTCCCAGTTGCACAATTGTCTTCAAACAGGTGGCATAAACAACATCCATGACCAGCCAGAAAAACAGAGAAAGTCGGAAGACTGTACTAGAGCAAGATTTTGCATCTGACACATACTGTAGAACCAATTTAATGTTTTCCATTAAGGTTATTCTCTTTAAAGCAATGGTCAAGCTTTTTCCTTTTTTCTCTCTCCCCCCACTCTTGATTTCACTGCAGAATGAAGATATTCATCTCCTCTTACAGGAAATCAAATTAGCATGTGGAACAGATACAGCAAACAGTAGCAGGCATGGTATTATGCTTGAGGGTCTGTCCATTATGGCAGGAAGAGAGATATCTAGAAATCAAATTTTCATTTTTAGATAAAGGTATTAGTATTAGTATTTTGGGTAGAGGAGACTGGAGTACATCTCATAGAATAGGAATTTCCAGTCGAAAGCAGGTAGATATTTTTACAGCTTGTCCAGGAAAGACGTAAATCAATAGGCATAAAAATACATTATTGGGTCCTTCTTTTGTAAATAGAGGTTTTTAAAAGTATCATAATTTCCAGCCTTTATAAGACTTACATCCTAAACAGAGAGTAGTGGTCAATGGCTCAATGTCCAGATGGAGATCAGTCACAAGTGGTATCCTTCAGGGCTCTGTCTTGGGACCAGTAGTGTGCAATATCTTCATTACAGACAGTGAGAGCAAGTGTACCCTCAGCAAGTCTGCAGATGACACCAAGCTGTGTGGTGTAGTCAACACGCTGGAGGGAAGGGATGCCACCCAGTGGGACTTGGACAGGCTTGAGAGGTGGGGCTGTGTCAGCCTCATGAAGCTGAACAAGGCTTTTGCAAGGTGCTGCACCTGGGTCAGGGAAACACTCCCAGTAACAATATGGGCTGAGGGATGAAAGGACTGAGAGCATCCCTGCAAAGAAGGACTGGACATGAGCCAGCAATGTGCACTCACAGTCCTGAAAGCCAATTGTGTCCTGGGCTGTGTTAGAAGCAGTGTGGCCAGCAGGTTGAGGGAGGTGATTCTGCATCTGTGAGACACTACTTGGAGTGTTGCATCCAGCTGTGGGGTCTTCAGCACAGGAAAGACATGGACCTGTTGGAGTGGGGCCAGGAGATGGCCACAAAGCTGATCAGAAGGCTGAACACCTCTCTCTGAGGAAAGGCTGAGAGAATTAGTGTTGTTCAGCCTGGAGAAGAGAAGGCTCTAGAAAGACCTAATTGCAGCCTTTCAACACTTAAAGCAGGCACCTAAAAAGAAGGTAACAGACTTTTTAATAGAGCCTATAGCAACAAGGCATAGGGTAATGATTGCAGCTAAAACAGGGTCACAGAATCACACAACATGCTGAATTGGAAGGGACTCACAAGGATCATTGAATCCATCTCCTAGCCTTGCACAGGACCATTCCCACAGGCCATTTCAGGCTTGACATAAGGAAGAAATTTCTATAAAATGAGGGAAGTAAAACACTAGCACATCTACCAGAGAGAGGTGGTAAATGCCACATCCATGGAAACATTCAAAGTCAGTTTGGACAGGACTCTGAGCCAGCTGGTCTAATTTAAGATGTCCCAACTCATTGCAGGAGAGTTGGACTAGACTGTTGTCAAAGGTCCCTTCCAACCCTAACTATTCTAAATCCCATATTACACTAGAATGAAATTTTGGCCATGCTTTATATCATAAAAAAGTTCAGAGATACTTCAATAGGAACAGGAAATAAGGAAAGTATGCAACCAGCCTCCCCACAGACAACTTTCAACCTGAACTTAACGTTGGAAGTTTTTTTGTTTGCCTTCTTTTTTCTTTTGTTTTTTAAGTCTTGGGAAAGGACATAAGAATGAAAACTGTAGTAATAGGTGCACATAGAAACTTGTTGAGAAAGAAACAATGAAGTACATTCCTACTGACATTTCTCAACTGCAATTTCACTGTTCACACACTTCAAGCAGGAATACATAAAGGATCATGTAAGTATTCCCACTGACACTCTTTGTCATTTCTTACGAAGAAGAGCATCTTGAAGAACTTGCCTTATGTTTGATGAAAAAATCCAAAATTCATTGTGTGATAAAAATCCATATTTAACAGAGTTTAATACAACCCCTTACAAAGGAAGAGAAAAAAAAATAATTAAAAAAAAAAAAAAGGGAACATGCCACTCAGCTATGTTCCAAATACTCCCAACTTGAGCCCTGCTTGCAAAATGAAAACAATGGGGTAGATCTGAAAATTGCTTCCTTTTCCCAATTCCCCTTCCTTCCTCTCTGTTTGGGACAAGAGGCAAGCAGAAAGAATTTGACTGGTGAACTGTCACCTGTGTTGACAGCGACAACAATTCAACATACTTTGATTTCTTACTATCACTTTTCATTTCACATAAACCATTCAGCTTTCTTCCCTAATTTCTCCTCTTTCCCTTTAAACACACTCATTTGCAAGCCACTGTGGAGTGCTGACTTTGTCTTCAAGATCCTCCAACCTGACAAAAGCTACATCAGCCTTGCCAAGCAAAAAGGACAAGGGCAGGTTGTGCAAGTTTGTTTTCCCAGGCAAACTTAGACCTACATGAAATTTATAACTGAGAAGTTTAAACATGTTGTAATAATATAAATATGCTGTATATATATAATGTACCATATATGCTGTAGTAATGTGTCCTAACAGGAACACTTGCAAAATCTTTGGCAAACAACCAAATGGTATTAAAAAGTTGCCTTTCCTCACCCCACATTGTAATGCTTCAGTTTGTAATTTTTAAATTAAATGAATACATGAAATAACAAGAGTTGAAAAGAAAAAGTGTACTGCAGAATTTCCCTAATAATAAGGTAAAAATGTAAAAAAAATAATATCTGAATAATAAAATGCTTTGGTGTTTTTTTTTAATCAAAGTTGATTTTTATAGAATTTCTTTTTCTCTCCAAAATGAGTGTGTTTTCTGTGTTTTTTTCACAACTGAGACTTTTTTTACCTCTTGAGAACTCAGGTACTGGAACACAGAAATTTGGCTCACTGTAAATCACTTCAGACAAATAAAATCATGTGTATCTATCACAATCCTGATACTCAGGATTATCAGAGGGAGATGCAGTTCAAAGAACCTTCCAAGCAAGTTTACACACAATGGTTTGGAAACCTTCCCTGATTTCTGTTGCAGTTTACTTTGGCTGTTATGCATTTTAGGGAGAAAAAAGTACACATCTTGTTTGTGCAAATTGACCTACATCCTTAATTCTATTGTTTGAGTAAGCCTGTAAGATTAAATACATGCACAAATCTTTGAAGAGGCAAGGTCTAAACAACCTTCTGAGAAAAAAACAGAGGAATATGTATGATTGTGGATGGTATCTTTTTCTCTCTAGACACTACAAAGACTTAGTACAGTTTGCAGCACCTTACAGATTAATTATCAACTACACACTAATTTTTTTCATTCCTTTCCTCCTTCTTGTAGCTGACAGCTAATAGTTTTACTTTGTCTCACTTTGAGAGTGTCTACATTTTACTGGTAATGAGTCCTTGAAAGACTGGTGCTTGGAGTTTCTTGTCAAACAGAGCATCTTCCAATAAATCCCATTTCTTCTGTCAGAAAGTCAGAGATTTTTACCACCTCACTTTAAGTGGATTAGAGCAACAGAAATACCCTTAAAGGCTTCTCTTGGAGAGTGCAGGTCTGCTCTGGAGCACTTACAGCTCAAAGGCAATTACCACGTATTTCCAGAAGAAACTCTGGCTTGCTGGCACAAAGTTACACTACCACACTGGTGTGAAAAGGCATTCATGATGATTTAAAAAGTAAAATTAAAAAAAAAAAAAAAAAGAAGAAAAGAAAAAAAAAAGAAAAAAACTAAATTCAAGAAATATTCTGTGATGTTGGTTTGGTTTTGTTTGGGTTTGTTGGGCGTTTTTTTAGTGGACACTAAAACTTATGCATTTCTGACCTTTTTTCTTTGGAAATGAACTACCTAAATGCATTGTTTACAAACAAGACTATGAAATACTTTGTGGACTCCAGCAGATAAGACACTGCAGTACAGTCACTCACAGATTTGCTGGTGTAAGCATGCTAGATTTCCATAGAGGTTGCACTTTGAAGTCAGTCCCACAGCAGATGTTGAATCTCGCTCCTGACAGAAAGAAAATACACATCAAATGCCATTCACCTCTGACAGAGTCTGGCTGGGAGACAAAACTCAGAATGAATATATTGAAAAGAGCCTGATCCATTGAAGCAAATCTTTGCTCATCTCAGGAAACTAACTATATTTAAGGTATTCATATTAAAACAACACAAAATGCTAAAGTAGAATTAGCATCAAAAGTATGCAAAGGATCAAACAACCAACTATACTTATAATCCAATTATTAATATAACAGCTTCAGTAGTTCAAAGAAACCTGCAGCATAATGAATTGGAGCTTGGAATAAGCTCAGGCTGCAGTTCAGACCTCAAGAGACTATCACCATGTCAGCCTAAAAAGAGAGTAGGACTCATTCTGTGTGTCACTAATCATGCAGATGTCAAAAGAATCACTTAAAACATTATAAAAGGTAAAGATGGTTGAGAGGACTAATAAAAGTGAAAATTGACATGGCAAAGTTCACAAAATAAGAGCAATGGAAATGAATCCAGAAAGCCATTCAGTCAGAAGATTAGAAAGCATGGATCAGAAGAATGATGAATGCTAATATGCCACTGAAAAATAAGAGGCAAATACTTTTATGCATAAATGGGCAGAAATGAGGTTAAAAGAGCTAGTGTACAATTGAGGGAATAACCTACATGGTCACTGTAAAGAAAAAAAAAAAGGAACAAGGTAAATCCATTGCTTGTATCTGAAATGTGAAGAGGCAAGAGAAATTGTAACCTGGATTAGTTTATCAGGGGTCAGATCAATCAGGAGATGAACACCTCTCAATCACCACACACATATACTGTCTGTTATAAAACATGTCATAATTAGAAAAACAAAATTCAATAACCAGGATCCCACTAGAAGATACATAACCATTCAAAATGGTATACAAAGAAATAGCAATGGCCAACAAGAAAACCAGTTTATCTCTCTGCTTTATCAGACTCAGCTTACATTATGTAGACACACAGAGTTTGCCATGGACAAAGTCACTATTGACTAGCATATCATACTGTTACCATTCTTTGCCAAAAATTAAATTTTAAAAATAGCCCACTAACTCTGTATCGGTTAATTTTAGGCACATAAGCATTTATGTCAGCAGTGTTCTGCACATAACTCTCTTCCCATTGAAGTTCAGTTCCGAACATTCTGCCCAATTCTTGAAAAACTGAAGTGTTTGCAGAAACTGTTGGCTTTAGCTGTCTCTGTGGCCATTTCGCTTCTTGTGTGGCCAAGGTTTTGCAACCTCAAGTTTGAGAAATTGAAACACAGTAACCTAAAGTTTGAAAAATAACTGAAATTTAGTATGAATAATTGGTTTTTGGGGAGCTTAGCTTAATCTATGGCATATGCCACCCCTTCTCCCTCTTTACCACTGAGCCCTGAGCCCAAAAGAGAAATAAAATACATATTTGAAAAGTATTACTAGGAAGAAAGGCCCCCACCAGAGATTATTATCAGTAAGTTGTAGGAGAGCTGGTTCCCCATTAAGGTTAAGACATTGACCAGGCAAGTAAATGTAGACAGGCAGAATGCTGAATAACTGAGAAATAGTAAAACTTTGTAAAGCACCAAATCAAGACAGAAGTCACTTTATTAACAGATGTAGAAAGGACAAAGCTACAATTTTTGGTAGATAAAACTCACAGAGACCTAAGAACCACAATGCCTTGGAAAGCTGCATGCTCAGGAAACACTAGATGCATTGCATTCATCCCACTGAGCTCCTGGCATTGCAGGGATGAGGCCTAAATATGAATTTGAATTTCATGCTCTAACTCTTGCAAAAATAAAGCTAGGCAAATTGTTGGAAAGGTCAGGCTAGTTTCATATGCCCTAATACTTAAGTTTATTCTATCCTACACACACAAACACAGAAAAGAGCTGTGTGTGGTGACAGTCAAAGAATTTTTTTTCTGAACTGTGGCGGCAAAAGCGCTATTGTAATTCACTTGAGGTTTGGGGAGAGCAGTTCATGGGTGGTTAATATTTTGCCTGACTCACTGCGAAGAGCTAATAAAAGTAAAAGCTATGCAGCTGTCCATTCTAATCTGAGAACAAATCGCAAAGGCAGGCACAAACAAAAGGCAGGTGAGTTCTCAACTGAATGATTAGAAGGAGGACAAACAGGGGGACAAAACAGGTAAAGCAATCCACCAACCTCTCTGACAAATTTTATACAGAAAATTGGTTTAGAAAGGGGCTGCAAATCTACTGAAAACAAAGTTTCAAAGAACAAACACCAATAAAAGTACAAAATAAATAATAGCCTCAAGGCCAAAGTCTAGAGATTAGCAGAGCAATCAAAATGAGCCAGAAACAAACAATCATAAGTCTGCGAAGCAGTCCATCAAGCAAAGAGCTCTCAAAACCAGATTTAGAAAACAAGCTCTGTGAATGGTACGGTTGAAGGCTGACTGATGGAGCCAATATTTCCACTCAGGCCAGGATTTCTTAGTGAATGCCAGTCTAATGAAACAAAAAGACTTTTCCTAAAAAGCAAGCACACGTTGCCAGAATAAAGGATCATAAGGAACAGATCAGAAGCTTGCTGCCATAAGCTTAGTATTAAATAGAGCTATGCTCTCTTGGCACTGAAAATATTGGTGAAATTGACTTATGCTTACTCTTAGGAAAGATATTGGAGCTGTACTGTGGGATACAGTACACATTAGCCCAAGTGACAATAATCAATACACTTCTGGCATACAGTCAATGAAAATACACCCTGAGATTTAGCAGCCTTGCCCTGTCTATGGATCTGTGTACTTATTTGAGACAAAGTATGCAAAATGTCCTCCTTTTGATCTTCTGAATCCTCCTAAACCGATGAGATCTGGAGGCTGCTTCAGATCTCAGACAACTGAGACTTATATTCTGAGGATTAAAGTGCCACAAAGTTATCATTTGGTCATACATGATCCTGCCCTTGCCTGCAAGATTCTAACACTCAGGACAGTAATATTCCAAAATTAGCGAGCCCTTGCATCTAGACTGTTGGCAAGATGAATTTTATAATTGTGCATAAATGTTTCAAAATTTAACTATAAAAAAATAACAATTTTCACTGACAAATAATAATAGACTTTTTCACCAAAATTTTTATTCTGGCAAATATTACTTTCACCACTTACGCTTTTTACAATGAGACTCCATTTCAAATCTCCCATTGCACCCTCACTTCTGAGCCAGGCTGTTGCTGCATTTGACAGGGGCAAGGCCCAAACCTGCAAAGTCTGTGCATATTCTGAACTTTCTGATGAGAAACCATGGCACTGAGGTTCGCAGAACTAATGATGTGCATGAAGATAAGTGCACATCTAATCAAGTATTTGCAGGGTCAGACCTCATTATATTATTATTAATATAGGATCATTTAATGGAGAGACCAGAAAATTTCCTTTATGTTGGAGAAATAAATCCCCTACTGGTTTGAAGCTCCTGAACACATAAGGGTTTCATATTTGTCTGTCTGCTGCCTGTTTTGGATCTTTGTCATTTACCCTGCCACATATTTAGGCCCAGAGCAGCTGAGAGAAAAGCCTGATGTGTTTATTTTTTTATTGCACATGGAAGTAAGCCACGAGATAGTCCTGCCTGAAAGGAAACTAACTCTGATTGCATGGGATCACAGTAAAAAAAAAGTTCATTTTAAAGTTTACCCAAGAGCAGTGTCTCTTCAAGTAGCATGATCCTGTGGCTTTATTTAACATTTCCAGGACTGAGTCTGCAAGGTTAATGTGTTAAGACAGTAAACACTTTCCCTTTGCCTTGGGCACATCGCTTCTATTCAGCAAGCCAAATAACACCCCACCTACAGCAGCCTGTCCAGAAGCCCAAATGCTGCACAGCAACAAGCCTCTCTGTTTCTTCCCATCTCCTTGAAACTGACATTGCCTGGGTGCTGAATAGCCTGGTGGGAAGAGTTCAATGCAGGGTTTGCACTTTCCCAGCCATTAACCAGCTGCCACCGCATTTCATTATTTTAGGGGGTGCTTTTATACATCAAAGGCACTTCCAAACAGTGTGATGAAGTGGAAGTAACTGAGCTCTGTCCACGTTGCAAGTTGCAGTATTATTTATTGTCGTTATTTTTTGTGCCGGTCTCATGCCATCTGGCCTGCTAACTGGAAAGGCTGGTGATAGAAAAAAGACTCAACACACCCCTCTCAATTTCTTGGAGTGAATCCTGCTAAACAACTAGGCCTAAGAGCAACTGCCTGTTGTTATCAGGACTTTTCATTGTTTTGCACAAGGAGCCCTCTAAAAAGCAAGGGGGAAAAAACAAAGGTAGCAGACAGGATCTCACATGAAAACAAAGTAAGCAGAGCATGAAAAGCGTCACTGAGATGGCTTTTACTTCACTTTATTTCTGACATAGCCAAGAAAAAGAGTTGAAAAATATTTTCTTTCAGTCTCCTAAAGAAGCTGCCTGTGAACAAGCCAAGGTAGTGGGTTTTCAATAAGATAGCCTAAAATCACCACTCAGCTGTTTTAACTTATTTCAGTTTGGGTCTTATTATGGCTTTATTTTAGTGAAAAAAAAAGCCCATATGGCTGGTGCTTTATTGTACTTCTCCAGAGTTTGAAACCAGCTTTCCATTACCAGAAATCTCTAACTGATACATTCATAAAATCTTGAGAATTACATTAGAAGGTGAAAAAAGTGAAATCTCTCTCTGTGTCACAGACTGCTAATGAGTAGTTTAAACAAGAGTTGTCAGTGGATGTATGATTAAGTTGCACTCTTACATAGTGGTTTGGTTTTAGAGACCAAGGAATAAACTACCACAGATTTCTACATTGACTGTGCCTGCTTGTCACCAAAACACCATTGCCAGAAAAATATGCTCACAAGAAGTGCTCAAACTTTTATACTGACATTTATGACATAGATATTTTGTCTAACGAATTCTTTTATTTCTCTTTAACCATTAACTTAAGACTTTAGAAATACAATAGATTGACTGTGAATGAGTGAGGGCAACTAACTGTGCAATCTCAAGGTAGCATGGCTTGAGAAATGTCCCAGACATGCAGGTCACCACTTACAGAACACTGGTTCTCTTTTTTACAAACTCAACATTGTTTTATGTTTCTAATTGCTTACTATGAAAATAAGTATCTGCTATAGTGAATCCTTGTGTATAAGTCTCTGATTCCGTAAACCAAGTCACACAGGGAAAACTTTTGATCATACAGATTCCAAAGGTGAGTGTGCATGAACAAGTGTTTACAGCATTAGGGTCACAAATTTGGATGCTCTTTAGGAGGCTTGATTAACTTAATTTGAGATTGGCATGAAGAGGGGCTGAGTACAAGACACTTAATTTTGTCATGAAATCTCTTTCTGTTCTGACTCACTGCAGATAACCTGTAGCTGTGAAATATATCCCTGTAAGCTAGCAATTAGATTGCTATCTGAGACTGACTTGGAAATAGTTGGAGAAGTCAATCTGCTGGCAGCCAACATCAAAAACAAAATCTCTGACCTTGACTGTTCCTGATACAAAAGCTCTTTTCCTGCTGTTTTTGAATGAATGAACGAATGAGAGCCAGCAAATGATATAGCAGACACTTTCTTCTGAAAAGATAAAGTAAATTTGTTTTATTTCTATATACAATCTGCTGCCCAAGCACAAAGACAGGAAGCAATATTGAGAAATTCTTAAAAATATGATTTATGCTGGATAGAGTCTCTTCCTTCTCCTTTACATCACTTAGAACAAATAGTGAGCCAAGAATTTCCTGAACTTTGGAAGTGTATTCTCCCTTCCTTTCCACCACATTGTGAAGAAAGTGTTTATTTCTAGCAGTAGGCTTTGAATTTCACTTAAAATAAACCGCACCTTATACAATCTGCTCCATCTCTACTCCACCATCCTGGCTTTCTTTGTAATGAGATTGAACAGGTGCTGCAACACAGCTTTATTTTCCAGCTGCACACAGATAATCTTCCCCATTTTAGGATGTGGCAGGCATTCCTTCTTGGGCAACAAATGCTGTGCCATGCAAATGGACGGAACAGTCACAAACAAATAAGTTCTTTGCTCAGATGTATCCAGTAAGTCTCCACCAGGCAGATTTGTGAAATGTCTTAAATGAGCTGTCTACAGGAGGTCTAAGGCTCATGAGACAGATATTTTTATGTGGATGAACTATGGGAATTTCTCAAAAGCAGTATGGCCAATGCAAGTAGGTTTCCCATCTGTTTCAGGCAATAGCATGGCACCTCTTTTGTCATTTCAATGAACATTTATTCCCCATTCAGGACCAAATGTGTAAAACAGGATCCCTCGACAGGCTGGACAGGCAGCATTTTACCCCAGTGGCCACACAATCTGTCGTTTGGGCTACAGCACTTGGAAAAAATCCCTCTCGGGGAGGCAGCATGCAGTGTCTTCTGCAGAGAGGCAGGCAGCCAGCACAGCCCCACTCTGCTGGGGTTTGGAGGTGGGAAACAGCTGGCGAGCATGAAGCTGCAGGGCGTAGGGCACAGAGCAGCCCAGGGAGCAGAGGGGAAAGACTCTGGGAAGGGGGCTTGTTCTCTGGAGAGGTGAGCACTTGGTCTTGACATTACATTTGTCTGAGGGCAGAGGCTAATTTCACCCTCTGATAAACTGGACTAGGGAAAAACTCACTGGGTTTTCACCTCAGTCTCAGTTCCTCACCTGATGAAAGCAGGACCAGCTTTCACTGTCCCACTGGAGCTGAGCAGCAGCTGAGGATGTGTCGCCCAGTGCTTTCTGCCCTCCTGTGGGCTCTTCCCTGGCAGTGATGCTCTCAGACTCTCACTGCAGGCAGGTGCATGCTGAGGGCCAGACTGCAGCTTCACAAAAAGCAGCTACTCCAGAGACCACAGTCCTTTCCAGCCTTCACTTCTCCTTTGCCATTCTGTGTAGCTGTCATATGGAACCTTTTCTTTGCCAGCTGGTTTGGAGCAATCCAAACTACTCTAGAGTGGTAGGAAGAAGAAAGACTGGCTCTGGTATTTCCTTGCTGCTATCGTGAAAAGAGGAAGAAATTAGAAAGAGAAAATGCAAATGACACTGCATTCACAGGTTACATGTAGCTCTTCCCTTTCAGGAGAAGAGGAATGTGCAAACATGCTGCAGCTCTCAGAGTTTCCTGACAAATCAGGAAGCAGCCCTGGCTGCAAACTGGTCTACCAGGTCCTAAATCTGATGGTCAAAGGGAATTTAAATGATTCATTTCATTCACCAAAACAATGATAATAGTAGGGTCCCATGTGAAGATAAGTTTCCTCTGCATAAGAGGATCTTTAAATATCATGACAGCAAAGACTAAAGATAATTGTTCTCACTTTGTATCAGATATGGTAAACTAAGAGCAGCTTTTTGTAGTTTAGCATTTCATTAAAGGCCACTGTGAATTATGAATACCTTTTCTGAACTACTCAGTTGCTACCATGCAGGGTCACTGTCTGGACAACCCTCCCAACACACCAATATCTAACAAGCAATGGTAATGAGTTATGAGGCACAATTCAAGGAAACAAAAAAACAAAAATGGAAGGATGTGAATTCTACAGAGCACACAAAGAAAAATGGGTGGGATGCTCGTTTCCTCAAATTGTGTATCCACTTCATAAGTTAGCTACAAATTATCCCCCATTAAAGGATGTGGGTATCATCTTACATCCCACCTTTGTGTTCTTTTTCCAGCACTCCACTGTGAATGCAGATCTTTGATTCTTCCATTTGAAGAATTGTAATTTTTTTCTACATGTTTTTTAAACATGAAATATAGTTGCTGACATGATTCACGTGCTGGTCTTGCAGCACAGAAAATCAACAGATGACTTCAAAATATCTGAAAAAAACAGTCATGATGCAGACATACACTAACATGGTGCTTGCACTATATTTAGCAAGACAACAAATAAAGGATGAATTACATCATGAAAAGCAAATAGATTTTTCATACAAAATCTTGCAGCAGCATTCAGTCAGGACTAATTTCCTTTTCTGGATGTGATATTTTTAATATATATTTTTAAAAGTTCTGGATTTAATTTACGATTACACCATTGCCTCTTTCCTTCCCCCAAAAGGCAACATTTACTTTTTGTAACTTAATAGTTAAGAAATGCATTTTAATCCAGTTGTTTAGTTTCTGTTATCATTGCTCTCTTCTGTTTTCAATAAGATACACACAGCAGCTAAAAATGCTGTTGCACTGATACACTGTACCCAGTACACAGTGTACCAAGTGTATGTTTGTTCTTAATGCTTAGCAGTTCTCAGTCATTAGATAACAAAACAAGACTCTTTTTTTTTCTTTTTTTTCCCTTTTTTCCCCTTAAGGAAAAAAGATGGAAAATTCTATATCTGTTTCAAGAAAGTTTTTTCTCTTCTGGTATCAAAAGGTTTGAAACACTGCAGGGTTTCCAGGACACAATGAGAAGTGACTACATAGCAAAATATTAATTTACAGACTCAATTTATCTTTTGCTTCACAAATAGATTTGCAAGGGAAAACAAATATGTTATATCTTTAAGGCAGCATTTTCTAAGAAAATACTTAGGTGTTTTGGAGACACTAAATTTATATTACAGTAGAACTCATTAATTAAATACCTCTGTACCATTACAGCAAAGAATACACTTGTTTATTTTTTTACATCAAATACACACTCTCCATATGAGAAAAACTTGCAAAGCAATATAACAAGCATGGGCTTTTGCTGAAAGACAAAATAGCAAACATATAGTATAGCATTTCATGACAAAGTAAAATATTTTTTTTTCATTGTTAGAATTTAACAAATTATATGCAAATTCAGAGTTAATCAAAACTAAAAACAAAAGAAACAGAAAGAGGATGCTCTGTAGCAAAGAAAACTTAGTTTGACAATGTTAAATAGATAGTTGGGATCTGCTGGGAATACATACCTTGGTTTCATCTGATTGACCTCACGTCATTGCTACGGCACATAACTGCACCTGACAGGTCATTGATTGTCAATATGTAAAGAGGATCCTTAACGAAATAGCTTGGCAGAGAGCAGCTTCCCATGTTTTTTCACATTCCCACAGCAAGAATTCAAGTCCCCACATATAGAGTCATCACATATAGAAAAGAAAGAAAAACAATGCTCTTACAAAAGGCTTTATAAATGACAAAGATGGTTAGCAATAGCCTCACATGTCAATTAACAGATTTCAAGGCTTGGATCACAAAAATTACAGAATAATATTGATTTCAGAATGAAAAAAACCAATACTTTCCCCCCTCTCTTCAGCTCAGCTTTCACACCACAATTCCAATAACCTTAACATTTTTCATGTTTGATCCTGCTTGATAATTTTCTCACATGTATGCAGCACACACACACACATGTACAATAACCACCCCCTCCCCCAGACTGGAACGCTGTTTATTCTGTTGCCACAAAAGCAATTTTACTCTACTTTGTGAGACCAAATGTACCACGATGTTTTCATCACCAAGTTAAAAAAGAGAGTATGCCTAATGGCTTATACAGTCCTACTACACAAGAATCCTATTCAAACATTTGCTCAAGTCATGCATGGCTTTAGTCACATGCATAATAGCCTACAGACAAAAGGCACAAGAGACAAGGAGGGCTTTATGTATCAAACTGAAAGTAGAATCTCCTTGTGCTGATACAATGTAAACAACAGAGATCCACAAGATATCATACTAACATGATTTTTTATGAGGAAAAAGAAGTTATTAAACCTCATAACTACAATACCTGTGTCTGGAAAAAGAGAACACATCATAAAAAAATGATAATGAGAAAAAAAAATTGATTTAGATGCTAATATGAAAAAAAACCCAAATCAAACTGATATTTTTATATGTTTACAATAAACTAAATTATATTACTTTAATACAGATGCATCAAAAAGCTTTTTGTCAGGATATAAAAGAGCTATCTTTTGGGGAGTTTGTTAGATAGATGGATATGCTCATAATTTCAGGCGGAGACATAAATAGGTAAAAAATCATTACATATTAAGAGTGTTCAATGATAGCATACTTCAGTGCCCAATGCCTGCATAAAGCCTTAAATATTAACATGGGGCTAGTGCTCTGCAGTCAACACCACCCATAGGGTGTCACCCCAAGAGGTGAGAGTAGGGATAGGGAAACTGTCAGGCAAAACCATCAGCTAATGTAAACTGACAGGACCCCCCCCCCCCGCCGTCACCTCCACATCAGCTGAAGCTGCACTCCACAATAGCAAACAAATTCAATGACAAAACTATGTGTGAAATTAGAGCAAACTGATCACATTCATGGACCAGACATACTAGTCTTTATGAATTTAGAATCTATGAATCTGACCGGTCACAGTCAACAGAGTTGTCTCAAATCAGATGCATATTCCAAAATACAGGACTGACTTTTGGATAAACTGTGCCATTTTCCATCCCATAAGGAACGCAGCCCTATGGATCAAGTTCTTCCAGCAAGACAACTAAATGTACCTCTTCAACATAGTTCAATTATTCAGGAGTGCCAATACAAATAAAGGTTTGGAAAAACTCAGAATACTTTTGATACAAAATCTTGCCTTAGAATACCCGTGCCATATCAATAAAATACATCTGTAGCATTTCCATTTGTACATTCTGAAGCATATTATGAATGAGATCAGTACCAACACTCTCATTTTAAAATGTAAATCAAGATACCAGGAAAAAAAGAAGTGAACTGGCCCCAGCCACTAACCTGAAAATTGATCAAATGCTTTCTAGACCAATTTCTAAGTCAAAGTATCAAGAATGTGTTGTCTCCCTTAACACCATACTGGGACCTCAGCTGACAAAGACTTCACTGGGGTTAAGAGTTGCATAATTCTATAAAGAATAGTGAAATGAAAGTTCATTCCAGAATGGAAAAAAATTGTTAACTTATAGGAGCAGAAACTTGGCTTACTTTTGCTAAAATATTGAGGATGAAATGGTTGCTCAGGTCCAGAATAAAATTTTGATTCAAAATCAATGAGAGGTCCCTAAAATAGCTACATAGTTTGAATCCCCAGGTACAGGGTATTTCCCAATTAATATTTCATCCTGAGGCAGTTCCACAGCCCAAGAAGACAGATTGATGACATGAGTTTAATGGAAGAAGGACTTTAGCTTAAGCCTTCTGTCTCCCGTTGAATGTCTCATCACCAAGCTATTCGACTGTTCAGGAGTACTAATATCTGGTGTACTTATGGCCCACAGCTTCAGTGTCAGGAGATCTGAAGTTTTGAGATGATGCGTGTCAAATATTCTTTCAAATATTCTTCTTATTCATTGCATGGGAATAAGAGATCGACAAAATCCTTCCCCTAAAAAGAAAAACTCAGATAATCAACAAAACACACAAGAAAACCATAAGGCCTTGTTGGGCAGACTGTAGAGTGATGGTCCCTTAGGAGGAAGCATTGCTGCTGATGTGGCAGTTAGATACAGGCACTGCCCTTTGACGGGCATTTTGCAGGATAGCTATCTGGATGCTGCACAGGCTGATACACCCATAACTGTGGGAACAGAACTATTCCTACATAGTACATTTTCTGCTTCTCATATCTTGTTTATAAGGCTACAAAGCCTGACCCTGGTTAAGAGACTATGCCTCTTTACCACTATACGTGGTAAAGATCAATGAAAGTACAGTGTGCTGTATTGTCAACTTATTTTTCCAGACTGTGTGCACTAGCATTTCTGAAAAACCTAACACATGTGAGATGGCAGTACCTACAGAATAACTATACCCTCAGGCATTTAAAATATTAGAAAAGAATGAGCAATATTTCCCTGTGATTTCAAATAACTGCTGCTTCCATCCAGAGACCCAGCTTGCCAATATGACCGTATGACACCTATGCAGCCTGCACAATGTCACAGTTCAGTCAGTGCAGTTGTGTTTGAGATGGGTTTAAGCTCACACCAGAGACACAGAGAAAGCCTGGTACTCCCCAGCAACTGCCCTGCCCATGGTGGTTTGAGGTTTTTTGCTATTTCTAATTGTGAACAGTTGATCAGTGGTGCCCTGGCCACTTGCATCAGGAATAGATATGAAGCAAAGGAAAGAAACTTTGACAGAACTCCAGATTTCTGTTCTTTCCTCCTATGTCAGTTTGAGCAAGTGTTATACCATGTGGGGATCCTTGGATGAGCCTTATACCACCATTTGTAGGATATAAGCCTATATAAGGTGTTTGAACAAAGCAAATGGAAGTGTGTTACAACTTGAAATTAAGGTTTAGAACTTGGCTTAAGATTTGTGACAACATATGCAGACACAACAGGCAGCTCCTTTATTTACCACCATATGAGGTTTGCAGGTATATTAACCTTAAGATTGCTCTTTTGGTACTGACAGAAACAAATCACTTACTAATAAGTGCAATTCCCCATTAGCTTTTAACACTAAGCTCTACAGAGAGAAAAGAGAGTTTCTCTTAAAACAATCAAGGAAATTATCATAAGCTTTACTGAATTGATCTTCAGATTTTAAGAACTATGAAGCACAAGTAGTATGTTCTTATTTTCTTTACAGACTTATAGAAAATAATGAGAACACAGGTAAATTTACAACTGAGGTTTTGTTGTCAAGATTCTTTTTCCCTCTTTTGTTTGGTAAAGAAAAAATAAACCACTTAAAAGCATCTTTCAGAGATAAAGTCTTCGCAAATTTGGATTAAATTGAGTGAATTAATTTGATAGGTTGAAATGAGGAAAAAATATCAGAAACATATAAATGTTTTCTTTCCATATTTTCTAGTCAAACCCTGTAGGTTTCTGATTTTAGAATGTTTCCATTCAAAATGCTGCTAAAGCTTTTTTCAAGGAACAAGAATTTTAATGGATTTTGCTTTTGAGCAATTTGAACGCTTTTTCTATTGTGTGGTTTGATCCCTAAGTATATAATTTCCATAACATTGATTCTTTAGATTACATATTATGGCATAGCATTTGTACAACCCTGAGTAGCCAGCAAATTCATGTTTCCTGTGAACCTAATGCAAGAGTAGAATATCCAAAGCTAGTTGCTCTCTCTGGAATTCACTGTTCTCTCAGTGCTTACTCATCGCTACCCAAACGCACTGCAAAACTATAAAGCTGTCCATAGACAGAGCATTGTAATGAGCTTGGGCTCTCTGATGCTACAAATCTGGTGTAATACTTGTGGCATTGCTCCCAGAGCTGGTCCCAAGGCACACTTCTGTGGAAAGAGCCATAAAAATGCACAGGATTGTGGCTTCTAAGAAGACAAAGCCACTTCTTTTACCACTAAGATGGCAGTGCACAAGCTTTTGGGTCCCTGAAGTCCCTCTAGTTAAGAATGTCAAACTCTTTCAGTATTGTAGTTTAGGCCTATTTATAATGGCTACTTCCACCATTACAGCAGCAGGACAGAGACATGTACCAACATAGGCAAAGATGACTACTTTGTGTCAAGGAGCATGGACAGGACTGGATGTCCAGGCCTTTACCTTCAGCCTCTTTCACCTCACTATCTTGCAGGAACTATTTCATATAGGCTCTTTCGCAAAAACTGATGGAGATCTCTATGGATCTTTTTATCTAAGGAAAATAATAAAAGCAATATTCCTGGCAAAGAAAATTAAGATAACTTCTGAGACACCAAAAGGCCTAAACATAATGTTGACACTAAACTCAAATGCAGCTGTAAGCTTCCAAATTTATCTGCTTTCCAATCACAACAATAAAATGCAGGGAGGACCATCACGGGCTTATTAATGCAACATCTTCAGGTCTGAACACAGAGATCACTTCCATGAATCTGACTCACAAAAATGTCCAAGATACAAGAGCTTAGGTTTGTTCAATAGTGATTGACAGAGTGTGAAAACATGGCCAATCCAGGTAGAAAACAAGCTTCTTGTTCATTTAGGCTTCTAGTCTGAACATGTATTTAAGCAAAAAGAAATTAAATATGAGCTCTGTAACTCATAGAACATATATATATAGATATATATAGATACATATATATGTATAAATAAGAAACACACAGCACAGTTAGACAGCAGGATAGCTGTGTTCCTCTCCTGTCCCCTCCAGCAGACCATACTACCATATTCTGGCCAACATATGCAAAATGCTACTGCTTTTCAACCATATCTATTGAGCTTTTATATTCCTTACCTGTTTGACCAGACCCTCTTCTCCTAGAAGCTACAGTACAGTTTGGGTTTTCTTTTCTAGGCACTAGTTCACTTATGAAAATAAAACACAGGATCAATTAAATTTGTGTCTTTCAATACTGTGGTCCATTCTGAAATATTGTACTTACCACAGAGACAGCTCCAAGTCATGAAGAATCTGATCCAGAGTACTAATTTGACACTGTGAAGTGACAACAGATGCTCTGCACTTCTGAGATGCATTTGGGACTCTAATACATATTTAAACGTGCCTTGAAATGTCTGTTCCTTGTAGTAATTCGGTCACTTTTCCAATATAAATTCTGGGTATGTTTTTGTTTCCCTTTTGTATTTACCTTATCCTCTATTCACTAAACTGTGAGCTGAAAACGACAACAGAACCTAAGCAAAAAACAGGCATCAAAGTAATGAAAATATTATTTTTTTAAAGGTCACAATTTCAACAGTATCAAAAAAGCACTAAAAGCACCTTTGGTTTTGGATTCCTTGAGCTCCTCTCTGCTTCCTCCAGACCTCTTATACCAGTTCAAGTGAACACAGAAGGCTTCATTTTCACAGTGTTTCTGTATGCTTCTTTACATTTCCCAGGGCAGAAATTTTCTTACCTTTCTTCACTTTCATAAAAATAGAAGAGTCGAGTACACTCAGAAAAGTGGAGTAAACCCAAGTATTTTAAAATGCATTATTTATAAATACATACAGATTACTTAACCACACAAGTATTTTAAAGAATCAGAGTTTAAAACAACTTAGTGATCCTGGAAAACAAACGAAGTGCCTCTAAATGTGCATGTATCATCGATATTATTGGAAGGAGGGTCCTTCCTCGCTAAGAAAAGGCTAATCCCTAAATACTCTTATGAAACATTTATGAGGGCTTTGAGGTTTTTTGCTGTCAGGTCAGCTGCATAAGGCAGAGGTTGGGAAGAAAGTACAAAAAAACCTGTACACCTTTAATGAACCTTAGACGCATATATAAAGAAGGACAAACAACACAGCATGTTAAGGGAATTCAGGGAAAGGTGAGAAAATGCCCAAAATAAAGCAGCTTAGACATTTGTAAGCTGTGAGTCTATGGAAAAAAAAAATAAGGATAATTAATATTTAAGTTTTTCTACTGTTTTAACCTCTTGACATATCAAAGACCTTCACATTTCATACAACTATTCTAATAACAAACCTCCTAACTTACGTTTAACTATTTCTTTCAGAAAGTGACATTGTCTTGATATGTAGCCATCACGAAATGGGGCCCTTGGTTCCTTTGGTGGCCTGCTCAAAGGATTAAACCCTCTTTGTGAAAAATGTGTAACCTACTTCCAAAAAATGCCTTGGTTCAGACATTTCCCAAACTTTTCATTTTCTCCGTTTTCATGAGGCTGTAGGATTCTTGGTCATCCAGTATTTGGTGCTTGGAAGGTTCTTTGAGGCTTTTAAGTGGCTTCTCAGACCTGTTCTTTTGATATGCTAACCGGGACAGAAAGCTCTTTCAACCTTGATGTCACTCTGGTGGCACCTCTCTGCCCTCCCCGTAATTTCTGGAGTTCAGCATTGACACCAACACATTAAGCAGTTTCCCAGCATCTGCCATGCCACATTTCAAAGTAAAATCACAGCTTTCCTTCACCCAGCTGTTATACACCTAAGGATCTCACCTTCTGCCCTCACATTGTGTTGTTAGCTACTCCTCTTCCTCATCTGCCAAGCTGCAAATTAATCCCAGTCACTGACACAGTTTCCCACTGCATAAACAGAAGATCTGTGTTTCTTACTCTTAAGTGATATTGGATACGTTCAATAAGGTCAAATACAACATAAATGGACTTCTTATAAGCAATATAGATCATTCAGTATCAGCAATTTATTGTCCTTGTTTTATGCTTCTCCAAACAGTGGCACACAAGCATTTTAAGAGCAGAGATTTTATATGAATTTTCAAAACTCTAATGAAAATCCTTAATAACATTTTTAAGTGCTGCTCCCTGCAGAACTTGACTGGAAGCATTTCCATTCAGTGATGGGTCTCCTATGACGGTCTTTCTGAGAACAGGCAGTTCTACTCCATTTATTGTGTTGTATGATACATTACACAGTTCTTAACAAAGCTATTATGACTGGGAAAAGTACCCAAACAAATGAAAGCTCTGTATATTAGAGCACCAAGGGACAAATCCTCTTCTCTCTGAAATCAAGTAGAGCCTGGGAATGTTTTTTGTTGAGAGCAAGAGCTGACACAATCTAAAAAAAATTAAAGCACACCACACTCATAGAGGAAATTAATTTGCAGCAATCAATAGCATCTTTCCCTCTAATTCAAGGTAAAAAAGATCTGAGTAATCTATGCAAAAACTATGTAATCTGAATATTATATGAACAAAATATATTTATCAGAAATATATATATATCAAAATATCACCTGAATCTATGTAACTTGAATAACATCTGAACAAAAATCTATGTAATATGAGTTATATTAGTCAATTGAGAAAGTTTTTAGTGGATTTAACTAAAATGACCATTAGCATTCACAAGTATAGGCAACAAGCCAAGACTGAATAGCAACTTACTTTGAAAAACAAAACAAAGTGAAGGAAATTAAGCCACAATTATTTATTTCTAAGTGTATTACTTTACAGCTGGGATAAATTCGCTCCATGACCATATTAATGGACCATCATGCAAAAAGTATGATATTAGGCTGAAAGTTGATGTTTAAATACAATTGTGCAACAATATACACACAAAAAGACAGAAACAAATAGACCCTCTTCTACCATTTAAAGGAAACATAAATTAAATGAAAACTTCATGAGAAACAATGAAAGTCAATGTGTGGGCCTGAGAAGATAAGACCGCTGCCTGGTCCTTCTCACCATCACTCATCTTAGAAGGTTTTACTGAACAGATGAAGAGGCATAGGAGGCAGCCTTATTTACAACACATTCAATGAAACATAAGGTGCAGTTCAGTGCACCACCTGAAACAGGTGCTCTCTGCTTCTCAGGTGCTATTTGCTGCTCTCTGCTTCTCTAGTGACCTTGGAGGCTCTTCCCTTGTAAGCATCTTCCAAGACATGAGAGGGCCCTGTCTCACAACATGCTGATTCAACATGAACATTCTCCTGATTTCATGGAGCAAAAATAAAACAAATCCTTTGGAGTGTGTTAGCACTCCATTAAAGTAAGAGAAGATGTGGGAGTCACTGTTGTTTCCAATTTATTTCACTATTTAAAAATGACGATGTTAGAGTTGCCCTGGCTCCTTAGCTGCCCTTCTGAATTTGAGCCACAAATCTTGGCAGCACCATATCTACTTTGTGCAAAAATGGATGTGTGAGAAGAAAAGACAGCAATAATCTGGAACTATGTAAGAAAATTCAGTTTTAATCTTATTCTGACTCATTACAGTTAATTGTTGATACCTCCAGCAGTGGGTTACCAAAAAAAAAAAAGTAAACAAGTACATGATCTCTAGTTACATAAAAGTAATACCATTTAAATCCCTTAAGACCCCCCAAGAAACCAACTGGGGATGGCAGACGCAGTCTTTGCCAGACCGCAGCGTACTACAGGCAGCATCTATCACCCAGTGGGGTTTGACTCATGAAAACAATCATGTTAAACAGTCAAGAGAGTCCCCTCACCAGGCATTTTCAAGGATGAAGTGAGCATATGGTCCATGTACTTTGGTAGCCACTATCACACAATGATATTCTGTTCCTTTGGGCTTGAAAAGTAACCCAATAGAAGGAGAGAAATTCTGTCCTATCCTGTAAATCCTCAAACTGCTTATTGCCAGACTGATACTCTTGTCACAACCCCACACAACTGAACTGGGGGTATAATTTATGTGGCAGAGCTACAGCCCCAACAGCTACCACCCATGAGCAGCAGTCCAGCTGAATTCCCTTCACAAAACACAGGGCTGCTGCTGGCAGCTGAAACAAAACCAAACCACTCCAGTGTGTTTTACATGTAAACTCAGAGTAGCTAATACAAAAAACCCAACCAACCAAACAAAACAACAACAAACATAAGTGTGTTTAAGTCTTTTTAGAGCACTCTCTTCTCGAGGAAGCTTCACTTAAAATGCCCAGTTTTATGCTTAGTGAGCTTAACTTGATTAGCAACTACATTAATGTCAATCCAAGGTGAATCCAATCATTTCCAATGAGCCACTTTACTTTGACAGTAAACAGCAGAACTATTTCATAACTGACTTTGCAAAAATAAAAGCATGAGGTGAGGACTTAAATAAATACTTATTTCTTCCTTACATTAAGAAAAATGATACATACAAGTTAGAGCATATTCCCTGGCAAAAAATGTGCATGTCTAAGGTCACAGAGCACAGGATGAAGCCACGGGATAAGCCAAACCCTACAACTTCTCAGAAATAAATTTTCACTGTTCCAACTACTCAAGAACATGTTCCCGAAATTCAGGAAACACACTACTAATTATTTCCTCTAAGGTACTCGGTTCCACTGGATTTCAAAACAAACATGTGAGCAGAGTAAGCTATTCTTCATTGGGGCATTAGGAGTTACTAAAATAGGTACAAGTATCTTAATCAATATACTGCAAGTTAAAGTACATTAAGCAATCACATGTAAGACCATCTGGAAGGAGAGGGTGAGACACACTTAACTAGATATAGGCCATGATATCTGAGCAAGCTACTACTCTCTTTTTGAAGAGAACCCAGTGCTTATTCTAGAGTGCCTCTCTTCTAGCCTAGGACACTGAAACCAGTTTGAGGATTTTCCTATGAAAGGTCTGTTTCTTCTCTTCATTGGCCATCAGGAGAGCGTAGGGAAGTGGTCTTAGTCTCAGGCATGAAGAGTACTGGACACAATATTGTGAGAGAGGAGGCAACAGGCCAGAGAGAGGCATCCTCGGTTGGGTGCTGGGCACTAATAAAAGAGGTGACAAGCCTCTCTGAAAGTATTTTCTCCACCTGTGGATCAGTCTCTCCAACTCCTGATAAAAAACAATCAAATTAATTTCAACTCAAATGACACCTATGTCATAGTTAGTTCTTAAAGGGGCACTTGTTCATGGCTCAAGCATTTTGTAATGACATTCAACATGGCCTAACTTTACATATGTATTGGACTTTCCACCCTCCAGTTTCTCTAGTTCCTTCCTCTCACTGCCATTACTCCAAAGGGAAGGACATCACATAAAAATCTTATGTATAAGAATTCTCCCCACATTTCCATAGAGGACACAAGGGACTTTCTTGCCTTTGGTTGTGCCCATAACTTTTTTCATAAATATTTTGCAATAGTAATTGCTTAACCATATTACGGCACTTGCAGAAGCTTCTCACATTTTATACTACTCCAATATCTTCTTTCATAGTAATAATTTAGGTTCTTGTATATTTGCATGTATGTGCCTCATGCAGCATGTGAGTGAACATGTTAAACATTTTAACTAATGTGACCATTCTTGAGAAGGAAAGGTGGTGTGCTGACCCACCATGGCAACAGCCACTCAACCACAATTACGTCCTGCTGAATAATTTCCACTGAAAAGGGCTCTTTAGAAATCACTAGCCAAAAAGGTCTTTTTGCAGTTTACATTACTCACCACCAGCACAACCAACAGAATAACTGCCTTCTACAGCACTGCAGCTTCCCTGGCTACTGACTAATATTATCTGCAGCACAGGCAAGATCTACACTGCCCACAGCTACATCTGGAAAGGAGATTGCAGAGAAAACAATCACTTGAGAAGCTAATTCTAGCAAATCAGCATTACCACTTATCTTGCACTTGAGCAATATATACTAACAGCAGAGACAGTGAAACCCATACCAAACTCTAGGACCATGAAGATGAAGGATAGGTTTGTCCACTGAATTGTGAATGTGCAAAGTCAGTTTCCCAAAGCACAGTTGCTGTGCTACCTAAAGAGCAGGTAATCTGAATGCTGCAGAGCAGCGCTCCATGTTCCCACAGGTTTCTTAAAAGCAGCTGTACAATGCTTGTAATGTTTCCAGCAAGGACACTTAGTTCACAAGGAAAATTTGCCAGGCTTATTAGCACAGAGGCCTGGGGCAATGAGAGAATAAATGAAAACTTCCAAATACGCACAAGAAAGAGGTAAGCTAAAATTGAAAGCTTGATGGGATTTTTCCCCAGTAAATTCCTACATTTGTCCTCAAGGACAGCATATAAATGTGCACGTTACAGCCCATGCAATCAGACACTCTCACAAGAACTATAAACAATGGAGCTATGAGTCATTATTAGGCTGGAATAGCATTCAGTTCTTTCCCACTGACTCACCATATGGATCATTTGTCTGGTCTTTCACCTTCCCCACTCCCTTCCCTCTCCCAGAGATCATATATGACCCCTTCCCAAAAGTTAGCAGGAGTGTGGTTTGCTTAGCACCTCCCAGCTCTTGCGGGCAGGTGACAAGAGCAGACTGCAGGGCTCCACATCCCGGCGCTGAGCGCACCCGCCTCCAACGCCCCCCGCCAGAGGCTGTCAGCGCCCCGGCTCCCACCGCGCCTCCAGCACTGCGCTCTGACATGACACAAAGCTACCAACCTTAACAACTTCAGCTAATTTTGAGCAAGAGTCAGAAAACCTATTTCTGCCACCTACCAGGACGATAATTTCTTGGAAAGTGAAGGAAGAAATGGGTTTGGATGGTTACGCATCTTAACCCAGTGGCTAGGACAGACTGAGCAATACATCAGTCAAAGCTTTCATCTTTCATTTAAAAGAGAAAGGCAAAGTTAGTTCCTAGCCTTCACAGTTGTAGAAAAAAAAACATGTTGAAGTTTATGACTTCCAAATCTTCAAAGGCAGATTGTAAATATAAGTGCTGACATTTATTGCTTTTAAGCAAATCACATACTGGAGTGTGACTCATGAACATTGGAACTAGCAAGTGCCGAGGCAATCATGTTGAGAATGAGATCATGATGCAGTAGATGTGCAGCATTCTCTTTTCAGTCTATTCACTATCCCTATTCTACAGTAATAAAGCAGAAAGTTTCCTTTCAGTCAACAATAAAGATTTTAATGTGCCTTCCAGTGCCTATGGAAATAATAAAAAGTACATTTCTGCTTCACTGAGAAAGCTTTTGACACATACTTGATCTCATAAAATACTGAAGGGCATGTGACATATTGACATGAATAAGTCAAAAGGCTTCATGGTACTCATAACGGTAAAATTAGGAATGTGCAAAGGCTGAGGTCTTAGATTTTAAAACATTGGAACTCCAATCTTCCTTTTATTGATTGTGAACTGTTTACAAAGGGATGTTCCTGTAGATAGAGGGGTGTAACAAAAGGGGCAAGAAAAGGAAATTACATATTTGTACTGCAGAATTAGTCATGGGCTTACATCTGTTTAATAATTCAGGAGACATTTTGTACACATATCAGGTTGGCTTGAAATTAACTTCTACTTCAGTAAACTCTATGAATAGTGATTTCAAATTGGAATGACATGCACGTATTTTTCTACTGAATAATGGCAGAATATCACTTTCAGTATTCAGAGCCAGTGTTCTGCTGTTCATGATGCAGGACTTGTCAATTATGCAAGCAACAACAATTTAGGTAGCCACAGGAACAGTTGGATAAACAATCAAGCAGATATATTTGTTCAGCTGTCCCTTCTAATATGTACTTACATATTTGCAACATTTTTTTTCCTCAGTTATATTACAAAAGCCTCACCTATATTAAATGTCTCCAGACAGCAAACAAAGTACAATAAATACCACCGAAATTTAGAGTCTGGTACCTTCTTCATGTAGAAACAGATCATTTACAAACATTGAACTAAATTTATCATTTGCTTTAATGTCTTCATGATTCAGGTTGATATTGCATTTCTACTGTCTTTTTTTCCCCCACCAGTCTGACGTGTACAAACAGAATGACCTTATGCTGCCTGCAAGCTGGCAAGTTAGACAATAGGCTGCAAACAACCAAAGAATCAAGCAGATAAGAGTTTGAAAAGGAATTATTATAATAAAGGCTACATTTAAAGGTGGAATCGCAAAAGTTGGTTAATATTGCTACTATGACTTTATAGCATTATGTGTCCCACATGAGCAGCTTGATTTTATTTTGCAGTTAGGACATAAGTTTTTCACACTTGTAGATGAATGTCTGTTTTACACACTGTGGAAGTTGAATGTTACCATAGAGAGCAACTGTTCTGGTGTACCCATCTAGGGGAGGGTGCTAGGCTCAACCAAAATGGACCTCTTGTTGATTGTTCAGCCAACTGCTTACCAGAAACCAGAGAAATGTCTTCCTGTGTTACAAACTATTGGCATGAATATACAATTTTAAAAGTCTCTTAGTTTTTTTCCTATCAATCAAGTATCATACTGATTAAAATGTTGCAAACATTCCTTTAGACAACTACAATTTGCTTTAGAACACAGATGAAAATATGCTTAACTAGGTAGCCAATTCAGTCAAGCTGTAAATTCACATACAGAAAAATGAAAGCAAAAAACAGGAGTACATGTTCCTGTTAATACCAATGTCTTAAGGCATAAAAAGTGAATAAAGAGGATAATTTCCCCTGTCTATGCAAATTTACAGTCTTCGGAACACCTGCAGTGACTTGAATTAAACCACAGCAAGTAGAGACTTCAGGATGACCCACTGAAAAATACCCTAATAATTAAATGTGTGTGCATATATACATTTATATAGGAAATTTACTTATGTGCCTCTGTGTACATAAAAATGAAACGTTTAAACTTCAGTACAGGGAAGGAATGTTGTCTTTCACTATTCTTCTTAACATACAAGAAACTCATTAACCTGTGGCCAGCAAAATTAAAATAAACAATTAATATATGTTCTTAGGTTACAAAATGCAGTAATTGAATTTTATAGAACACAGGCAAGTCAGGGCACACTGCTGGAAATTCTTAATTGCAGCCAATGTCAGCAGATGTTATGGCTGCTACTAGAAATCTCTCTTCAAGCTAATCTGCAAGTTAGAAGCTGTAGCCAAGCCTTAGCTCCATGTTGGAGCTTTTAGGTAAATGTTGCTATCTGGAACCCAACAGTGAACGGTGGAAAACATTCCCAACTCTGACACTGCCCTTGGGCATTTCATACACTTCTGCTCTTTGCATACATTCAAGGCTGCTCCAAGAAGACTGAAGTACTCCTCCCTTGCATCCTTACCATGCTAACAGATTCATCTGTTTATCATTTTATTCAGTTATATAATCAGCATATAAAACAAGCACACTGGATTTTACAATGCCCCAGAGAACCTGCCAACCTAGAGGCTGTTTTCTGACATCCAAGAGGTAAAAGCTACACCTCTGAAGAAAACTTTAGAAGGTTGTTGCAAGCCACGATGAGATACTGAGCAGCTGATCACAGGAATCACTTCCCTCTGCAAAAACATATTCAACATCCCCTCAGCCCGGGATTTTTCTCATTCAGTACCATTACAGTCCTATTTCCCTTCCTCATATGTTGTCACCAGTCACTTTCAGTAGAGAAAATCTCAAAACTTGAAGATGCAGCATTTTAGTTGTTTTCCTTAGTTTCCAGTCATTTCTCCTTGACAGCTTTGCAGTCACAGAATTGCAATACTACAAAAGCAAACATCTGCTGTCAGGCATGCAGCACTATTGCTTGTGTGGATTTCTTCCCAGAAGCTGGGAGGAAATGCTCCTTCTTGTTTAGGCAAAAAAAGTATCAAATGGTTAGGAAATAAGGAGTTAGGAAAAGCTGTATACAAGATTCATGCTTGAGAAACATAAGAGCACAGACTTAGCCACTAAGAAAATTCCACTGGACATGAAGTTAACAATAATTTAAATCTGTTCATTTATGGCAAGTCAGCCATTTTACTGTTGACCTACTTTGTATCAGCAGTAATTTGTCACAGTGCATTCTCCAACCGCTACTGAAAGAAAGGTTGAAACCATACATTAAGAGCATAGTGTCAAAGCAAGTGATGTTAATTATACCCTGCAATTCCTACGTTGATGAAATTGTCACTGCTAACTATTAATACAGCATTTATTGTCTAAGCCCAGCTTGCACTACCAACCCCTGAAAGCCACTGAATTAACATCCTGCTTCTCAATGTTCACATTGGAATGTAAATCTGAAATGTGTAAAAATAATCTCTGCTATTACACCAAGAATGTGTAAATACACATTCCTTTTTAGAAGAACTATTTCTCTCGTTTCACTCTTTAAACTAAAAACAGATTTAATGTTCTTCAGTCAAGTGGCAGCTTTTGCCAGTGTAAACTATTTTCCCTAAAAATTATGCAATCAAGTAGAGGAGACTTCGGAAAATGTAGAGTACTACTTGATTTATAGAAATTCAGAAATAAACTTTACATAGATACATAAAAAAGAAAAACAGCAATGTTCTTCATTGTATTCATTGCTAACCTGCACAATAACAAGAGATCATATTCTCCCAGCATAAATAAGCAAGGTTAATTAGAAGGACACCTTATGCATATTGAGTGTTCATATTCAGCAACACCTGCTTAATTTAGTGACAGAAATGTTTAAAGCAACAGTTTGAACAAATCACTCCTAGAACACTAAGTGGATTCTTTACAGTTTGCACATCAGTAAACTGTTTTGTAAGGTTCTATTGTTGTGGTACAGTTCCCCCTACTTCTAAATCATCTCAAGCTTTTCCTTTACCCATTTAAATTGAAGGCAGTTGAGAGCATACTGGTTTAACAATATTTAGCCTTAAAAATTGTCATCACTAAGCTATGGTACATGGCATACAATTTGACATGATCCAAGAAGAGTAATTTTGTGATGTGTTCATATTCTATAAACTGATCTAATACAAGATACAACAAAAGTGTAAGTCAGTGATGGTATTTTCACATTAGAAAAGTGTCTCATGTTATTTCCAAATTCTCATGTAGATTGATAGAACAAACCAATAATCAGAAAATCCTGTGGCACAATGAGGCCTATCATACAAATTTACCAGAAAGCCTTTGCAGAGTCAGCAGAAAAGCAGAAAGCTAAATCCAGCATTATTAGTAACTGAATGAAAATCCTCTCATCTCTCTTCAAACCTAAGAATGCCACTAAAATCTGCACGAAGAAAAAAATTATGGTAGAAATGGCTGTTTAAGCCAGATGTACATCTCCAGAACAAGTGAGAATAAAGCACACAACACCAAAAAGAACAGAACAGCAGAGCTTCTCACAGGATACTTGTAATACAACTCTCTATAGGAGGAGCATCGTTACTAAACATGAAATACAAAAGTAGTATTGAGTACATAGGATCTGGTACCACACATTAGGACAGTGGGGGAACATGTCAGAAAAAAACCCCAACATTTGCTCACCTGGCATAAACTAGAAAGCAACTGTACACTTTATAAAAAGGCATTCACTGAATTGTCAACAAGTCTTAGAAGATTGGTCCATCATTCTGAGAAGAGCTGTAATATTAGAGCTGCGTACAGCTGAGTCTGCCCTCAGAACATCAACACAACAACAGGGTTATTCAGTGCTTCTCGAGGAAAGTCACCTAATTTAACTAACGTGCACTGGGCGAGCAGGTCTTGAATGTGCTCTCTCATCCCTACTATTTGCATTAAAATAACAGCCTTGCTGGTTTCATAATGGCACCTTAAATGAAATTCAAAAGTGACAAGCATTTAGCTTAGTGTGCTGTTTGTTCTACCTGCAGCAAAACACAGGATTGGCAACAGCCTCCTCTTGGAGACATACTCCATTCTCTCAGGAGTCCTTCTTATGCCCTGCTGCCACAGTATGCTAAGTACTTTGAAAATCAGACAAGGACACATTGTGTGCACATTGGGGTATATTAAATTCTAGCTGGAAGAAGTCCCAGCAACTCAGAGGACACAGGTTGTACCTATTACTAGTTACAGCTGCAGTTAAAAATTATGCCATGAATAAAACCACCTTATCATAAAAGAACTAAAATGTTAACCATCTAAGGGAGCAGGCACACTCTTGGTTCAGTGTCACATGCCAGTCTCATGGGTGAAACACTTGCTGCCTCACAAAGCTATGCTTAATTTATAAAAAAGAAAGGAATGACAGCTGATGCTTTCTTAATGTGCATAGCACACCTCAAAGAACAACCACACAGCTACCCCTCCTGATACTGTTCTTGCTGTGCAGTAGAAAAGACTAGGCAGCACCACGATATACCAGTCAGCTTCATGGAAATTTAATGCAGCTTTACCGGAAGCCAAGCTCAGCGTTTTTCTTCCTACTCAGATACACTTCTGCTGTCTGTGGACATGTAACACACCACAAATGTCTTTGAGTACTCCTACTACTTGAATAAATTTCTTGCTTACAGATTTAACAACTTCAAGTGTCATCTTAAAAGTAATACAATTTTTAAGGTAACAAAATGTGAACCTCAACTTTGGTCCTATACATGCACTATACCTGTATTTTAGAGCAAGCTCATTCTGAAGCTTTGGCAATAAATCTGTTACTGTCAGATTCATACTGAGCAAGGTCTTTGAAGTTCACTGCTTCAGGAGCACTTATGCTTCAACCAGTCTATGCCAGAAAGCCACAGTGCTAGAGAACCCTAGCAATACTTAAAGTGCTTAATATAGACATACATATGCAGATTGTGGTAAAAATCGTGTTTGTAAAGCTGAACTTTCAAAAAAACCCAGGAGAAAACGGGTAAAAAAGGCTGGACAGTTCAGACTTATGTTTTGCTTATATATAATTACCTATATTACAGATCAGGCAACATGAATATGAACTGGAAATACAATACATTACTACTGTCACATTGAAAAGGCTCACAGTTGAGCTCATAGGAGCTGTAACAATGCATGGCAAGTCTGAAGCTCAGTTCTATACATAGCTGACAAGGTTGGTTGGCAAGTAATGATTGCTTTCTTTTCATTCAGAGCATCAGCAGCTGTTCTTGTAACTGGAGTGACCGAGTAGGCCTTTTATTAAACAGTACACAGGAGACAGGGAACAGAAAAGTCTTGAATTTTACTCTAGACCTTTAACAAGTGTAAATAAAGTGGTAAGGAATTTCTCTCAAGTGTAACTAACAGCTGTGCTGTATACAAAGGACATTAGTGTGGTGCTTAAGTGAATCACATCTCCATATCATTCATTAACTATGAATACATGTATAAGTATGGGCTTCTCACTTGACTCAGCCAACCTTTTAAGTTTGGGAAAAAAGATCTACATACCTTTTGTTGAATCCAATCTTAACGATTTCTAAAGTGAAAGTCTTGCATCTGAAGAAAGCAAAAGGCAGCAAGCTGCTCTTAAGGCTAAGGGACACTTGTCCCAGAAACTCTTACTGAGCAGGGAATCCATCAGGGAAGAACTGTGAACTTGTGAGCAAGTAGGTCAAAATGGACATTTAAGTTTGCTATATCCTTCATCAGGAAGCCAAGTAAACTTTAATCCTCTGGATTTATTCAAGTCATCATTGGTGGATGTTATTTCTGTACTTTTTCCTCATATCCTGGAATTACTGGCCCTGGAGTTATTTCCACATTCATTGATTTTTTTAAAAGTTTTAAAGTGACATGTACATCATTGGGTTCCCCTGAGCTTCCCAAGCATATATATATATGAGGTCTTCATTAATCCAGGTCTGTACCAAGTGTTCCCTTGCATCAGGGTGCCATTGATGTTCTTAACTCTTTATAGTACCTATTTTATTTCTACTGTGAGACAAAAATAATTTAACTGATCCTATGTAATCACGACAAGAGATTAATTAAAATGCCAAGATAGGAAACAATTTATTATAGAGAGAAGAAAAATTTCTCATCCAAAATATAGAAATCTGTACAACTTTGCCACAATCAATATACATGAACTGTACAAATTTACACCAGTTCATAATTTACCAAATAAAAGATGACTAACAAAGTTCACAAAATAGATGGTGGTTTGTGGAAAAGACTTTTACCCAATTAAGAACAAGGAAATTACAAACCAGACCTCCACTTTCTAAAAATAAGAAGTTTACTCAGTCTTAGAAAACTACAAGCTAGCAAATGTACAGATAGCTGGCTGGTGCTAACACCACAGTTCAGACAGTGTCTTTATATGGTCTTTTAAAGCCTGTTGCCATGGCAGATTCTGATCACTTGCTACTTTCGATGCCAATGTAAAGAAAGATCTGACCATTTCCCCAGGTCATTCTTACTAGTTTATCTTATGTACATTTATACATATTTGTAAGTGCTAGGCAAAAGTCTGAAAAATAAAATTTCCAGTACTATGGTGTTCTTAAGTCTTGTTACTGAGCTGCCAAAAATGCTAACAATTAATAAATGTAATAGTGCAAATTTGCTCTGCAAGACCTACTGCAGAGAATCACTTTATAAACACAGATTGGGGTTGAAAATTGGTGTAGAAATTAAGTAAGATGCCTTGGAGAAACTGACCCTTCCTAGATCTTCTTACTCCCTCCCTAGCAAGTTGCAATCATTTTGACTCACAGGCTATTAAATCACTGAAAGGTACTGTCCAAACTATGGCACTGTCACTTTAAAGAATACCATTCTAACGTGTGCCAGATCTTCACAGCTGTGACATGGTTTAAATTCCATAATCCATCCCCAGAGGTGCCCACCCAAAGTAAAAACCAAATTTATCCATCCATTTTAAGGTGATCCATCCACAGACTATATCTTAACCTGATACAGTCATCATATTGTAGCTTTTGGAAGGGCTAGTTCTGCCCAAGAGAAGTTCCTCCTTACAGCTTATTCTGCTGTCTACCATTTGCATGTTGGTGTTATTTTGGCTACCTCCTGCTGGTGCAGCTTCATACAGCACACAGATTGAGCCATCCTCTCCAATGCGATAGGACACTTCATACGGGTCAACCCATAGAGTGAGTTCGCTCGGAAGAAGCTGAAACAGTTCCTGACTGCTCAATCCAATCCGCTGTGCTGCCTGTCCAATGAGAGGATCCATTTTATGGTTGATCCGGATACATCGGTAACCTGATCCCTTGCATGGCTTTTCTGGGAACCAGTGGTGTTTATAATGTTCTAAAAAACAAAAAAAACAAATATTATCTTTCTTAGTTGTGTATTCAAAGATACGTGCAGCGATTATTCTTCTTTTGCATATTTCACAACACAAGATGTTAAAAATCTTATTATTTTAGCATCAAGTGACCTGAAAAATCATTACAGGCTTTATTTCTGCTGATGATTTACGTAAGTGCAGTGTCCCTTGGGAAGCACTCACATCCCAAGTTACTGTTTTGTGCTACTGTATACAGAGAACAATGTCCGCCATCTGAAAGGAGTGAAATGCAATCTCCAGGCATTCACAAACAAAAATACAAAAATGATTACAAACATAGCAGAAAAACTCAAGGGCTTCAAAACTTCACAAACCAGAAAGGAAAAAAAACACCTTGCCAGCATCTTCTTGTGATCATGCCCTTGCTTACCTCCTCACACTCTGAGAACACCCAAAAATAACTAGGGAATGAGTTGGGCAGCATTTACCGACTGACTCAAACTGTATTTCACCACTGCTCTTCCCAGTTTTCCATGGCGAGAAACCAAGGGGTTCACTTACCTCAGGAGTTTTATCCCACCCAAAACCCCATTGGTCTGAGCCTACCTGTAACCACTATAAAGCTCACTGAAACATAGGCTCGGGATTACAAAACCCACAGAGCAGCAAAGAAACCGCTCGGTATTTTTTCCCGACCGGGACTGTCGGGCCGCTAAGGGACGCTTCCAGAAAAAAAAGAAATTGACCTCCATCGTCCACCGAGGAATTCTACTTGACCCCCCAAAAAAACAACTTCAGAGCTTCTGGAAACAGGTCGGTTTAAGCCCTTGGAGAGGAGCTCAAGGCCGGGGCTGCTCGAAAGCTTTGTCTAAGGAGCCAAGGAGTGTGCGGGGGGCGGGGGGGAGCTGCCTGCGCGACGCCCGAGCCCCTTTTGTTTCCAGCCCGCTCCTGCCTCCGCACCACCGAGGGTGTCCGCAAGGGCCGAGCCACGGCCGCCGAGCCCCGCTCGGCCCCCACATCACCCCTGCGGCGACTCCAGCCCATCGGAGAGGCCGAGCCTCCCCTCTTCCCCCTCCATCCCCCCGAGGGGCGCGGTGCCTTCCCCGCCGGGCTCGCCCGGGCAGGCGGCCGAGGGTGGGGAGCGGCTCCGGCCGCGCCCGCGCCGCCCTCACCTGCCAGCAGCTCCTGCAGGCACTGGCTGAAGGTCTGCAGCTGCCGCTCGTTCATCAGCCCCTTGGTCCGCAGGAACTTGGAGATGAAGCCCACGGCCGCGGCGATCTCACGTATCATGCTGGCCCGCGTGTACAGGGCGGGATGCATGGAGGCGGCGGCGGGCGGCAGCCAGCGCTCCGGGGCGGCCGGTGCTGGGGCGGGACGGGCCGGGCTGCGGGGCGAGCGGCGCGGCGAGGGACGGACGCGGGGGCGGCTTTAACTGGGCGCAGAGCAGGCGGCAGAGCGCAGATCACATCCCGGGGGCGGCAGCCTCCGCCTCCTCTTCCTGCGGCAGGGGGGCGGCAGCAGCAGCGGCGGCCGCGGCAGCGCTCCCCGCATTTCCTGCGGCGAGGGGCGAAGGGAGCCGCTGCCTCCCCGCTGCCTCTTATAGCCGCCGTCGGCCGGAAGTGGCGTCAGGCCGCCGGGGGCGCGTCGCCGCCAATCACGCGATCGCACCATCGTGACGAAGGGGCGGGGCGGGGCCGGCGGGCGGGTGACGTAATCGGCTGTAAACAAATAGAGTCGGGGGCGCGCGCGGGCGGCGCTGCGGGAGCCGCGTGGGACGGGCGCGCGCCGGTCCGGCCCCGTCCGCAGCCCCGAACTGCGCGAGCGCGCGGGCCCCCCTCGCGCGCGGCCCCGCGCTGTGTCCGGGCAGAGGGGGCCACGTCAGCGGCGGGGGCGGCGGCGCCGCGGGCGGGGGGAGGCGCCGCGGGCTGCGGGAGCGACAGCGCGGCGGGGACGCGCCTGCGGGGCTGCGCTGCCGCGGGTCCCTGCTCTGCCACCTCAGCACGCGAGGGCGGCGGCAACAGGACGTGGGTGCTCCCACACCCGTGTTTGGTTGTCGGCGCAGACAGCGGGGGTGGTGTGTCCGTGCCCCCGTCCATCTCTCGCGGCGGCCAGGGGGGTTCCCGGGCGAGCACCCGGTGCTCAGGGGCTCCACAGCCCGGACGTGGCGTCTCCCTCACGTTTGTGAATCACGGTGTTCAGACCATGCCCGCATCGGGCTCTCCGCCAGGGCACCCCGTCCCTGGGAAGCGCAAAGTGAAGGCCGCGCTCGTCAGTGGAGCAAGTGCCTTCCGACAGGGCACGGGCCAAACCTCAGCCCTGGCCCTTTGCTGACACCTCAGAAGTACAACATCTGGCCTTTACACGCCTCTCGAGCTCACTGCTCTAACAGCATGTTCTCCCTTCAGACTGCACTGTTATCCCGGGTTTGCGATGCTTGCTTGCAAAGGGAAAAGCCTCTGGGTGGACAGGAGGGCTGATGTATCAGCTAGTGACTGCCAAGAAGTGTATGAATCTTAGACCTCCCAGTGCTGTTTCCCTTTTTTCCAAAACCAAAGGGGAGATGAAAGAAGCAGCAGAAGTATTTTTTCTTTTTCTTTTTTTTTTTTTAATTAAAAACACAAAACTGTAGCTCCGAAAGAAAGCTCATTCTTTCCCAAGGGCATGTGATCCTCCCGCCATGCAAAGCTGCAGATGAAATACAGCCTGATGCTGCTATTGCATGTATGATTCTTTCAGCCAAAGACCAGAAGTTCACTGAATAAAGGCACACATAACACACGACTTTTTTTTAGTTAAAATAATTCAGTAATGAAATATATAAAAATACAGATGTGAAATAATTTGACTACAAGATGGAAGTACACTTTTTTTACTTATCTGGCGTGAGAGTTGTAACCGTATAGTGCTTTTGGTCTTTTCTCTGCACACAGGATCTATTCTATCTTAGGCTGCTGGCCTCAAGGGATTCTTTCTGTGACACTACACACAAGGGAGATCCTCACAACACCCTCAAAGGATAATCCTGAGTGGTTAAACGCACAGCATTACTGCATACCAAAAATCTTGGTTGGGGTTTTAGAGCACAGTCTCATCTATTTTCCCCCCTCTCTAACTTCTGAGTATTACAGTAGTGATCATGAGCTGTCTCCCTGTCCTATGAGAAGGGAAGAGCTGCCAACCTGGCCTGTCCTCTTGCTGCTCCTTAAGTGCCAGACATCCTTTCTTCTCAGTGTTTCTGCAGCATATCTGAGGTATATCCAGAGCTACTATTTCTGCTGTATCCATAGGTTTGTGTTGTTCTCTTTCAGACCTTAAAGCAGCAGAAGCTTCTCTCCCCATTCGCAGCAAGGTCCACCATCCTACTGGAACCTATCACTTATCTTGTGCAAAAGCAATGTTAGAGTATCACAATTACAGCAAAATACCTACTGGGAATACTTCAAAAAGCAACAAAAACAGTGTAATGTGTGCTACCTTCGCTTGGACTTGAGCTTTATTATCTGGTCCACCTTCTCATCAATCCTACTTAGTTCCAGCCAGAATCAAATGTTCGGGAGTTTTAGGAACTCCTGAGCAGATAAGTGATTTTACTTAGTAGCACCCCAAAACATGAAGTTTAAAAAGCTCTCCCCAGCCATAACTGCTGTGGAGGGGGAGGCTCTTCAGATTTGTTCATCCCCCTTGAACTGTGCTTTTAAGAACATAATGTGGCCACATGCACCTCATGCCACTCTCATTTTATCTTTTTTTTTTTTTTTAATCTTTCTAGACCTTCAAAGTTTCCCTCAAATCTCTTGCAAAGTCAATAAATTCTGAACTCTTTAGCAACAAAGAAGTTTTCATAGTTACAATGATTCCAAATAGTTACAGCATGTATAAAAAGAGGGTCTTTCCTATGGAAAGGGTAAATGGCTGTGCATACAGCTCCAGTCTACTGGTCAGGAAAGAACTACCTTGGTTTTCATTGCTTGCAGCTAGCAAGCTGTTCAAGTGTAACTTTGAGGCCAAGGCTCTATCGAATCCTGCCAGCAGGACCTCATCCCTACCTATGGGAGGGAACAAGGTAACTGGAACTGCTGATACAGAGAACTGTCTCATTTTCCCAGTCTAGGCAAGTCTGCTTCCATCTCAGTACTGTGGTGGGATAGCAAAGAAGCTGCCTTTTCCATTCTCTGAAATGCTCATCTTCATAGTATGCAGGCTCTTATCGATGAGGAAGACTTTGGCATATCATTCACAAGATCAGGGAAAAATTAACTTTCCTTGATAGGTCTTCAGTGGAGAGCATCACAGAATCTGGCCATACCTTAGCCTGTTGTTGGTACCTTAGATTTCTGCCAGTATGCCAGTGTGGTTCACTGGCCTGTTAATGTTGCTCTGAACTTCTTTGTCACCTGTACATTTTGAGATATATGAAGTGGCTCATTTTCTTTCTCAGGCCAGGCCCCAGCTGTCTCCTCCTGTCTCTGTAGCTTCAGACACGGAGGAGGCAGTTTGCCTGGTTAATAGTGCAAGTTACTCACTGATACCTTAATGACAGGGTGCTGAAGAAGATAAATGTAAACATTTAACAACTGCTTCATTCAGCCCATCTGATACTTTGAATGGAGCAGAGGCTCTAGGGAGAGAAAATAAAGAGTATGTGATCATGTAATTAAAGACTGGATCATAATGGAGTGGATATGCACAGAAGGGTTGAATTAAGGTTGTACTGGCAACATAACTTCTGATATTTCCTAACTTTTAAGCAAAACAATGCAACTTTTACAACATTTCTCTCATGTAGTTTTGCAGGAACTGTTTCTTGCTATTGGTTTGCAGAGAGCCTAGCACTTTATGAGTTCTGTCATAATGGAAATAAGTAATAGAAATATACTTTGATCTATGCCACACACACACATACACACCCTGCAACTATTGCAACATGCTCTTTTCTCGGCTTTTTCCTGAAGGAGGCTACCAAGTGTTCTCTGTAGTAAGTGGGAATATTGAAGAGTTCAAAGAAGACGAAATAGAACTACTTGATTTTTAAAAAATTTGTTCTGGTCTTAGTGTCTGAATTAGCGGTCATATGGCAGTCCTTGGGAAGACTTTGGCTGCACATCTTGAATTTGGACAGAGACAGCAGCAACTAGCCCCCATCACTGCAGGGTGAGTGCCCTTATCTACCTCTCAAGGCATATGTTGGCCCTAAGGGGGGATTTTTCTATATAACCTTGAGAGCAGGGTGTCATTCCTATTGAGTTGCCACAAGAAATGGTTGGACTGCAGCTCAAGCTCAAACCTGGGCTCAGAAATGTCTTATGGATCCAGCCTACTTGCAAAGCAGCACTCTGCAGTAAGACAAGGAGAAGAGCTTTTCAACTCTGATTATGAACCTTTCTCTCAACCCAGCTTTGCAACCTGAACGTAACTGCAGTGTTGCAGCAATGAGTGTTTCATCCTGAAAAAGTGTGGGGGGGAAGAAGTCAGTCAGAAGGAATCTCACATTTGCTAGGATAAGATAGACTGGTATGAGTCAGAGAAAGGGCAAAAGTCTGATTTGTGATCATACTGGGAACCCCCCTCTCCCTTCAACATGCCCACGGTTACACATGAAAACATACGTATGCATTCTGCATTTGTAAACTGGTTTATCAGGCAGTGAATTCCTCAAAGCATTTCTCATGCAAGTAGAGTCCTGTTTAAGCAAGTGAGATAAGTCCTATATACCAAAGTCCCATTCTGCACTCCAGCAATTATTTTACAAACATTTCTCCTACTGCAGGAAGCTTATGAGGGGCAAGGGGAAAATGTCAGCATTGGTTATAACTATTGCACTTTCATTTCAGGAAAACCAGCTCATGACATCCTAAAATGACAAAACTGCTGCAATTACTTCATACAGAAAAAGGTTTGCTCTGGGAGGGATAAGTTTGATTTCAAAGGGGCCACTCACTAAGAAGATACTCCTTGTAGCATGATCCTCAGATGGCAGTGTTGCCTAAAATTGAAGAACAAAAACCTATAAATATATGAAATCCTAAAGTAACAGCAGAAAACAGAATCTGTCCAGGACAGGTTCAACAGAAAACTTTTCCTACACTATTGCTTTGACTTCAGCAAACAACATGTGTCAGCATGCACAGGTAGAAGATGAAAAGCAAATTGAGAACTTAGTATTCTGATTTCCTTATAAAACTATTTTTTTCATGGGATAATAGCAGGTATGCCAGCACATGGGGCACTTGTTTTTAATAAAACAATCGTAGTTTGGATCCAGTAAAACCAAAACTTTAAGAAGACAATAGAAACAGATTATATGCAAACTTAACATTAGTGAGAGCTCCTACACAGTGTCATACATTACAACACCGCATCATACATAACCATTATTACATATCCATTTTGTCCTGGTTTACACAAAAATTCTGGTATCCACCTTTGCTTTTCTCCAAACATGCTTTTTTGGGTTTTGGTGTTTTGCCTGCTTTAAAGAAACTGAACTGCTTGTGATTAATGACTCAAACATTTGACCACCTGCAGTGACCATTCAGGTGTTGTAAGAGACTGGACTGTGAGTGCTGATGATTCAATCAGCAGTGTGCTTTGATAACCATGTGCAGAGTGGCCACCCAGTCCAGGGGCTGAAGGTGTGCACATCCAGCACCTCAGGCTACAAGCTGGGTGTTAAACGATATAAGGAAAGAGGCAAATCCTGAAGGTCGGGTAGTGTTTCTTTTTCCTTACACAGGTGACTCGGCTGTGATAACAACCCAGAACACGCACACCTGGCATGAAGGGATTAATTTCTTGTTGATGATCCATAATGGGCCATAATGGACTCAGCTGCACTGGCGCTGAGATCAACTGCAATATCTTAGAAGGTGTCAGGTACTCCTGATGTATCCAGTTACTCAGAGTATTGCATCATCCAGCGTAAAACTCCCCGTCCCAGGGGAGGTACCAGAGCCGTTCCCACCTGAACCTGACCATATATAACTCTGAGTTGTGGGGCTTCCATCACCACCCAGGGCTTCTACCACCACCTTGAAGGATCCAGACTGCGACCTGACCAACAAACATCAACACTGCAATAACCAGGTGTCATTGCTGGGTCCAACAGGTATGTTGTGGATCCCTCCAGTCACCTGGGGCCTCTGCAGCCCTGCTTCAACTGCCTGTACCAGCATCCCAGCCTCACTCAAGAACTACAGAAATGTCTACTGCTATCAAATCCCAGCTATCCAGCATTTCCTGCCTATGATGACTCTGCCAGGTTTTCCAGACATGGGAGAGGCAAGCCATATAGAAGGGCAACCATCTTGTCTATGTGCTGTGGCCAGCTGGGGAAGGCTGAGCCACCATCTCAATTCAGCCCAGTGGGCAGGGCTTGGGAAGTTTCTCCTCATTGAGTGGTGTAACCCAGTTTTATCAGTATTGTTATTAGCATTTCTTCTTAGTAAAGAGTTATTTTTTCACTTACATCTGGGTATATTTGGTCTCTCTCTGTATTGGAGAAACCAGGGGTATTGACTCTGAGAGATGAGACTTCTGTCTGAGGTTTCTGCCCCTCCAAGTTGTCTCAAACCAAGACACATTTTTTCATTTGCATGCACTTTGGAATGAAACAGGAGAGACTAACACAGATGAGATAAACAATCAGCCATTGTAATCCTGAATGGGAGTTATTAACAATAAAATTAAAGTGAAAATAGCTTGTAAGTGAAAAGAATGATTTTACCATTTGTTATGATACTCTGCAATCAGATGATGTCATCTCAAATTCCAAATTTTATCCTTTCCTGTAGTTTTTCTTATTAAAGCTGGGATAGGAGACATGATAAAGAGGTTTATAATTCTTTGCTTCTCAGAGTGTTGTTTTTTTCTGGCCTGCAGTATAGCTTTAAGAAGAACTGAAATAGCTTCAGAACACCCTTGTCCATAGTGGCTGTATATGGGCTCTTGCACTGTCTGGTGACACAGCAGCCTGTGTCAGTCAGCATGGGGTTGTCAGTCATCCTGTGGCTGTGCAAAGGAAAACCCAAGAAATCTACTGATATTTTTATAACAGTATTTCCTGACTGTTGGTATTAAAACTGTGACTGTCTGCAGATTTTAGTTGCAAATTTCATTAGAATACTTAAAGATTTTAAGAAATTAATATATTGCTCCTGCAAGTATTTTTTTTTCCTTAGTCTTTGCACCTTATGTACTTTGATTTATGATGTGGTTAAAAATCTAGACACATTTTTAAAAAACCTTTTTCAAAATCATCTGGGAAAAAACCTTTCATTTACTTTTCCAGTGATATCATTAAAATGTCTTAAGATTTGTGATTTGAATACCAGATAGACTTTGAAATGGATGGCTCCTTTGGAATAATTTTCAAATACTAGCTACAAACCTTCACCAAATCTGCCTATCTCAAAAATGCCTCAAAATAGCAAAACATGAAGATGTTGTAATGGTAATGCTGAGGATTTTAGGCTAGGCCTGCACAGACAACAAAGGAGATTATCTACTATTCGCTTACGAAGACAGAAAAAAAAGTAAAACAGTGATTATAATATTTAGTTAGACTTATGCACCTGCCTCACTACAGTCATAACATTCCTTCTCCAGGGTTGGTCATGGGTTTTTTTTGGCTATAAATCAGATGTCTTTGCATATGTTTCATTTAGTGCAGGATCTGGCTTTGGAGGTCAAATTATTTCGTTTAGCTGCTTTTTTATCCTTTCATTGTGGTCTGTCTATCTAAATCCTGCATATCAATGCAATGAATACACTGCTGTGAAAACAGGCACTTATCTTCTTTTTTTCTTCATTTTTCCTAGCCAACACTTGCCACAACTTATTTTCTTTCCCATTGTCATTTGTAGTCATGGCACTGCTCCTGTTACCGCTTTTTCTTCTCCTTGCAATGGTATTAACATTTTAATCAGTCTCAGACAGAATTCTTGGGACAAAATTAATATAATTAGTTCTCTAGGACAGATTTGGCAGGCTGAGGGAACATCACATTGAGAATCTGTGTATTACCCTTCTTTGAGTAGTGACAAATTTTCTTTATAAAATCAGGTAGAAAAAAAAAATTTAAATCACAGATACACAGCTCTTACTTGGTTGTGTAGCCGTACATACAGTGCTGTTCAACTGTATTTATGTGTGAGCACTTCAATCATGTTTGTGTGAAAATGTAGTCATTCATCCCTTTAACGGGATTGTATTGCATGTCGCATGCCTAAAATTAAGCTGTTTGGACGGTCCCTGTGCAACTTGAATTCTTTCCCCAGAAGGGATGAAGAAACCTGAAAACTCAATAACTTACTTTACTAAATTCACTCATGTGAGTAATGTAACTGACAGTGATGAGATTATCTATATAATTGCAAATGAACAGGGTTGTTATTTTGGAACACATAACCCAAGACTTTGAATATCAGAGCTCCCACTGTTTTTTCCTCTCCTTTCTGAGAGATGTGCCATAAACTGAAGAATCTGCTTTGTCCTAGACTGTCTTTAAACTGACTACTCTTAAAAAAAAAAAAAGGAAAAAAAAATCCGGTTTTTAATGGTAAAATTTTTTACAGAAAATAAGAACTATCTAACTGTTTATACAAGTGTTTTATACGAGCATGCTTGTTAACAGCAGAAAAACAGGGAGATGGGCCTAAATACAAAGAATTTTACCCATTTTTTAAAGGACATCAGAAAAGACAACTGAATTAGAAACAAAAGTCTTGACAGCAGACGTATACACCTTTATAAAATTAGGCTATCCATTCTGACTTAAATTAACTAGATGTCTCAATCAGGCTGTGATTCAAAACAAAAAGTACATAGATTTTTAATTTTGAAAAAGAACTAGAGATCCATAGCATTTACAAATCTATAAAAACCCAGCCTTGTGATCTAGGTTTTTTCACTTTATGCTTCCAACAGCACCTTCAGTCACCATTTTTCCCCCCATGTTTGTCTTTGATGTATTTTCAGAGACAGAGGAACAAAAGCTGCTTGATACCTCTCTTACAATAGAAAGGAGATGTGCCTGGCTGTGTGGGAGGAGCTGCTCAATTCTTTCATGTAGGACTGGGTACACATTCTTCAAGCTGCATTAAGTGTTCCTGGGAGCAGGGAACAGAGTGTTCCAGCAGGATCTAACATACACAGGCCAAAGATAGAAAGCCATTTTCTTCACAACTAATGCAATGCATTAATACAATATCCTGAGCCCGCAGACAATGAACCTACTGTTTCAGAACTTTTTCATTTCTTTTTCACATCTTATTCACTTTTTAGTTATTTAACGGAAACCGACCGTGGGGGAACAGCTTCTCAGAGAATGGAGGTGAAACCAAAAAGCCTTTATTCAATGGAGGAATCGACCTTTAAGGGGTTGATTAGGGGAGGGTATTGGAACGGGGTGAAACCTTAGGAGGGATTGAGTGAACAGGGACGTTGCTAACTGTTATACATCCAATGACAGGAGATCTGAGGGGAGGGCTCAGGAACTTGGTTATGATACATCCAGGGGAGGGGCAAACTGGATAACTGATAACCCAAGTAACAAATGGGGAAACACCTGTAACTGACAAATAGAGGCTACGAAATCAAGGCTGGATGCGCGGAAGAGATGGGTGCACTTCCATCGGACTGCCAGTTGTGCGGGGCGGGGGAGGCATCCCCGGAGGTGCGGCTCCCGCCTGGACCCACCAGCAGGCTCCGGATGCCGCGGTGATGCTATGTCGGTCGTGGCCCATCCTGCCCCACCACCTGCACTGCCTGCGCTGGCACTGCCGCACTCCCCAGCAGTGGTGGAGGGGCCACAGCGTTGTCGCTGGGTGGTGGCGGTGGCTGCAGCCTGTTGTGGCAGTGGCGGGAGTCGCGCGGGCCCAGGTGGGACTGATCCAGCCCAGGAGAGATGGCATCCGGCACCTCCCGGTGCCGAGGCTCATTAGGAGAAACTGCAGGGGAACACACGGGCGGGGAAGGAACATGGGGGGATGCAGGAACTGCACAGGGGAATACAGAACCTTTTTGAACTCAAACGCATACAGAGAAAAACGCATTCATTATAAACTCCAGCAATAAATCCTGCATGTGCAGCCGGTCAGGTCGTCGGGGGTGCATTTCAGTGTTTCCCCACAGTTATTTAAGAGGACTCTCTTTTCAAATATTCACTGCTTTGTGAAAGCCTACTTATAAAAAAATATGTAAGAGATACAGCAGTTGCATAAACCAGCTCTTGAGGAAATTCATAAAATGTCTTTGCAGCCACATTTGCCTCCCTTTGGATTTTGTGTCCCACAACTCAACTAGCAGTAAGTAGAGAGGGAACAATTAGAAATTCATTTGAGATAATGGGAGAAGGGAGACCTACAGTCATGTGCATCTACACTATAGAACAGGAACATGGTACTGTGCTCCACCAGAAGTGAGCGGAATCCCACCAGCTGTTTCAGCCCTAGTCTGGTGCCACATCATTGCACCTTGCTCAGGCCCCAGAACTGTACTACCAAGAAACCAGTGTGTGCAAGGTCAAGGCAGGGAATGTCTGCAACACATTCCTTTAACCGTGTAGACATGCCTTTATTGTTTCCACTCAGTTTTGTTACCCTGGAGCTGTAGGGTATTTCCTGCAGAGTCATCTCCTCCCACTGGCTCAGACCTTCAGTCTCACCTACCAGGCAGCATGGTTTCAGTAGAACTGTGTCATAGCTGGTGATGCCAGTAGCCAAACACTTCTGTTTCGCATAAGATTCAAAAAGCAAAACCCAACAACAACAAAAAACTTCCAATTCTGCCCCAGAGTTTCCAGATCTGTTCAAAGCTACCTTCAATTGTGGATACATAGCACCTGGATTCTCTATATTGATATCACAGTATAAAGATACTAGGGATATCTAGGAGTGATCATAAGAGAGTTTCTTCAGTTGCTGCAGTCCTAGAGGAAATTATCTGGCCATTAATTATGCAATTTCCTACTTTGTATCAAAGGCAAATTCAATAGTTTATATAAAGATGGCTTAGTAATAGCAGGTATTTCCTGTAGACTGGTCATATTTTTTGTTCTTAAGGTGGAACGTACAGTAAGAAACGATTATTGAAATCGGCATTTTTCATGTATATGTTTTAAATTACTAGACTACTTCAGTCATTTCAACACAAAACAGACAGTCTTAGAAGGATGAACCAAATGATACTTCTCTGCTTTGTTGATTTAAACTCAATATTTCAGCCAATGGCCAAAAGTACAACAAGGATAAACTTCAGTTGCTTCAGATTTGAAGAGAAGAGTAATTGCAACCCTCAGCCTAATACAACAACTGTGAGGGCTCAATAGCTTGAGGCCCTTTGATGTTATGAAGAATCCCACTTTCTTGGGGTGAAGATGGAACTTTTACCTTTTGCTGGGTTGGAGTACATTAGATAACTGTGGATGTCATTTCATTTTTAATCTAACAATCTCAGATCTCTGACTCTGTGTTTGTAAATGCCAGAAACTTGCTTTACTTTCCCCACTCTAGCTATAAAACAGTTATGTTGACCACAGAAATGTCCATTTCATCAGTGAAGGTTTTAGAACAAAGGCAACTGCAGTTTTACTATTCACAATAAAGGTAAACACCCGTCTTTGTGAAGACAGATGAATAAAAGATTACCTGCAGCAAATAGAGGTATGAATCGTCACATAAAAATGCAGTAGTGTTGCTCATTAATTCCAAAGATTGGAGACCAAGCAGTTGTTTAATGGAGGGTGGAGGAGAATTTTGCATGCACTCATTTCTGAAGCAAATGAAACAAAGGTAGTGAAATACTTTTGTTTTATAACTGCCATGAGTCCTTTTCAAGTATTTTTATAGTTATCATTATTAACTTCTTCATTCCTTATATATCAGTTGCACTAACTCCTTGAAAAGAACGTGACCAGCCTATTTATCCGTATCTTTCTCTTTTAGAAGCATGAGGTCAACACATTGTTTTGTGCTAATGTCAGCTGTTTGCTGGTGTGTACACTTCCCAAATCCAACATGCTTTCCTCTGATATCAGTGGAGTTTTGCAGTGGGATTCTGTGAAAAGAGGGCAAAGTTTTACAAGATTTTTCACCGTGATGAATGATTTAGGAATCTTGCCTTTTAAATTTACTAAGCCAATTTTCTTTCACCTGGAAGCTTTTGACCTATTGACTTACATTCATACTTGGGTATTTTTTTTCAGTGTTAGTTTTAAATGCATTAAAATGTTGGGAAATAGATGAGTCCCTTCTTGCCTGTAGCAGAAAATTAGATCAAGAGTTATGGAGAGGCAGAGTCCAGAGATGATTGTTAGGAGCTGTATCTTCTCAGTGGTCCTTTTCCAAGTAGCTCTAAGTCCTGTGACTGGAGAACATTTGTTAATCCCATGCACATGACAAATGAGTTTAAAAGCTATCAGAGTTATTGGAATACTGAAGGAATTTAGGCCTATACATCATTGTGAGAGCAATTATTTTTATTTCTAGGATGGTTGAATGAACTGTTTCTTCCTTGCAAATCACGCAACACAAACAGCAAGGAATATCATCTCTGTGCTGATTTGAATTGTTTGAACCCCTCTACTAATGCTAAAAGAACTAAAACCCTTTTAAAAATTGATGCCAAAATAGTTAAAGTTTTGAACAATATGACTTTTATAAAACCCAATAAATGTTAATTTTTGAAACAGATTAACATATGGATTATAGCACCAATAAAAAAACACTTCAACAAACACTTTCCTCAATAATTCCTTTGCAATTTAGATGCAAACAGAGTATTAAATTCTAAAGAAGTTTGAAAATGTTTTCAGTTATCAAAGTTTAAAGTTTTACTATCAAATTGTGATCATTCTGTTAACACAAATAATCCTGTTTCTTAAGAGGACTAAATCCGTTCCTACTTTCAGTTTCATATGCACAGGTAGTACTTTCAAGAAAGTCAAGTATGTCCCATGATAAAAATAAAATTTACATACTCTTCAACTTACCAAGACTGGAAGCAAAGACAATGTATAACTGCAGGTAGTGAAGCATTTCAAATTTATTTAGGTATGTCATTTGTACATCCCAGAGCACATAAAAGATGGGTAATTGGTTTTACATCCACTCAGCAAAGCCTTTTTCAAAAAGAAAAGAAAAATAAAGTTAGCCTTTTCCTCCTTTCAGATTCTTGCATGCTCTCCTATAGGCATTCTGCTGGGCCCCAACTCTGTCTCCCCTCCAGAAGTGAGGGGACATTGGTCTGAAAACCAAGGCCCCTGGCCCCACCACTTCTGGGAGAGCTTCAGAGGGCTTAGGTAACACAAACTTCATCCACAGGCATGTACAGGGGAAAAACCTGTTCCTGTAAGATGCCCGTTTAACCCCTAGCTAACTAACACTGCTTTAGCCTGTTCTTTTCCTTGCCCAGGGTTAAAACACATGGCCCTGTCCACACAGTAGCTGTGCTCATATGCTGTGGCCCAAGAGAAGCAAATCTACCTACTGAGTGAAACTTCTGTTGCTGAGGACCAAAAACTCAAAATGAACAGCTTCTGGTCCCTGGGCTGTATGTGACCCCCTCTATCCTGGTCCTTGGGCAGCATGTGCTTTAGTGAATGGAGCACATTATGTGCATGGTCCTTCATAAGGATGGTGTTCATCAGGCTACTTACGCCTCGTGATCACAGACAAAGGCATGTGTCTGCAGTGGTACAAGTGAGGTCCAAGTGTACAGTGCACTGTGGAGAGCCCCATGACTGATGGGAAGAGGGATGTTGGTCACCTCAGAGTCTTTTCACTGCTTGCTTGTGACAGCTACACTACTGGTGCAATGGAGGATCTGGGCTCTTAGCAGCAATCAGGTTCCCCTTGCAGCTGATAATGTGGCTGTCTAAATATATCCGTGATTAGGCCTACCCTGCATAGATTAAAGTCACAGCTCTATATCTCCTCACTGAGGCACAGCAGTTGGACTGATGACAGCATAAACATGAACTTTGTGACCCATTTTATTCAAACTGTTTTTTACAGCATGTTTAAATATACTGGGTCGCTGCCTGTAATAGTGGATCACAACAAATGTAATCCCTTCTCCAAGCATGGCTTCCTCAAACTCTGTAAATGGCACTAGAGTGGAGCAGGCTACATGATTAGGAGGTTGTTGTCCCTTTAATGTTTCAGATCTCTAGGTGTTCCACCTTGTATTTTTAACAACAACAACCACCACCAAACCCCAAACAAAAAAAAAAAACAAAACCACAAACAAAAAACCCAAACAACAAACAAAACAACAAACCCAAACAAAAAAACACACTAAAAAAGCCTAACAAAACCCCCCCCCAGACTTTAGAATTTGTGTATAAAGTATCAACTAAAGATTAAGCAAAGCTCAAATTCAAGCATTTCATTTTATCACCACAATAACAATGATGCATAAGATACCCTTTTATAATGCCACCTCTTCTTCTACAGGGGCCTCTTATCTGTCTTACACAGTTCAGGGGACAGAGATTGATCCTGTGATGCTGAACAAGCTGTTCTAATTGCTTGTCTGTCCAGAGCTGAATTTAAGGCATTTTTGCCTTGACAAACAGGAATATCTTTTCTCTCCCTCAGAAATCCCCAATATAATTATAGAGGATTCAATTCTTTATGTATTTTTCCCTAGGCAATGACCTGCTTTGCTTGCATGGCAAAATCAACTGCAATTTAATCATCCAGCAGATAACAAAGTTGCCTTATCTTTTTTGAATAAATACAACCAGGAATTAAAAAAAAAAAAAAAAAAAAAACCAAACCAACCTTACTCCTTTAATTGTTCATAATTTTAGCATGAAGAAGTTACATAGAGGGGAGCCTTGAAACTTCTTCCATGTTCATACCCTTTAATTCAATTAAGGCCCTAAGCTAAAGCAAAGAGCTGGCAAGAGTCTGATGCTATTGCTACTGATAATGTAACTGCAGAAAAAAAATAATGGCACATAAACAATTCAAGTAGCCTTTCTATTAAAAGTTTCTCCTTCTGAAGCATGTTAGTTTGCCTAAGAGATGACAAAATATTTGATGAATTGCAGACTCACTTTTTTTCAGTCTTTGTTTTAAAATAGACCACTGGATTTAGGCACTTGAGGTGCAAAGAAGTATTTGTATTCTCTAAATGGCCTTCTGTGGTCTGAAGAGATCAATGGCATACATTTTACTTGCATTGCCTGCATTTGGAGCCTAGGGGGAAAACAAAAGCACAAATAATAGATTGATTTAGATGGAATTTGAGATTATAGTAAAAGGATTTCAGACATGTTTGAGAGGTCATATAAAGATCCAACCATGTGTGGGGGTTCTTGTATGGTCAAAGTATTGGCTGCCAAATGTGGGACACATTTTCATGTAGTACCAAATAAGGAACTCTGAAATACCTGTTCTGACCTGGCGAAGGAAAAAAAATACATAACATGAAAAAATAGTCAGAAAAGCGTCTAACAAATCCTGTCCCCTGAAAGCCATGAAAATACCTAAATCTGATGAAAATATGTGGTTTTCATTATAAAGAAAGATATTGAAATAATTGACACTGTATATTTAAATAGTTGCATTTTTCCCAGCCTTCTTGTTTAATTAAATAATGAAAACAAAAAGAGAGAAACATGGACAATATTGGCTGTATTTGGGATGACTGGACTGAAAAAAGCATCATATTCTCCCCTCATAACAGGGAAAAATCAGGCAGCAGCTGTCACTCAAGTATCTACATACAGATTCTCTCTCACACCAGAGATTTTAAAAAGCAGATAGCTTTATCTTCTCTCACTTTCCACTCTCAAATACGGATTAGGATCAAACTGATCAGAACATTCCCAGAGAGGAACCCTAAATGGACTTGAAAGCAATAATACATTGACAAGCTAATTTGGTCATCATCTTCTCCCAGAAACTCTTGAGTCACAGACTATGTCAATGTAAGTGTGAGGTGGGAGGAACCTTGTCTTTATGCAAATGTCCAGACTCCAATTTCATAAGATCTTCTTAGGAAAGCAGTGTGGGTCTTACAGCTTATATGAGTTTCTCCTGCAGGAACATTGTATAAGAAGAAATTGACCTCTGCTGAAAAAGCTGGGTCTTGGACTTTACAGCACCTCTTTATGATGTCTGCACTGCCTGACCTCATTAATCTTGTTTTTCATGGTCACTGTACTGTGCAGTTATTCCATTAACATATTGTAGTGCTGCCTGAGGCTGCTTTAATGTATGCTTTTTCTATATTTGCTTAATTTTTTTAGTCATTTGTTGTGCATTGACCACTGTAGGGTCTCCCTTTCTACGGGCAAATGAAGAGAGCATATGGTGTGAAACTGTGACCTATTGACTGTGCTCCTGGGAAGCCCTGTAAAATGGCACAGACACTCCATCACAGCAATTCTACACACTAGCTCAATTTAAAAAAAGAAAATGTTGACAATTTTCCACATAGGGAACCCTTTATATATTTATGCCTATGCATACTGTGCACAGAAGGGAGAAAGTTCCTACTGCCTATAATAGTTTTTTAAGCCCCCTAAAAAATTTGGGATCCAACTCAAGGAGTAGATGTTGCATAGCTCAGACCATCTTATATGGTAGTGCGTGGAGCAACACACAATTCAGTCACTGTATCTTTGTACATTGTGTTTTCTGTCATTTTTAGGGGGAACAGTAGAACTGGCCAGATTCAGCAAACAAAGTAAAAAACTATAATAAGGCACTAATAGAAACAGGACTTCTCTCCATGAGATCATCTCTTCTGCATTTTACATATATACATACATTTCCTTGCTTGGAAATGTATGTATATACCCTTTTTTACTTACTAAATGTGTACATGGTCTCTTTCTTTAGGAACTCAAAAGCACAAGATGCCAATTGATAGAATTTAAAAAGCATGAGAATGGTCTTTCTAAATTACACAAATTTAATATATATAATATATATTATTTTGTCTTGCAAGAACACATAAGCATCATCTACTACTGAAAAAAATTTTCATAATAAATTTTTTCACATCCAATCCTTATTAGCATCTTAGTTTTATTATTAACTGTACTTAGTCAAATAAAAGTTGGGAGACCCTAACGTGTTAATTTTTCATTCTTTTATCATCATGGGTTTTTTTATTATTGTCTTTAAATTGTATTCTGTGTTAAATCATCAGATTGTACCTGCGGTACATTCTCACTTATTTTCCATATTTGAAGAAAAATATTGTGGACTTTTGATGATAATTTCCAGAAATGGCTGGTAACTCTGGGTGCCAAATTTGAGACCCTTTCTTTAACAGGTGTTGCCATTGTAACTGTGAGTACAGTTTACACACTAAAGAATCAGCAGGATTGCAACAGTGAGAAACTCATTCACTCCAAGTCTAGGAAAACTAAAGATCAGACAGTGTCTTTTGTTTTAAGCCTTAAACATCCACTCATCTCCAAAGTTAGCCAGGATTGCACTGCTCAAAGTAATGAAAATCCAGCCCAAGCTTGTACTAAGTACCCATCACCCCTCTGTCGCTGTCATTACATGTTTAGTTGCTGTAGGCACAAGACATGCATTTAGACAAGGGAGTGGTTACCAACTCACAGCTTTGCCTTCACCATTTGTCCCTCATTAATGGTATGAAACAAAGCAATTGTGAGAACAGAGTTGACTTCTGCTAGAAGGGTAAGAATATCCTGAAAGGCTTGAAAGTTTGTTTAAATTGTTTTATGGCGACAAAGTAGCCTTTGAAATAGTTTGAACTACAAACAGTTAAACTTTTTTGTTATATTAGTTATTGTTTCTGAGCCATGGCGAGCATCTGAGCGGGGGGGGGGGGCGGGGGGAAGAGTTGGAACCAGATAGAGGAAGGAGCATGATGGGGAAAGGAGAGCCTTCAGCTCTTTGAGACTGGTTTAGTTATCAGTGCTTATCAGCCTGGTGCTGGGCACAGGAGGGCAGGCTGCAACGGGAAGGGAATATCAGGGAAATAAGAGGAGGGACTTCTACCTTTCTCCCCCGTTGCATTTTTTCTTACAGTATCACACATAACTTCATTCTCCCACTTGATTCTGACTTCAGTTCTAGGTGGAGGTGAGAAACTACTGAGAAATTGTTGAAGGATAGAAAGTAGTGTTTACAACTTTCATGTCCTGGGGGAATGGACTTCATCTTCTCATGGCTGTAAAACCTGGGTGCACACCACAGTGCTGTATGGCACCTACACGATAGTTTTGCTGGAGGAATGATCCCTCCACTGGTCATCCTCTTGGGAAGAAGCTCCAGAAATAATGTAAAAACTAAGTTCTTCCATTATACTGCACAGAGAAAAGAAATTTAAAACCTCTACATTGTAGCTCCCCTAACATGAATGACCAGATATCCAGAGCAAATCAGCCAGTCCATCATCCCATTTGCAGTTCCAACCTAAGACAGATCCTGGATCATCAAGGAACCCAAATACAGCCACTTGTCCCACTGATAGGAACAGATCAGCCTTAAGTCCCTGATTTTAACTGTACAAGTGTGTTCTTGTAAGAGGAAAATGTATTTATTCAGAAACTGATGTCCAGAAATTATGTGAGTCCTGGCTGATCCCAGTAAAAAACTGCTATTTGCAAGTCTGAATAATTGCCACATGCTGCTGCTGGGAGGACAAGTTGTGAATAAAATTAATTCTTATTTCAGCAAGACCACCTGCTTCCAAACAAGCTGAAAGTATGTTATCAGGGCAACAAGCAACATCTTCAGCTCCAGATAGGATATAAATAAACCAACTCTGTGATGAAATACAGGAAAACCTGTATAACTGCATACGTTGCACAAAGTAAATTAAGAATTTATAATTCATTCACATAATGCAGTTGCTTGCAGTGGGAAGCAGACAACAATACTATATTCAGTGAAGCTTTAGCAGGACATTATTTTCACTCTGCTTACATCAAACAGTTTCTATCAGCGGCCTAAAGGAAATTGTAGGTGTTAGCTAGCCTCACCATTGTGGATTTGACAGCCAGTTCTGTATCATATTAAGGTTGTGCATGCTTGCCTGCACATCTAAATGTCAAACTCCTTACATGTGTTGCAATTCAACTGTGTCATGTTGATGAGATCTTCAGAAGTGTATCTTTAGGTGTTCTCCCAGACAAACCAGCTTTAATCAAAGTCTTTCCTCTGCAGCATTATCAGTAATAATAATACATCTGTTCTTTCCTCTTACCCTCAGTGTTGTCAGAATTGTGGCTTAATTGTCTGAGATAAAATGCATACACACACATTGACATGGAAAACAATACCAGCTCTTATTTCATGAACGTCAAAGTCTTTGGAAATTTTTTTAAGTTGCTTATTTCCTTTTGAACTTTGTGGAGGTGTTTCACAGTGAGACTTGGGGGTGAGTGAGTGGTACTGCGTACAACAAATACATGCCCCGGTCATTGATATATTTGCAGGCACCAAAATCCATTTGATTCATTTCATGACATGATATTATTTTGTAAGATGTTTAAGTTACAGAGTGATTATACATGGATTTAGACATTCATACAGTATTTGTCAAAATGTATTTCATAATCTTTTCTTTCACTGACATTCAGTACACAAAGTAAATAATTTCTGACCAATATAAATGACATATAAAAACATTTTCCCTTTCCTTTTCCAGTTTAATACAACAATCAAAAATGACAACAGCATAGATAAGCACAAATGTCAGCCAGATGCTCACTAGCACAGATGTGTTTCATGAAGAAGGTGTTAACACTTTTTTATAGAAGAAAGGTTGATGTAGATTCATGTTTGCTTTCCAGTGTACATGCTATTAAAATTTTGTATTGCTCAGTTAAAAACAGAATAAAACAACTGCTGCAATCATGAAGACAACATTCAAGTGACCCTTTGTTTTTCTAGGTCACAGTTTGTTATCTTGAAATAACACATGTAAACAGATAAGCTCTCATAAGCAGAGGTAAATTTTCTAAATGCTAGCAGATTTTCCTAATGCTCAAGTGGTCTTGTACAAAGCCTATTCTCTAAGACAGAGGGAATATTTCAAGTCAAATGTAGTAACTTTTCTTAAACTAGGCTGAAACTTTCCCCTCAGAGCCCAAGCACAGGGAAGACATGGAACGAGAAAAAATAAGGACTGCTCTTTGGGGAAGGAGTGGCTGGCTTCCAAGGGCACAAAGAAATACATGTCAGAGCAGCTGCAAATGCTTGAACTGGGATTCAGACACCTTCACTGCAGCCCTCGTGGTAATTAAGTTAAATGTCTGTAGAAAGATCTATTATTTGTAATATGCAGTGCTCAGCACTGTACAACCAAGAGAAGCACCAACTGGGCTCCTTTTCTCCAGTTTGAAACTTATCAATAGCTTGTGAGTCACTCCCAGCACACACCACACTTGAGCTCAGACACCTTGTTATACCAGGTTTCTTAATCATGTGTTTTAAAGGTATTCCTCCTCTGATTTTATACTTTCAAACCAGTTCAGCTATCACCTGATTGCAGTTTACACACAACCCTAATCAACATATTACAGCTTGGGAACTGCTGTGCCATGTCACTCCATTAAGAGGATATGAACTGCTTGTGTGATGCATCCAATTGCCTGTTCACGTGGTGAATGAAGATACGCTCTTTAAAAAAAATAATAAAAATCAAATACTAAACACTTTTTGAACTGTGCAGCCATATGAGGCTAAGTCTTTCCCATCTCCTGTGTAATACTGCTCACATTATGCCTCTGGAAACCTGTCCAGGTGTGCTTCCCATTGCCTGGAATCATGGGGTTGGTGAGATAGGATTTTGAAGCCACTGACATTGGCTTTCAATACACGCCTTACTTCCAAGTAAATATTCTGCAAGCATGTGATTTTTTGGCACTACCTTAGCTATTGTGGCATTGCCCTGAAGGACAGACTAACCCACTTTAGAATAAATGTATTTAATAGTGCAGAGCTCTATAACTTGTCTAGTAGGACTTTAACTATGGCTTTGTAAATGATTTCAAAACCAAGTTACAAACCAAAGGGCATTTTTTGGTTTACTATTATTTTAATAGTAATCTGAAGGTTGTTTTGCAGGGGTTTTTTTGTTGGTTTTTTTTTTTTGTTTTGTTTTGGTTTTTTTTGTTGTTTTTTTTTTGTGAAGTGTACAGGTTTACCTAACTGTAAGCATACTTGTGAAGGCATCAAGGCATTGGTTTTGAATCAGAACATAAGTTACTGTTTAAATAAAGATTTTTTTAATATCAAGCTTGCTCAAAATGTATGCAGTGAAGAGGAAGACAGACCAACTGACTGATTCTCCCTCTCTCCTACCCACACACAGAAACCCATATACTATGGCCAGACCAAGTAAATGCTGTTTTGGAGGAGTTAATTTCTACTTCTTTAGTTTTTGTCCAGCACATTTGTTGTGTTTTATGTAAATGGTCATGCACTATGGGAGGAAGATTCAAATGTTTAATGGCAAATACTTAGCTATGTAGTTAGTAAAGGACTTGGATGGTAGTTTATGTACTAATAATGAAACATGCTTTAAAACCATCTGTTACTGTGTCAGTGTTTTAACACAGTAAGAAAAATTGCTGTCTTCAGGAAGAAAATAGCCCTGAAATTATTCATCATGGACAAAAATTATCCAAATAGAGTTGTAAAACTGTTCAAAATATCTCATAAAAGAACCAAATCCATTCCCACTTTGGAATTTCTTTCATCACCAGCATTTGGACTAGGTATGCTGTAAGGTCCATATGCTTCTTTCAAAGATTCTGTACTGGATTTTAGTTATGCTTTTTGTGAGCAATTTCATAACCAAATGATGGCAAAAAGTGTGGGTTTACAGTCTAAGAAAAATCTAGTGACTTTGAAAAATTATGAGACCAGAACTCTAAAGAAATTGGCCCAGGGTCGGTATCCAAGCACAACATGTTAAGGCCCAGCATACTGGTTCTTGCTGAACACAGATTTCCCTTCCTTCCTGTTCCTGGTGAAGGACAGATACAAAGTAATTCTGGAATTTTAGTTAAAACCTTTTTTTTTTTTTTTTTTGGTCACAGTAATCTTTTTTCTGACCATTTTGTTCTGGTGGTAATGTTATTTCAATTCCCACAGTAATCCTGCATTTTTGTTTCACATCTGGATCATGGACAAAGAGCTAACGTGGAATAACATAAAAATACAAGCTTGTATTTGCACACCACTGTGTATTTTTGCCCACTGATATTCCTTAAAACAGGAAAGAATATTTTTGTTAGCATATTCATCTACAAAAACATAAGAATTGAACAGTATTTCCATTACTTAGATTACATGAAGAATTCAGAAAAATGTATGAAATTGTCTCTGTGTATGCAATTCTGTCTTGCGTATGCAAGATATGATCTCAATTTTGTTCTAAACTGTCTGGCATTCTGTGTCTTCTTTGAATTGGACTTCTAAGGACTATTGGAAAACTACTCAAAGCCACTACAAATGCAGAATGGACTAGTAAATAAAGGGAAAACAGTTTTCCTCCGTGCAAACTCATCTTTGATGCAACTAAGATACAACTTCAATGTAACTGTATTGGCCTAAGTATGGTCTTGACAATTGAAAATTTTTCTCTTGCTATGTGAATATGAAGCCTTTGCCTCTTTCTACAAAAACAACTAAGTGGCAATTGCAGTATCAAAGCTTTGATATTTGAGAGACCCTCGAATATTTCCTAATGGTTATGAAAACAGTAAATAAGATGAGAATTCCTTTTTCCAGCGTATTTGGATTTTTAAGAGAGTGGTCAGGAGCCAGGTTTCTGGATCAGGGAAACAGTTATAAGTGGCCTACCGTCTGACAAAGCAGAGAACATAGGCATAGCCCCACTCAGGCCAGCCAGCCAAAGCTTTACAAAATCCCAACTTTGCCTCACCAGCAAGATACTATTTACGTCAGGACACAGAGAGCAGAAGGGTGGTACACAGAGGGAAAGTGGGTAAATCAAAGGTGAGGAGGCACAAGAGGAAGTGTGTAACTGCTTCTACTTCTTGAAGATAAGATTGTCTAAAAATCTTACATTTTGAGTTGTTTACAGATGCATTTTACTACTTGGTTCAATAGACCCCATAAAATAATCAAGCAAGTGAGATTTATTATTGTTGTTTTCAAAGCTGATTAGAGAGGGCAGATATTGCTTGTTAATCTTTTCCCATTTCTTGATTATACTTTTAGAATGGATACTCCTGTATCTCTTTTCAGTGCACAGATGCTAAAACCACAGGATGTAATTTTAATCCTTGGGTACTGTCACAGCTATGGATCCAATTAGTTTTATTCCAAGTAAAGCACAGCCAAATGCAATATGCTTGCTTGGGGTAACTGTCATCTAAGCAAGTACTGTTTTAGCTGACCCATGCACAAAATAAATCCCTCTCCTTTAGATATTAAGCTGGTAGTCTCTTATCCCCTTGCATGGTGGGAGAGGTAGGGGTAAATCAGAAAAAAAAATTGGTTTAGTCCAGTTTGGGTAGCAGGGCACAAAATGTGGAGCTTATGTGGCTTGAATGAAGCCAGACTTTCACTCTGGCTAGTAGGGAAACAGATATTGCCAGAGTTGCAGGTGACTCTAGGACTTTAGTGTGAACCCTGTAGAGAAAGAATAAAATAAAAATAGGAAACTCCTAAGTTTGACAGGAAGTTTCATCCCCCAATCTGCAGTAAGACTCAAGTGTTCTAAAACAGCCATCTTTATCTAAGGTGATAGAGAGCAGCTTGTGTGATAGCAAATGAGAGTGCAAGTGCATTTAAAGCATTTCTTTCAGTTTGGAAAGGAAATCTAAAGTACATACTTTCCAGTTCAACCCTTTAAAGTAAATATTTATGGCTTATGGCTACAAATGGGTAGCATATTAAAAGTATTTCTTAAAATAACAAGGGGGAAGCAATTAATGAACAATTGATTGTTCATTAATTAGCAGGGCTCTGGAAATAAAAGTGTTTGCCAAACAATTAATTAAAAACATATAAGTTAAACAATTTTTTGAACTTGAATTATTTCTCCAGTTTAAAGCTATCTGATTAAAAAGAGGACAAACTGCATTAAAGCACCCCAGCTACAACATTTCAAGATTCACAGAGAAGAATAAACTTTTACTGTGCTGAGCCTATCAGCCAGCAGCACCTGTGAGAACTTTCTGCTCCTACAGGTGTTCGCAGAGTATTGTTCTCACAACAGCTGTCAGAAAGGGCTGAAAGCATCACAAACCTCCTGTAAGCCCATATTTCTGCATAAACACAAGCTGCACACATGTGCATACCAGGCCAGTGCACACCTGCTTATGCACACAACAATGTTTGGCACTAGTTTGGTTTATCATCACAAACCAGCAGGTGATGGTGAAGGGTGTGAACTGTGAATGCAGTAGCTGAGGTACCCAGACAAGAGCTCCTTTCTGTGCAGTCTGTCAGGCAGCAGAGCTGGCCAGCTGCCGCTTCAAGGGCAGTAGCCTTGTTCAAATACCCAGTTACGAACATCACATACCCTGGGCATTAGTCACAGCTCACTGCTGGCTAGCATGTGTTCACATAAACAGCATAAAAGTCAACGAATACATAAAAACCATGTCAGCTGGTCTCAAGTGAATGTATCCTGACAGAAAGGTCCATTTACCATGGGAAAGCAGAGACTGCAGAGCAGCTGCCAAGCTCTATTCAGCATTCCGGGGTGGCACTACTTGCCATTGCCAAACCCTCTCTGCTGAGCAGACCTGTAGAAAGGCTGGTTCTGAGGCTGCCCACACCCTCCAGCTTCAACACAGCCTTGAGTCCACTGAGGTAGAGTTATGAGCCACACACGGAGCATTGCCCACAGGGCCAAATCAGAGAAGAAAGGGGTGTTTCCTCTCAGTTTTCCCCATATTATTCATTGTGCAGAGGCAGCATGATACACTTGCTCCATGAAATCACCACATACATCCTTGAACCTTTTTCCTTGCATCCTCTCAGTCCCATCAGCATTGCTCTTTATCCTTTCCAATGTGGACCACTTAACCTTTCATGGACAATTCCACACTAACCCCCCCAAAAATTTCTTACAAGGTTGATGTAGTCCCCTGGTTCTACTTCTTCTTCTACTGTAAATCAACCACTGCTGAAGACACTGGAGCAAAAAGTGCCCAAGAGATAGTTTGCAATCTTTTATTGGTACAGAGCATTTCCTAGCTAGGATTTCTCCTGGGAAATGAAAAAAGGTACAAACTAGGAGTATAAAATAGTTTACCATAGACATTTTATTAAAGCAACAACAAGCTGTTGGAACCCTTTCATGAGCTTCCATTACTCATGTCTAAACATGCTGATAAAATGATTCATCCTGGAGGAGAGTTGTGTTTAAATATGCTGTTGCTATCACACTTTCAGCCCCAGAACAACCACTCCAGTGGCTTTTCTCATCCTAAGAGACACCATCGATCCAGACAAGGCGCAATATAAGTTCCTTCACACTTGCAAGCTTGACAGTAAGCAGGCTGAGTACAAGGCAGATGGATAAAACTGAATCAAAAGAATGCCCATTACAACTACTCTAGGTGATGGTGGGCAGAGGAAGAGGAGGAAGAGGGGAGAAGTAACTGGGCTCACTCCTATGTTTGCATGAGGATGAGCCTTTTGTCTTTACACTTCACAGATCATTGTGAGACCATTTCACCTAAATTTAGAAGGGCATCATCCAACAGATTTTAGTTAGTCATGAAAACATTTACTAACCAGTACCAATATCAGAGCTGAAAGATCTTTGGCCAAAGCAACAATATTTTAGACATATGTATCATTTTCAAAATTACGTATTTTGATTAAATTAAAAAAAAAAAGGAAAAAAGAAAAATAAATAAACAAAACTAAAAATACTCAAATTAGTACCACCACTAATTTTATATAGTTTTAAAATATTCCCATGTTTTTTTCAGGATCAGTAGAGAGATATATTTCATTTAGTTTTTCTGCGTATATAATTTCAGAGCCTCATCAGAGAAGAATGACTACATGCTCAACAGTACCAAAATCCTGTTTTTTCATCAGAACATTAATTAATTTTTTGACCCTTCAGTCTCTCTGAGCCAGTTCTGAGAAGCTTATTGCTCTTGTCAGGTCAGAGCTTGTTTCAAAGAGCCAAGTGTTAACTTTCTACTTACAGATTATGCTGGCAGGAATCTGTCTGCTTACAAAGGATATGCCTTTGTCCTTGACCTGCATTGTTTCTATACTTCTCTAATGCAGAAATAAGAAATGAATCTTACAACACAATTTATAGATGACATTGATCATTGGGATAAAAATTAATAACTGATTAGTTCTGCCTTCTTTAAGAGATTATGAGAAAACAAACTTCCCCTTTAAAGGATGGACAACATAAAAATGATTTTTAGGAAATAAGATGCTCCATCACAAAAACAATTCATAAAAGTAAAGTGCTTGAAAGTCCATGGACATTATGAGGTTTAATAAATAGGATGGATAATCAGAAGCCCCAGAATTCTCCTGCACAGTGGGTAAGCTTGACCTACATCCAAGCCTATTTTGTTAGAAAACCTTAAAACAGCATTGAAGATGGACAAAAAAGACCTCATTCAGTCTTATGGTGTGTTGTGAAAATTGAACCTTTAGCCTCTATGGAATATTATGAAGGAAGAACACATTAGTTTGTACAGTTTATTTCTTAAATGGGACCATCAATTGTAAATACTTACAGCTTATCTCAAATGGCAAGAGAGAGAGTGATAGGCACAGGTAAAGGCATATGCCAAGCATCTGTATTCTTAGAGATAACAAACACCGTTATATGTTACCTAAAGTGCAACACCAACACCAATATGATCCACCAAAAAAAAAACCCAAACAAAAAGCCATTGCTTTCCAGAAGGAGCTCTCTGCTTCCTCAGAAGCATCAAGCTCTCTTTAGAAGTGCCTCAATTTGGATCCCAGAAACTGAGGCTTTTCTTAAGTTACAGGTGTTATTGAAGCATGGACTCTGTCTAGCTCCGTATATTGCTTATGCTTTTTTCCCTTTTAGTCCATAAAAATTGCTGTAGATGTGTTGTCAGTAACTGAAATACTTACAATGTGATATGTGATGTAGGAAGTTAAATTGTTTCATACAAAACAGTTTCCTGTTACAGATGTATCTGTCAAAGACCTAAATGCTACTGGTAAGCAGTTGAAATCATGAAAATAAATACAATGGAAATGCACGGCAAAAATACGGCACTAGTCAGTTTTGCTTGCAATTCTATATTCAGGTTTGCTTATACCAATTTTCTACATCAAGTCAAATAAAATAGTGTTGCTTTTAGGAATTTATGGTTTCTTCAAGCCTGGAAGTGAAGGAACTGTTTGTTTGTTTGTTTGTTTGTTTTTTGCAATTACTTCTGAGGGAAGTCCAAAAAATTAAGCTGCTGTACAGCGGTTGCATAGCAGCATGGAATTTCAGGGAGCACACACCAGGGAAAGGGGGACAATGGATTTATCTATGTTTCAGCTGTACATCCCTCTTTACCATGACATTAGTCTTACTAAAGGATACAATGAGCTCCTTAGATGCTAGAGTGAGACCATGAACACATATAAAGTAAAAGCTGTTATTCTCTTCCAGAATTGCAATCTGTTTTGTCACTGCTTTGCTTTCAACTTACCTCAGTCCCTTCTTCCTTCTACGTATGTTTTTTCATTGCTGGGCTTAAGTGCAGATTCTGCTTAACCTGAGCGCAAAAGAAACTTGTGCCAAGTCAGCCCTTTCAGCTTTCATGTCTTTGGCCAGAGACCAGCCAATTGGTTTGCTTGTGTCTCTCCCTCAGGGATTTTACTTACAGTGGAGACCTTAAGATCTTATTTCCGAGGAACATCCTTGCAGAGACAGTTGCTGCCTGACACAGCTGTTACAGGACACCAAGGAAATCACTCTATGAAAATAATACTGCCACTTCTGGGTATATAACATATATATCATTCGCGCAGTGTTACAGGCACAATGGAATGGCACATAGGGGTAATTGTAAAGTCCACCTAGACTGTAAAAATGTGCCCCCTCCAGAATGCAGGGCAGATCTGCATCTGTCTGCCTTGTGGCAGGGTAGAATGGGAAAGCAAGAAAACAATAAAGTGGAAAAATAATAGCCTTCTTTAAAAAAAAAAAAAAATCTCATAACCCATATGGAAGTGGATTATTACACTGCCCTCACTGGGCCTCTCTCAGCTCTGTTTGTTCTGAAGTCATCTAAACAGAGCAGGAAAAGGACTGGATTAGCTAAATGTGGCATGGTCCATGCTGTCTTGGGAGCATTACTAATCTCATAATAATATCAACTGCAAGGCATGCCTCAGTGGTAAGAGGGCGGGGGGCTAGAACAGACAAAGGGAAGAAGGATCACCAGCACAAGATGGAGACAACAAAACTAGAAACAAAGAAGGATCAAGAGGCAGAAAAACCAGGAAAGGAGAGAAATAGTAGAAGATGAGAAGGCAGAAAGTGGGCAAAGATAGGCATGAGAAAACAAACATGATTTTATGCCCAATTAATGAGCTCCTGACATGCCAAGGGGCCCCCAGATCTTTTGGCACCTTTTTGATGACAGTAGGACTAACTACAGTATCACATCATTGCTGAGATGCAAATAGTAATCTCACACCGACTTTTAATCACTGACACCTCAAATTCAGAGTAGCACAGTAAGAGGGCATCAAGAGTTCTACATATCATACAGTGGCCATAGAGGGACTTAATCACCTTCCTCTGATGAATTTGCATAGCAGCTGCTCTATAAGGCTCCAGTGTTTAAGTATGAATAATGTGGTTTTAGTAATACTGCTCAGTGTTGAGGAAGATTACCATGCGTGTCCTTAGCTGTGAACAGTAGGAGATGAAGGAGCTGTTCTGCTTTACTTTTAATGTAGAGGAGAGAGGATTTGGAAAAGTAAAGTGTGATTATTTGTACATCTCATTTTATAGCCTTCACAATGCTTTTCCAACTCATGCAACTGCATTTGGCTGTCAGAGAGAGAAGCTCTCAGATTTTATTCTAGCACTTTTTGTACCTGAGAGAGTGTGATGTTGGCCTCCCTGGTGCAAATACATATCTGAAAAAGAATTCACCAAAAATTGCTTCGTCTTAATTTTTTTTCCTCTCGAGTGACACATTTAACAAAATTATTAGGCAACATATACTATACACTTTTTTCCCTGTTCCGGTTATCATTGCTTAGGATCCTGCAAAAGTAGGGATTTCTTTTGGCAATTTATGAAAGGAGGATAAGTCTTATATGTAAAAACCAATATGCAGAGGAAGAAACTTTTCCCCATTTATTTTTGGGGGTTTTACACTTATCCTGAAAGATGTTTGCACCTTCTTGAGGCTGGAAGAAGCGAGCTTCAGGTCTTGGAGATCAGTCCTTTGGATGGTAAAAATAAGCTTTATTTCAATGTTGATGAGTACAGAATTTTGTTGAAGAAATTGCAAGAAAAAAACATTGAGATTTCTTATCTCTCATTGTTTTACCATGTTTCATACTATGCTATACTATATGAGAAAACAAACGAGCAGATTTTTAGTTTTGTGCATAGCAAAACCCCCACTATGGCCTTCAGAAAACCAGACAAACAGACAAAGGAAAGTCCAAAATATATCATCCATCAGAAATTTATCTTGTCATGATTTGATATTTGGAAGGATCAATATCACGTCAAACTAAAAAGACAGAGATACTTTTCCCAAAATACTTTAACAACTTTTTTATCAAAGTTACCAATTGCTAAAACAGGACACTGAGAAACAAGGTCAATTTGCCATGTAGAACAGCAGAATAGAAAGTGTGTGGGAGCATCATATCTTGACATTCACTAAAATAAGAATTTTGAAAGTCCTGTCTGAGACATTTTAATTGGGCCTGATTTTTGGAAAATGCTAGTCTGTGAAAATAAGTCTTTTTGAATGATTTGTAGTGCAGCACTCATTTTGAGAGTTAAATTCATCTTTTCTGTACTCACTGTGTATAAACTCAGTAATATTGTAAAGATCTTCATATTTTAGTTGACAAATAAGCACTGAATCAAGCTTTGCAGTCTCTTCATCACAAGTTGTCTCCAATTTCCAAAAGAAATTGAAGGTAGTAAAACTATTTGCAGTAGGATGAGTTGCAGGAGAAGGTTTTAAATTAGAAGGGTCAGAAACACCTTAAAAATTGTTATGCTACATTAAGCCAGAAAATTATTTCTATGTTTGTCATGCTTAAGTTATAGCAAAAGCTTCAATGTATATCTCACTTAACCATAGTTTTAAAAAAAAGCTTTAAAAATGTAAGTAAAATGGAAGAGCTCATGATCAGTCATTGTTAATGATTTTACTAAATAATAATTATAAACAGAGGTTTTCATTTCAACACTGGTATTTTCCATACTGATCCCCAGCACAAGTTAAACATGATAGAAACAAAAACTTTTGAAATTGCAAAAAATTAATATAGCTATATTTTCTAAATGTGGGTGTTGGTAAGGACAACCAAGATTTTATCTTCATTTTTGTGTGAAGAAAATGAGGGGTTTTATCTGCAAACAGGCATGTCTGTGTGTTATGAATAATTACTGACAATTGGATAAATTCATGTTCATGACTAAGAATTTCTGGTTTAAGCACAAGATATACCTGAAACACAACACTACCATAAACAGCTTTGAACAAGAACTGTTTGACCTGGATAGGAGAGAAAAAGAAGATGAGATGTCAGACACTGATCATATGTTTCAAACCTCAAAAGAATTTAATGCATCAGACTCCATCATACCTCTGCTCTAAGTGAAGATGCCCTGATCTTTCTAACATCACCCTTTCTGGGTCATCCAGATGACTTTATCCATAGTACCCCACTGTTCGTTGAAAAGGAAGAGTGATACTTGAGTAACTTAGTCATCTGCATGATGTGTCAGTTCCATGTAGAAATTTCCCAGAAGAATTTCCCTGACCAGTTATGAGTCAGAACTGAACAAAACATTTTGTAAACAGCTATGATTCAAGTGAAAACCTTCTATTGTCAGCTGTCTGGATGAAGTGAGGGTCATAATATTTCTTGTCCTTGTCTGCTTGCTTGATTGCAGAAAAAAAGAGGATGGCCCAACATATAAGCTGGCTTATGTTAGTACAGCTGTACATAGGAGGGTCATGGCAAAAATCACCTCCAGCCCACTGAAGACAGTCATTCTGCATTGTGGATTGAATCTGTGACTGGTGGTATTTTGACAGAACTTCACTGATTTTAAAAGAGCTATGAGCATATATGACATGGGGAATAACATTTGTCACACTGTCATAGCCAAAATAATATTTCCTGTGCATTATCTATGCATGTACATAAAGAAAAGAAATTATATTTTTTAAAAAATGGAACTTCATGTGATCTAATTTGGATTAAATGTAGAAATAATTTTCTCCACTTTGAGGTACTTATGGAGGATACTTTCTCTTACTCCAAGTGTTTTCTGAAGAGGAGATCCCTCATCTTACACTCAAACTTGCATGGGTGATAGTCTTGCCTAGAATCATACTTGAAACAAAAATTGTAGAAGCATTTGTTCCTACAATGACACCAGTCCACATTCCTTTTTTTTTTTTTTTTTTTTTTTTTCAGTTTGTCAAGTTTTCTCAGTTCCTCCATTAGGAATCTTTATCTGAAACCACATCTTTTAGGCATTTCAAAGTCTAACTGGGAGGGATTTTCCCTTTTCATTATGTTAGTTAACCTTTCTCCTCTACTATTACACAGAAAGCATAAAAATAAAAGTCGCAATTCCCAAATAATATACAACAAATTAAAATAACAGACTTCTCACTTAGTCATTGAGTTACTTGCCTTCCTCAAACTGTCAACAACTTCTTGATGGACATATTCTGTGATTCATTTCTTCCTTGTTGTCATCTCAGGGAATAATTTCTCTGTTCTCTTTCACCTTAGGGTACAAGGGTCTCCTGTTTTATGAGGGGCTGGTTGGCTGGTTTGGCTTTGGATACTGTACTGCTGAAATACTTTTATAAGCAGATGAAGAGATCCCTTCTATGAAACAAAGAAACATGAAGTTCAATGATGTAAAATTTTTCAATTGAGGTCAACCAGGGTTTGCAGAGCATCTCAAATTATTTCAATGTGGGCCCCTGACTGGGCCTTGGTACACGTGCATCCCTGAGCTTTCAGTAGTTATGCCAAGCATTCATTCAAGCTCAGAAATCCCTCTTTTTGCATATATGTGTGAGCAACTGCATCCATTTCAGTGGAGCTCTGTTTACATTTAATAATGTTTTGAAGATCTGAGTTATAAAATTCTTTATATGCTTCAATTCAAGAATCATCCACTTGGATTTACTAACTGGCACAGAACTCTTTGGTAATGGCTGAATCTTCACATGCTGCCATTTGTCTGTGGTTGGTAAATGTCAATAACATTTAGGATAAATCATTTGCCTATAAATGTATGTGTACTTATATGTAGGTTCTGTAGATCAGTCATTATGAGCACATCACAAATCTTTGCTTTGGACTGGAGAAGTCTTTGCCTGCCCTTAACAATTCTTCATGAGTAGCAAGCCAGAAATTTCTCTTAGACATAAGCAAACAACTATTTCCCTGAATTCTCTGTGAAAAAGCCTCATTGGAGTTTTTTTGATGAAAGAAGATAAGCACAAACTCCCTCAATAACAAATAGATTTTTCTGTTATTTTCTACTGAACAATAAAAGCCCATTTCCAATTATAAGGTGAAAATGCAATCTAATTTTCCTAGTACTACTTAGTGTCTTGTTGATTTTTTTCAATAGAAATGAGGAGAACAGCAGCATAGAGCAGCACTACACCTAACAAAGGCTGCTGCAGTGTTAGGATGTCTCTCCAGCTGCTGCTTTCTTTAATCCTTTCCTTACAAGGGCTATTATATGTGCATCATGCTACTCATTTCCTTTTCTTCACCAGCATCTTCTTTACCACAGGTGGCCACTGCTGGCCCTGAATTGAAATTTTCTTGTGCAATAGACCTTGTAACCTCTCCTTTAAACTGAGCAACCTCCATTCAGTTTGCAATATACTAAGAAATACTGCTCTTCCTTTCAATTCCTGTGCCTTCAGCATTATATCTGGGCATTATTTCTTTCCTTCTTTTTCTTTGTTACCTCTTGAAAATCAGAAAATAGTGTTTCTGATCATTTCAGACTTGCGATCAGGACAATCAAAGGCAGTTCCTGTAGGCTGCAATGATAGATTTTAGAAAATCACACCACCTAAATGCAAAAGTCTTGGATTAGATAGGTTTAGACATGTTTAGGTAGATACTTCTAAGCATGTGTCTTCAAATGATGCAAATACATATCTCAGTAGAGCCTTCAGGCCTTGTTTATAACACTAATTCTGAACCTGGTGAGACAGATAATATAGTATATCCTTATAATGTTAAGCATGGCAGTAGTCCAGCCTTTTAGACTAAAAACCAGAAAATGTAATGTATGTTCAAGGACAGATGTTGCTACATTTTTATTTCATAATTTAACTCTTTATTCAACACTGTATTTAGCACTTACCATTTTATAATACTACAACTAGTCCGCAGGTACAGAAAGAATGGCATCTGGCAGTTGGGCAACACTTGGCTTTGGATAAAAATGGTCTTTCTTTACAGAGTTTTCTGCACCCAACCCCATTGCCTAAATAATTAGTATGTATAAATTAGAGCATTTTTGATTATTTTTGTTTGCTTCATTTAAATATCTGTTACATTTTGAAAGGATATAAGCTACAGTTGCTAATTTTCTATGTACCTAAGGAAGAACATGCAGAACATATATAAAAACATGTAAGTTGGCTTTTTGGTTTAGTTTAAAACATATCTAATCTTCTTCGTGAACTCCATTATCACAAAAAAAATTAGTAAGAAAAAATAGGAATGATCTCTAAGCCATTCTTCATGTGGGCCCTATAAAACTAAGTCCAGGTTGACAAGATTTTGATTAATACAGACATGTATGAGAGAAAACCTTTACATTTAGGACTTCCCTTTGCTAAATTCGGAATAGAGCCCAGGAGTGATTTGTTCAGCTGTGGTCCAAGGATAAAATGCTAAACTCTCTGCATTGCAGAAGTCCAACTGCCAGCCTTGCAGAGCACTCCTCTACTTGTGTTGACCAGCAGCAAAAATATTTGGATGACACAAAATGCCTCTGACAGCTTCTTTTTTCCACCTTAATCATCACAAAAACATGATGTAATCTTGCACCAGCAGACTCTGATGGTTAGCACATCTTTCTCTCAGCCAATGCACTGGCTATCATTTAGCCCTACTTTCGAGAGAAGCAGATTGACTGTATGTCCACCTTCAGCAGTTGTCCTCTCAAGGCCCAGAGTATCTCTGAGACTGAGTGGACACAAATGTGAATGGTCACAAACTTGGCCAACCTGACAGAAGACAGCAGTTCACAAACCTCTTTCTGCTGTTCTCTGCGTAAAATCCATGTTGCAAGAAGCTGAGCCCAGAAGAATCCATTTCCTTGTTCTTGCCCATCCAGTTCAAGATTAGCTAATGCATTTTCCTCAGAATTGCCAAAATAAAATAGTATCATCTAAATTAAGACCAATAATTTCCAATCAGAGAGGGATGACATGATAAGTCCAAGTGCAAAACCAAGAATATGTTCACATACATTCCCTCAGTATCTTGTGTGCTTTGTCAATAATACTGTTTATTTAATAAAGAAATTTTGACAGAATCTAGGATTCCCTGTTATGGCTGAGATCTCATTTTGCTATGTATCATGTGTGCAGAAAAAGATCAGTATTTTATTCAGATGTTACAAATCCCGTACTTACACATAAATCTATGTATGAAACACAGTACAAGAAATGCTGTATATGAAATGGTATATATTTTGCCAAGCTATTGTTTTCCAGGTTATATGTGAGATTAATGTATTAGACTCACATTTGAGCAAGCTGAAGATCATAAGATGTGTTTTATGGTGCATTAAACTCTCATAATAACAATTTCAGCGAGTTAGCATAATAGATTATTCAGAGTTAAATACTGCCTTGAATGATAAGGGCTAACATGCCATCAGGCTGTAATAAACTACAGCTTTGAAATATCAATTTTCTTTTATCAGTAAGGTAATTTATATAGCTGAACCAAGAACATAATGATGTATTTTTTCACTGTCTAGGGGCAAAAATATTGTACTTCCCCAATATCCAGAAAATGTAAAAACATTCTGAGAAAGCCATTACCATTATGAAGTTACTTACCTTTCATACAAAATAAATTGTCATGGATTTTGTTATAAAACTACAAGTAAATACATTCTGGTTTCTGATACTGAGTGTAAGTAAACTAATTTAAACTCTAGGCAAAATACTTTATTCAAGCACAAATGTATTACTCTAACTAGGAGTTTGACAAATTGCATCTGTTTATATGTTACTTTCATAAGCGACACAGAAAAGCCATGCAACCTTGCAGCACTCCACTACAACTTGACCCCAAAGAGAAATTCATCAGCATGAGTTACTTAGAGCTGCACACTGCCCTTAATCCACATACAAAATACTGTATTTTAAGGCCTTTAAGCTGATGAAAGGGTATGCTCATACGGTTAATGGGGTGGAAAACAGGGCAGCTGATATAAGAGATGGTGAAAGGGGCGCGAGATTAAAAAGTATGCTTATCCTCAATCTCACTCTAACCTCTGCCATCCTGATGTGCGTGAAAAGCCACAGGAGTCGCCACTGTTCTGAGCACCTCTCTGGAGACATTCAGGCTACCTTCAGCTGATTTGATGGCCAAAACTTCAGTGTTCAGTAGCCCTTCCTTGTAAAAGGACTAGGCAACAGGGCACTGGCAATGTGTCAAGCCATATGCACATGTGCCATGGGCAGCCCACAGCTCTGTGCCCCCCATTTCCCATGCTGTCGTTGTCTTTTTATTTGTCAATGAACATTTGGCATGTAGCAGCTTATGCATATTAGATTCCTGCTCTGCCTTCAACACAGGTACATACTGAGGACACTGAAACCTCTGGACATGAGCCACAGCCCAGAAACAGTATGTGGATTTGCACAAATGTGCTAAAGCCTTTGCTATGGGAATGCAGTAGAACAAAGATATGTCTGGTACTAGGAGGCTTAGCTTCCCCTCCTACAACCTACTGTGAGAGGCACAGAGCACTAGTCTAGGAACATTATTATATTGCACATAAAATTTCAGAAATTATTCTCCACTTGGCTGTGTGTCACATGCTTATGTGGTCATAGGGGACTGTCAATACAGAGGTGCTCCCGAAAACTCTGCTATAGATGCTATAGACAAACCTTCTGAACACAACAGGTCTGCAACCTTAGCAAAAAACGAGTGATGAGGCTGCCTATCCACAGCAGCAACCACATCAAACCAGTCAATCTGAGTCACTTGTGCCTGGCTGTGAACTAATACAAACTTATCCACAGTCTGCTGTGACACCTTTTGTATTAGGACTAAACTGTTATTCACACAATAATTTTAATCATAACATCAGACAGATCAGGTCTGAAACAGTCACTTGGCACCAAGCCTGTCAGACTTCAAGGAATGCCTGGATTACACTCTTACTTATGGTTTAGTTTTAGGTAGTCCTGTGAGGAGCAAGGAGTTGGACTTGATGTTCCCTATGGGCTCCTTCCAGCTCAAGATATTCTATGATTCTATGATTTAAATGGGTTCCAGGGCTCACTGCTTTCAACTTAAATATAGAAACTCACCCACTTTGTCAGTCTTTCTGTAGTGTGCTATCTTGTCTGGACTGCCATGAGAGGAATTCCAGGTCTGTCACAGTCAATGGTGATTTGTAATGTAGGTTTATAAAGCTCTCAAAGTCCAGAGAGCTGTACACTACTGTATGTGCACAAAGTCCAGTCATTTAAATGTATAGGCCATTCCAAACCCAGTAGGAGCCCGGAATGCAGGAGAGCCTGTATCCTAATTTTTGATAGAATACTACCTTTAAGTTCTACAGCAAAGGCAGGCATATTTTGCTTCAAGTCTAATTTTATTTTAGAGTCAGGGTAATCTCTTGCCAGCTAATGTTCTTTATCCGTAACATCCATTGTTACTAGCAAAGTTTCCTCTGCTGTGTGGTTTCCTCAGAATTCCTCCTTGCAATCATGAATAGGACCAGTTTCTTTTCTTTTTTCTTTTCTCTTCTTTTCTTTTCTTTTCTCTTCTCTTCTTTTCTTTTCTTTTTTCTTCACTTCTGTTATAAAAGAGAGAGGAAGGGCAGATTTAATATTCCAAATAAAGATAATATTAGGACTTTTTAATGTATTTTATCTCAAAGTGGAATTGCATATGCCAGTCAGTTTTTACATGCTTCTGTGGAGGTGGCAAACAGGCCTGCAATTGTAGAGAAAGTTTAAATCAGTATATGAAAGATATTTTCCTTCTTTACCTGTAAAGCTTTAACCTTCTCTATTTTCACCTTCCCTCATTCCCTCACACACACTGACCATTGCTGGGTTTTTCTTTATTTTTGTCATTTGCCTATTAACATATAGCAGAATGAGACAGTGATGGACCTGTATAGAATACAAGGATGTTGTTAGGATGATGTCAGGTCAGATTGGACTTGGAGGAAAGAATCAAAAAGTATCCTTTCAAAATGATTGGTGCCTTCTCCAGCTTTAGGTTAATAACTTTGTGCATTCTTATCAACAGCTTTGGGTCTGCTGGAGTGAAATTTCCGCACTGCTCTTGTCATCCCTGCTGAAGTGGATTGTCAAGATTTTTGTTTGGCTTAGGCTAGTGCAGGGGATGGAGATTAAAACCCTATAAATCATCTCCTGCTAATTCCCTTCAGTGTTGCCAGCCTACAAGTGAAATATGCTGGGAGCAGGCAAAGGTAACCTCGCTACTCTGAATTCAGTTCTGGTAAAAATTAATATATCTACTTTCAAAATACAAGGATAAGACTCAAATTCACATGTAGTTCAATGAATGTCCAAATTTTCAATAGTGTTTAGAATTACTAGGTGTGCAGTACATTGATGGAGAAAAGGCAATAAAAATCAGACATTGAGATGCAGAATTAGAAGTCAAATTCTGCTAGCATAGTCAGGTCAGAACTCCACCCCATCTCTGATATGAGCACCAGAAAAGTGACATTATGCTGTAGGATTTGATTTCACCTCATTTGTTTCCAGACCCATTTGTCAACAACAAAAGAACAAAGTTCAAGCAAAATGCTAGGGTGTCATTACTTACCAATAGTGAACAAGACTAAAGACACCTCCTGAAGATTAATGACTGGTTTGAATCAGCTAATCATCTCAAGCCATTAACCCTAACTGTTATTAAGCTCTAGGACCTAAACCAAGTCCTCAATCATTGTGGCTGCTATTTACCCCTCCCTGTTTACAGACCCATCCTCCAAACTCTCCCCTGACTCTCACTCCAAAAAAATCAGCTCAAAATTTCACATGGGAATTTATATTAGATGTGTGAAGGCAAATAAAAGCCAGCTACACAGTTAATAAAGTGGTCCATTTCTCACCTATTTCAGAGCAATTTTAATTTCACATCACATACGTGTCAGCACAAGGTACTTGTGGGCATTTAAAACCTGACGCATTAGTTAATCAGGGCTCTCTGGTCTTTCCACAGGGTAATTTATTTTATAATGTAGTGGGAAACAAGAGGAAAAGAGCAGGGAGAAAGGAGATGGGGGGAAGGGAAGCAGAAAAAGGGGGAAAAAATCTGCAGGAGATAAATCAGACCATTTGTCATTCTGAAGAGGAACCTATTCATAAAGTTCATTCTTTATGTATTCTGATAGGCTTTTGTTTTGGTTTATTTTATAACCCTGTTGTACAGTAGGCAGCCTGTTGTTTGCTCTAATCATGTTTCCATGACCTTCACCTTCATTGATTCACCTTCTTCCTAAGTTTAATGCAGTCTCTGAGATTAAAGTAATTTTTCTCCAGGATGAGTTGGTTAACAGTAGATTTGTTTTAAGCAGCAGCAATCATTTGGATTAGTAAAAAATGGTTTTTCGCGCAAAAGGTAGGTTTCAGGTAAATAAAACCCCTTTACAGAAATAAGAAATAGAAGGGGGATTCTAGCTCTTAAACAAAGTCAACATTATTTTTAAAGAGTGAAAAAGTGAGTGAAATAAACAAAAGCATTGCTTACAATATATTTATTAGTGCTATCAAATGCTGCAGATTTAAAGAATAAGGTACATAGGATTTTATTCTCCATTCCCAGAAGTTATTTTAATCAGGTTTATAGTTTCAATACATGGAGAATCATACAATGTGAAGTAATTTTCCTCAGCAGATATAGTAATATAACTCAGTATTTTGTAAGTATAGCAGCTGAGATTATAAATCAAAGGCAGAATTTACTGCAAGAATATAATAAGCCCAAACCCATTCTTCTTAATAATTTATGGTTATGATTTGGTTATACAGCTTCTTTGCATGGCTTTATAACTGCACTAAACTCCTTCCTCCTTGGTGGTACTTTGTTCTCTAATGTCCACTATCGTCAACCTTCAGTCATACATTTTGATGAGAAAAACACCCAGCTGCTTTTGTACACACTATATTAAAGACTGCAGACTACCTTTCCATAGTCACACATGCAGGGATTTGATTCTGCAGCTCCTTTACCTCACTTGAAATCAGAATGAATTACCAGAGATAAACAGACCGAACCAAATCCACTGCAGTAAATGGAAAATCGTCTGTTGACCTTGCAGGGCTTTGAACTGTTCCTCCCCTGACAGCAGACGTTCATTTCCTGCTCCCAGCCTCTGCCAGGGTAATAATAAATGTATTACCCAACTCAGCTCTAGCACTTGGTAGCAAAATAAACCAGACAGAACATGCAGTACAAATTAATATGCCTAATTTTTTTGTACCCCACATAAAATACAGAAGGAAAAAAAATGTAGAGTTATCCTTATTGAAAAAGAAACTTTACCAATAATTTTTCTCCTACTTTCTTGTTACTATTTTTCCATTTCCATAGTAAAATTTCTGCTTAAAGAAAATAGATTCTCATTAATTAATTATACATTTGTCTTATATATATTTGAAGTACATATTACTTTCTGTTAAAATGGTACAGATTTACTGGAAGACAAACCAAAGAGCAGCTACAGACACACACTTCCTGTTGATAACAAAACCTGAGGTCTGCTCACAAATTATTATCTGTTGTCTGGAGTTTCCCCTATAGTGCTTCAGCTGGTTTTCCCCAGCTATTGTTTTGCTTTTATCCCTGAAAGTTTTCTGAAATTCCTCTGAAACTGAACAATTGGGGGAAAAATTATTGAATGTTACTATGGTAACGAACAAAAGATAAAGAAAAATACTTTATGCAGACCAGTGAATGATTGAGGGCACAGCTTCTCAACGAAGACCAATGCATTGGTGCTTTGTCCATGAGTAAGAGCAATATAGGGGCTATTCAAAGGCATTGAACTCAGAGAACATATTAATAATGTACTCTTTTATTGAGAATAGAACATTTTTCTCTACTCAGCAGCTGTATTGCATTATGTGTGGCATTAATTAGGGTAAATATTTTTATGTAACATACATCCTCCTCAGAAAGTACTTTGAGATATCATCAAGGTCAAACAATTGCATGTAAAAAACCCCAAAGTCAAAACTAAAAGATAACAACAGAAAATCGATTTCAATTGTATGTGAGCTCTTTTTTCCCCTCACTCCCAAAAATAAGACTGACTACTGACTCAAATGCCATTTCTCCTACTCAACAGCAGAAGAAACCTTCTGGGTTAATGAGGCCTATCTTCAGCTATTTCAAGCAACCACACTAAATAAATGAAGATGTCAAAATACCTGACTCCTTAAAACACCTATGAATTTTGCAATTATGATCCTGTCAAGAAGCTGTCCTAGAGCTTTGTTCCTGTGATATCCCTAAATCATCTTCCCATTTTCATTCAAGTTTATTTGTTGCCTGATTTTATCTACATTTTTTTTTTAACACGGTAAACACTGTCTTTAGTTTAAATGACTCGTCTCCCTCTTACGTGTCTGAAATACCCTTACATATTCAGACAGAACCTTATTTTCCCTCCTCAATCTTTGTTGTATGAATCTAAACAGTTTGTTTAGCTCATCTTTTCTTTTCTAACATCTACTCTCCTTTCATTTATAGCACTGTAGACTACAATCTTTTAGTCCTCTTCAGTCATTCCCATTTACTTCCATTTACTCACTGAGCAGCACCAAACTCCAGGTATGGTTTTACCTGGACCCTGTTTGATGGGATTAATGAGTCTTTTGCCATCATTAGGAATTGCTCCTCAGATGCATTGTGGAAAACAGCATCATACTATCCTTCTCTTAGACTCTATTAATTCATATGTTTTTGAAAACACCATTCTAAACTATGCTGAAAAAGAGTATTCCAGCATTATATTGTTTCATGGAATTTAGAACCAAGAGAGACTTCTTATTTATCTGGTTTTCACCTCTTTCCTTTACAAGGCAATCTATTTCATCAAAATATCTCTACCAAGTCCAACTTTTGTGAACTCAAATGTTTATCAGTCATCAAAAGTCCTTATTTATCCTAAAGTAAGAAACACAAAAAGAGAAGGCATTTCTTTATTTAACATGATGTTCACATTAAGGAGCCTTTCAAAACACAAAATGAATCACAGAAAAATATTTGAATCTAATTTTCAGATACTTGGTTCACTATATGTTCCATATGCAATACTCATATCCATAACTGAATGATGCAGTCATTCGCAAACCCTCCTGTCCATAGGAAAAAAATGAGAAACAAGGGGACTCAACAGAAAAGAAAAAGAGGGTCTTTTGGTGGTGGGAACTCACTAGGAGGGATGGTGGCAGATTTTTTAATAGCTGAGCTGTTTCCATCGTCTTACTTGAAAAGAAAGCAAACAAATAAAGCCTTGGGAATAATGGTCTATAAACATCTTGCTTTAAAAGTAGTTGACAACTTCACTTGCTATGATATTTCAGCCTCGGGGAAAAGAAGCTGAAATGCTTACAGCACAGTGTTGAAAGCCCTTTTTCCTTATTGACTGCAGGAAAGAGTCAAAACTATTTTATCTTTGTGTTGCACATAATTATAAAGCAGGAGGAATGCAAAATGAAACAGTAGGTTTTAGAAACCAAGAGTCAATTAGGTAGAGTTTTCACCACAAAAGCAAATTCTTTAAAATCAACTGTACATTTACAATCCTGTAATCATAAGCACTTTGATAGGCCTTTACTCTGTGAGCATGCTTGGCATTTAATCTGAGGCATTTCACTTTCAGAGCTGCAATTTCAGTGTTCTGCAAAAGCTACAAGATAAAGTATGGCCATTGACCACTCTTCAGTTTAAAAACACAGATCAGTAGCTCAGTGTCACCTTGAAATAATAGAGGGCTATGTGGGATAATGGATCTTCATATTTGCAGTTTAGAGTTCATGTAAGTGTAAAACTAACTAGCATTAGCAAAAGCTGTGCAAAACATCAGCAAACATGCTGTGAGCTTTCCTTGCCTTGGACAGGGTGTGTTTCACCCCATTACTGCAGGTCAGGGCAGCAGCTTCCAGATGTGTCACTATTGTGACAAGAGTTTCTGATGTTCATCAAAAAGCCAAAGATGAGGCCAAACACATTGTCTCTAGTTGCCTCAACTACCATTTGGGTACAGGTGTGCAGAGAGAAAATCTAAGTGAATAATGGTAAAGCATTTCTTGGCTATAGGAAATAAAAGCTCAAAAATACAAACTACTACTGCAACTTTGTATCCCACCACCATGACACTAACATTAAAAAAAATATAACAATCTTTTAAAAAAAATAAGTGTCCTAACTATACAGCCAAACATTACAAATTAATGAAAATTGCAAATAGCAGCTCAAAGATGCAGAGTAAGAGGGGTCAGACCAAATGACAGGCTGACAAAGAGCTGTCAGCAGAGCTGAATGTATTTACCCCAGCAGAAGAGTTAATATATGAATACCACAATAAAGCACAGCTCACAACTGGTGAGCATAGAACCCAAGGAGCCCCTGTGCCAGCCTCACCTGTCAAAGCCATTGTGACAATCACTGAAAAACCAGTAGGAAGATTATGAAGGAGGAAGTACATGCACACCAGCTCAATGCAGTAGCCCTGGGGCAGTGCACACTCCTGCCGGCAGATAGCTCTAAACACAGAGAAGCAGAGGTGTTGGTATTTTGTACAGGCACCCATCATACTGACTAAACAATAATGTTCTAAAGATGTATAAAGACATATTTTAAAATACACCTTAGTGACTTTTCTACCTGTTTCTGAATTTTAGATCTTTTAGAGCACCTGATGACACTCCTAGACTTTTACTGCAGCCTTCAAATAATAAGGGAAAAACCCTATTGCAATACTTCATGATGACTTTAATGTTCTATTACCAGAAAGAGGTGACTTTCCAAGGCTGAACTTCACTCCTTTTTCAAAAATGGAAGTTCTTTAATTTGCCACCCAAAACCCTCCTAAAGGTAGAAAAATAGTGCTGGTTGTTGGGTGATTAATGTTTTGAATATGCAAGGTTATAAAATTCTTCCACATCTACCAAGGGAGACACTTTAAAGAAAGCTAAATTGTTTTTTTGGGTTTTTTGTTTGTTTTCTATTGTCATCTGTTTATAAACTTCAAACCAATTAATAGTATCATACAGAATAGCCCTGGGGTTACATTGATATCACCCTGAAGTTGAATGCACCCTTAGTCACATTTAACATAGACTTGTTTATAATACAATATTTATCACAAAAAATAGGATTTTAATGTCAACTCAGACCTGCTTAATCTGTGTCTGTCTTACCCATATGTCTGGCACATTGAAAGACTTAAGTGGTAACTAATCTAAACAACATATTTACTCATCTAGTTTTATATTATTGCAAGTGAAAAATTACCTTAGCAAGTGTGTGTCATGGTTTCAGCCAGGTGGGGCCTAAATTTGGGTTTTAAAGTTTGGACTAGGCCTGAAAATTGTCAGGTGACT
>JAWWEV010000043.1:43488065-43504976 GCA_035583235.1 Hafferia zeledoni
CCTACTGAGACTCGAACTCGTGACCTTGGGAGTCAGAGACCGGAGTGCTCACCATTACGCCACGGGACCGCCCTTGTCCCACCAATACATCAGGCTTAATTTGCAGGAGCAAAGTATAAGTAATCACAGAAAAATCTACATTTTTAAAGTCTATTTGCAGAGTATTATCACCCTGTAGAACAGATGTGAAAACGAGAACGATCTTGCTTAATGAGGATTCCTCTCCCTCCTCTTTTTGCAAGTGTAAGGCCTGTGGAGTACAGAAGGCTCTTGAACTGAAGAAATGTCTGACAATGCTGATGATTAGAGGTTGTAAGTGCTTCAAGACTAAAATCTCAGAAGACCTTTAGGGGATTCCCTTATTAACTTAGTATGTCAGTATTTTCTGCTTGCTCTGCAGGTTTTTTTTACTTTTTCTGATTTGGGTTGGATTTTGTTGTTTCCCCTTTCTCTGTTGCTAGTATTGAAGAAACATGTAGCTGATAATAAGCAGAATGGATAATATTACGATAAAAACTAGAAGTGCTCCAAGAATGACAGATTTATCAAGAATTTTTTAAATTGTCATGCTGTAATGGCCTATTCATCTTTTTTTTTATAAACTCAAAATACTAAAGAATTCCATCATAAAACAGAAATTGGACATGAGAAAGTAAATGAAAATGGAAAAGTAGCTTGCCACTCTCGAGTTAACTTCTGATAGAAATAAATAGGTGCATTCTCAGGTTCAACAAAGAGAAAGGTAATGGACAAGGGAAAAACATTCTTTTTCATTGTGCTTCTTGGCATCAAAGCCTAAGTCTCTTGTCAAAGATTAATAAAAATAGAGACTACCTAAGGAGAAAAATGGTAATCTCCCAGCATACTCAATATGCTTCTAAAATAAGATCCTTCCTACAAGCCACTGGCATATCCCTTTGCTCACAAACAGCCTGGAAGATGTCAATCATGCAGAAGTCTAACATGATAGAGGCAAAGTGTATGATTTGCCTTATCCTGGCCCACAGAATTCTCGATGAGGTAAATCAATGGGAAAGGATCTTTTTCTCCACCTTTCAGAGAAAAAAACCCACACATGCTAAAACTCTTATCACTGTGCTACTATATAAGACATCCCTGAAATCCATGATCTGTTATAGTCTATTGTTTGTTTGGACCTGAGCCATATCAGTTATCTGTATCTAAACCTTTTTCTGGTTATTTGCAACTGAATCATACAGATTAATCAACACAGCTGATCAACTCTGATTTCAGATGCCAGTCTCTCTGAAAGTGTCAGCTATAGAGACATAATACAGTGCAAGGGCCCAGCTAACACTGTTCACCTCAGTAAATGTGCAAGTCAAAACTGGTATTTTAGTGTCATTGCAGTCATTTACTCTTTGAGTAGCCTTGACAACAAATTATCTCCTTTTTTATGGTGTCTGTCCTTGCAGGAAATAACAAACAGCCAAACTGCAAAGTAAACAGCTCAGCTTTATAAAACAAGATAAAATAAGCCAACTAGTAAATGCTACTGTGTTCTACCGAGGTGTTACTAAACCTCCTTCTCAATCTGTTCTGAAAAGCAGTAATGAGTGCTTATCTCCATTATTTACCATGCACTTACTGAGTAATATTTTATTACCTGTTACAACTGCAACCTGTAGAAATGTTACTGAGAAAAAACTTACTTGCTCATTAATAGTAACAGAAATGGCAGATTATTTTTCAGGGTTTTATTTATTCTAATTTGGGATTTATTGGGATTTAAATGCATATTTGTGTTTGAGCTTAACAATCCAGTTTATATACACAGACAACTGTGCAGCAGAAGAGAGAAGCTAGGACACTGCATCAGCTCCTTTGCTAAGAAACAAAAATTTTCAGGGACTTCAGATGGGAAAAAAATATAAATTACAGCCATGAGAGACAGCTAAAGCAATAGCTCCCTGCTTCTCTCATTTCAGCAGCACTGGAGCAGCTGAGATTGAACTGCCTTTGGATGAGCATGTGTTTTAAGACTAAAGATTATCATGAATAAAAAACCAGAAATTGAATGCACTCAGCACTGAAAGAAATTCAGACACCACTTGGCTACTTCACAGTGGCACATGCTACTCTCCACTCAATTTAATGGAGCCCCCCTACAAAATGGCAGGCTGGGAAATGTGCCAAATGAGGATTGAAGACAACTGAACTATTAATATGAAAGAAATCAAGAAATGCACTATTATAAAGGGATTCAAATTTTACATAGTTTACCACTCACATATCACAAGTAGATATCACAAAGTATCCTGCATAGAGAATAATCAGTCAGTAGTATTTTTTTCTTGGCTTTTGAGACTAAAGGTTTTATACATTAGAAATGCATCATGTCTATTCAGCCCTTCTGTTTCTTTCATCAGCTGTTCTTCTCTTGCTTCTCTGTTCTTCAAGCACTTGTAGCCTAGAGTGGGATTTTTCTGCAAGAACACATCATGTGAAATAGTCAGATCATTATGGAAGAGACAATTCTTCATAAAGGAACAGGAGTACCAAGAAAAAAACCTCTCAGAACTCATCAGCTGCTTCTTGTGAACACATGGAAGCATAATTTAAGCAGGAGATGAATCAAAATTTAAATTAGTAAAGACGCTGTATATTGAGCCTCATTGATAATGGATATTGGAGAAATATAGATGTTTACAATGAGATACATGCTTAGGAGTGTTTCTGTGTCAAAGGGATGCCTGGGAATGGGCTTAAGAGTAAGTAAATTGCTGTCTTTTCAAAACTAGGGGGGAAAAAATTAGGCAACTGTGAAACCTGGACTGCATTAGAAGAAAGACTATTTACATTTGATTAATAAGCACTTCAGAGTTCACTGAAGGAGCGTTTGTGCATCTTTGGCTGCAGTCTATTTCCCTTTATCAATTGTTTTGCATTTACCCATGGATTTGATTGAAGAAATTTCTAATTTCTTGCAATTTGTGAAAAAGTATGTTTTACAAAGGATCATAAGCTTGATGGGAAGGGCGGGATACATTATATTTTTTCCTTCTTCTCCCATTGCTGTGATCCCAGGTTACATATATAAGCATCTGAGAAGATATAGGCTTCCCTGTAACCAAGTCTTCCACTTACTGGTTTGTCACCTGAACCCTTTACTAACAGCCAGGGTAACTGCTGTCACTTTTACATCCATACCATCTGAAAAATACCTCTCTACTTTTGTCACATTATTGTCCATATTTTCATAACCTTTTCCCTATTTCATTAGCCATTTCATACTTCAAGACCTGCCTTCTTTTTTAGTACAGCCAAAATGCTGCCTTGACCCTGCTATGCTTCTTTTTCCGGTCTACCCAGGTAATTCACATAAGTCCGCAATCTCTTCCTTGGAAATTAGCACAATGGTTAAATTTCTGTTGCATCACAAACAAAATTCTTGCTTTTAAATCCTCATAAAATTTATGTTACTGCCTTATGTTACCTGTGTTGAGACCCTTGCTCATTCCTTTCCTACACCCTTCAGGCCTGCTCCCACAAATACTGGCATGACCAATGTGTGCTCAGAATAAGACCCCAGTTCTGTGACCACTTCAATTTGCTCCGTCCATACCTCATCACAGAATGTATTCCTTTCAACTGTGTAATTATTCCTTCACCTCCATCCCTGTGCTATTTTGAATTTATCTCATGATATATATAGTAGATAAAATCATTAAAGAAAGGAAATCATGCAAAATAAAAATTAAATCACTTTGTAGAAAAATCAGACTGATACTCAAAAATAAAATTCCTCCAAAATTCCTGTAGAAGTTCTACCAGGCATTGTTCCACATATGTGAAAATCCATTCAGCACAAGGACTTGTTCTTTTAGATGATAATTCTATACCACAAAATCCTCAGTCTCTTTATAAACTTAAATCAACAGCATTAAAACACATAAATTATAGATATGAGAAGAAGGATAAGATGAAGCCTAAGTAATGGCCTGAGATGCAGGGGGTTTCAAATCAATTCAGGTTTTACCTGGATGTAAAACCCTCAACATGCCTGGATAAGTAATTTCATGTTTCCATGGCTCTCTGTAGTAGAACAAGAGTTTCCCTGGGACACTGTTCTGCCATCTCTACCATTAGCACTGTAAACTCCTCAGGGCAGTCCCCCTCACTACAGATATAATTGTGCCTACAGCAAAGAAACTCCAAACTCATCTGGGCTCCTGGGCTTTAAAATATTATAACCACTTCATTAAATGTTAACTATTAATATAGTAGTTACTGGTAATGCTAGAAAATGCTTTTCTTTCCTTTTTCTTTTCTTTCTCACAAAGACACACACACACACACACAGGCTTTCTTTGGCTGCTATCACCACCACACACTGACCTTTGAAATATGGAAATAAAAAGGGCTCAGAAATAAAGCTGGCAGCAACAGAAGCCCAACTGTCGTCATATAGAATCTGAAACAAGTGAGACCATAGTGTCTTCATAATTACTTGAAGCAGTTGTCACTCTGGCTCTAGTTTGTTCATTACACCCCAAACAAACAGCTGATATTTGTTAAAGCACATAAGCCACTCTGTTGAGGCAGGGTTCTTTATTGTGTGGAACCCTGCAGCTGCAAGTCACACGCGGTTCGTAGTATTTCCTGATTTTCTTTGCCTTATTTGCTTGCCTGCATTCCCCTTACAGCAATGTCAGTTTTTTTACCAGAGAGAAAGGAGAAAAAAACCCACAAAACAAAACAACTGAAAAGCAAAAACCAAACACAATAAGGTAAACATTAGCTAACATGAAGCTTTATAGGCTTAAGGTTTATGACCCAAATCTGGTTCCCATTAAACAAATACTTTTTTCCGTCATAAAGAATGCTTAGCAATAAGAAAGTCATGGATGGAATTTGAGACTTCTGCACTCCAGTGAACCAACAGCCAGTTACAGTTCACTGCTTTCTCTCTGCAGTTGCCTGAAAGGGAAGCAAATGTATGGCATCAGTTTGAGCAGATTGAGGAGGATTTGGGGAAGATCCTTTCTTTGCTGCTTTGCATCCTGAAAATGGAGACTCTAGCAATTTTGGGGTTTTTTGCAATATTCTGTGTAAGAATGCTCAGCTGGCTGATGGTTGTGGTCTTCTCTGATGAACCACTGGGTGGCTGAATGGGAAAAGATTCCCTTTCAATCTGCAGTTGGCAGGTCTCCATGGCTGCTGGTGGAGGTGAAGGAAAAAATGAAGGTGTGCAGAAAGGAAAACTGGTTTCTTCTCTAACTGTACAAGAGGAAAAAATCCTCTCTGATTAGACTGTTTTCAAGCTTACTCTGGTGACAAGAACTTGAAAGAATAAAGACCATAAATGAGTTCCAGTAGGCCAAAGAAGCTGACACAGTCTTCTACAAGACTAAACTGCTAAATAAGCTCTAAATGTGTGAACAGAGATCTCAGCCTGATCAGCTTCACAGCAACAATCACTGAAAGAAATAAGGTCATTTCTTTTAAAGGAAAGATAGAGAAGAAAACACTCCCCAAAAATAAAAACATTTTAAATGTGGCGTGTTTCATTTTGATAGCATCCCTCATCCCATTTATCATTACTTTCAGAGAATTCTTATATGTGAAAAGCCCTGTTTGACAGTCTTTCAGATGATATGGATGATGTTATTGGTTGTCCTTGTTGGAGAGGAAGGATCAGATGCAATGTTGTTACTGCAACTCTAAGGGCAAATGGTGAAGGTGAGAAAAGACCAGTAAAGGGAGAAAATGTGATTAATTTCTATCTTGCTGAGGTGTAGCTTCAAACTTATTGTTATGGAAACAGGAGTCCAGCACATTTTCTAGTCTGACATCTGTGCATCCAGCAAACTTGTACCAGGGCTAAGCTATTTGAAATACTGCTTTTATTTACATCTACAAAAGATATATTCCTAGACTGCTAATCAGTCTTTCCATTAAATATAAGGCAATGAGAAAGAAAGAAGGAAAGTGAGATGCAGCGCAGGCGGTCTCACAAAGTGGGGGATAGTAAAGCCGTGTATTATTTAAGAACTTCAACCAGGGAAGGAGGTAAAGACTCGTTGGGTTCTTCTCCCAGGACAGGAGGGGAAAAAATAAAGTTCAATGGGTAGAAACTGGGTAGAAAGCAAAGTGCATTACATGAAGTTTTCCATTCAGTCACTTCCAGTCTTCTGCTGAAAATCTATAAATACTCAGTATGTGGAACAAGTTACCTTTTCATTATTCATAATTTGGGCCTTTAATTTCTCGTTCTCTTTCCTACATGGTGGCACCTATATCTTGCTCTTAATAGAGCTAACCTTGTCTTTCAGCTCTTGTTTGTGTCTGACTTCCACACTTTCTAAATGGACAAGTTAGACCTCTGCTATTTTGCCAAGCACAGGAGAAACCAAGGGTCCAGAGAAAAAGAGAATGAACAATCTGTAATCGCAGTCCAGAGTATTTGTCACACCAGTCTACGTGGAGATATATCTACAATACATCCTTATAGAAGGAGCTAGGAGAACTTTCCAGGTCACAGCTCTCACCTCTGATGGGTATTCTGCCACTCTCTTACTCCATACTGAGATAAATGCCAAGATGTGAAATCTCAACCTTCCATGCCCGCACTTTCAGGTGAAAAAAAAGAGAATCAGGTGGCAAGAAGGGGAATTTTAAGGTGTACAACTAATTTTCAGTCTACACCAACAGGGAGAGGACTGCAGGGAGTGTCAATATGTGTTCCTACTCCACAGGCTGGACATAATCACTGTGACCTTGTTTCTCTGATGACATCAAGCCAGTGACACTGAGTTCTCTTTCAGTAAGGTCAGAGACAAATTGCTTTTGTCCTGATGGCAGTTTGCTGTGGTTCTGCTCAACTGAAAGAGTTTTTTCCTTTTTCATAGAAGTTAAACCATGCCCAACACTAACCATACTTCAAGGATGTAGAACTGGCAATAACATCATGGGGCAAACTTGCAAAACTTACATTTGTTTGCTGATTCCCCCCAAATAGAAGTGAACTCTTTGTGGGAAGGATGGGGTAGAAACATCATGCTTCAATAGATAACCCAAGTTGAGTCATTTATACAAGACATGAATCTCCATTTGCATCCATGCTGTGCTTCCTGGTTTTCTTATGTGCATAAATAAAGCAAGTTTTATTGGAGCTTTGTCAAGCCTGGCTTTCCAGTAGTAGATTTTTATATAATTTTTCCTAGTAGCCCTGCCAGTAGGTGCACCCACTGAAAAGATAACAATGTTTATAAGCATGACAGCAGAATAACAGTCTCCTAATATACTTCTCCAAACATGTCATTCAGCGACCAGAAAACTTTCTATGCCGGGAAACTTTGAAAACACAGGATGCAGCTGACAAAGTTCAAGTGGAACAAGGCTGTGTAAAGGACTGACAGAACAGACAGGCACTGGGCATAGAACTGATGACCAAGCTAAATCTTCTATAGAAAATATAAGGGTTATTGATTGAAAGACTCTGGGGCAGTACTACGAGGATATACAATGCTGAGCATTGCAAAAGGCTCTATATGTCAACTGGGTAGCAACATTTCTAGAAAAAGCTGTAAAATGTCTGTCCTTTCAGTACGTGTTCCCTTTATCTCACTAACTAAACTGTCTGCACATACTGAGACAAGCACCATCAAGCTTGTTGCTACTGCTAGGTGGTCTGGGGGTAATCAAAAGCCTAAGCTGAAAACATCTTAATAAAACAAGTATACAACCAGCATGTATTGAACTCTTAGTACCTGGTTTGTTGTAGCACAAAATAAGTTTTAGGAAGCCAAGTTTGAAAAGCATGTATATAACAAGGTGGTTTTTGTTTCACTCATTTTCTCACTTTCCCTCTGTTTCCTAAATATACTATTTAAATATTTTACAAGATAGAGAGTGTTCTCCCTCAATTTAAATCCTGGCAAAAAAGCATTAGAGAAAGTGACAAGACTGTCATTCAAACGAGAGGGTCACATTAGTGTCTTGTTACTTCTTTTTCATGGCAAAGACTGCATATGACATTTAATACCCAACACCTTTCAGGAAATATAGTGGAGTGTTCCAACATTTTGGCGTCTTCTTGGGTCTTTATTCCTGACTGGCCCATCCATTCCACTCTTTCCTAGACATTATAGCCCTATAAATCAAGGAAATAGAGGTTGCAGTCCACTGTGGAACAATGCCCATTTAAAGGAGGAACCATTAAGGCTTTTAGGCCCCACATCTTCTGCAGCATAGAATTGTTAAAAATGGTCCCCTAGAAAATGTTTAATTTTTATTATTCTTCTCCAGTCTATTTCAACAAATTATATAATTATAAATAAATTTTAAAAATCCTCAGGATTGGCAAAACAACTGTGGCCACAGTACCTAACAACATCCCTAAGCAACGGGTTTGCATGAGAAATGGATTTGGCAAAACTAAATAAGAACGCTCACTGACAGAGGCTTCTGCTCATTTCCAGATCAAGCTTTGTGCTACAGCAGCTTTCTTTCTCTCTTGTTCTCATTCTCTTTCTGTTCCTTTTGTGTATATTTTGGGGGTAGGGCAAGTGAAATTGAAATAGCACTTTCAAAATATCCATCTGAAAAAGTATTAATCAGTAATACCTAGTTCTTTGGTGGCAATTCTCTACTTCAGATCTTGTAGCATTTCCCAAAAGTGGAGTTATTTTTAGGAATTCCCTGTGTTCGATCCAGAGGCCTCTGTGGAGCCAGGAATGGAATACAGTGTTCACCATTCCCCATGCTTAATGTTCCTCCCTAGGAACCAAAATCATTACTGAAATTACACTGATAAAGACACACTTCTGGGTTTGTAGAAAGGTAACAGGAAAAAATGGGGAACACTATAGAGTATCTTCACTAAGATATAGTGAAATACCATTGAAGCTGCCATATAGCTAATGCAATAGCAGACAGGGTTCTGTTCAAGCAGCTCAGCAAACAAAATGGATTACATTCATACAAAGGAGGTAAAGAACAGAAAGAAGACAGGAAATGGACTAATAAGAATTTTAGGGAAAGGTTTTTCAAAAATGCACAGACAGCCATAGAGAGCGCCTGACTGAAAACCTTGAATCTGAAATGGGAAGACAAAAAATGGAAACCCCGTGCTTTTCATCATTGTCTGTGCACAGTCAGCAGCATGTATGTACCACAGATACAATTTTACAGTGAGGGCTGTATTTGCTCTGAAGTGTAGTCATCTCTTATATGTTGGACTCAACACCTTGTGAGGTTTGAGGAAGCACAGTAAGTTGTATGAGCAGATTGTGATGTTGCATGAGAACTGGCAACATTTATGATGAGGGCAGGACTGACTGAGTGAAGTGAGAACTCTTTTCTGTATTCCCATGTCAGTAAATCTTTCCTAGTCAGGTAGCACAATAGCCATAGGGTCTTACAGAAAATACCAATAGGGCTTATTGTATCTGTTTTCCTTTTGAAGTAGGATGAAGGTTCATTAAGAAGTATTTTTAAACTTGACCTTTATTAGAAATCTTGTTCTTCAAAACTGATTCTTTATGGAAACTTTTTGGCTTGCATGAAATTTTCATCAGGAAAAATTTTTAAAGTTCAAATTTTTGAGAATTCGAGACTTTCAAGTGTTCAACAGCCACAATACTCTGCATAGGATAGTCAGACAATATTTTGAAGATGTTAGCTCAAGGGTGTTAGCTCAGCTCCAAAAATAGTATCTTTAACTTAAATTTTGGTGTACAGGCTAATCCTTGGTGATGTGTTCTCCTCCCCTTGTCCTTCTTCACCAAAAAAATAAACAGCCAAAGCCCAAGAAGTCAAACCCAAAAATAACTACATGGAAAAAATTTATTTCATTCCTCTGAGGAATGGAAGGAACAAGTAAAAAAAAAAAAAAAAAAAGTAACAGGATGAGTATTCCCAGCCTCATTTTGTGGATGAGGAAATCAAAGTAGGTAAGAAAAGCCACTTTTACAGAATTGCAATGCAGACTCCTGACAGATGGAGGGTTAAAAAGGCAGGAGCTTCTACTAATACTCACTGCATAGGGCTCATTTTTCTGGAGAAAGTATTGCCAGCCCAGTGTTTGCACAAGAGCTTTCCTCACAGAACACTTATACAGATAAACCTCCTATGTTCCCAAGAGCTGTCTCTGAGCCCTCTGCCTGTGGTGAGAGTCTCTCTGCAAATGGAATGGCAGAGAGACACTGGGCTCCCAGCGCTGAGCAATGAGAATAGGGAGTAAACAGTACTGGTGCACCCCCTTCAAGCTGTGCATGTTGGCAGGAAAAGTGGGATGGCACTCCAGCTGGGATTCAACAGGACCTCAACAGGATGAGGGTTGCATAGGCTGCTGAGTTCCACCCCTCTGATGCTTTCTGCTGGTATTTCCCTCCTAACATTTCACAGGACTTATTTTAATCAATTGTTTTGTATTCATTATTCCAGAAACACATATTCTTGGAAATTTGTCTTGCCATCTACCAGTTGAAGAGCTGCTCATATGCCAGTACTGGCTACTGCCTATGTCCCCAGTTTGTAAATGGTGCTAATGCTATCCAAGTTTATTGACATATTTATGATAATTTCCTCTGTCTCCCTAACTCCCACCTCCTTTCTTTCTCTGTTGCATCTGTGGTTTTCCCTCCCCTATCACAAGCTTGGACTTGTAATACTAGTGGCTTAAATGTGAAGGTATTTTGTTTGACTGCAAGGCACACCTTTAAATTCATATGAACCAGGAAGAACTGAGATATTTCAAAAAGCATATTCATTGAGCAATACTCTTGTGCTGATCTGGAATGAATTTTGAAGCTTTAAGAGTGCACTGGTTTAAAGGTAAACCAACAGGAGAAATGAACCCAACACAAAAGAGATTTTAAGTCAGAGTTACAATTCAATAACAATATTACAATAAATGCAATGGCACAAAGAGAAATTGGTTTTAACCCACAAAATGTAGAAGTATGACCCAGCACCCTGGGGCACAAACACAATGGTGTTTGTTAGCCCCTGTGCTGAACCCCATGTGGTTCCCCCAAGTCCAAAGTAAAAGGAAGTGAAAAACCTGTTGGTGCAGCTGACAGTTGCAATCTAGTAAAGAGTGGTGGTCTCCTCCTATCGAGGTTCTGGTCCTCCTCTGGATCCATGTCCCCAAATCCTCAAGATTATATCTCAGGTCCAGGTGGGACTGCCCACTACCTCCCTCAGGGTGGGGAGTTACACAATGAGTAATCTCACTCTGTGAGTCATAGGGTATTGGGAATCACTGATGGCCCATTAGCAGACATGACACCTCGGGCTGGGTGTGGAGGTGCCAACAACTTGCGGGAAGGGAGTTATCACAGCTCTTATCTCACAGGTGTCTTTCACATTTAGCTCACACCCTGAGGGGTCAGGTGTGCCCTTGGCAGCTGCTGCAAATGGTCCATTGTTAACAGTTCATGGGAAATTAATAGAGGGTATAGAATACACAGCTTTGGTCACACCCACATAGTGATAAACTGGTCCCACCTGCTGAACTAGGACAAAGAGAGGTAATGAGATGGAAAAATGAACTAAGTTTATGGACTTACGGACTACGGGTTTTTTAAGTTGGTGGTGTCAGGAAAACCTCTGTAGGTTCTAGGCTTTGTTAAAAGCTGTAGGTTATTTGCATAAATTTTGTATGAGCTAAACCTATTGGCATGTGTGGGCAGTATGGGGAGTGCCTGCTTTGTTTCTAGACTCATTTACATCAGCATTAGAAATAAAAAGGTAGTCTGTATTTGACAAAAATACTACATGTTTCTTGGTAAGCCAACATGGTTCAGATGAGATTCTGATAGATTCAGTGCAGCTGAATGACACCATATTCTCCATTCATTTCAGTGCTACCATGTGGCTGGGTTTGCTGCCCAATTTTGATGGCCATTAAGGGAACATTTTGTGCACATTTTGTGCACGAAACAAATGTTCTGGTTACTTATTCACTTCTTAAGGTGAGGACAAATGTTTTCTGAAGTTCCAAAAATCATCACAGCCTTCAACCCTGAACATATTCTGTCTTCACTATCTCTTTCTGCTTTACATCCAAGGGCTATCTTTTCATTATTAAGTTGCTTACTGTTCCCAGTAATAATATCTTAGTCCCTTCAGAGAAAAAAAAAAAGTAATCAGAAGAGATGTTAAAACTTCTCTTGACCTTTAGAAATGTTCTATCCTTTTCTTTTTCCATTAAAATTCTGTCTAAGAAATGATTTAACTTTGTTTCCTGAGGAATATTTGTTTTTTTCATTGTTGCTTTTATATTTTCTGTGTTTCTGTTTGGCTGAGTTGTTTGCAGTAGGTGGTTTTCAGAGCATTTTTGTGAGAGTGGGTAAACAAAGTAATCAATGTTGTGAGTGACATTCTTGTCATGAAATTTCTTTTCTTCAAGGAAAGGTTATGTGGTCTTCACTACATATTGGTCTTAGACTAAGACTGAGATGCAAGCTTAACCAAGCATTAGTTAAAAATTCGGGTAGCCTTTATGGAAATTTATTCAGTAAATGGATCCCCTCAGCCAGGTGTGTTTTTCACCAGCTGTCCTCTGTTTCACCGTGTGTTTTTTGAACCCCAGCTGTAGTGAACGCAGACATCCCAGCATTCACTCTGCAGGAAAGTTCAAGTCCATGATTCAACAAGTTTAGGCCTCATTATCCCTTCATCTTGAGTACCACAGCTCCTGGAGAAGCATCCTGGGTAGGGGAAACACCTGGCACTGGGGAGCAGCAGTTGCCTACCCACCCTTGAAATAGGGGGAACTGTCATCAAAACTCCACATAGGAAGAGATGCTGAGCTTCCTCTGGTGCTTCCAACAGCCAAGGATGGAGGCTGCCTGAGCTTTCAGATGATGGTCTCTGTAAAGCACAGACCCTTGCAGCCTATATACATATTTTTTCTTTCTCTTAGTTTGGGTTATGTTTTGCTCTGGTTTCTTTTTTCTTTTTTTTTTTTTTTTTTACCACAGCATAATTTATGTGACACACTGGGACTTGATAACAGTCAGCCTGCAGGCTCAGGCCTGAGAATGCACCAAGGCATAAATTATTGCACAATAATTCAAGCCCTGTTTGGTCTTATTGCTTAATAAAATTAACATTATGACATGAACAAAAATGTCTTGACATGAAATTGCACTTTTTCAAGAGTTCAATTAAAAGGACAAAAAACCCAAAACAACTACTCAATAAAAAAAAACCAAAAAAAAAACCCCAAAAAACACAAGCAGTTTTTTATGCATGAGGTAAATATAACTCTCTTTCATCTCAATGCTTTCTTTTTCCTTTTTACAAGCCAACAACTTAGTTAGCTTTTGTTCTGCAAGTAATGTGAGAAGCCTTTTTATACATACTCTGGTTTCATCATTCAGAAGCAAAGCAAAACCAGAAAGTTGCATGTGTTTCTGGATTTTATCCTCAATGAAAAGTACCTTTTCTCTAGTATTTTGTAACACCAGCTGTAAAAGGAATAGTAGTGTTCTGAAGAAAATACCTGAAAGACAGAAACTTCTCTGCCATTCTCTTCTTAAAAAATTCACAAAATAAAAGTGATGCAGGAGTTACTCAGTGCTGTCTTGGTCACAAACCAGGTGGTCTGTGCTTCTCTTACATTAAAATATGTTCAAATACACACCAGCACATAAGGAAACCCTAAGCCTAAGATCGTAGTGATAAGGAGTGTGAGGAAGACTGACTGAAGATGCAGAGCCATGCCATATCAGTTACACCGACAGGAAGGCTTGAGAGTGCTGGTGACAGGCAGCTGATTTGCCCTTTTACGTCTGCAGGAATGTGAAAAACTGGCCTTTTGCTGGAGAAATCAGCCTGACACAGAGTCCAAGTGTACAGCCTTCTGCAGCTCAAGAAATTGTATTGGCTACACAGAGAAAAGACTTAGATCAAGCAAACAGTTTTTCACATGTATAACTTGCAGATGAAGTTACACAGCTTGATTTCTGTATAACTTATATGGAAAAGATGCATTTAGTTCTTCAGGTAAAGCTACAGACTCTTGTTCACAATGTTGGGTGTTTCTATTTCTTGGCTGGAATGATCCTCTCTCTCCCCCAGCTAAATAGTGATTACACTGTTCATACTGATACATGTCAAGACAGGAACATGGTTTAAAACAGTCTATGTCATGGTTAATATACTAAGCCCATGAGTGGTGTCATGGAGTTTATTTTGCAAATGCACAAAATGTCCCTAAAAGAAAAAGCTGAGTCTGAAAGCAGATATTTATTAAGGTAGCCCTAAGGAACCACAATGTTCTACTGAGAAACGCAATACAAGAAAGGAATAGAGGTCTAGAAGTGCAACGGAACAAAACAGAAAAGCAAACCTAGCCTTTTGTCAACCTTCTATATGTGATGGATTTTTTCTTTTTTTTAAATTAATTTGAATCAGAATCAAAAACTGAGAAACTCCTGGGTCTGCTCAGTACCTGCCTTTGAACTGGCCTGAGCATGCTTCAGTCTAGGCTGGGAAACATGCATGCACTAGTTTGAGGATTTCACAATTATGAAAACTAAGGAGCATTTCACTTGTATATTTTTGTTTAGTTAAATTTAGCACCACACACATCTTATGAAAAAGGGTACTGTGCAAATCTTTATGTACCTTTCAAAGGGAAATAAACATATAGAGAGACACTGACTGGTTCACCTCTCTACTGAACAGCTAGGAAAGTAAACTTAATTTCCTTCCAGGTGCTGTTTTAATTGGGTTCTTTCCAGTGTAAATTCTAGAAGAACATCTTCCTGTGGGCTTGCAAGAACTCAATCTCAGGTGTGTCCAGTAGGAAGGTCTTAGTCTTCATTTTTGGGGGGTGCCATGATACAATTATTAACACTCATCCTCAGGTCTGGTCACAGAGTAGCAACAGGGCAGTTAGTGCAACTATCCCAGGGTGCTAATGCAAAACAGTAACAAAGGCAAAATTTCCAGAATGAAGAAGAGTCCAATGTGAGTAGCTTGGAAAAAATCAAAAACCTTGAATAGAATAAAGAGACAAATTAGGTCACTGAGTCTGAGCTAGGAAAAAATACACACAAGAGGAAATCAGAACAGCAGAGGTATTTCATATTAGCTCATCCAAAGATTTAGCGTGCATGGGCAGCATTATGTTCTGTCTTCTGGAATGCTATGATGGAAGGGAAAGATTGTTAGGAATTTCTATGCCATCTCCACAATGTAACCAGTCCTACCCAGCAAATTACATATGTGGCAGCACAAATAAGATATGAGATAGCTTTTAAGCCTGAAAACTAAATGCTGAACTCAGCATAATGGGAAACAGCACAAAACCTGCTTGTTAACCCTCTTATGCTGTGCATTACACACAATCACCAGGATTGCAAAGAATTACCCAACATTGTTATTCTCCTCACTGCACATGCGGAAATTTAATTCCATGTTAACATTTCTACACATTAAAATGACAATCTCAGAGGCTAGAAAGAAGTTGCTGGCTTCATTTTTTTTTTTTTTTTTTTTTTTTTTTTTTTTTTTTTTTTTTTTTTTTTTGCAGAAGTTGGATGCAGTATAGGACGTGATAAGTAACAGCTTGTAGAAGCCATTCCCTGGTACATGAGGGGTAACAAATTATGGAAATAATCTGCACAGAATTGCCACAGGAAAATTGTGTTTGTTCAACCTGATTGCCACCTGTGATGAAAGACTTGATAAAGGGAGAACAGTAAAAAGCATTTACCTTGATTTCAGTAATTATTTTGACATATTCTTTCACAATGTCCTCAGAGCTGAGGAGATGTGAAGTAGATGAATGAACATGAGGTTGGTGGGAAAAACTGATGGATGGTTGGACACGGTGACCCAATGGTGACAAGCATATCTGGTGGCCAATTCTGAGTGTGTTCTTTGATTCAGTACTGAGATAATATGTCTAACACCTTTACCAGCAACCTGAGTGAGGTGATGAAAGGCACCCTCGGCACCCTCATGGAGGAAGCAGCTGACACACTGGAGGACAGGGCTGTCATTCAGAGGGATCCAAAGTCTGGAGAAACACACCAGGCAGAAGATCAGGATGCTGAGTAAAGGCAAACACAAAGTCCTGCACCTGAGATGAAATAACCTCATGCAACAACAGAGGCTGGGAACTATCTGGTTAGATAGCAGCTCTGTAGAAAATATTCTGGAGGACCATTGTGGGCAAGTTAAACATGAATGAACATACTATTATTGCAACAATGAAGGCTAACCATATATAGCAAGAAGACAAGAAGGAAATGAAAGGCAGTGTTTATTTCCTGTGACATCACTCATGAACTCATATCTGGAATATTCTGTATGGCTTGAAGAGGGTCCTCTGGAGGGCCAGTGAGAGGATAATGGATCTAAAGAACAGAAAGAAGAAGCTAAAGGAACTGGATTTATTTACCTGGACAGAAAAAGGCATAAAGAGGACTGTTCTCCACTACCTAAAGGGGATCATAAAGAGCAGTTCTCAGAGGTGCATAATAAAAGGACAAAATGTATTGAGTGATCACACACATCAGAAAGGAATGTTTCCATAAGAGTACTGTAGCCCTGGAAGAGGAGACCTGAGGAGTAGTGGGTTCTCCTTTCTTTGAGATCCAAAGAACTCACCTGTACAAGTCCTTGTGCCACCTGACCTAATTTAGGACGTTGGCCCTGCCCTGAGTGGGGAGATGGACTAGATGATTCCCTTCTGACCTAATTTTTTCTTATATTCTGTGATAAAAAATACTATGTGCCTAAAAAGCCTAAAGCCTGTACTCCACATGAACTCAGCCTCACAGACCTGACTAGTGTATGTCCCAGTAGAAAAACTATTCTCACAGCTATCTGGCAATTACAGTAATGTCCATGTGTCTTGGTTTGAGGGGAAAAACCAAGATGTTTACTCACAAGAGGAGGAGGGGACTTCCTCCTCAAATAATC
>JAWWEV010000043.1:43511955-43606077 GCA_035583235.1 Hafferia zeledoni
CTAGTCACCCGACTAGACTATTGAAATAACCTTTTTCCCCCCTGAAATTTTTTCCTTGTTTTTTTTTTTTGGTTTTTTTTTTGTTTGTTTTTTGGTTTTTTTTTCTGTGTGGCACCCCAACCAACATCATCACATGAGCAGTCTTTTGTCTCTGGCCTTTTGTTGCTGGGGATGCTGGTGTGTGTGCTGCTCTATCATCCAGGTTACCATCTCTTTGTACACACGGGTTGCCACGTGAGCTGGTGAGCATTTCCCCTTTGAATTTCTGTCCCTCTTAATGTGAAATGCAGAGAAGGCAAATGATACTCAGGGCTGAAAGGGAAGCTGCAACTTGCAGCAGCTGCACGCAATAGAGATCCTAATAGAAAATACAAATGATAGAAAAAACCATCCTCTCATCATTGCTACAATACAATAGGTAGCAATTCAGTTTGGGATACATTCACAGACTGAGAACAGCAATGTCAGAGCAGTGTGATGCACACAGCTCCTGTCTCAGCTATGTTATGAAAATATTGCCATACTTATGAAGCCTCTGTGAGGTGTTAGCTAATTTTATCAGTGTAAAAGAAGTATTGATATGAAGGGATATTTGCAAAGATTATCATCCCCACAAAAATATATTAGAGGAAGCAGATTGTTTTTCAGTTTATTCATCAGGCACTACAAATCTGAAGACAAAACCAATCAGCCTCACTAGGTCCAGAACATGAAATCTGGATTTCAGGGAATCTCAAGCTTTAAGCCTGGGAAATTCTGAATTCTGGGCAAGTTCCTCTTTAGTTCTTAGATGTGGGGATTTCACAGTAGCAGTAAGAAATTTCCAGTCCTGTTATTTATGTCTACAGTTCCCTCTGAACTAGGATGGGTGCTTTTAGATAGAGCTTGTATCCATTATTTTCATATTAAAACTGGGGGATTTTCCTGAATTACCACCAGCATGTGTATTCATAGATGATTCCCACAAAGTCGCTGCTCACTCTTAAATTACATACTGAGCTCAAGATTGCAATCAGAACCTCATACTCCTTCCATTCCTGTCTTATGGGTCATTAAGAAGGTTTTTCACTTAGCCCCACACACAAGCTCCTGTGTCATGAGTCTTATGTTTTCTTACCACTTACATATTTAATTTTAAATTCTAACAGGATCCTTTAATGCCTAGTTAATATTCTGTAACATACAGGACATTTCTTTTCTACTTCTATTTTCCACCTGGAGAGTATTTTCTATAGGTTTGTTTGCAATTTTTTTTCAGTTTGTACATAGCAAGATATCATGTCACATCTGCTCTTCATACTTTTCAGCAAGTGTTTTAATGGATATAAACATGATATTCTACAAGAGAAAGTCCTAGGGAAATGAGACAACAAAGGATGGCTGTATCCTGGATGAAAAACTTCTCAGGAGGGAATTTCTTTTGCAGTCTGATCAATTCCTTAAAAGTCTTTGGACAGCCACCTCTGGGCTTTTTCTCTCGTGCCTCAACACTAACCCTACGTGTTGATTTGGCATTACTAAAGGACTTCCAGCTCCAGCCAAGCTGAAGTTCAGTACCAAATTCTTTTAATTGCCCAAACCTTGCCTCTACAGGCCCTTTACTGCCTCACAACAACCCTTGACTTTTTATCTCTGCTAACCATAATGATAAACCTACCCCAAAGAGCAATTTGACTTCTCAGGGAAGAATAGCTTTGGTGCACAAACCTTCTCTTGGAAATCCCTTTTGCAGTACTTCTTAACTGGATTCATAGGCTTTGTCACTAAGGAAACTAGCTTAGAGAAAACCTCAGCCTCAAATAATTTTACTCTGCAGGGTCTGAAAGTCAGCATGTTTACAGTGTGGATGCCAGCAAATGAGACAGACCTCAGTGCTCTACAAAGAATTCTTGCTGCCACTAAACAGAGGTGCCCCTAGACCTTCATTATTGTCACATCTCCTGGCAGTATCCAGCTACTTGCTGCTCTTGAATACTTTTCCTGCTACCTTTCCAGTCCTCCCCTGAGATGGGCTTACTCAATTCTTCTGGATGGAACTGGCTTGCATAGAGTGAAACTAGATGTAGCTGAAGAATAGGAGGAAGATTTGGTGTTGTAGCCATGATAGCAGGGAGGAATGAGAGAGAAGGGCAGCATGGATGCACCGAGCAATTTCAGCCATGTTGTTGGACTGCATGTTAGGGGCAGCCTATGCCAGTCCAATAACATCTGAGCATTTCTCTTGGCTCTGGCTCTCCACTTCCCAAAGCTCTGTCACTTCTGGCCCAGTGCAGCCTCCTAACCCAATAAAAAGGGAAAGTTCTTTTCTACAGATTAGAGAGTGAGGCAGTGTAGTGCAAGGTCAGAGTAAAACTAGAATGTCCTGTGAAAGAGGGGAGCATGGTGAGGCCCAGGATGTAGGATAATGACTGTTTTCAGTGAACTCAGCACAGAGGCATGTGAGACCAGAGGTCCCAATCCAGCAGACTCACACCATTTCTCACTATCAGGTCTGTCGGTTGGAGAGATTGTTAATTACTGGGTCTTTTTGGAGTCCTCTAGCTGAGCTGAGTTCTTGGGCTTCATGGTGACTTCATAAGCCCCCACCAGATAAAAAACCCCAGAGACTCAGCGAGAAGCAATTATAAATATGGATGAAAAGAAGATGACTGGAAAACGTGATTTCTATCTCCTGAAAATGTCGTGTCTGAGGAAAAAGCAAAAACAAAATAATGTCACAGAGAAAGAACCATAAAAATAAAATCGTTTTGCAAACTGGAACTCTTCACCTTGCTGAGACGGGTATTTACATGTTTGCTTTCCCTTTCTTTGGCAATATCTTTTCAGACCAGCTACCAGGGTTCTATCTGTCTGTCATCTCCGTTTTCCTCCAGAAAATTAGGTTTTGCTTTTTCCCTTGAGAAAACTACTCCTTTCACTTTTTCAGGAAGGACAGCTCCTGTGGAAGAATTGCTGCTGCAGGGGCTGTGTTGTCTCTGCCCTTAGTGGGGGCTGCCCTAGTGCACAGCTGCCTCTGGCCATACTACTGCTGTTCTGCATCTGCTGCCCAGGTCCAGGTTCCTTGCTGCACGGAGATCATCTAGGGGAGAATAGGGAGAAGAGAGGGATGAGGAGAAGGAGGGACATGAAAGCATATTTGCCTGTTTTAACCTGGTACAGAGGGTGACCACAGGGCTAGAAACTCATCTTGGATCTGTCAATACACACCTAGGCAAAAACTATTAAGGACTTGGATGGTGAGACTCCCACATTAATAGATCAAGTGCCTCCTGAGCTGTACTCTGCCTCTCTCCACAGCTCTCAGCACCTGCTGATGTCATCCTTGACCCCTTTCATTTGAAGTTGCTTACAAGGAGCAGTGATATTTGGACAGTACTTATATCCTTCTTGTAGACCAACTCAGCAACTGGCAATAGGGGCCACAACATGTGACCAATGACACACAAATAAATATTCTGCTGGACAAATGTTAAAAAACTCTAGGTTACAGAACTTCAGAAGCAACCATACCTAATAAGAAAAACATTAAAGGTCACTTAAATAGCTTGCTCTGGAACATCTGAACTTGTAGTAATTTATCACATAAACTACAAATTGGGCCAAATGAACTAAAAGTCCTTCTGTTTTCCTTTTCCTTTATATATAGCTTTTTCCGCTGAAAGAATACACTGCAGGCCCTTAAACACTTCTGCAATATCACAGTGTCAGCTTTATTTAGCAAAGCGATACATGTTTCAGCAACAAGACTGTGTGGACACATTTACATTATATTTTTCTGTTTAGCTAGGTGGGTTTTTTAACTAGGGAAGTTATTCTTGGTTTAAGAGCTGTTTATGCATTGTAGTGATTGTGCTATGCACTGAATCCTGTGTACAAAGGCCACACTGCTATCATAGAACATACATGCAAGGGGTTGATTACAGCTTCAGACGTGATTGTTTTGACATTTCCTAGCTTCTCACTTCCTCTGTTTGCAGTCTTGAATAAAATAGCTGTTAAAAGTAAGGGGGTTGTTAAAATTTCTTCAATTTCCTTTTCTCATCAATTAAAAGGAAGAATAAACTGTACACTATGCAGTGATCTCTTCTTCACAGTGTATATTGCCATCAGAGACACAATCCTGTTTTTCAAATCTGAAAGCAGAGTCCTCTGCCACTTCATCTCTAGGACTAAATGTATCACGGCGTATTCTGGCCTCAGGGTGAACTCTGCCTTTCCCTTCCTTCTGTGCACATCCTTGAGAGATGACAGACTGAGCTTCCTTCACATCTTTAACTGTGGAAACCAACAATGTAGACTGGATCTCTGGGTGAGTATAATATAATCTCTGATGATATATTTCTTCTTTTTTTTCTGCCTGACTAATGTGGCAGGGCCAGCTGTGTTTGCCACGCACAAGAAATTTTCCTTTTGCTGCCCCAGACCAGCAGCAGCCTAACACATGGAGAAAATATGGGATTTGGAGCCACTCCTCTGCTCTACCTAAAGCTCCCAGACTCATGTCCTGTTCCATGGTCTGCACATGCACCAGTGATCTGCTGGGACCTACACAGTCCCCCACTCTGTTCACAAACCAGACGGGACTGCCCCACTCTCTCTCAAAGTGAGCTGAAAGCCCACCAACCAACCAAACCCTGGTCAAACTCTTGTTTCCACCAGTGACCTGGGAATCTATTGCATCTGCCTATAGATGTGACCACAAGCTGCAAATTTAAACAACTGAACTTCTTACAGAGAAACTCATGGGTAATTCTGTCTCAGGCACATGGTGAGCAGGAACAAAAAAGACATGCAAGCTTAGTATCCTTATTCAGTTTGTTATTTCTCACTCCTCTTGGGGCAGCCTAATTGTTCACAAAACTGCATAAGACTTGTGTTTTGATCACCTGAACTACATGAAGCTGCTGCCTCCCCAGCTCTCCCTTTATCTCACTTTTCTTCAGACTTTCTAAAGTGAGTTTTAACTGATAAATGTTTCGGTTTGATTCTTAGCCTTAAAAAGTAGCCTATGCAACTCTGCTTGGCACCTAGAATTAACATTACCCTAGTCAATTGCTTGGCCACTGTTTAACTTTTTTGACATTTTACCCAAAGATGCCTTATCTCCTAACCACTGTTTCACCTCCGCCTTGACAGTGCTTGCAGTCCCTTTTGATTCAAGTCCATCTTGGCAGGCAGAATAACATCCCAAAAGTGAAATGAGGCATACAATCCAACTCACCTTAAGCAAACAGTTTAAGTTTTGTATTCAGTCAGCAAAGAGAGCAAGATGCCATTGGAGGCCAGCTGAAGGGTACCTGGTTCATCTTCTTAAGGCATATCTAAAGGACAGTGTAGTTTATCATATATGGACTGGTAGAAAAGTAGTTAGTGCCTGTATTTAGCTGCCTAGTCCACTTCTGCAGTGGGGCACAGAGAGTTACAGAGAAGGATGTGCTACTCACCCCTTAAACCTATGCCAGTGCTTTAGTTTCATGGGCACCATGATAAGGCAAATTTTTTACACTTCCTTGTAAAGAGATTTTCATCTCTTCTTTACAGTCTGAGCCACCATGAAGCCAGGCAGGTAGGAGTCCTGCAGCCAGCTGGAAAACATGCAAAAGAAATCTTAGTTTTATGCTAGTAACTAGGACACTATTCAGGCTGATATGGACACCTTGACATACATGCACCAAAATCCTCTAACCTAAGAATTTTTTCTGAATGTTAAAACCATAGGTAAGACCATCATACAAAAAAAATGGACTGCCAACACTTCCTGTGGTGAGGTTTGTTATATCACTGACCACACCTTATCTCCTTCAGGCTTCCTGTGGGATCTTAGGAAAGCTTTGTGTGTCCATCCACATTTACCACTGGATCACAGCAGGGCATATGCAGGAAGACTGACTTTCATTTCACAGCACATGGGGGCAGGCCCAATGAAGTACAAAAGAAAAGAGGCAGCCACTTGACAATGTGCTGCCTGTGGGGTTAGGCAGTCCACTGAAGCAGGAAGGCTGGATTACTGTCTAGACCCTGTCTGGGCTGCTGGTTGCCATACAGTGTTCAAACAGACAGGACCACACCTATGTCATCCCTAAAATATTGCAGATACCTTCTTTGTCCTATGCACTTGGTAAAAAAAAAAGGAAATTATTGTCTTAAAATATGGGAATGGACTGCTATAACCAATGTCGAATCTTTTCAGCCAGACTTTCAAGAAAGAGAAAAAAGCTCTTCATAAGCTATTCTGTTTCTAGTTATCTTCCTGGGGCACTCAGCCTGTGTTTTCCAGGTGGCTGTTGCTGCTGCTGCTTTTCCTTTGGTGGTATTTTTTAACCCAGCTATTTAAAATGTTTATGTGCACTTATTTTGTGCAGGTTCCTAACATTTATTGGAGGACATAAATATGAGGCAAGAAAAGAAACAGTGATTTCCAGAAGTTTATATCTTTGCTAAATTTCTCTGGAATTGCATGGGAGCAAGAAAAGACACATCTCTAGCCCAAGGCCTTCTCCCTCCTGAATTTCAAAGCCTGTCATAAACAATAAAAGCATTAAGACTTTTTATAATGATAAGGTGAGTGAATGATTTCTAACTGAGAGTATAAGGCAATATGTATATTACCACATACACTCAGAGGTTATCTGTCCCCTGTAAAGCTTCAGATTTATAAACTTTATTGACTAAGTGAATCAAGTAAAGTTGAGCAGGACAGCAATGTGTTACTACTTGGTCAGTAATATTTTAAGAGCTAAATAGACTCTAAGAAAAGTTGGACATTACTACAGTAGTGCAAGCAGAACTAAAAATAAACCATTAGATCACAAACACAAAATTGCTGAGAGTCAATAGCCTGAAGTAGGCAGTGGGATACCGAACACCAACCACTGTACATGAAACACACTAATGCCTGCAGAGAAGCTGTCCAATAAAATAGACCAGTGACTCAGGGTCCAGAAGATTCAATCTGACACCATTCCAGGGGTATCAGCATTAGACTTCAAACATTGCATTAAGAGATAGAAAGCTTAATAGCTGCTTTCTGGTTTAGTACAATGCCTAGCGATAATATTCCTGAATTTAGAACTCATAAAATATCTGTCGCCTCCAGCAGCAATATCTCAGTACTTTACCGAGATCAAATCCTTTAGTGAAGTGTGTCAAATGGGTCAGAGGCAGATGACAGTACATGAGAAGGGCCACTGCCTCCACAAAAGCATTTATAAGAAACAACATATATAAGGTCAGCAGAGAAGGGGGCACAGATATTCATAACTCTCAAAGACATTTTCAAGCCTTCTAACTCTTCAGTCATATATTTTATTCACTACTTTCAGAAATTAAAGTGAAACCCAGACTAGTAAACATAAGCAGATGAGAAAAGCTCAATAAATGTACCAAGCATATAGGAAAATATTGAATGCCACTGATTTGGACCTACTATTTTGGTTCAGTGAAATGGGCAGGCAGTAAAGAGGGGCGTACTGGCTGGCTCCTTGAGAGTGGCTCTTTTGACCAGGACAATGTCTTAGTAGACCAAGCAATCTGACTTCGCTTCCAGATCTTTTTTACCTTCAGATGAGGGTGCTATCCAGTAGTAAACAAGCAATTCAAGTTACATTACTCCTTTTTCTTGGACACAAAACCTTTCTCTAAAAAAAAAAAATTGAGACTATTAACCTTTGAAGCCTGAGCTCCAGCTAGAAATTAATTTTGCTTCACTGCCCATCTTTGTATGAAAAGTACTTAGGACCTGAATATTTACAGCAATAATAGCCTTTGAAGTTCAGTTCTTAAAGGCATTAAGTCATGAAAAATGGTTACCCTGAAAAAATGAGAACAATGGACCTTACTTATTCATTCTGTATATTCTGTCTAATAACTACTGGATAAACCTCACCCAGCAATGCTTGACTGAGATCAAACATAATAAAAGACTGGTAATAAATACTAAATTGCTATAAGAAAATCTGGGCTAAAGATCTTCTTACATGAATAAACTGAGATCAAGACTACACTTTACACTTGCAGAATCTGGAAGTAGAAAGTTGAGAGATCTGTGGAGATTAATCTCTTATAATTCAATAATCTTTTATATTTTTAAGCAAGACTTTACAAAACAAGGTCACAAAGGACATTCCTCATTGTTCATTAAAGCTGTTATTTCCTTGTATATGGTACCGCAGGGTGGAGTACAACTATTTTCTGCAAATACACTGAGAATGCTATCACAATACAAGAAAATTAAAATGTGTATTCTTACCAGATCCTTTCCTAAGAACTAAATATTTTCATTTTAACTGCATTATGTCAGATCATTTAATTTTAAGAAAAAATTCTACTACTCAGTATTCACTATGCATCTTGTCTCAGAGTAGTCTCTATTCTGCCATGCTTATACTGTATTCTGTATTGAATTGCTGGGTTATGCTACCAGTTTTTTGTTACTCCATAAACTACAGGTAAAAAGATGCCAGCTCATCACTAGGTGAGCTGGCTATACTAGATTTAGGGCTATGCTAGGTTTGTAATTTTGCTTTACCAGAACAGACCACAGTAGCATTAAGTGGCTTTAGGCCAAAGGAAAACAGGAGATTGCCTAGGGTAGCAACCTTCCTTCTTTTGCTTCTCCAGTCAGAAGAGTAACTGCTTTGGAAACAGAGTTGGAACAGCCAGTTCTAATTTCCATTGGCATCCTCCAACATGTTGCTTCTGAGGGACAGGCAGAAGCAATATTCACTTACACTGGTTCCCATTTCCTCCCTTTACATATCTTAAATCCAGACTACTGGAAATAGGTAGACCCTTTCTAGCTATTTTCAGTTCTCTTTGCTGTAACTTCCCTGCCTCCTTACTTCCTCAGACCACTTCCCTTGACCTCTGCTGTTTTCTCCAGCTCTTGCTCTACTAACTTCCCTCTAAGCTTGAGCTGGTCATCCTAGATGCAACTAGACAGATAAACCAAAATTCATTCTAAGCTGCTAAGAAGATTTGAGATAACCTTGTCTAGACTGACCCCAGGCGATATGGTCTGTAAGTACAATCTGGACATTTTCCACTCCAACAGTCTCATGAATTCTGTGGAAAGGAGTGCACATGTAATTCTGAATGTGATTATTTAAACATAAACCTGTTTCATATATAAATATATTTAAAAATACATATTAAAATTAATCAATATCATGCTATTAATTGCGGAGCTGCTTCAACACATATTGCTCCCTTTGCCACACTGTGAGTGATGCAAGCACAGAAGCAGTTGGTGTGTTATGACCATACTTATTGAGGTGTGTTGGCCAGGGCAGCTCACGTCAGTGAGGAATGAAGGGAGACATGATTGACTTGAGAGAATGCATTGAAAATAATTATATGGGTTCATGAAACTTCCAAGAAGCCAACTTAATCCTCTTCTATATTATTTTTATGAAAAGTGTAGTGATGGAAAGGTATCAAATGTTATTGAGTCCCTTTGTCTAAATTCTTTCCTACAGTTTGTTATTTCGTAACTTGCCTTGTTTTATTCTACATGTCTTAAGCAATGAAGTTGCCATCACTTCCCTTAGAGAAATATTCCCTAACTTGCAAGTTCTCACTTGTCAGGAAATTTTCTCACACCAGCTTGTATGTTTCCTCTACTAATTTTTTCCAGTTTTGCTAGCAGTATCCTCATCTACTACACTGCAAGAGCAGTATGTAGCAGTATTGTTGTTAGTACTGTTACACTATTCCAGTAGCTATGGGATGGCCCCATGTAGCAGCTATAAGATAACAAAGGTTCATTCTCCAAAGCAGTAAAATTCATACACTAACATTTTGGTAATCTCATGAGAAATCATTTCACATGAAACATTTCCTCTCTCTTTGAGTGACACATAGATGCAGCCAATGTTTGTATTTTGAAATACAAAAGTAATGTATCTTTTAAGCCATTTGCAGATTTGGGCTTCAATATTTCAGAAAGCTGTTGGGTGAGTTTTTGTGTTTGCAAGGCAAAGGCAGCCAGTGTTCTTTTATTCCTTCTTAGGTAGTCCAGGAACTTTTTCTTCAGCTTAAAATGGAGTTTTCAGGTTTGGGGTCAAGAATGCAGACCAGTTTTCCTATCTGACTAGATGTGGTGATTCTAGCACTTTATGTAAAGTGTGAAAACCCAACAGAGAAAATCAGTTTACCAAGCCACAGTTTGGCTGTAAGTGGTAAGGCCAACATTTGCTGCTGAACTTCTGTGAATACAGCAACAGCCATGACAGGCAAGATTTTCAAATGGTCAAAACTGAGCAACAGAATTCCACTGGGATTTCTGTGTTTGAGTTCTGAATTTTAAAATATGAAAATTCTGAATTTTACTTAAACCTAATATAATGGAAAATTGTCAATGGAATTGGAACATTCTCATCTGCTACAGCCAAAAGCTTTTGTTCTGACATAGGATCTCTTTATTTTTCTTGCTGTAATGTTGTGACTGATAATGTTGTATACTGATTTCTAAATGTTATTTTCATATCAAAACAAAAATCTAAATTACTCCATTTTTTAGTCTGATTGATATAAATATGATATAAATATATGAGATTTTGATTTTTAAGTATATGAGACTTTTATTTTGGTTTAACAGCATTTCCCTACAGAGGAATATTCCATTGGGAAATTTTCAACCTGTATTTTTTAATACATAAGCTGCTCTCCTTTTTTTATACGATTAACATTTCAAGATTAACAAGAATAGAGTATGTTGTTGTTTTCCTGAAGCAGAAATTTTGCTTAAATTCCCCATTGCTCAAGTGTGTGATTCAGTGCCTAGAACTACACATAACTGAGGTAATTTTCCTGTATAATTTGAACAGTTTGGCAAGTTGGGTGTGCACAATTAAAAAAAATCCATTCACTCCCTGTAAGTGTTGGAGTCATTAATCTTGAAGTCTGTGTACTCTGCATTCTTTTAAATATATGGGATGAAAAACCATGAATCTTTGAGTAATGTTTTTAGATGGCTTGCTTTTCACCATACCTTCCATTGTGTAATTTATTCTTAAAAGCTTGTACAGTGTGATGTGGTTCAGAATTCAGAAAATAATTCTTAAACAAAACATTGAAAGGAGTTGCTTTATCTGCTGTCGTTAGTTGTTCAAAGAAAAACATAGTGTGGGACAGAATCCAGATGCTAATTACAGAAATGTGGTGGCCAATCACTGTACATGGAGATCTTCGGTGTGGCTTGCCTAAGAACATTTACTGTATTTGTGCAATAAACATTTACAAAGTTAGGGCTCGGGGAATTTGTATATTGAGCTTATACTAATAGTTCAGTCTTTTTTTGTTTGGGGTTTTTTTTTCCACATATTTATGGTGATTTGAAAGAGAGCTGTGGAGATACACCAAAAGGTAACTATTTATCTAACCTGCATCTAGATCTAGATGAGTGTCAGAGACTGCAAATGTTGGAGTAGAACCATTAAGGCAGAAAAAGGGGAAACAATTGTCACAACGATGTGATACTAATGTTAAACACCGCCAGTCATGGGAAAAAAATCTAGTCAGTTCAGTCTGACTTTGATCACTGCATTTCTACAGAAGGCATGCCCCAGCACTGCATGCAGAGCACAAGCCCAACTATACTCCTTCAAAGAGATCCTTTTGTAGGAGGTGGCTTCCACTGCTGGGTTAAAATCACCTTCTGAATTACCTCACCCTAAGAGCTTTCATTTGATATAGCATGATTACAAAAAGTTGCTTCAGGAATACTGTCTTGCCTGGATTTTCCCAAAGGCAGATTTTTAAGATGAAGCTGTAAAACAGTAAAAGGTCACTGAGTAGTAAAAGATTATAAAAACCTGCACTATCAAAAATAAAACTGTTTCAAAACACTCTACTAGTTGTTTTACTAAAAGACATAATAGATAATTGTCCTCTTCTAGATCTTTTTCTCTGGGTAGCACATGCTTCATAAACTTTCAGCTGAAATAGATTAACGTGAATGGAAATGGAGGACAAATCTTTGTTTCTGATTCAGCGGAATGCTCACATATGTTTAATTTCAAACACCTGATTCCCTCTAATTCAAACCTTAAACATGAAGGATCAATAGTCTGTTCATGCAGAAAAGGCAGCTTTCATGTCATTTAAGTATATAACAGCAACTTTAAGTGAAGAGTTATAACAGCAAGATATAACAGTGACTTTAAGTGAAGAGTTTGGATTTTTTGATGCCCTTCTACCTCATGAAACTGCAATGTGAGAGTGTGATGCATGGTGACATGGAGTGTACATATGGAATAGCACTATAATACCAAATAGACAGGATGTTTGCAGCCAAAAATTACAATGCAAAGAGAAAATGTTTGAATTCCAAAATAATGTGGAAAGCACAAATCAATAACTGTAATGGAAGAAAAAGGAGAGAAGATACAGTGAAATCCAGAGAAAACCAAAGCCGCAAGCAAGTATGGAAGAGGAAATAATTAAGTTGCCTATATGTGATTCTTTCTTTCCAGAATATGTTAGAAAAAATAATCTGCAAGTACTGGAGAAAATGCTGGACCAGGTATTAATTGAGCAAGTCTGAAAGAAATCTGAAACATTTATGGGAGATAAAATGCATCAATGACATGAAAAGGAAACTGTAAACACATCTAGGAAATCAATAAGAGAGATCAGAAGTCTCACAAAGAAACATGGGAGAGGTAACGCTTCAGGCTAGGAAAAGGGTGGTGTGGTACAAAAATGACCTGAGAGGAGGACAATAATAGAAAACCCAAAGTCATATTATCTCAAAACCACCAAGGCTCTAATGTGCTGTACTTACTCCAAGTCCTCATTGGACACAGAGCAAGACAGTATTGCTGGCACACAGCAATCACAAAGCTGAGGAAAACTTCATCCCAATGCAGACATCTGTCTTTGAGGCTAAACGTCTTCTTAGCTCTGTATCCAGAAAAAGACAAGGTTGTTCCAGTCCCAGTTTTTCATTCACTAGGTGTATGTCCAGAGCAGTATTCAAAGTGCTTCATCAGATGAACTCACAGTCGAGTCTGCTATTCTAATTTTAAGTATTCTATTATTCATTTTTCATTCTGTGACCACATCATGAGATCACACATGAGATCTTGTTTATGACAATTTTATTACAATGTGAATTTTGGATCTGTGGCTTCATAGTGCCTGAAATGCAGATGCCTGTCTCTATAGCTGGTAACATAGACTCCTTTTTGACCAGTGAGAAAAATAAACAGTTCTAAAGAATCTCTATTTCAGATATCTCTAGAAGAGACAAAACATGCCCCACACATGTAAATGATGCTCCATAAAATACAAACAGGGCTGTAGGTGAGTACGTCACAAGTGTCTCTCACTTCGAATAGAAGTAACTTAGGTCTTAGAACAGTGCCGGCACTATGTGCTTTATGTGAATTTTCTAACAAACAACACTTTGCTGCAAGAAAATTAAATGTGAATTGCCTGTAAGCAACATGGGGGCCAATCAGATTTCATTCCAGTTGGAAGGGGAGTACAATTTAATTGAATTAATTGACTACCAGAAAGCTGTAAAGGCTCTTTCTAAGAGGAGAGGAATCCTCACCCAAGCAGGACGACACTGACAATGAGGGTATGCATCCAAAGCCAAGTGGGTGATGAGGGGTCTCCCTTAGCCAGAAACTACCCACAGTCCATCTTAAGTGTCACAACATTTCCAATATAATATTCACTTTGCATTAATCAGTGTGTCATCCTGAAGCAGTTATTTCACTCTCCTGAATGTCTTCTCTCCACTTGCTATTCTTCACAGGTCAGACTATATTTGCAGGACTAAACCTCATCCTATTCAATGTAGCATAACTATCAAAGTGTCTCCAGTTGCTGTTTCTGCAGCTACTGCTATATTTACCAAAATTAATAAAACTATTAGTCTGGATGTCTAACAAATGGTACATCATAGTTTGGTGAATGGTACACCATACTGGAAGTTTCAGAGTCTTGCAGGAGGTAATGGTACCTAACAACAAGACAATTTCTAGCCCAAGTGCCACGAATTATGTGATGATCTTCATCAGGAGAAAAAAATTATTTAGAGGCATTCTTCAAAGAAACCTGGGAAGCAGCAGTACAATACTTTGTATGATCACATATTGTAAAGTGCAAGGTCTATGTTTTAATCCTCTCCATCCTCTTTCCAATCCCCTGCAAAAGGAATTTAAAAAAAAAAAAAAAAAAAAAAAAAAAAAAAGGAAAGAAGAAGAGAGGGGACAAAAAGGCCAAATGCCAGAAAGTCTTTTTGAAGTATTTCTTCTCTTGATTAAGAGTTCTCAGTTTGGCAAGACCTAAATCAAGATACATCAAAGAGGGTTCAAAATAAAGAGCAGCTGAATGAAAATGTATGAGATGACAGAAAGAATAAACAATAATAACTGTGCATATGTTTAAGTCATCTGAAAGTGATTGCAGCAATGTGTTAAATATCCGGAAATACACATTAAAATGGCATCATAATTCCCCAAGGGGAAAAATATGCTTAAATCTTAAATAAATCTTGTTTAGACTAAGTTGCATTTATTCTTCTCTTTGTGTTATGACTTCAGAAGCTTTCCCATCCTGTCTGTTTAGTTATGCATAATGGGAAAACCACTACTGTTCTTGCTCAGTTTTTCTGCCATGGTAGTGGGTTTCTGGAGGTAAATATGGTAGCAACATAAACAAAACAAGAACTTCTCCACCAGTTATAATTCATATGGAGGGCATGAAGATTATACCTGCCTTCTGCTTGCTGACATTTATTTCTGTCCAGTTGAAAAGTGGTTTGGGGTTTTTTTTTTCTGATAGAAAGTTGGAGACTGATTAAACAGATGAGGAAAGTTTTTCGCACTTTACTGCATGATGCTTGAGGGTTGAAGAGAAGACCAATAGAATGTTAAAGGGAAATATAGGACACAACTCAGGAATATAATTGGCAGCAGGAAGCACTATGAAATTAATAACATGGTGGTGTAAGTTTGGGTTTGCATTTTCAAATTCTCCCCATTCCCCATTCTGTTATCCATGGAAATAATCCAACAATGAGATATCTCTAACAAAGTTGCCACATATTTTAACTCAGGATCATATCTCAGCTTTAAAATAACCCTGTATCTTATGTTCCATTTATTTTCTTTCAGTTGAAAAGCCTTAAAAATTAATTTGAAAGACTACAACTCTTACAAAACTATTCTCAATGGAATGGGGCCTGGCTCTTTAACATAGTGATTTTGAGCTGCCCATATATCCATTGTGGCATTGTAAACACTTTTGAACAACACCACCGTAGCTGTATCTTAACAATGTGACAGAATAATGGCCTTCTCTCTGCTGAATTTTTCAAGCATTCAAACTTTAGGAACCCTTGCAGTAAATGGTTAGCTGGTAGCTAACAAGTTGAGATTAGTTTTTGGCTCCAGTATTGTCTGACACACTATCATTAGCAGTCACTGATGTCTTTCATGAAATGGATAAAAGGTTCAGGATATCACTCATGTGGGTCTTTTAAAATGCCCTGAGGTTTTCTGTTTTGTTTTGGTTTTGTTTTATCTCCGTCTGAGTGTGACAAAACGTGGCAGACAGGAGGGTACCGCAGAATACTTCTTGATCATTTCACATATGTTGAACACAAGGTGTTTAAAGATAAGGCTGTGGAAATCAATGCGTATATAAAGGCTATTTTCTTACCCTGTGCCACAAAGTGTAGCACACTTACTAATGCTGCAACCCTACACAGGCAGCCGAGTGCAATTTAGTTGATCCTGTATAGTGCTACATTTTATAAGGAAGTATACGGGAGATATTTGAAAACATGAGGCGAGAAATTTGAAACAAACTCCAGTTTTGCTTTCTGAACTCAAGGAACAGGGAGTTCCAAGTAAGTGTGGAATAGAGCACTGTCTGTATTGGTCTATGACACTTCACCATGTGACTCCAAGCTAATATATACCATCCTTGTCTCATTTATTCTCAAGCAATGGGAAGTTCATGAAGCAATGGATAGGATTTTATAGGCTGGTTGAAACTAGATCATATCTCATGTTCTCTCTCATCTTACTCTCATGTACTTCTAAACGAGCAATTTTTATAAAATAGAGGTGGGATCAGGCAGCTGTTGTCTCCAGTAATAAGCCATCTCTTTTTGCTTACACTATACTACTAAGATGACCTTTAGTCATCTCCAGTCCAAGTCAAAAGAATCGGTGGCTTGAGATTAGCTGAAGAAGTGAAGAGTCCTAATTAAGTTAGCCACCTAATCCCTTCTCTAATCTTTCTTCACAGCCACTAGAGACAAACCTAATGATCAGTTGTAGGGTAATGGAGTCTGCTTTTATTTGTTGTCTGTTGCTGGTAAATTAGGCTTTCTGCTATATTATGAAGGTACTCCTGTTGGGCAGCCCTGTAGATGGTTGAGCACATGTATCTCAGCAGACCAGGAACACAGCCAAATGAAGAAATATCTTCCCAGAGCTGACAAATAACGTGGCCAAAGCAACTGCAACTCAGTTAAAGCAGATAAAGCTCCTGTCTGTGAGTCTACCCAGCCATGACCTCTGACTGGAACACTTTGGAACTTATTTTTTTCTTAGTCTGCTATTCATCAGCAAGTTCGGCAAAGTCCTGATTCTACTTGCCACATTCACAGGTATGCTCTTGACCCTTCTGAGCTTTATAAAGCTCCTTTTCCAACTTCTTCTCCATTCAGCCTTCTCTTTCTTTCTGCCCTGCAATGAAACCACACACTCACAGAAGAATCCCAACACCTCTTTGATCAGTTGGGGTTTTTTTTCCGATAATTATTTCCCTTCCTTGTACTGCCAGCAGTGGAGATATATCTCACTACCTGGCCTGCCAGGTCAAAGCTTATCTGGAAGAAGACAGTAGGAAAAAGCAGTTTCTTGTCTAAACAACCTATCAGAATATTTAGGAAAATAGGCTCTTTACTCTTATTTCCAAAGCTGAGCTCCTACTGCCTTGAAACTGCAACAGCCTAGGTTTACCAATTGCCTGTTTGCCCAAAACACATTTTACTTATGGCTGCATTCTCTTCACCTCAGCTACAGTCTTTCCTGCCCATCTCACTGCCTTCTCCCTACCCAGCGCCACCTCTTGTCCTTAGTGCTTTCAGAAGTCCCTTCTCCCTATTTTATCATCCTTCCTAACCAAACTTCAGCCTTCATGATACAGAAGAAACTCAACCTAAAAAAGCTGCCCAATCCCATTGCAGCACAGACTACCCATCCTCCGTTTGAGGTCATTTGGGTGTTATGCCCCTTCTTGCTCCATCTGCCAACAGTTGCTGTCTGTACATACACAGGGCATGGCTGCAGAGAGGAAAGGCATGTGCCCAGTTCAGCCACTGTAAGTATAGCAGCACAACCAACCTATTGTAGTTTTGTAAACATTCTCATATCATTATATTACTCCCAAAATATATCTAGCAGGACGTCAAAGGATGAACATTATTAATAAATATTAAGACATTATGAAGAATGTTACGTGTGTACGGGTGAGAATGGTTTTGGAAGAAAAATGAACATTTCAAGCTTGCATTCTGTCAGAAAGGATTTTTTTTTTTCAAAAAAAAAAGAAATTGTGATTTTGACTGCCAAGAAACCAACATTATGTGTAAAGAAGAATCCATCAAGAATAGTGCATGCAGCTGGGAATACTAATTCTGGATTTATGGCCATACAAAGAGTTAGTCTCACTGGGCTCATCACGATGTTCCCTATTTATAACAGTAAATCAAATTCTTTGTCCAAAAAGGGTTACTTACTGGTAAATGGAGTCCTATGGTTGTTTCTTAGCCCCACAGCATTGACTTCTGGTTATAAATGGCTTACCTACATCCAGGAGACACACCTGAGAAAATCACTGCACTTCAAATTCCACAGTGAAAATCAATGAGAAAGCATTTTAAGAAGAGAATGTGAGAGAGAAAGCTTATTGATGAAGAAATGTAAGACATTTGAGATATTCCTTTCCAAGTTCTACATCAAAACTGCCATATATTTCATTAAATAGTTGTAGACATAAATTTTTAAGCTGTTGTAGTCTTCTCCCTGTTTACAGATATAGAGGGAGAGATTAATCAGTTCTTCAATGTTTTATATTCAGTTTTCTTTTGTTATATAAATAACTCACCAGCCCTCTTTCTCTAGGACTTTATGGCCTCCTTTCCTTTCAACAAACGACCCATGAGATAAGTACTACTTTTTTCTAAGATTTGCTCCATGACATTACCTTTACACACCTCAAGACCATTGTCACATCACCAGCTCTATACAGATTAGTTGCAGGAGTGTAGTGCTGGTCTTGGACTTGAAATATATTTGAAACAATTGCAGATATAAAGCTCTTGTGTAATTGAAACATGCTTTTCTCTGTGCAATATGGTTTCTATATGGTTGACCACAAGCAGGCCAAAATACTATTCAGCAATATATTATTGCAGACATACTTCACCTGACAGATTTTCAGCTGTTATATTCCCCATGATCTATAAATCTTTTCATACCCCTTTTCTAGTTCTCTGAATCAGCCAGTCTACCATAAGCACAGGCCTTCCATGCAATGGATTTGGTGGTTCAGTCAGAATCTCTTCCTGATGACTTAGCAGATAACATTTTCTGAAATTTTCCTTTATCATTCCAGGAATAGAAAAAACTGTAAGTAGGATGCACAGCTTCAAAAAATTATCATATTTTGGACAAGATTAACCATTAAGAGTAATGTTTTTTGAGACCTGCCAACGGTAAAAAAATCTGATAAGCTCCTGAGATTGTTATCAGAAATGTTATTTTGCTTTAAAATATTTGTGAATATATCCAGATGATAAAAGGTTTCTTTAATGGTCTGTGAACAAAGGGGACTTAAAGAAGATGCAACACCAATGCAAAACTGAAGTCTATAACCTGGAATGCCAGTTAAAGTGCAATTCAAGACATGTAGTTGTTATACATAGAAAACCAGAAGCCAGGAAATGTCAGGATAGAAACTTGTCAAACATACCAATTGGGTAAAATGCCTTTGGAAGTGTAAGAAGTTGTAAGTGGAATGTCTAAGTTTAATAAACATAACATTCAGCTAGAATTTGAAATTTTCATTCTCAAATTGTTGGTTTAGAATGCACTAAAACCAACAATTCATGTTCCCATGCATGGGAAACAATGAAGTACTTTGAGACCAATAATCTTTTCTTCAACTAAAAAAGATCTCTGAAATTGAAAAAGGGGAAAAAAAAAAACCCAAACCAAAACAAAACAAAAAAGAATAACCCGCATTTGTGTAGGGTAGTCTATAGAAGGAGGAAAAGAGACTGGTGGATTATACCCAAATAATGGTATTAAATTTGAAAATTCTATAGGTTTTTACCAAGGGCTGATGTACAGACACTTTTTCTGATTCATAATTTATTTTCTGGAAGAGACCTCCATCTTTTTCAGCTTAACTATGTTCTGCTTCTAGTCCCCATCTCTGGCATTACATAGATGTCCCCTTGAAAGGCTCCATTTTTTTCAGTAATCCACTACTTCCTCCACTGAGGTCCTTCTACCCTTCTTGAAATATCTTCCCAAGTGATATGTTGTGAAATTAAATTTTCCCAATGAGGTTTTAAAGCCATTGTAAATCTATCTAAATATAATGACTTTGGGGTTTTTTTGTTTTTTGATTTTTTTCGTAGTTTTGAGGTCTGCGTTCAAACTAAGAAAAGGAAACAAACACAAAAAAAGTAGTTTAAAACTCCACCTCCACCTCTTAGTGGTTTGTAAGCACAGTTTGTTTCCAAGAAGCAGTCCAAGTGCGAGTCTGCACACTGTTCTACCTCTATTTACTAAACCAAGGCTCTGGCCCAATTGTGACAACAACTTAAACAGGCAAATTTGCTTGAACTGAAATTCAAATTCACTTTCATACGTATTTGTGTATTTATTCCTATGTATTATGGATAGAATAATAAGGAATTTTAACAAGAGTAAATAAAGCTGTTTCTGCCTTGTTTCCAATAGTCCTAGAGAGTACTACAGGCAGTATTTTAAATGCCATGTATACTGAATGCTCAAGTTTTCCCCAGTATTTCTATTCACATTTCCACATTTTGAAGGACACTGTAATCTTGCCCTATTCATTTAAAAAGCTTTCTTCTCCTAGGATATTTTCTTGTTTGCATGGTTAATTTCAACAGAAGTTCTGTAAAAAACAAACAAACTCTGGGTATTTCTTAAGGGTAAATAAACTTCAGAGAACTAAGAGGAGGGTTTTTCAACTTGACATCTTATGGATCACTTATATTGAAAGGTGTAAGTTTATAAGAAGTTACAAGTGATTTATCTTCCTATATATGCTCATTTGCATTAACAGTAAAAAAAATAAAATCACTGATTTATACATACACAGTAGGTACTTGCTGTGTATTTTACACTTGGATATAGTAGCAAGTGAAGCTGTAGTAGTCCTGGGAGTTGGGACTTTACATGTCATTGAATTCCATGGAAGCTTTGCAGTTTGCCTCATTGCCCTCCCCCAAGCAGCACACATGTGCATATATATGCCTTGTTGGATGGGATTTGAGCAACGTGGTCCAGTGGAAAGTGTCCCTGCCCATTGCAGAGGGGTTAGAATGAGATGTTCTTTAAGGCCCCTTCCAGCCCAAACCATTCTATGATTCTACAATATGTATTTTATGTATAAATAGAAACACTGCAAAATGTATTGTGTATTTTATTCAAAACAGCTTCATACAGATTACAGGACAGAAACATGCTGCTCTTGCCATAATCTCAGAAATAAAGTTTTTCTCACTGTTTCATTTTCTTGAAATTCTATAGGCAGAAAACCCAACAAAGAATGTGGTAATGGAAAATGAAAGTTAGTTTGGTTTTCACTGTAAGATAATTCCTATCATAAATAGCTGTTAACACCTTAAGCACTACTGAAATTTTTTAATAATCTGTAATGTACACTGCAAAATACGCATATAAGAAATTGTCCTTCTTAATTACATATCACACTAATGAAAGCTAATCAGGCATTCACCGTTTTTCTGATAATTAGCAGCTGTTACCTGATAGACGCCATTTCCTACACATACTTTCGCTCAGGGTTAGTATGAGAAAACTTTGCTGAAGGCAGGACTATTTTTGGCCCAGCAACACTTATGTTGCTATGTGCTCTCAGATTACTGGGCAGATAGGCACACACTGAAGTCAAACAGCTGATCTGCAAAACAGCACACTGTGTGGTTTCCTCTAGTGGTGCTTGTTTGTGTATAAATATGCACATGTGCACAAACTATGGGTAAGGAAAGGTTATTTTTCTCTAGATAGGCTTGTCAAAGAAAAAAGCCACATCCTGCATCCTGTCAAAAAACCCTGTTAAAATGCAGTCAGAACCCCTTGGCAAGCTCTGTGCAATCACTCCATGAAGTTGTGCCTGTAACATTTTGTACCTTGTGTTTCACTTAGTAATTAACAATTGATCTTAGTTACCACGGACGGACCTTGTGTCAGTGCTGCTGCAAACATTGCCTCTTTCAGTCAGTTGATAAAAGCAACGTTTAGAGCCTCTGATCATTGTCATCACAGCAAAGTTGACATGGCTGTAGATACAATTTCAGTTCAGATCAGATGGGGGTTTCTTCCAAGGTCATTGCTAAAACCCAGCCACTGCCTTCTGAGTAAGACTGGACTCAGTACCTTTCACCTGTCCTCTCTTTCCCTTGAGCCATCGGTCTGGTTGCCTGCTGAAATATGAGCCAAGCTGTCTCTGCAGGTTAGTTGCAATAAGCACTCAAACTTGAGTCCATGTATTTTATTAATGAATGTAGCACCCCCTTAGGCAATGAAACACACCGATGAGCATGATGGGCTCTTGAAAGGGGGCTGGGGTACATAGCTGAGTTGGCCTATATGACTGATGTAGAAGTGTAGCTTTTACCACAGTAAGCAGTAAAGATCATTTATAAACAGCACACAGAGAAAAGACAAAATACTCTTTATTAGATATTGATATAGGTTAGTTTTTTCAACCATATGCCTGCCTTATGATTAATTTGCTGCTTTAGTCAGCATCACTTATGCAGATAGAAGTTCTACATCCTGTCTCAGTTATAGCCACAGTTACAGAAACAAATATCTGTGTTGTTACCTAACACTAGGATCCTATGGGAGCAGGTCTCTGGTCACCATGCTGCACTCCCTAAAGCCACTTCTGCAGAGGAGGTGGGAAAACTATACATGTTGGAAACACAGTCTGCAGTGCTCTTGCACAAGCAGGGCTGACAGAAGCAAGCAACTCTGGCTTTCCCTGTTTGCTCTGTCCTGTTCTTTGGGATATTTGGGGCAGCACAGGACAACAATAAGATGTGTTTGCATTCTGCTAGAGTAGAGGTAGCTTTTTATGGTGTGCGAATGAAGTGTAAAGACATGTTAGGAGGGCATTTGAGGTACACAAGACTCCAAACCCAGAAAGGTCTGTCACACTGCATGTGAGTGGATGACCTATTAGTGCCACCTTTCTCCTGTAGACACTTGCCCAGTAGGAGCCTGCTGGGCACTAACAAACATTGACACTGAGCTACAGCTATGATGGTGAGTATTTGGCACCCCATCCACCATGCTCTAGCCTCATATGACAACAGAGATGTTCCCCTTCAGACACAGTGATGAGAAATGGTGGAAATACACTCCACTTCTCTAGTAAAGACAAAGATTTTTCAGTCTGTGACACTGTGTCCTTTACAAAACCTTGTTAGATGAATGAATATAGCTTTGATCCCACTTGCTCCGTAACTCCTTTGGGATGCATAGTTTGGCCATGTATGCATTCCTCCTCTGGATTAGGTCATCCTACTTTGTAGCTGTTCTAATTTGCTCTGAGTTTTGTGGTGGATTTTTAAGATTTTTTTTTTTTTTTCAAAGATTTTGCTTTAGAATGGACACGTGATGATAAACCTCAGTCCTGCTGCAACACAGTGTTTTGGTTTTTCTTTGTGCAGATTAATGAGGTCAAAAGAAATCAGGGAAAGACCACAAGTTTCAGGTTCTTTCTTCCAATGCATCTAACCCAAGCAATGACATATGACTTAACTCATTGAAGCCCTTCATGTACTGGACTCACCCTAGCAGGACAGTCCCCCAAAGAGATCCTTTACTTAAGAAAAATGGGTGTCTCTGAGAAAAAATTTACTAGACTTCATTTGACAGGCATGTTCCTTGGGGTTTGGTAGTGTTGAGATGTATTAGTTCTCTGAATAGGACATATCTTATATATCATTTAAGACTGGAAATGCTATGATTCTATTGAGGGTGGTAAAGGGAAAATCCCAGCTTTGGAATTCTTCATTACTCAAACATATCTCTTGGGCATATTTAAAAAAAATTAAAAAGTCTTAGTTCAGACTTGAAACAGGAGGGGAAATCCCTGGGAAAACAGAAAAGGAGAACCTGACATTTACTTAGGACTTTGCAACTGGGTTAATTCTGAGGAAAATGCTAATCAAGAGAACCCTGTGGTTCAGTGCCAGTTGCAGAAGATTACCAAGGACAGTTGTATGGTCTATACTTGCCTGCAAGTCCCTAACTTTGGGCATCTTTTGGAAATTTGCTAACTAACCCTTGAAGCTTCTTTTTTTTCATTTCCTCTCCCCATCCTTTCTAGACTTTTAACTCCTTTTCACTGCTGTTCATAGCAGTCAACAAGTGAAGACAGCAATTCCACTCTGGAAACCACCTTTCCTTTCTGCCATGTTAAACAGGACCCGTAGGACAAAGCAACTATCAGGAATTTGCTACTGCAGTAAGCACATGTCAGCCAGTAGAGAAAAATGAAAATATTATAGAGTAGAAAGCAGATCACAAAAGCAGATGAGCCCAAGGGAGAGAAATACCACTTTGATTTAAAATACTTCCTAATGTCAGTCATACCAAGTGGGAAGGAAGGGTTTGGTCTCTCACCATTTTTTTGCTATGTCTCAGTTCAAGATATGCAAACACAAGTCTATTCAGATATGTGATAAATAAAGATGAGGCTTAGGTTAAAAAATGAAAAATCCCAAAGGAAAAGAGATACATACATTTTATTTTAATGATTACATCTGGTATACATTTTGTTATTGGTTGGTGTCAGGGAAACTAGTGACGGGACAGAAAAAATTCCCTGATAACATGTAAATCAGAAGTGTTGAAATGTAGGAAAATTTTTGATATTATGTATGAAATTCTGGATGATTTTGAGGAATTAAGTAGTACAAATGGAGAGATACTTAGCAGTAAAATCTACACCACAGTCACCAGCTATCTAAATACCAGCCTCCTTAGGCCATAAGGAGACAAATGAAGCTGTAGGAAGCATTAGGCAAAATTGGAACAGAAGTGGTAAAAATCAACCCACCTGGCTTTGGATAGAGTTAGATCATTATATGAAATGGATTACATTATATAATTACCTTGTGTTCCAAGAAACCTGGGTCTTCTTGTGGAAATCAAAATAAAAACAAGATTGAGAAGAAAAGTGCTACTTTAGTTACTGAAAATATACCTCACAGCAAGATGTGAATTATTATGTTTGCAGCAGCCTGAAAACTATTATTTGTTCAGCTTTTTCATGAAATCAGAAAGTAAGGACTCTGAGACGTTTTTATCTGTACACAGCAGCTTTGTGTCATTTTCTGTAATCATTGAGAAAATTTACTGGCAATGAATTCGTATGTTTAGGAACATGGAGAAAAAAAAAAAAAGATACTTGATTGCTCTGCTGATAACTGGATAAAGCCAAAAAGGACACTTGTGAGACAGAGTGGTAGAAGGATGACCAATAGGCCTGAAAATATCTAGAAGCAGTGGGCACTGGCCATGTAAATGTAGCTGATTTTTTGCAAAGCCATGCATAGCAAAACAGGATCTGGGGAAAAGTCAATGTTATTGCAGTAGGTCTCCATGGCATCTGCTGCAGAGAGGGGCACCACTCTACAGAGCAAGGGCTGCCTGGCAATATGTAATTAAGTCTTGTGACAAATAATCAAAAAGGATGCACCAATTACGTAAATGGAAAGAAAACGGTTTGCATACATGTGTTATCTATATAAATGGTGTGGAGAGTGTGAAATGAGTCATGACTATTCTCTTTTCTACAAGACTTCTGAATAAGTTATTAGACAAGCAGTTACCCTCAGGCCAGTATACTGGTTTGAGGGAATAGGTAAAAACAGAAAGAAAGAAAGAATTAAGAAATAAAGAGAGGGAGGATTAGAGGGAGTGAGAGAGAGCAGTTGCTCATACAATACACTCCTGCATCCAGGTAAAGGCACTTTCTAATGTCTTAAATTTCTTCCTCTAGTAACAGGTTGAAGGCTGTACTGAACTTTAAAGGCCTTCCTTAGTTGCTAAGTTCTAATGAGACCAACCACATTGCAGCTATTCAGCAGAGATATTTAATTATTTTGTTACTGGACAGATTAGCACCTCAGTACCAGAAAAAAAAAGCTGAGGGAACAAGCAAAAATTAGACCTTTTAATCTTTAGGACAGATGAATTTTTTCTGAATATTCTGGGACAGACACCTTTCTGATTGTTACTAGTAGAGATTGGTTCTTAGAAGAGTCCTTCTTGTATCAAGGAAATATTGTTTATTGTTTTCTTTAAATGGGTATTTTTTCACAACTATATCAAGCTCAGCCACATGCAATTAGCTGGTCTTTGTTCATTGCCTCTACTAGCAAAGATATTCTTGCTCAAAGTGACTGGCTAGACAGTTATACAGCCCGTTCAGAAGCATGCAAGAATCTGTGTAGGGAAAGGGCAGTTGGTACACTGAAGTGCCTTTCTGCTGTTGGGAGGCTACATCCATGTAAAAGGACCGTGTCAGGAGCAGAAAGAGATATGTTCTTCAGTAGCTTTGTTCAAGTCACAAAAGATAATTGGATACTCAATGATTTCTTTTAAATTAAATAGTATGATTCCTGCTTGCACTATATCAGAACTGGTTTGATTGGAATGCAGTCTGTCTCCCAATCCATGTATGCTTATGCCAGGAAAATCAGCAGCAAACATAAGGCAGATGAATTTTTTTTTCTCTGTTCCACCATTTCCTCAGTCTTCATCAACACAAAAGTGAACTTGTCACACAGCATAAAAAAGGTAATAAGAAAATATGGTCACTGAAAGTGGACTATATGATGCTTTCAACATGGAGGAAGATTCTCCTTTGATCATATTTGCAGTTGTCTATTAATAGTTACTTGACAGAGAAAAACACACAAATTTCTTTCTCACTCCGAAGTTCTTCCCTCCAGTATCTGTTTTACTAAAGTCTCATCACATTATAAATGACACCTCAGAGCTCTTTGTAAGTACTGCCAAAGAACATCACTGCAGTAGAACAGCAAAAGTTAGACTAATTTTAGAATTTTTATTTTATGTACCTTCAGCAAGTTTGCAGATTACACCAAAGCTGACTGGTGCAGTTGATTCATTGGAGGAAAGGGATGCCATCCAGGAGGACCTTGACAGGCTTGGGGAAAGGATCCATGCAAACCTCCTGAAGTTCAACAAGACGAAATGCAAGGTCCTGCATGTGGGTTGGAGCAATCAACAGTGTCAATACAGACTGGGGGATGAATGGATTGAGAGCAGCTCTGTGGAGGAGAACTTGGGAGTACTGGTGGATGAAATATTAAACATGAGACACCAATGTGATCTTGCAGCCCACCAAGTCAGGTGCATCCTGGGCTGCATCCAAAACGAGGCTGGGGGAGGTAATTCTGACCCTCTGCTCTGGTCCCATGGACCACACCTGAAGTACTGCATCCATCTCTGGGGTCCCCAGTACAAGAAAGATATTGACCTCATAGAAAGAGTCCAGTGGAGGTTCATGAAAATTATCAGAGGGATGGAACACCTCTCCTGTGAAGAAAAACTGAGATTGTTGGTATGTTGCACTGGATTAGTATACTAATGATCAGCTCAGACCAGCTCAAATGTATGTGCATGGGGGAAGGGACAGGTCAAATTTCACAAAGGTGAAATGGTGCCCTGCCCCACACCCCAGCCCTTTGGAGGCTCCTTGGGCAGTCCCCGAGCAGCTGTCCATCACTGGCACACTGGGAACACACCCCACCCTGGAGCCCCAGTCCAGCAGAGTGGCCAGTGGACAGATAAAACCAGCACCATGAGGCCATCCTGTGATCATGGCCCTGCCATTTCCCAGAGTCCTGTAGCCAGAGCTACTCTGGATCTGGGTGGGGAGCTATAATTCTCTCTTTTTCTCTCTCTTTCTTTACTTCTAATCTCCTTTCTTGATCTCTAGGAACTTAAAGCTGGATGGGTTGGATTTTGCTAAGTTGTATGGGTTAGCACATGCTAAGTGGAATGCTTTTTATTTTGATCAAAAGTTGCCCCTTAAACTTTTGCCAAGCTCCCTTATTTTCTAAAGTTTACTGGTAAAATGGTGTTACTTGACCTCCTCAGAAATGTTTGCAGCATCTTCTCCCATGAGCTCTCTTAAGGTATTAAAAGAACTGAAGGCTCTTTTAATAAAGCTGGTGAGCAGATTTTGGAGCCTTTTATATTTTTAAAGTATAACCCCTTCAGTGAGCTCGTAGCTTGAAACCATTGGAGTTTTTCAGCTTGGAGAAGATAGGACTCTGAGGAGACCTTATAGCAGCCTTTCAACATATAAAGTCTTGTAGGAAAGGCAGAGACATTTTACCAAGGTCTGTAGTCATGGTAAAAGATTTAAACCAAAAGAGGGTATATTTAGATTGGACATAAGAAAGAAATTCTTTTATGATAACAGTGGTGAGACACTGGAACAAGTTTCCCTGAGAAGCTGTGGATGTCCTATCCCTGAAACTGCTCAAGGGTAGGTTGAATGGGACTTTGAGCAATCTGATTTAGTGAAAGATAACCATGCTTATGGGGTTGGCCAAGATGAACTTTAAAGATCTCTTCCAATCCAAACCATTCTGTGATTATATGATTCTGTGATTCTATTAGTACAAAGTGTTGCGGGATCTCGACCATTGATATGACACCTGACAGATAGGCTGCTATATCTAATTAAGTATTCCGCAAGAAGGGAGTCCTCACCAAATAACACACTAGAAATTTTTCAAATACTACTAGCAAAATGCAGTTCAGCTGTGTAACCAGCCATGCCTGGACAAGACTTCTAGGAGGTTAATTTCATTTTTTATATTTATTCATTTTCTTATAGCTATGTTAGAATTTTAAATAATATCAGGATGAGATGCAGAGTTTTGATTAGAAAGAGAAACAACTAGAACCTTTATTCAGTATCTTAGTCTATACCATATTTTTACTGAAACATTTCTTTCTTCAAACATCATAATTTTTTCTTTCTTTCTTATTCTTTTAGTACCTCCACTTTTAATCAATAATCTCACTAGAGAGGTTATTGCTGCAGAACTTCCTGCTGAGATCGTATTAGGAAGCAAAGGGAGTGTCACAGAGGAATAAGTTTTCATTTTTTTGGTATCAATTTTCTCCTTTCCATTTCCTCTCTATTTGTATGGGAGGAAGGGGAGAGTCCAGAAACCAGTGTCTGAAAAACTTAGAAGATTATCTTCCTGTCATTCTCTGCCAATAGAAGATTCTTCCCTGCATGGCATCAGCTACTGTTTTGACAAGTCATCAAAGACCCAAACAGACAAACATTCTTCTCAGGAAGACTCATATCTCACTATTGTTTCATGCTTAGCCAAAACAGTCCTTTTAAAGGCCTTCCATGTAGTTCTATCAAATAGTAACACCCAAATTATTTTCCTTCCTTTGAATTTAACAGCCTTCACTTATATATGGATTTTGTGAGAAAGCAGTTTGTTCTCTGACCATCATACACAATTGTTGCATCATATAGTTAGACCAGAAACAGAGAAAATTTCAGACCCAAAATGTCACAATCCTTGTAGACAGCTAATAAAAGCCCTAAAGAACAAAAATAAGCAAGCAACTGTAGCTATTGGTTTTGTTAAACTTCAGCTTCACAGGAGTAAAGGGTTGTGAGAGCTTGTATTTGTGCAGAACTTTGAAGATAAAAGTATTGAAAGTTCTTTCTATGTGTCAGTGTTATCTATGCAGATGAACACTGGACAAGAGCCTCTACAGCTGAGAAGCCACTCTCTGAACATACAGTGCAATAGCTGTTTGCTACACAAGAGAGGGTTTCAGTAATATCCATTGGGCATTCTTTGTTGTTGCTGTTCCAGTTTGAGTCTGTATATGAGATGTTTAAAGGTGCACACACACGCAGGTATATGCACATATGGGCATTCTCTACTACTTATTTTCCAAATCTAGCTTGCCAAACAAAAGCAATTCCAAAAGGAAGAGAATTTTGGGAGTCTATGGAATTTAGTAATTTAGACTAAACAATATGTCAAGAATATATTATATTCAAAAATTTCTTTTTAAATTGATAAATTCAAATTTAAATTCAATTGAGAACATGACAAGATATGAAAATAGACAATTACAATATAAACAGTATATGTTTCTTAAATGTATTCTTTCTCACATAACTAGAGGGAAGATGAAAATATTTTAAAATCTATATAGTTACATTTACTAATTCCACATTTCTTCATTATTACTGCAATGCTAATAATAATATAGTCCCTGAAGCATAGCTTGGCTGCTTGTTGTCTAGCAACTTCCTAGCAATCATGATAAATATTTCTTACCAAAAAACTTCTGTACTGACCTTTCTTTCAAAGTTCCATTATTTTAGTTCCTGTTACTATCATGTTTAGAAGATAAAAGCTAGTTCCTTTTTGGAAAGGTGTTTCAGAAGTTAACTTTTAGCAAGGCTACTTCCTTTCATCTTAGCTACTACATGGCAAAAAAAATACCTGAATACATTTCTCATTTTATTTTCAAATCAAAAAGTAAGTTTAATGTGGTAATTCCTGTAAAATGAGTGCTTTTCTAATATTATGAAATCTAATGTATGAGAGAAGAATAAAAGCTCCTGGTTTGCATCAATCCTACATATCTGATAGAAAATTCCCAACCATGACTCACCCGCGGTACAAGACAACCACTCAGCCCACATGATTACTGTGAATCTTGACTTGCAGCAAGAGAGGAAGTATGGGGCTTTCCAAATCACTAGTGCAACGTAGGCAACCTTTTAGAGTAATGAACTATTATTTCTGTCAATTCTTGCATCAAATTTTAGACAGCACCGAGGTCGCAGACAGAAACTTCCTGAGGAATAGGAGCTTCTAGTGACTGATATAAAGCAATGCTTCACAGCATTGTCTGCAACGTGCAGACAGTGGGAGTGAATAGGAAAGGTGTAAATACATTAGAAAAAGGGCAGGATGGATAACAGACAGTGAGTTTAGAACTTCTTAATCGCCTATCCACAAACCATTGACATACCCGAAACCATTACAGCTAAGTTTGTGCTCTCCTGTAAATTTCCCATTGTAACTTTCTTCCCCTTAGAACTGGCCTCATCACTCTTAGGGTGTATTTTTACCCACATTTACTTGTGCAAGATAGAACAAACATGGAGTGAAACACAGTTTGAGGTACCATAAAGATGGATGAAAACATTATGGTGAATTAATTTCATGAGAAAATGCCAGTCCATCAAAATCACAAAGGTGCTGTTCAAGGCTGTTACCCTCACAACCTTCTGGCAAGCCTTGTGTCATGATGACACTAGACAGGACATTGAGCAGCTGTGAGGCTCATGCTAGAACTGCCCTATGGACCTGACAACTTTCAGAGGTTGTCATGTGCAGCCTTCCAGGCTTCTGTACCCTTTTCAGTGGTGACAAAGCCCTAGTATCTCATTCCATCCTGAAGGTTTTGCTTCTCCTGCTGGTGCAGGAAGCCTAGCAACCTTGAAAATCCTGACTCATGCCAAGGCTCAGAGGTCTGTCTCTCATGCTTATTGATCTTGGCTCCTACATGTCACCAGGGCTCCTCACCTCCTGACTGTCTTATTGACTACTTTTATGAACAAGCCAAGAGATGCAGTGCTTAGCTTTCCACTCTCACTTTCACTAATCACTTGCTAGGCCCTTTGATTTGACAAATTTCTAGTTTTCCACATGTAGACATTCATTTTTCGTTTCAAAGTGGGTCAGTCTTGGTCAGCAGGTCTGAACTGCTGAGTTGACACCTGCTTAGCTTTTACTTCAGATGTATCCATGTAAAGCCACAAGCTTCTAAGGGCAAAATCAGCTGCTTTGCTCATCTAATCAAACCATCTCTGTGTTAGTGTATATGTGTCAGATGCTTCTGAAAAGAAATATTACATCTATATTTCTTGGCCAAGAAAAGTTATACTGAATTATCCCTGAGGGGTCTTTCAACCTGGTATTCTATGAATCAGTAAGTTTTTATCTTTGTACTGATATTTTCCTTTTGGGATTTTTTCAGGTCATAATGATGCTGTGCCAGCTGATCTCTGTATGCAGCTAATCTCAATACACATATGCCTTCTACACAGTGGTAAGACTTCATTTACCCCTATATTTTATTTCAATTTTTTGGAGAGAAAAGCCTTCAATATATGATAAGTGACACTTTACTAACCAAATACAATGTTGGTTTTAGGCTTCACCACCAAAAACTCAGATGATCTTGCCGAGTGGTCTCCCCCCCTTTTCCTTCTCCCTGGCACAAAGTTAACTTGCATCTGCAGTGAAGATGGGGTCAGGGCAACAGAGGAACACCTGTGCCCCAGTTTTGTGGCTGGGAGCACATACTGCAGCAGGCAGTCATAACAGAAAAGTTGTATTTCCTAATCCCAGTAAGTTCACCTGTGAATAGAGCACTACAGGTATTTTCCTATTTCCTGCTGGAACCAGGGGAGCAGACTGTGAGAAAAAAATATAGAATTATTGGGTGGGTTTTTTAAGATTAAACTAGACAAAATTTGTTTTTTCTCAATTTATAATCAAAACAGAAAGGGTTCTGAAAACTTCGGGAACCTGCTTATCTTCAGTAGTATCATCTTGAACAAACCTCACAGCTCTGCTGCAAGGTAGCTTGGGGAACTCATTGTTACCACTCTATTTCAGATCACTAAACAAAGCCAGTTAGCTCCAAATTTCCCCTTTTTTTATTGAGTGATTCTGTTTCAATGCTTAAAATGGCCTGATCAGACATCCCAAGAGTAGGAACAGATATCCAAATGACTCAAAGAGAGGTCAAATACAATATTGTTAAGTTTCGTTTGCATGTGCTAGTTCTGCACCAGCTCCTCTGATTATTGTGCTTATTAATTTTTAAGTCATCTTTTTCTTTTCTTTTTTTTTCTTTTTTTTTTTTTTGTGTCTTCTCTTTGACTTCAAGGAAGAACAACACAAAGAAAGGAATGAGATTATAAATTTTGGCATGCAAATCACACTATTTTAAAACAATAGTTGCCGAATTTCTAATACTTTGCACATAGATGAGAAGCTGAAACACACCATTGAAATCTGTGCCTGTCTTTCATACTGTTCCATATAAAGATTTCATTAGCTGGGGTTTCCTATGAAAGGATTTCAGTGTCTTGTTGAGGTTAAAGAGAAAAGATACTATGAGAAGTTCACAGGATTTCTGTTACTTCATGTGATTTATCTCCCACTACTTAAGTTCTTAATTTTGTCTTCCATGTAGTTTCCTTACAGTTCATTTTATGAAATACGTTTTCATCCAGGATGGATGCAATACCAAATTTCTGAAAGCTGTGAAAAACAAAAACAGCACTGATATTTCACAAGCAGTACAGTCTGCTCTTCCTAGATGATAATAGATTAAGATAATAAAATAAATTTTCAAAAGCACATTTTGTAGAATTCTTTGCAGCTCCCTGAGGTTTCCCTGTTTTTCTCATACTCATTTGAATAGCTGATATTCCACACTAAATATGCACCTCTGAAAGTGGGATTGCAAATAAAAATTGCTTTTTGTTTCCATATGAAAGATCTTTAGGGGTCAGTCAGCAGATCCCCCTGATCTAAGTGCTGACCTACAGCTCCTGGGAGAGCTTTACTCTACAAAGTGGAGTTTGGTTCCACCTTGCACTTCAGGATAGGTTTAGAGTCTCAGAGGGACAATGGGGTTACAGTTCACTCAGCAGGCCAGTTGTCTCACTAAGGTGCACTAAAGATTTTGCAAAACTAATGTGGGGGTTGCTCTCTTACCAAAAGAGCTCGACTTCAAATCCTCCCTTACATTATTCATCTTAATAGAATGCTTTCTTCAGTGTTCAAATGTACTGCCTCTTTCTTTAACATCTTATTTCTAGAGACTTAACAGCAGGGAGGTTGGGTCTCTACATTTCCAAGACAGAAAGCAGGGAGTTATAGGAAGCATAAGCTTTCCTTTCTTGCTCCTAGTCCCCACGTAGCCTTTTGGATGGCATATGCACAGCACATGAGATGAAATGCTCATCTGCAATCAGCACCAGGGGACAGATAAAGTGAAGTAGAAATGGAGGGCTGATTTATACTTATGCAGAGCATCAATTCCATGTGGACTTCTTTGCTACTTGTGGCTTCATGGCCAATGCACCCCATTCAGGATGGTGCTTACACACAGCAAGGTCATTTTGATAGCCAAGGACTGCTGTGTTGTAAGTGACATATTGCGTTTATTTGAATGAGCATAACATTTTCATCTGACAGAAGGATGTTCTCAAGGTAGCATTACCTGATTTCTCATAGTTTCTTTTTTATACTTCTTTGGTTTTAGCATTGAAGAGCAAGCTCATGTGTAATCTAATACTATGTCCAACACAAGTTCAGCTCTTTCTAGGACTGCAGCTTGCCTAGTCAGGACTGGACACTTGTCCTCATTCAATTACAGCTTTGCCCAGACCTTGACTATAACAATAACATCAGGGAAAGGACCACCTATGGGCTGTCGTACATATCAAATGTTGTTATAAGAATAATTTCAGGCAAATAAGAAGGTCCAGACTAGATGAACTTCATGTCCAGGCACTCCAACATGAACACCATTGTTAGCATCACTGGTGTCAAGGATCAGACAGGCCACACAGAGTGGGAGAGAATCAAGGCAGGTCAACATAAAAGTGCACATCCCAAATATCCTCCTCATTTCCAGTAGTCAGGGGCTGAGTTACTCTTGCAGCATGAACTGTAATATTCAGGGGGTTTGTCTAATAATTATAATAATTCTGGAAATTCTTGCTGCTAATTTTTTTCTTTGTTCTTGCTAACCTACTCTGTGAAATCCACTGTCAGCCAATATTTACTTAGATATCTTGCCAAAAGCATATCTTTTTGATTTACTGTCTTTTAATCTCACTTAATGTCTCTTCGGTTTTGGCGTGCTGGGCTGGAAGGCAAAAGGCTTCAGTCCTGCCTTCCCACATGCCAGTATGGAAGTTTGCATGGTCCAGCTTGCAGCTAAGAGCATGGACTGCCATCCCTATGGCACTCTCATTCAACCTACTTCTTCATCCCAGGGAGCAAGAAGAACTCGCTGATGCAGCAAACACAGCTGTATGCCTCCTCCTGTGCCTGTGACATCCCAATGTAGACCACCAAATTCTTCCTGTTACCAGCCTATTAGAAAAGGTGGCAAACAGTGATTGCAGCTGACTGAAAGGGAGAGGAATAGATGAAGGAAGCACTAATCTAACCTAAAGCCAGGAATTAATCCATCCTAGACAAAGTGAAGTATGGAAAGTGTGCCTCAATAGAATACCAAGACAGAACACATACTAATTAGTTCATCTGAACTACTGTAAAATTCCGCTTCTTCTCAGAAGGACTTTGAGACAGCCCTGACCTAACAAAAAAAAAAGAGGCCCGCTCCCTATGCAGTAAAAATTTCAAGGCTCCTCATGCTATCCAAGCATGATCAAAATAGATCAATATTGCAAATGTTGTCTCTCAAATTGCCATCATTGTTTACATCTGATTCCGATATACGATCAGGAATATAACAAGCTGCAATAACTACCTTTTTGATGTTAATGATTTGCCAGTTTGATGTGAGATATTATGCTGACACATGTATCTGTCTTCCTGTTATGTACTAGGGAGAGTATTTTGTAATAATGGACACTGCAGAAGTGAGAGTAGTCAATAATTATTTTGGCCTACCAGAATCTATTAATTTTAAATTTCTCTCAGATAACAAATTCTTGGCACTTATGTTGGCTTTCAATTAGTCATTTTAGCTAATATAGAGTCTTAGATTTTAAAGATGTTATGAAACTCCAGCCGAATATACGTAGCCATTTTATAACTGTCAAGCAAAATTGTTATAGATAGATGGTTACCCACAAAATACTATGCTCTTTCAAAACCAGTAATTTAATGACTGCTCTACTACTGAATTCCCTGACTTCTCCTACTAGAATAGCTCATTTTGCAGTTGGTTTTGATGGAGTTAGCATTACTTTGGCATTATTTTTCCTCATTTCCTATTTATGGAAATGTAAATATATTGTTTGCAATCTTCATAAATACAAAGAATTTGATATAATAAAATGCTCTTGCATTGAATCTAACATAAGAATAATTTTTTTATTGAAGAAACATAAGGGTCCACCATGAGTTGTAACTATAGTACTGTTACTAGATTACACTTCACACTGAGATGCATGTGAGCATGGTTGCCTTTCTCCTTTGGTTCCTTTGATGAAGACCAGCCTACAACTTCATTTGAATTCACTGGAACTACTACTGTACAAAGTCTTAATTATATAGCTGCATGCTTGACAAAGTGAGGATTTCGTCACTAGTACGTCTTACCATTAGGACAAGAAAAGAATGGCTAATACTTTCTACTGAACCCCAGAGTCTAAGGGAGAAGATACATGATTAGCTACATAATGACCACCAGTATTCAGAGCTATTGACGGGATACCATCAACAGTGCTAGAGTCTATATGCAGCAACTTTGCAAGGCAAAGATAAGGTGTATGTAGTGAGACACCTGAAACTGATTTTCATTGTGAAGTAGCTCCACACACACTAAAGACAAAGAAATATAAAAAAACCTGTTTAGTGATAAAAGTCAAAGGCAAACTGTTTACACAGCAAATGGGCAGACTGAGAAAAAATTGCTTAGCATTTTCTGACTCTATTCCTTCTGCACTGTTAGCCTTAAATGAAGCAAGTGCAGGCAAGGGGTGGGTTACTTTTTTCTCAACTGTTTACACAAAAGAACACTTTGCACCTGTTCCCAGTGAATGAAAGTTTGCTTTGTGTAAAAGCAGTTCATCCCCCCAGCCTTGGCATCAGGAAGGTGGTGGCGCAGGCAGAGCCCAGGCATTTTCTGGCTGGAATCAGCATGCTACGGAGGAAGAAGGAGGAAGGGAAGGTCTGCTGCAATCAAGCTTCATTAACTTTAACGTGTAAACATACCCCCACCTGAAGTTTGACGTCATAGCAAATGCAAACAGCAGGGATAGTCTGCTAAGCGTAAGCAAGAGAATTTTTCACTTTAATCTCAGCTCTATTTAGTTTACTGTATTTGTTTAAGGTTGGAGTAATTTTCCTATCTACCACTGAGGTATTATTCAGAAAAACCTGCACTACACACTGTCCCTGTATAATTATAAAGCAGTGCACTCCATGCTTCCTTTCATGTTCTCTTAGATTTACGTCTCCTAAACTATGATTTGCCTCAGACATTGCCATTATGTTTGTGCCAGTCCCTCTGCTGAGATAAATGAGTGTAGGTCTGTGGGATCTCAGAGGAGGCCCAGAAGTACTTGTCAGTGGAGAGGGTCTGGGCTATCTTGGAAAGGTTATTTCTCAGGTGACACACTTATGAGAAAGGCATGAATTGTGGTTAGAGCAGAGAAAACATGAGGAGTTAGGCAAGTATTTCTGTATTAAAAAATACACAAAAAATATATTTAAAATCAAAATCCCATAACTAAAGTAGTAGCTTCTCCTTTTCTCATGTCATCTGATGACCCATAAATTTAACCACTTCTCCTCAGCACAGGGGTCACAAACAGGGCACATGGGCCATCCCTCCGGGCCAGCACAGCAGCAGTAAGATAGACATAGAGTTCCTCTACATCTTTACCATTCTGACTTTCAGAATATACCACTTCCAACCCCCACTTTAATCCTCAAGTCTTTACTTTTGAGCTTATAATAAATCAATAGAGAGCAGAAGAAAATCCCTGTGGGAGCAGCAATTGTGGCCGTGTTCTAAAAGCTTAAATTCCCCACCTGCCACTTGACCAGCAAAAAGCTTGGATTCCCCACTCCAGTCCAGATTATGTAAAACTATTCTAATCCTGAGTGACACTACTTATGAAGACAGCTGTTGGTCTTTCCAACTGGAGGAGGCAGGAGCAAATTCTGTGGAGTCTGGTAAGAGCTGTCTTTCATCCACCCAGAGATCCTCACAATGCCTTTGTTTTCCTTTTTCTTTTTTTTTTTTTTTCAGGTGGAGGGAAATGAATAATTAAAGAAGTGAAACATTTCCAAACCAAAGTTCTCAGAAATTCCCTTTAAAACCAGGCACTGATTCAGAGACAGTTCTCCTCACACTCACACTCTCCCCTCACCCCTATCCAGCCAATCCCCTTTCATTCCCCACCATTTCTGAGTAGCATTATTCATCACAGAAAGTGGCAGAAGATGGTGGCGTGAGATGCTGTGTGAACCGGTCATTTGTAAACATCATTAGGTTTGTGATGTTTCTGGGAAGAAGATTACACTAGAAAGATGCTATCATGTTTCAGTCAATCAAATGTATAGGCACTCCAGTTCACTAAAACTCTGCCATTGCCATTTTTACCATTCTTGGCAGTATTTCAAATTACTGTTGAGCAACAGGGGGTTGAAATTCAGGAATACAAAGCTGTTTCCCATGACATTGGTTACTGTGCATTGGGGAAGGCTAGAGCAAGAATCCCAGCCACTCATCATCACAATGAATCATGAAAGCCCTGTTGACTTCTCTGTGTTCACTGGGTTCTGAATGCTCATGCCATAGTTACAGCAGTATTTGGAGAAGCCTGCCTCCTTACACCTCTTTTTTACAAAGTTTGGGCTTCCACAGAATTCAATAAGAAATGTTTTATTACTTGGAGATGGATCAGACCAAGGAAGTTTTGCTGAATGCCCAATGTTCATTTGACCTACATCACATCTGAGATTGACTCTAGCAATATGATGTATCAGCACTTGATAAAACCTCCAAGATGCATAACAAAAACATACACGAAACACATCTACTGCACTATGACCACAATATTTTCAACCTTGTCTTTAGTTCTGATCGAACCTTATTTCTTATCTTGGTTGCATTTGTACAGCTACATTTTTCATGTACAAACCATGGCCTTTAATTTGTTTGGTTTGGCAACACAGAGATGTCATAAAACAGTATCAGTAGGAAACTTGGAGGTCCCCTTTCTGTCCTGTTGCAATCAGGTCAAACTCAGACCCTTTCTTCCTGTCACATCCCAGGCTGACAGGTAGTACAAGGCTCTGCCATAGCCCTTTTACTCCTAGGGTTTGTTTCACATGATATATTAGTTATCATAAAGGAAGGTGCCTAACCCCGTCCCAGCCTAGTCTTCTGAGAGAGGTCACTCGAGTTGCCCACTTGGTTACCTGATCTAAGTAAACTGCAGAAGGTTAGCTGAGCCCAACTTTTATATGGCTAAGCAAAGCCAGCCAAGACTATAAAGGTCATGACATCTCCTAAGTGCATGACAGAATTTCAATATGCCACAGAACTGAGAAAAAAAATAATTTTCTTTAGTGTCATTTATTCATTAATTCCACTAGCATCTGGAACATTAGCCAATGTATTCACAGTTGCAAATCTGTCTATCAAAAAGTTATATTTCTGGATGAAACTTTCACAGATGAGCAGAAAAAAAAAAAAAAGGTATGGCAAACATGAGTTCTATAATGTAAAGAGGATTGTTGAGAAAAGTCTTTCATTTAATGAAAGAAATTTATATAATTAATTTTAGATGTCAGAATTTGTGTGACTGTATTATCAATTACATAATAATAACTACTTCTTTCTGACTGGTTATTGTCTATGACTTTTGAGGTAGTGGGTAGGCAAGCAGAACATGTATACCCCCTAAAATGAACAGAACACTTCTGATTTAGAGAGGCCATCAGTTTCCTTTGCAGGAATGAGGAGCAGTCAGTGCAAGTTAAGCTGAAGTAAGAATAGAAGACACACAATCCTTCACAGAAATAGTTTTCCTATATGCTGCTATATTGCATTTATAGCTAATTATTTGACCATGTAAACAGCTCATACATGCAAGTTTCAATTATAAATATGCCACATGGCAAACAAATAGCACATATACATTCATTTCTTTGTCTTTTTTTCCTGAGAAACATTAATATATTTCAAAGCTTCATAGCAGAAAGGGAGTGGGAGTCACCATCAGGTTCCAGCTCTGCAACACTATTTGCCACCGAAGAATGCATTTTAACAAGGCTGGGGCAATGAAAGAGGAAAGCTAAAGACTAATTTGAGAAAGAAAACTTTCAAAGGCTAATTCCCTTATGAGTTTAAAGGACATGGTTTTTTTCTTGCCTCAGAGAGACTCAGTAGCAGTTTGAGTTGTGCTGCCAATGGCCGTTTTCTGAATAAACACTACAGTTGTTCTGCCCACACACATTTGGAACGCAGTGCCCCACGGCCACCGACATCAAGAGACTGTTGCAGGCACCTGGCACATCCTGGGTTCACACAAACCATGTGTTAATCCAGCGGATATTTTAAATGGAGTGAACTTGGCAGTCTAAAGTCAGTCCCCAGAGATAAAATTATCAGAATAGCCATTTGTCACCAGTGGGAGCAAACACAGACATCTATCAGACTCCTTCTTTCCACAGCTTTTGGCAGAACCTGATAGGAAAAAAAATACCACAACTTCAGGAATCAGGGGTCTTGCTACGCTTATTTATTGACAGTGTTATTTTTAATTCTGTGGTATGTCCAGTTATCTGACTTGTAGCACTAGCAAGATAGCAACAGCTTTTACCAGAAGAATATCAAGAAAAGCTCAAATCATATATGTAATGTTTCCCATTCCCATTACACATATGTGATATTTCTCATTCAGATCGGGCCGTGTGCATTACCCAGAACATGAAGCTGTACAGTTTTAGTCTTTATCAATTCCTTTATTCTTTCCTCTTGAACTATTCCAGAGTTCAGCATACTGAGTTCAGAGAGAGTTCAAGCTCACTACTTATACCAGGAGGGCTGAAATCTTTGGTTTCCATTTCACAGGGATCGTTACAGGTTCACAGAGGGGGTAAAGGGTGGCAGTCAATATTTGTGCCAGCTTAGCACCCGCTCCATGCTGTTCAGCCTCCTACCTGTACTCCTCACAGAGCTGGGATGGAACCCATTTGCTAGAAAGGTTTGACATATCAAAAGGGTGCTGTCAAACTGGTACGCTTAGAATGTTATCTGTTCTCTCCTGCCTATGTTTGTTTGCAAAATCCACATTATCTTTTCAATATAGAGGTGTTTCCTTTCCAGGCATAGCTTGGAGTGAATACTTTTCTAGGTCATTATCAATGTCAGAGTAGCAACAGTCTTAGTCCAGTGAGTATGCAAGGGAAAAATAAAACAAGGTACCCATGTACAGAAAAGGAGTAAAGGGAAAAGACAGGTTAGGGAAGGAATAATTTTATTTGGACTTGCAGATCATTGGCAGAAATGACTATGAGGAAAAATGGATTTTTGAAAGATAGGGAAATTATGTACCATGTACATTCTCAAACCTAGGCTTTGAATCTCATATTTTAAAAAGACGCATAATAACTTCATTTATTTTATGGACTTGTTTGTAGTCTGTGATAAACAAAGCATCATATAACAGGCATCATCCACTACACTACAGTGTATACTAAGGGAGCAAAAAAGAAGAAAATTCTGCATTCCTTCAGATGGAAATGTTTGTAATAAATGAAAAATGAGAAGATTGTCACTGAAAAGTGTGTTCCCAGCATTAAAAATGCAACATGTTTTTTAGTCTTCCCACCCTACTGAGGCATTTGCTTCAAAAAGAAGCTGACAGCAGCAACAATAACAAAGTACTACTGCTGAATTAATACAATATTTAATTTAATTATTTAAAATACGTTGTACAATTGAATGTTATCCTTTTGGTTTTAACAGATTATGTGGCAAATCGTCATCACACCTATGCAAGTAGGAACAGGTTCCTTTCTATTTGCTCAGAGAGCAGGTTCCAGCACAGGGCATGCAGGCCATGGCAGAAGGGAGGGTTGTTCATGGGAAGGCTGGAGTTTAATCCACAGAGGGTACAGCCCTTGTTTCTGGACTTGCAAGAGATCCCAGTCAGACAGCGTGAAGGCTTTCCCTTTGCTGGGTACAGACTGTTACAGGTAAGGAGCCAGCAGTACCAGGTACAGAGAGAGATACAGATAAGCACCAGCTGTGCCTTTTGCTCATTCTCATCGCCTCTGACCCGTGCAACACGGTCATTTGCTCTGTGTCATGCTACAAACAGCAAACACATTCCTCCAATCCCTTCCCTTCAAATCAAATATGTCTTGTAAGTACATGTGGGTGGCAGGTTTGCAAAATGTAGACTCTCTAAGGCAGAGCCGGTGTGATCTGATTTTCCTGTACAGGACCCAACAGAATGAGGCCCTAAACCTAATTTTCTGCCTCTAGGCACTACAGTAATGTCACTAATTTAATAGAAATGACAATGAGAGGAAGGGACATGCTCTTCACAATACGGACTTCCTATCCACAGATGCTTGGCAAGCTTCAGATCTGCATTTAGGGAGCATGTAGGCTTTGCTGAAATGGCCATTCTTTGTACAAATATGCCCCCAAGCAGCAATAAAAAGAAACAGATGCAGATTAACACTAACAAATCACATACCCATTGCACTTGTAACCAAATGCATATGAATAGTCCTACTGCTTTACATCTGTTACAGGCACTCAGCCTTGTTGAAGGCTGCTGAAGCTCTGTCACAGCATCAGCTCTCCTCAAAAGCAAGGAGTTTGCCAACATAAAGAACAGTGCCCACACAGAAGTTGGGGGACACCAGAGACGGGTGAAGTGTAGTAGAGCCACCTTCACTTTGCCTAACAAGATCTCAGGATCTGAGGCATATTGTGAAAAGTTGTTATCTCAGCTCCTTCTGCCTCCCATGAGGGACTGCAGGGATAGGTTGAGTTATTTTTCCCTCTACCTAAGGGGCCTGGAGAGGAGCAGGAGCCTGGGTATTCCACTTATGCTGATCTTCAAATTTGTAGATGACTGAAGTTGGGTGAAAAAAAAAATCTCTTTGACAGCTGACAGAGCCACAGCAGTGTCAAAGGTGATAATAGAGATAAGTAAGCACATAACCTGCTGTCTAGGGCAGCCAGAACTCAGTCACGGTGGAAAAAGTAGTTGTGAGCTGTAAGCCAGCAGATCACCTACAGTAGGTGTCTAATTTTGGTGTCATGTCCCTTCCCTCTACTGATCTGACACTGGCAACCTCAGTTAGAACAAGGCCCAAAGTTGTTACCGTTCTCTTGATCTTAGACACTGTCATAAGTGTGACAACATAATCATTCACCCAAATGAGAATCTACAAGTGTTCTCAAAAGAGTTGTGGATTATTATAGGCTTATACATTTTGGAGAAGAGATTTATAAGTGAGAGGAGGGCCAGCTAAATGACCTGGTGAAACAGCCTCAGATGTATCAAATTTGATTTTAAAATTCTGTAAATAATTTCTTAAAAATAATAATGAGAGAAAAAAGAAAATAAAATTGTTGTGAATAGAGTTGTGTGTTTTTTGCCTGTATACCTAGGGCTTTCTGTGGGTAATCTCAGAACATTGCTACTTCCTCCTGTTTTTAAGCTTCCCTCTTGTGTCTTGTTACCAGGTGTTTTCAGCTTGCATGAATTCACACCACCGTTTGCCTGCATCCTCTTGGCATGTACAGAAACACAGTGAATGACCTTCCACACTACCTCCACTTCTCCTCTCAAAGGAGCTATTATGTGGCTCACTGGAAGAGAACAAGCCCAGTTCTGTTTCAGTCAGCATGACTCTTACATTATAAACACTGAAAAAAATCCCTCTCCACGTAGCTAGCCTCATTTTGGATTAGTCAGGAAAGGTCAAGGCAAATTTGGAGTCAGGAAAAAATTGGTCAGTGTTTGGAAGGAGTCCCACTTGAGCTTGATTTCCTGTTTCTGAAAAAACCCACAACCACACTGCCTCACGTTGTCTGAATATGTAGTTTAGTGAATGTTGCTATACATGCCACACAAACACATTTTACACACAGTAATTCCTTGAGTGCCTTGAGAAACACACAACATAATTAAGGAAACTCAGCAGTTACCAAGAACCAGAAAAAATGCAGTCTGAGATTTGTATTATTTCCATCTCTATTTACATTATAGAGTTGATTTATTAAGAAAATTACCTCCAAAAATTAGCGGCAATTCCTTCTAGAAATACACCCAGGCCAACAGAAGAAACCAAAATGGCAGCTTCCCATTTAGTACCCAGACCCACTGCTGTGGATTCTAGAGTAATTCAGTTAGTCTAAATTTCTAACTGGGAAAAGGGAGAACAAAGCTAGTTTGATCTTTTGTTATTTTGCTAATGAGAATAGAAAAACAAAAGCACAATGTAACTACTATATCTGAAGTAAAATAATTAAAATATCAGTCTGTAGAGAGAATAATTAAATGCATTATTGATTAAATAGCAGAAGAAAATGACAGTTTGCTAGCAGTCTGGATTTAATGGCATATCTGTCAAAGTTAGAAATTCAGTCTCCCCATTCCCTTTAGCCCCATTCCTCCATCTGGCTGCAAATCCTCATAGACAAACCAAATAACAATGTGAGACAGGCAATGAAATAACCTCTAGGTTTTATGGATTTGAGGCTCCAGGATGTATGAGAAAGCACTTCAGATCAGTGTTCCAGCACTGTAGGAGTCCAATAGAGACCCACTAGTACCCCAGAGAAGATATCTTCTGCAGTGGCATTAACTGGCAGTCATTTTCTTGCTCCTCCATACTTTCTGTAAGCTGTCTGCATCCCCATCTTCACTATCCTAAGCGTAGTGTTTTATGAAAGATTAGAGAGAGAAGTAGTTAGGGTTTGGGGATTCTGTGGGTTTGGGTTTTTTGTTGTTGTTTTTTTTTTTTCCCTTTCCACAGCAACCAACCGTCCTTTCTATTATCTTGGATTATTTCTGAAGTGGAAAAACTAATCTTCTCACCACATATAAATATGACCTCTCAATTTTCTTCTGAAAATAAATTATTTAGTCCATATTAAAAGAGACAGTAACCTGTGTTTCCTTATCTGAAATGAAGGGTCATTGTGGCTCATATCTTTTCCATGATCTTGAAGGTGTAAAATCTTTCAGAATACAATGCATTATAGGTTATGTGAGTCAGCCATTGACCTCTTCATCAATGCTTCATAAGAAGTGTTGTGTTCCTCTTCATAAGAGCACACATGATGCAGGCAGCAGGAAGACTTAAAAAATGAACCATTTTATTCGAGAAGATACCTTTGATGCTCCATGATTCACAGCAATATAACCTTTTCTCTTCAACTTCCTTAACTCACCATCACTTTCTTGATTTCCTATCTCCCTATACCCAAATGATGACTCCAGCTCTATTTCCCCCAACAACTCCGTACATATGACAGTACAACTGATGTCTTCTCCCACTCTACCATATGCTTTCTACTCCTTGTTGCCAGCCTTCTAAAGCTGTTCATCTTGTTTTCTCACCAGCATTTTCTCTGGCACAATTCAGTCACTCCTCAATGCTTTGCAATACCCAGCAGGACAGAGAGAGTTTGTGTAGTAACACATTTCTGCACATGAGTATGTCACCGCACATGAATGAGCTGTTGGTCTAGAGCACCTGGGTGGGAACAGAGCTAAAAATCCCAGAAGCCAAGGTCTGTCCAGGAGAAAAGAATTGCCAATCTCACATCTTTCATCTCAGCCTGAGCTGTTCTGCCCTTCCATGACTGGGCATGGTGCCCTCACAGCCTAGTTCAACCTCAAGAATCATGGAATAGCTTGAGTTAGAAGGGACCTTAAAGGTCATCTAATCCCACCCCCTTGCAGTGAGCAGGGACATCTTCAACTAGACCAGGTTGCTCAAGGCCCCATCTAACTTTGCCTTCAACACTTCCAGGGATGGGGCAGCCACAACTTCTTCGAGGAACTATTCCAGCGTCTCACTACCCTCACTATAAAAAATTTCTTCCTTACATCGACTCTGAATCTACCCTCTTTTAGTTTAAAACTATTACCTCTTGTTCTATTCCTACAGGCCCTGCTAAAAATTCTGTCCCCATCCACTAGAAGAGAATGACATTAAGCATGATAACGGCCATGAAGGACAGAGGCGGAAACATGTCAGAAAAGTCTCCCTGATACCTTGTTCAACCTTAATATCTGGTGTACTGAGTCACAGACTAAATGAAAAAGTAAACTCTGGGACTTCCTGGTAGAGCTGCTGCCTCAGCTCCGGCATCACATCCACCACTTACAATGTTGAGCACAGACTGTTTGCACTTTACAACGGATATACTGATCATTCAAAGGAGGGGCAGGTCCCAGAGTGAGGCCATCAAGTCTTACAACTAGTTTATTTGCTCTAGGCAGTCTATGTACAATGACAAAGCTTATGTTGCTCCTACCCTGAAGTATTAGGCATATATATGATACCAGCTAGACAACCGTGACGATCCGCTCCTCCTGAGTACTGGCAATACTTCCCAGTTCTGTGTCGAGACCTCAGGGAAGCTAGTGCTGACCTCTATGTTGACTGCCCAGGGTGTGAGAACAAGATAGCAAAGAATGTTCATTGTAGTCTTTTACTATTGACCTGGAATCAGCTTGACGGCCTTTAATTATTAGCCAGTTATAAACTAAGAAGGATCATGAATACATCTGAGTGAGGGCTGGAGGAGCCCTCCTATGAAGACAGGTAGAGAGAGATGGGATTATTCATCCTAGAGGAGAGAAGGATTACATTTAACAGTGCTTGGAGCACTCAGTAAATGAAAGACCTCTGCTACAGTTCCTGAGCTCCATCAAGTACAAAACAGCTTTGAACTAGACTCAGGAGATTGAGAGCAGAACTTTTGGTTTGATTTTTTTTATGGATATCAGATTTATAGGTAACACAAATCAGTATGATTGAGACTTCAGACAAGGAATTATGAATATGATCTATTCATCCTTACTTTGACTTGCTATTAAAAAAATATATTGATGGAAGTAAATGAGAAGAAAACTCAAATAAAATTTTCTACTGCCTGTTGAAAGCTGTATAGTCAACAGGGAGTTCTATATGTTAGTGAGTTCTCCCATATAAAGGCTAAATTCACATATGAAGTATAAAACATATTTTTAAAAGTTTCTTTTAAGCAAGCAGGAAGGTAGTCTCATTTCTGAGAAAACAGTGAAAGCATCCACTTTCCAGGATACCCACGAGATTTATTTATGATTAATCTGGCAACTGTGTATCTTGTAAAGATAAGATCCTGCTCAGGTTAGTGGGAATGTTTATCTGCACAACATATCAATATAATACATAGAGAAGGTAGTGAGTTCTTTTTCTATAACCACACAGAGCATGGAAACTATATTAAGTAATTTGTAAAGCAAATTAGGAGACTTGGCTTTTGTGTGCAAGACCAGTATCTTAATTATAGACATTGCACACTGAATTTTACATTGCCCACAAACATGAACTCTTCTCTGACAGGTGAGAGCCTTCCAGTAAACTGTCCTTACCATTTCTATATTCAGTAGATGTCAGGAGTAGTACATCTGTTCTTCAGAAGTAATTACTGAAGCATATTACAAAGCTGTTGAAAAGCTTCAGAAGGAGCTCTTAGAAAGAACTGCAAAAGGAATGTTTTCAGTGTCACCAAAAACTGACTTAATTCTCATCCCTTTGTTCTACTGGCTGAACAATGAGTATTCAGCATAGACATGCAATATGTAGGGAAAAAGAATAAAGATGCATATCAAGCATTGGGTAGAAATCCCACGAACAGATCTCAAATGAGTAGCTCCTGAAGTTATAGTAATATTGATAAAGATGCACTCTATTATAAACATTTCCATTATTTGCTTCATCAGATACTGAAAAGGAATGAAAAAGCAAATAGTGTGCAGCCTGCCGACTACTGGACAGCAGACAGGAATTTTATAGTTTGCTGATTGGATGATGGGTGGATCTTTAGAAAATGTATGATTCTTCATGGTTCCCAAAACGAACAAGAAACATTTGCTAAAATCCAAGGTTCTGTGCTAGAAAACCCCTGGGCTCTCTCACTGAGTCCCATTAGGAGTTAGTTGTAATTTTCCTGGACACCATTGTCTTGTTCTTGGACTTTGTTAGTTCCTGATGAACATTTACATACTGGTATATGAGAAGATGTCAAGTGTCATTGCATAGCATGCTTGCAGATAAAACTGCTCTTTACCCTGGCTTGTTGATAAAGGCTTGCAGCATTGTTTCTAAGGGCTTTGTTCCCAATTTTACCTAATACAGTACAAGTGATTTCTCTAATTAAAATCCTCTTTCTTTAATTGAACTTACTTGTGACAACAGTTGCTGCCATGATCCATGGAGCTGTTCAAAGTTCAGGATACTGATTACACTTTGGGGTTTTCACCACAGAGTTCAAATGAAGTTGGTTTTTTTACTGAAGAAAAGGAAGAAAAATAAAGAAGTCATGCCTCTGAAATAAGAAAGAAACATTCAGCATTTCAGGGCCAAGTGCATATGTGGGAAACCCGTGAAGCTTTTGCTTTTCATGCCTGTGGGCCCCTTTTATGAAATTAGTGCTTTGCATTTGCCCTCTCCTTGCCCTTGATGCATTGGTTGAAAGCAGGAAGTAGAGCAGTGGATGAAAGCTCACACACAAAGGAAAAAAAATTACAACATTTTCCATGGTCAGAAGGGATTGCGGGTTTTGCACAGAGGACAGAGAAATGTTTAATTTAAAATATGGTGAACTCAAAACTGGTTGTACCCTAGGCGTAACCAAAACAGAGCAGGCACATTAAATTCAGTTCCACTGAAAACACAGACCAAGCACAAACTGGAAAAGGCCAACACAGGATGGTGAGGCACTCGAGTGATGCAGAAAGAAAATTCCCCAGGAAAGTATTAGTGTGGACACAAGCCAGCTGTGTTATTTAATGATGGGAGACAGGTTCCCTGTGGCTCAACTTTTTATGTTTTCTTGTAGCAGCCAAGCATTCCATTTGGGCAACATTCACAGTTTGCAGAGTCACTCATAAGTCTGCAGATTTTCAGTGAAAGACCATTAAAGCAATGTAAGTCTCACTTTGCAATAAGCATGCCTGTTCTTTGTTTCTTGTTTGCTTGCACTGTACATCTCTGTTGCAGGTTCATGTTCTTTTCATTTTGATACATTTTTGACTAATCATGAAACAAGAAATACAGCTGAAACTGACATTCACCTCTTTTTGATACCTCTAATCCCCTTGACACTCAACAGGACTGCAGAAACTCCTGCAAGTCATCTACTGAGTAAAAATGTACTGCCCAGCAGCCCACAGATACTGTCCAGACTCCATCCTCATCTCTCTTCCATTTACAACACTTATCGTATACAAAGGTCAGAAACTAGGAAAGTCTCCAAGCTAGGGTCGCCTTCTTCAAAGAGAAATCACTGGCTCTGATGGCATTGCCTTCAGTTTCCCTACCACCTTCCTTCTGCTGTCTCATGAATAGCATTTATCAACTGTAGGCTTATAAACATGTGAGAACATGGAGAAATCTTGTAATTTGGGGATGCTGGGCCTTCAATTGCAGTGAATTAGTGCACACACTTGCCTCAGTCATGATCTGTCCACTCAAGTAGAAAAAAGAATACTGTGAGGCTGCAAACCCACTTTCTGTTACTTCTTGTTTTCAGGGGCTTGTGTCTATGACAAACAGCTGTACATGAGGTTGAGTTTTTTCAGACAAAGCCATTGTTCTAAAAGTAAGCAATTATTTTCAAAACTAAGCACAAAAATGTTGCAGAACTATTATCTGAGAGGTGAAAGGAGTTGCAAATACCCCTTTCTCACAATAAAAAAATTATCTGCTCTCCCATCGACTTATTTTATAGCTGAGCTGACTGATATTAACACTCAGCATGTTTAGCTTATACGTAGTCAAGCCCCTAAACTGTACCTCAGGAAGGCTAAAGTACACTTGGAAAAGAAGTATTTATGGACTGTGTACAGGCAGCAGCAAGAACATAGATACCAAGAGAAGAACTCCAATAAAGCAGCAGGCAGGGTACTCTGATAAGAATGCTTCTGCTGTATGGGGACTGGCTGAGAGGGAGTTAACTTTTCCTGTGGCAGCCCTCACAGAGACGTGCTGTGTGTTGGTAGCTAGAAAGGGGTAGATAGAACACTGGCACAGCACCAAGAATGTCTCTCCAACATTCCCACTTCATGAGTAGGCCAGCTTTGGTCAAGATCTCAGGAGACATTGCTAGGATAGCTGACCTAAGCTAACAAAAAGAATATTCCATATGGCATCTCCTCAGCAACAAAAACTAAGGGGAGGTGGCAGGGCAGGGGACAGCATTCATTACTACTATGTGTACTGAAGCCCTTCTTCCCAAAAAGTGGCTTCTGAAGGGAAGTAGAAAATAAATCTTCTGTTTTCCTTTGCTTCCATTTGTGACCTTTGCCTTTGGTTTATTAAATTTCCTTTTTGTGGAAAAACACATCAAGTATTTCCATCTTATTTTCTTGCCCCGCCTATCCTTCTGAGGAGGGAAGTGATAAAGTGGCTTTGTGAACACCTAAGTAGCTACAATACCACCCCGTCCCTCCCTGCTCCTATTTCATTCCTTTCCCATCACACATCACCGAGTGGAAAGTACTCTGATTAGTAAGTTCTTGCAGCTTCAGGGATACAGAGATTTTATTTCCAGCTGAAAGCCTAAGTTACCTGGGAAGCTGGAATTGAAACTTGTTTCAGCCTGTAAATCACAGGACTATGTGCCATTGGCCAAGCTATGTTTTGATTTGGTACATCTTAAAGAGATTCCTATCAGAGTCCCCCATATACACATCCAAAAAAGATCACATTCCTGACCCCACGGCAAGGAGCAGATGTTATTTTATGTGTTAAAAAAGTCAACAGATTTATTTATGGGTTTAAAAAGTCAACAGAAGTGTTACAAAATGTTCAGCTCTGTTCAAAAATACCTACTAGCTATACATTGAGCAACCCTCAAAATACACGATAACTTCTGGGAATGTCAACCAAAGAATGTACAGACTGTTTGGTAAATTGCCTTTGCATCAAAAATAGTGAGTGTGTTTATTGAGCAAGGTCATTCCAGTAGTTCAGACCTTGTGGTTGGCGGCAGCGTGCTGGATGTTGCTGAGTCTGCGATTTCATGGCAATACAAACATCAACAGACTGGCCAAGCAGCACAGAGTCTGTTTTTTGTAACTAAGCACTGCAGGATATGTTCAAGACTGATTTATTAGAAACTTCTTCAGCAGTGGAGTTAGGATTTCCCCATTATAGCCTTTTGAAGTGCAAATGTGAACGAAATTACAGCACATTGCAAAACCAAGATGTTTTATCCAAAGCTTTGCATATGATTTTGATTTTAAAACACACAAGTCTTGACACATTTTGTGGAATGTTTGTTTGTTTTTTCCAGCTGGAGATACACTCAGATCCAAGTACATCAAAAGACAAAGTAGTTTCACTAAAGTTTCTCCAGGGAAAAGACATAGCAACCCCAGCTATTGAAAGAAACTGATAATTTACATGAGATAAGGTGTATTTGGCAGCAACAAAGTATATTTCTGGCCCTCTGTCATATCTCTGTATCTCATAGTCATTGCTGAACTTTATTATTGCAGCAACCTTATGGAGAATGAATGGCCTTATTTTTCTAGCACAGTGTGTTTTATGTGCATAGGAACTGATAAAAAGATCTCAAAACGAGTTTGGGGAGTGGTGAAGGAAATTGGCACCTTCCTATGGTTAATTCCATGTGCAGAAAAGAAAAGAATCTGCTCAATTATTTATTGGGAACTACTAGCCCAGCTGTAGCTAAATAGCTGTTAAAATACCGAGTCTTACATCTAGTTAGGAATCATCCCAGGACCATCTTTTTACCCTCTCCATCTTTTGCTTTCTTGATCCTCTGGAAAAATCTAAAATATTTTTTTTAAGAAGATGTGGACTTGAACAGTGTTTTGTCCATAATCTAGCTATAGCTGGCTATAGAATGATTTTAAATGAAACCATATACTTTAGGTATAGGTATATGTCATTTCTATTATAATCTTTTGAAGTTTCTGTAGGATCTTATTAGCTTCCATTCTATTTAGATGTTTTCACAGAAGCCCAAATACCAAACACCACCATATCCATAAAATGTATGTTCCTGACTTGTTACCACAACATCACTGTCTCATTCAAGAAGCAGAGGCCAAGTGACTAATATCTTTCCTTTCAGTTCCTCACTCCACTGCTGCCTGTTGCAGATTTCTTTACCACCTAAGATTATTTTATTATGTTCTCAAATTAGCAGGTACCCTGCTAAACATTTTGTGCAAGTGAAAACACAAGTGCAGTATGCCTTCCCACATGCTCTTAAACATTAGATTTTGAAAGTATGAGGGGTGGTAGGGAAGGCACGAAAGCCAGCAAGAGACAAGAGAGAGTCTCTGCTTACTGGTTATAGAGCTGGTAGAGCTGTCAGTCCTGCTCATGGGACCTACACTCACAGCAGCAATGTACCGTTGTCTATTCATCTTGTATAATTTAGCTTACTAAGTAAAACTGCCAGACAAGATTTGTTGGAGTTTTTTCTGCCAGCACTTGGAGGATAGCAGTGTCCTTACTGAACCGCAAATAGTACGGTCCAAGGACAATGCCAAGGAAATATGATATATAGGAAATAAATAAGAGAATGCTTCAAGGATTTTAATTTGAAGCTGAGACAATTTTCAGGAGCATAAATTGCCATTTAGTTAAGAAAGGAGCAGGAAACAAAAAGAAAGCAAGGGTTGAAACAGAAATATCAATCTAAAATTGCTATTAGTTGGCAGTTTTGAGGTGTTGGGGTTGTTTGTTGGGGCTTTTTTCTTCTTTTTAAAAGCTAAACATAAAAGTTCTTCTTCAAACAGTCAGCCATCTGGTCCTTACTGGATTTCAATGCAGCTCCTGAAATCTGATCTGAATTAATATAGGCAAGTGTCCTTTGAAGTTAGCAAGCACATAAACACAAAAGCTTTATCAGTAGGGCCATTCATACAGCAGTAAGTGGTTGTAGAGTAAATTTATCCAGCCACAGCCTGCCCCAGCACAAAAACTATTCCTAACAAAGCATCTAATTTCCAGGATGGGATCCCACTCCTTGAGCACACACAGTCTCCAGTTACTCATGTGATATGTGGGACACTAAATAGGAACAAGAGTGGGATTGACCTTGTGACCTCCAGGACAAGCTGTAGGGCTGTTATGCAGGCATCTGTGGCCTCAGCAGCTTGATGATTATATAGCAACAACAGTGTGCTGAAGCTTTTAAAAGATCTGAAAACAAGGTTCTTCTTGTTTTGTTCTACAATTATGCAGTGTCAAAGTGTCTGTCAGGGTCTGCTTCACAGGATGGCACAGTAGGGCACAGGACAAACTGAGCTGTGGTTTGTAATTTTATCCCTCTGCCCAGCACAACATAGCAACAGATTCTTCTTGCTGGCTCTTCTGATAGACCTCCTACCCACAACTTCCTTCCTACAGTCCAGATTAGCAACAGTTGTTGTCAGCATTAAGATAGTTCAGAATGTCTGTTTAAAAATATAAGGTAATATTGAGGAACATAGAACAATATAGAATGTTAAGAAGTGTCTGAATAATCTCTGGGGTGTCCTATACCATCAGGAAAATCTGCAGGTTTGCGTAAAGTCATCAGGACATTTTTCCTGAAAGATCTGTCTAGTAACCTGAATTTGAATTTGCATGGTAATGACTCCTCTTAACAGTATCTTGCGAAACTGGCAACAGTTTAGGACAACTCCAATATTCATTTTATCTCTAGCTAACAAACAAATTGGTAATACTTTTATTTCAATAGATTAATGTTCCTTTGCCAAGAAAAAGAGGCCCCTTTGATTTTTTTAACTGTACTTCTGTCATAGAAAGTATATAAGTAGTTTCGAGGCTCTCACTGTAATTTGTAAATCAATATATCCAGCCATGCATATGGCTTTTTTCTATTATTATTATTATTTTCATATGACACATTAACATATTTTTTTTTCCTCATCTTTTCTTCAGTGCAAGATTTTTCTGGTTCCAGACAGGACAAGGTAATTTTTGCAGTAGCCAGGAGGGGCATGGCCATGACACCGAGGTTATTTTATACCACCTCACGTCATTTCTGGGAGGAAGAGAAGGGCCCTCTTCCAGGTCGGCACAGCATGGCAGAGGGAGCAGTCGGGTATTGTCTATTGTTAGGGGATTCTGCGCGAATCATTCACCTCTTTCTTGTACCCTCTTCCTGTGCCCTCTTTCTTGTGCCCTCTGTATTGTTGCTGTTACTGTTCATTTTCTTATCTCACTGCTGTATCCAGTAAATTGTCTTGGCTCAACCCATGATCTTTACTTTTTGTACCTCCAATTCTCTTCTCTGTAATGCTACGGGGGTGGGAGGAGGGAGTGAGCGAGTGGCGCATGATTTGAGGAGTTTCAGTGGAAGCACTAAATTGGAGACTACAATTCCTAAACCCCAACAAAGATGCACAAAATGAAAGACATGTCTAAATTTAATAAGCAAGTGAAAAATTATTTGGCAGTAAAGTCATCTGGATACTTTTTCCAGAACTATGTGTCAGTGGTATTCATATAATTTTTCTGAGACTTGAAGGAGGATTTATAAACTTGAGATGATCAAAATATAATTCTGGACTTTCCCTAAGGCACTTTAATGCATTTATCTGCTGAAACCAAGCCTCTTTCAAGTTTTTTATTCTGTTCATATTTGAAAAAACCTGACTCTGTATGTATAGAAGAGACTTTACAAGACCTTTCCAGAAAACGCAAAAGAGGTTTGTAGACATTTTTAGCTAAAATAGACCTTTTACCAAAACAAGAAAAAAAAAAGTTACATTTTCACATCTGTAGATTTAGATTCCAAGCAAGAAACTTGCCTTACTTTTGGTTGGGGGCTTGATGGGTTTTGTTTGGGAATTTTCTGGCAGTGGTCCTATGAGTTGTCCAGGAACAAGTTCCCATGTTCTGCTCCAGAGAAGTGTTGTGACTCTGCCTGTCCGCTGAGGAAAGTACAGGCTGCTAGCTTGAGCTTCATGATGACCTGCTTGTCCTCTCTGATATGTTCATTTTCCTCCTAGCTACCTTATTTTTGCTACATTTTTGTTTGTCTGGGCTTAGTCCAGCCAATCTGGTTCTTTACAGAGCTGCTCAGAGTCACTCATCGTGCTCTTCCACTACTTTTTCATGGGTCAAAATCTTTCCTTAGACCATGATCACTACCCACATTTCACACAGAAACAACTCAAGTGCTTAAGCCAACTCAAACAGTATCTCAAGGAATCTATGTTTTCCCAAAGGGTTGCTGAATGTGAAAACCCTCTACTCAGTTTCCCTCATGGCACCAGCCAGCACCCTCCTGGTGCATCAAGTATATGAAAATATTTAGCATTTAGCTGTTTTAAAAAAAATACTTTCCTTTGAAGGCAGGGGTAAAACGTCCTGTTTCTTATGTATTTAAGTATTTGATTCCATAAATAAGCAGCTATTTCCATCTACCTTTCCACCCATTATCTCTTCAGTGCTGATACATCCAGAAATTTCAGACACTTGTGAAGTACACATCACCTGGATAAAAGTTTCTCCTACTCCCTATTCTTTCACTAATACTTAACTGTAGAAAAAACTGCTTTTTCACTGGTTAATACTGTTACAATATTGGTGTCCTGTAACTGCTTCCTTGCAAAATCCAACCTTCACATATAATTTTCACAAGACCTTCACCTTGCCGTGGATCCTCATTAAATAAAGTCCACTCTGTTCAGAAGGAGTAATGGCAGGAATTACAGTTATCCTCTCCTCCAAGTTAGACAGAGGATTTTGCATTAAACCTGCCTCCCTGGTCATTTATAAAGAGTTTGTGTAAACAGAACCAACAAGGGGCTTTTTTTATTTCTTCCTTTTCTGCATTTGTTATAAAGAGGTATGTCTTCCTCTGAGCAATTCATGTTACCAAGAAATCAAAGGTATTTATTTGGTGCATAAAACTTTCCAAAGAAGAAATACCCATCAAGCCCAGGCAAAGTCCTAGCCACTGGTATATGACAAATTCTTCTCTTCTGCCTTGAAAGCCTTTTATATTTGTGTGAATTTCCAAAGGCAGGCCATGAATAATGTTAGGTAGTGAAGCTAGGTACAGAGTTTTCTTCTCAGAGATAATTCGGAGCAGGTCTTACCATTGCAAGTGTATTTTTGCTTATTACTGTGTTTCATTCCCTAGGCAAGGGCACGGCCAATGCTATCACTCCAGTAGCTCCCCAGAGAATGCCATAAACAAAACATTTGCTGGACACAGCCCACAATGCTGGCAAACAAGCAGAAATGAAAACAGACAGCTGCCAATATTTCATCTGCTTTGTCTTTCCTTCCAGTGAATGTTTGGGGGGGGTGTGCATACATACACTTGCATATATGGGCATTTAGAGGCCCCTGTGAGCAGACAGACCCAGCCAGCTGCCTTTTCATGGGCTGATGGGGTGTCCGTGCCAGGAGCAGCTGCCCAGAGCAGAGCAGAAGGCAAAGGTGGAGAACCCCCTACTTGGGCACTCCCACCATGGGACTGTAGCCTGCCTACAAATGGGGCCAGACTCATGGGGAGGTTTCCTATTCTGTAAACTCTGAATTCTGTCTCCTGTTGTTCATCAGCCAGCAGGGCCCAGGACCAGGACATCCTTATAGAAAGTAAGTCTGTGTGTAATTCACCAACAATTAGTTCAGAGATGGATTGACATCAAAAATAAACAACTCCATTCCATATTATCATTATTATTAATTATTATAATTAATTATTGATGTATTATTATGGATTTTACAGCATAAGTCCTTATGATGTGACCAAAGCAAGACTCAACAGTCTAGCCTGAAACTGCTTATTCAAAGTGATCATTTCAGCATTGCATTTGGGAGATGTTTATTTGACAGTTTCTGGGAATGGAGGAACAGTGGTCCTCGCTCTGGCACCAGACCCACCACCAGACCCACTTGTACAGATCACCCAGACCATGCAAGAGGGTTTGGGGGTAGCAGTGAAACACAACAGAATGCAGCATGTCTGTCTTTCCTGAAAGAGACCAATATTAGACCCAAGCCAAAATGTCTAGTGGTTTTCTTGGGTCATTGCACTCATGTTGCTCTTGTAAGCACTGTTTTCTCTAGGAGGGAGATACCAACTCGATAATGCAAAAACACCTGATGACAGAGTCCTGTCATCTTTCCCTGAATACCTGGCTGGAAGATATTAGTCACAATCTCTTTCATTAGGATTCAGACGTGAGGGCTAAGGGAGAGCAAAGTCAGTCATGCCATAAAACAGTGCAAATCTATTACGTGGTAGAGAACACTACGAGGAAAAATTGGCCAGACCTTCCAACCTGAACAGTCAAAACACAAACATATACACCAGTCTCAAAATGCAAATATCTCAGACACTTGTGTAAAAACAGTTTTAGCTGCTACAGACATAAGACTTTGATTGACATATTATGCGATTGATCATTAGATGCATTGTAACAACCTGAAATAATGTCTTAAAATTCAGAATCGAGTCTGCAGGCTCATGAAGTTGTTCGTAGATTTTAAACGATCCTCTGAAAAATCAGTGCTGTTGAATGCTGTAGACCTTGTGACTGAAACAAAAACAAAGCATTTCAAAAACTTTTGGAATGCCCTAATGTTGCCAGTATGCCATGTAGCTTCATCGAAACAATATTTATGTTTTAGTCTGCACTTACAGCACTAGAAATGAAATGTATATATAATGGAGAGGGTTTGTTGTTGATTTCACCTCTGACTAAAAATCTAGCCAGCAATTTCTGGAAAATCCTGAACAAATGATGGAGTCAGCCTGATATTCATTGCCACTTACTATTAATCAAGACTGTGTATTCTATCTAAGTAGTACAAATAGTGTGAGAAGCATACATGGCTGTAAAAGCCCTTGTCTGAACGTAAAAGCAGAACACCAAGCACTCCATGTTCCTGTAACAGGGTAACACCTCCCAAGTTTCATCCAGCTTTGGATTCCAATACCTGGGTATAACATTTTTTTCCAGTGGCTGTGTTAGCCTATAATAGCTTCCTTTTCCTGTTTATAAGGATATATTTTCAGATTCCATTGTGAATTTATCAGTAGGAGTTGATAATTTTCAATTCTACTTAAGATGAACAACTTTCCCTTCTCATGTCCTTTTAACACAATTGTACTTTCTGTGGGTTTTTTTCCAAATGAAGGACAGTTATGACCCAACTTATACCCTGAGCTGGTTTTTGTGGTATTAACGGTGCTCCTCCAAGAACACACAGGCTGGTAAGTTTATATGAAATGTGTTTCCTAACATCAGCATGCAACTGTGTTGCTAGAATAACAACATTTTTGCACTTATTTTTTATGCTCTCATGTTTACATTGGAGACGGTTCAAATTTCTCCTGCAAGGAGGTGTTCTTCAGTGTTCCTTTCCAAACATTCGCTAAATAAACAGAACTATGAATGGTGTATGTCCAGTTGTGTAGCCTAGCATTGGATTTTTCAAAGTAGTTGCACTATAACAAAAGCTTCAGCCTGTAATTTCAGTCTAACAGTGTCTGTGGTGTATCTGGGTTGTGGATGTCTTGGGTTTGAGTGTGTTTAATGAGTGTGTTTAAAAGGTCATCACACATTTTAAAGTCTGGTAAGCTGGACATGTGCAATAGGAAAACACAAATGCTGATTTTATCCACTCTAAGGCACTTAGAATGGAACAACATCTTTGATTCAGTCTGATGCCCATTTCCTTGCATGTGTTGATCTTCCTGTCTCTATCCCAAGTAAGCAGTACTACAACAGTCATATCTACTCCACTTCACATAAAGCTATTTAGTGAACATGAAGTTCTAGAATGAGATGTCATTTGGGTTTATTGTGGGCTACTTAAGAGTTTTTTGTGATTCATCTTTTATTTAATAGTGATGGAGTCCAGAGAGCACTTATTCCCTCTAAAATACTGAAATACATGTTGAAGATATTGAAGCTCACAGAACTAACAGCTTAAAAACATATTTTCTCAAATGCCTACGTAAATCTTCATGAAATGGTATCTTTTCCCACTGGTCTACCAGAAAAAACAATAAACAAACAAACAAACCACCACCATGTTGGATGCCTTAATAGACCTGGTCTGAAAGATACCAACAGATAAATTAATGCTTCCTATTAAGCATGTTGAAAGCTTAATTGTTGTCTTGCCAAATGTTTATAGTAACTGATCACTAGACTGTAATTTAGCTGCTTTTTTATCATATTTTATTTGCCAAATTAGAGTTTGATTTTGTTAGGCTAAACCTGATGGTCTCTAACTCAAGGACCTACAACGAGATGAAAAGAGGCAAAGTAAGGACCATTACAACTTCTCTTCATTTTCAGTTCATCACAAGCTGCCAAAGAGATGAGCCTTGCTTTTATTTCAGAAAACCAGAAAACTAATTGCCAGATATTTATGATCTATATAGATACAAATCTTTATGAAATATACTCTCAGCTTGGAAGTTGTTTCTTTTGTGGTTGATTTACAATGGATAGTTAATGCCTAATTATTTGACTGTGCCTGTCGCCAGGGTATAAATAATTCATGACCTTTCTTTAACAAAACCAAGAACAGGTTGATTCATGATGTTGATCCACAGTCAGAATTATAAAAAAGACATGAATATTGGAACAGCTCAGGATTTGGGAAGAAGAGAGGAAGACCAGGCTTTATGTTCTGTCTGGATTATCCACATCAGCATCCAGAGCTTATATGGTAAGAATAAGCAACTTACTACTTGCAAAACTCTGCTGAAACTGGATCATTTATGTACTCCATCAGCCTCATGAGCCAGCCGTTCATGGTACCGTTGCTCTGGTATTGACTGTGGACCCAGTTTAGTTAGTTGGTCAGAAAGGTGACCATGATCAAAGGAGAGTGTCTAGAAGATAAATTCATTGCTCACATTGCACCCTCTACTGTCTGACTCCTATAACAGCTCTGGGTAAAGTCTGACTCCTGGTTGGTCTGTGCTACAGTGGACAGAGAAGTAATCCGAGGGAAAAATGCCAAAGTAAAGGAAAAGGCCATACAGGTAACAAGAAAATCTGCATGAGAAGATCAGAAATGAGTGACAATGATTTTCATCAAATGGCTGATTGATGAATTGTTAAGCCCAAACCTTTAATCCTGATTGCATTACAACTCTGAGTTCAATGGGAGATCCACAAAGTCAGCAGGGCATTGCTTGTAGTATGAGAGCCACAGGATTAGAAAGCCCATCTGCCTTCCTAGACCATGAGATACATTTAGATACATTAGACATATTGATGCTAAAAGTCCATCAAATTGTCCAAGCAGCTCTGTGGACTACAAGGACCAGAGCTGTCCTTAATTATACATCATATCTCACTGACGATCACAAGAAAAACACATCAACCTGCTAGGTTAGGAACATGTATATAAGCATTGGAATAGGCTGGAGAGGGGGCAGGTTTTTACCTTAGGCTGCACCCTAACTAGAAGCATCTTGTATTAGAGTATATCATTGCCTCACCCTGTCCTGTTTATCATCCTGATCCACCACTGCATGCTACTGAACACAGCCTTCAACGTGAAAAAACTCAGCCTGATTCTAAATTCCTACCCAAAATGGGTAACTAATGACTCAAGAAGCAGAGCTTGCTTACCTGGTAGATCTCAAAGAGGAACCTGGAGAGTGATATTAAAATTTGGACCCTGTCCTCAAGCATCTGAAGATGTGCTACACAATACAGAGAGAAATCCATCTCTAGCAAAGTGAGTCTGCCCACACTCACTGAGATCTGTAAGACAAGGGGGATAGCCCGTCCTTGCTGGTATCTGTCATTCTTCACTGGCTATAGGGGAAATCTAAATAATGAGTTTGAACTAGATGCTTAAATTTTAGCCGGTTCACCTGGGGAAGAATTAATCCTACCCAAAAAGCCCTACACTGCAAGGCTTACAATCCAAAGGGACATGCTACCACAAGCATGTCATGAGGAGAAAAGGCACCAGAAAAAGAGTGAAAGAAAGAGCAGATCTTCATACCTACAGGTGTATCTGATTGATAGGAAATAAGAACAGCTAAAATATGAGCAATATTAATTCTATGGTGATAATGGCTACTACTCAGTATCATGAGAGAAGGATGCATTTAAGTCTTCACTTAAAAGAATTCAAACTTTGCAAAAAGTTCTTCTGATCTCACTTTAGTCAGTATAAATATGGCACTATTCTATACATATCAATAGAGACAAGCAGATATTTACTGAAGTGGGAGAACATGGTTTCAAGTTCAGTCTCTGGACAGCATTACAGTGGACTCAGAACTCTCAGCACTTCCAGGGCAGCATAGAGGAAATTACAAGAAGATAGTCGGTGGTAGCCTACATAATCCTGTTTGTGACTGTGCCCTCATGGGCAGCTTTCCACAAGATAGAATTTAAAATATGAGCTGGATCAGGCTTTCTTTTATTGCAGCCAAACACAGTAAAAAAGCCCCAAAGTTTAGTTCTCTCAGAAATCAAGCAAATGGGCAGATCTGCTGCAATTATTTCAGAAGTGTATCTCAGGAGAGCTGGTAGGTTTGCATCAAGCTCTGCTGTTGCGCAGGGATACTGTGGTCAAAGGGACCAGCAAAGGAACAATTTCTTTCAGCAGCACTATGAGGGAGGAGACATGAAATTCCATTAAATGCCAGGTCTTCCTTACACTGTAAGGAGTGGTTTATCCTACTGTCTTTTTAAACCCTCAGTATCATATGCTTGCTTTTCAAGCATTTATGGCATACGAGGAGGGAGGTATTAAAACAGTTAGGCAAGGAATCATACTTTAGGATGCCCATCAGCTGAGATTTTTTTAAAGCAGTCTTGTATCTCAGGAGACTCAGCAAGGGGCTTTAAAAAGCAATCTATACAATGCACCAGACAGCAAGGAGCAGGACAGGACTGTACTGCTTGGACGTGACAAGCAACATTTTACCTCTTTGATTTCTGTTATTTTAGGACAGTAATCTGCTACTCTGAGATTGCTGTCCTTAGCTGAGACTGAAGCCAACAGATGGATATCCTGCCTTATAACTGAAACACACGGTAAGAATGAAAACTCGGAGCCTAGATTAGGTGGAGCGCACTGCAAAAAATATCATCTCCTCTCATGTTATCCTCTCTGCTTCACAGCATTTGGCATCAGTCTCAGTCTGTCTTGTTTGTGAGTGCTGAATGCGTTAAAGATAAGAGAGAGCTCTCATCCAGTGAACAGTTGGAAAAACGTTAAACTTTAAATTACAAAAAGCTATGCAGGGTCCTTGTCTTGTAAGATCTTCTAAAGGCAGCTACAAATGGCTCTTCTTTAGCATGGCTCATGCCAGTGGAAATGTAGTGCAAATAAATATTTGGCAGGAAAGCTATGGGTTGCAAATATTGGGTGAATAAAATACAGCATGGATGTAATCTGTTCACTTAGTTACTATGATGTCTAATGCAAACTAACATTAAATAAAAAGCAAAGCATTCACCTCACATGTATGGTAACTTCTAGAAATTCCTTCAAGATAGGCACAAAATCAAATTTGCTAGCTGTTTCATCAGGAATGGACTTGATTCAAGACATTGTTTTCTTGCATGCATTGGAATGGCATCTCCTGTCTGAGCTTGTGCAGATTATATTTTCCAGGAGCTTCCACTAATACCCACTACAGGATCAGAAGAGATTTGTACATAGTGTGAATCTGTAAGAAAACAGATATTTGGGGCTGGTCTCAGGAATACACTTGCCAAACAAGACACAGCAGCCCCAGGTCGCAGGAAAGGCAACCGCAAAATTCAGAGCTTAAACCCTGGCCATGTCACTGCATGCAAAGGATACATATCTCTGCTGGTTTGACCAAGGCTGGGGATATAACACTCTGTGTTGGGAAGGGCTCTGTATCAGGAGACTAAGCAGCTTTTTTGTGTAGTGAAAATTCAACAAGTTAAGTGAGTAACAAAAGCATAAAAACCACAAAGCATAAAAATAAATTATTCTCCTCAAACTGAATCTAGTAAATCAGGACAGCAGAGCCCAGAAACACAAAACAAGTGTTGTTTCAGTAGAGCAAAGTGACAGGGCCAACAGCAGATGCACTTCTTGGCACTGAGTTCTGCAAATTTTGTAAGCAGCAGGGACGAACCTGTTTCACCAAAGATTAAGTCTACACAAAAGCATCGCATTCAGCATTGGGAAAGAGACTCCTCTATTGTACTGGCAAGCAGCACCAAAGATACAGTACCCTGGAGACAAAATGCAAGGCTAGTTAGAAACACACTTGCCAAACTGAAAAGAGAGACAGCACAATGGTAACTACTGAAGAAACAGCTGGGCATGGTGGCACCAGGCTGTGTCTTTCAACCCATGCTATCAACACTTGCTCATATAGTCAGCATGTTGTGAAGAAGTGCCTGTCGCTTTCCATTTGGTCACAGAGAGATGAATAGGGCCCAGTGTCAAAGGAGGCAGGTTAAGGGCTTCGGTTTGTTTTCTTTTAATACAATAATATTGGCAAGCCTATAGTAACATGATAAGGCTGGCCATGTGCAAATTTATATGACAGTTGTGACTTATTGTTGATATTAGAGAAATGCCAAGAAGACTCAAGGAGATTTTTGAAAAATACAGGCAATCATCAACACAGCTTGTAAGAAACACACTTCTAGTCCTTCACAGTCATGCCAAACTCAATGTCAGGAGACCGTGACTGTTGGCCAATTTAATGTACAGCATCCATAATATGAGTAGTGGACTATCCCATTCAGTTCAATATTTTAACCTAGAAAAGCACCAGTTCCTCTACCCAATTTAATCTCCTTTTTAATATTTATGAGACAAGCTCACTTCTGCAGCTGTATTGAGAAAAACAAATCAGCCATAAAATGTTCCATTGTATGAATTATGTGCAAGTTTCAAGCTACAGGAAAACTGTGAATATTTTTGTGAAAAATGTGTGTGCCTCTGCTCCCAAGTTATTTGATAAGAAATGCTCATAATTTTTCTTTCTCATTTGAAATCCCCTCAAAAAGAATCTAGGTCCTTTAAATGGCAGGGGATAAAAAGCCATTACAATGGCCAGTAGCTTTTTAAAAACTTGATTTTTTTTGATCTAAAAAGTGTTCCTAAGGCACATACTATTTAATCATCACAGCAAATTGTAAGCTTTTAAATATGCTTCCTTGAACTTTTTCCGAAGAAGGAATCAAGCACTGCAAATGATCTGAGGATAATAACTCACTACAGCAGAGGCAGCTTGATGGAGAAATGAGTAGCTGGACTGCCTAGAGCTTTGTTTTCTGGAAGACCAGTGTTTAAATGAAGCTATGTCCATGGACCATAGCAGGACACTGGGATCAGTATTCTCAAACAGCAAACATGTGAGGTGAAATTTCTGACTTGTGATTTTGGCTCATTGTTTCAGATGCAGTGTTCTCAAGAGTCACCCAAGATTTAATCCCCAAATCAGTCCCTTCTACATCCCCTACTCCAGGAAAACTTCTGCAACTTTTCACAGCAAACATAAAGACAGCAAAACCACAATTTGTGCCAGTAGCTTTTGTGCATGCAAAGAGCTGGTCTAGCCACACAAATATCTGACACATCTAGACCTCAGTGCAAGGACCTCATCTCCACCCCAGAGGAGAGTATGAGGGCAGAGAATGCTTGCTTACATGTGTATGACAGTTGCTTTTTTGTCAGGCCTCAGTAGCTTTATCTTTACTATTTTGAATCAAAACAGTTGATTTCAGGACATGCTGCAAGATTCAGTCAGTTAATGTTAAAATTAACAAAATATATTAGAGAAACTCTGCAACTCTAATTTAGTTTACCTGTCTTGAAGCCACTGGAGAATAATGCTCCATGTTCTCTGTTCTCTTATTTCCAAGATTGCCCATTCTATCATGACCCACAAAAACTACTGCAAGGCTGAATCTCCATTTTCACCCCTCTGATGTGGAAATTCACATTGCTGAAATTTTCCAGTGTTAGAAGTAGAAGACTCCAGCTCACAAGGCTGAAGTAGGTTTGTCTAAAGTTGTATCTTATGAAAAACAAAGCAAACTCACTTTAAAAAAAATCCTGGTCATCCTGAAGTTGTATCTATACATAATCTTCAGATACTTCTTTTGTCTGGTCTAAGAGGAATTTTTTTCAGTCCCTATTCTGGGAAGAATCAGCAACTAGTTCCATTAAACTGAAGGTTAGCTAATGTTTATGGTCATTTTCCAGTGATTTCAAGTCAACCTTCATATATAAATGCCTTTAAAACTGTTTCTTATTACAGTAGGTCTGTGAGGTCATTCGTAGAGAGAGAACAAAGTTTTTCTTACCATAAGGACAAGAAAAAAAATAAAAATGACAGAAAACCTTGATGATGAGTTTTTAATTAAAAGTTGCGTAAAACATTTCTTCTGAATATAATGAAACTTGGCCAATAAATTCAAAAAGAAGACACCATAAATACAAATTTTTCTTTTTAAACATCAAAAGTACCTGTGACAAGTAGATCTGGGTACCATATGACCCTTGCATCTCAGAAAACTGTGTAAGTTTCCTAACTATTCAAGCAGATTACAAGATGTTTCAGGGGTGTAAGAGCCACAGTCTCTTCCACCTCACTTTCTTCTGAATCAGGCTGCAGCCTAGACTCCAATTTCTGAGTGCCAAGCCCTGACCCATGCCTTCAATTAGAGCCCAGTCCTGGTTCATATTGTGAGAAAGGTGCTGGAAGCTGTTGCTACAGCAAGACATGTGCAGGACCTCTGGGAGGTTCTGTCTTCTACAAGGGAAGTGGCCCATGCATGTGGTCCCACATGCAGGAGCAGCCCCTGGCTTTCATGACTGCTCACTTTATTTCTTCTATACAGTGCAGACAGAGCTGAGCTGTGTTACACATGACCAGCTCTACTAAAATCTCTGTGGTTGCGAGACTAAGTATGCATCTTGTGAATTGTATGTCAGCTTGGGGTGACTTCCCTGTGAACCATGAGATGTCAGCACTCTGGAGCCTAATGGGCACACTGCAGCACCCAGAGCTGCCGCCCCACTACAGCATCAGCTTTTCCTGCCCACTCCTAGGTCCAAGTTTTTCAAAAAGTTTAATTAGTCTGAAGAGTTAATCAATGGATGGCCATTTCACACAGTTGCCAAACAGGGCAATCAGTATTATATCCATAGCTTTGTTACTTATGTGTTATCTATACGTATGTTCCACTGGTAGTCTAAAAGTTGTCTCATCTCCCAATCCAGTGCTTGATACAGGTACCCAGCTCCTGAACAATGCAATCCAAATGCTTGCTCATCTGAGATATGTTCATTGTCCTAAATACAGCAATATTGAGCAAGGAGCTGTACTTTCTTTCATGTCTCAGCATCTGCATCACATACCAGGGAGTAGACAAGTAAAGGAGTCAGTCCATTTCCAAATGCATTGACATGGAATCCTCATCACAGAGAAACTCTTAAAGTCCTGTGAATGAATTATCTATAGACTTTGAAAGCATGAAAGCACTTCAAGAGATTTATTCAAGCTGGTATTTTATGAAAAAATGCAGTGATTATTGTTTCACTAGTTTATAATATCCTTTTAGGTTAGACTTAATTTTTAAGGACATGTGATGTTGCTTTAAGACTAAGAGTGGGCATGAGACACATAAGAATAATTCCTCCCACTCTCAGACATTTTTAGCTTCAGCAAGCCCTTCAGTAGAGTGCCCACAACCTCCACCTTCCAGGACATCACAGATTGTACCTTTACCTTTCACGTCACTGGCAGATATAAATCAAACCCACTTCAGAGCAGACATTTAAGCAGAGAGTGTATTTTTAGTTTGCAATAAAGATTTCAATTTGGGTACTGTATTGTATTGAGACAAAAATATTTCAGCCTGAGTTATTAGCCAAAATATTTCTGTATTAAAGACTATAAACTAATCTTGCTATAGGCAAAATATGCCCAAGTATCAGGAAATGCACAGACACTCAAGAAGGAATAGGAAAAGAGATTGTGTTTCAGCGTTTCTTTTAAAAAAATTGGTTTCATTCTTTTCACTCTGATATTTTTTTCCAAGATCACTTTTCTCAGTGGCATATTCATTTGAAGGGGCTGATGGGTACTTCTATTTGGAAATTTTTGTCACAGTCATTACTGGAAAGTTTCTATTTCCTTTTGAAGTATTGCTTATTTCTTTCACTTTTTAAGATTCTTTCACACAGACAAATAACAGGAAAGACCAAGAGGAAAAAGATAGAGATATCTTAAGCCAAATCAGATGAATCTTAAGATTTTACTTATTGTTAAAAATATTTCAGCTGCACTTAACGAAATGGTATATAAAGTTACATTAAATAAAAAGATTACAATACACCTTCTTAACGTTTTTTTTCTTGTTGAGGTTAGCAAATATGCATTAATACAAATACTTGCTGCTAATCAGTCCTTATTCCCTCACTGCTCCATAACCGATATTAAGAGTTATGCATTTTTCAGCCAAAGTGATCAAAGAATTTCAGAAAAAAAATAAAAATCATTACTCTTATTTTGCAGACAGTGCCACAGAGGTGATCTGATGTTTCCAAAATTACTCCATAAATCTGTTGCAGAGTTAAGAGCAGAACCCACACCTCTCTGATCCCATCTCCCTGTCCCAGTCAGTTTTTTAATCATATAACAGGAAGAACAGAGATGATGCATGAAGCTTCACTGAATGAACTAAAGATTCCCTCACCCACATTCTATGCATAACAGATCTTGTCCTACCAAGAATGGCAAATGAAAACTGAGTTAACTTTAATAAAGAGAAAAAAAATGCCTCTGAGCATCAGAGTGCTGAGGTTTGTGTACAGTTGCATATGCAAAGGCTGATATTGGAGGTTGGTGCCCAAGGCTAATTAAAACTGAAGGCCTTTATAATTATAGCATTCTCTAATTATAGGAAGGATAACATTTCAACTTATGAAAAAATTAATGGCTAATTTTTTGGTGACAATGTGAAGGAAAATAAGGAAAAATACTCTGACTATTTAAAGAGGTTTCTGAAAACATATTGCATTAGTAAAGTGTATTTAAGTACAATAAAGTCTTTATAAATTGCTACTATTCCATGCACTCTTCATACCTGGGAAGTGTGTGGCCTAGTGCTGAGGGCTGGCCAGGATGGTGGTGGGCTTAACTCTTTGTCCAGAGGGAGATGAGGAGAAGCTGTGAATTGATGTCTTTATTAAAGGCTCAATGCTTATGGCAGGCACCGTGCTACCTAAGTCAGGCAGCAATGAGCAAGGCAGGTGCCTGCACCTGTGGTTGTGAGTACCAGCAGGATACCATTTCTCCTAATGGAAAAGTGGTTCTCCTTAGAGAAGGTGACCAGCAAGAGAAGCTGAGTGCCTCGGGAACATGAGACAGCCATTCCCAGAAGAGCTGCTGTGCTTTTCAGCAAATGCAGGAGCACTGTGGTTCAGGAGGCTTGGTCTTGTCAGCGTTCAAGATACACAACCTCATACGTGGCCTTGGTGCTCTTTCACCAGCCAACATGTTACTTCTTTCATAACCTGATGTTAACTAAGGGCTAGCTGTCTACTTGGACACATAGTGCCCCAGGATTTTTATCTAGAAAAAAAGAAATGCTTATGTTTATACCCATTGCCAAAAGCACACTGCAAAACCAGCAGCAACCCTTACAGAGAGAGAGACTTGGAGTGGGGACAGAGACATCAAGACATGAGACTGACAGACAGTGAGAGGTGGAAAGGAGCCAGCTAGCAGGAATTTAAGCAGCACAGCTTCAAAGGGGTAATCACATCAGAAAGGCACAGAGCTCTGCTGAACCAGTTTTAGCCACGGAACTGGGACCCAGTTAACAGCTAGCTCTGCTAAACCAGACCTCAGCAACCTTAGAACAGCCCTCCCCATCACTCCTTTGTGGTTCAGAAATGCAGTGTTCTGAAGGCTTGTTTCCCCGAGCCTTTTCCTCTGGCAGGATATCAGTGAGCTGGCATCTCATTAACACCACGAGTGGGCAGTGATGAGGAAAGAAAGAGCCAAGATGTTGCTGCTAAGGAACAATTTTTCCATGTAATACATATTGACCTGGAAGGTTCTGTGACAGTGAATGTTATCAGAATTGATGACTGATTATCCTACTCTAGAAAAATCTATCCTCCAGCTACATCCGGTGGTCTTTTGCTAGCAGAGATATGAGACACCAGACCCAACCTTTATTTATTAAAAACCATTAAAAAAAAAAAATACACAGGAAAGCAGTTGAACAGCTAGCAACACCTTAATTGAAAATATGGAGATATAACACAAACTGGTTTATATTTTTTCAGATTGAGTTAGTGGAAAAAGGCATCACTTGACTGTTTACATTCATCAGGATAACTGTTGACAGATTTTATATAGGCTATAATATCCAGCTGGAAGATATTTTCTAATTTCATTTGTAAGACAAAAGAAAAGACTAAGGTTTGAACTGATTCCCCCATTCCCTAGGGAAAACACTTTATTAAAAAAATGCCACAACCATGTTAAGTTCCTGTGTAGAAAAGATTCATATGTAAACATCAGACATAGTTCTCCTGAGAGGGGTTTTAAAGTAGCCTTGAGCATGTGGTTTGACATGTTTTATTCAAAAGAATCTTCTTTAAAAAAATCCTTCCAGGTACTTAATTCCTTCAGGCATCTGAAATACTGATCATGAGGACTGCTTGACTGCTTGGGAAAGTAGTGCATGTTTAGAGGCAAATCTGATGTCTGACTCTTCTGAAAGGAAGGCATTAAGATACCTTGCACAGGATATGCTACAAGGCATTTTAAAAAGAAACAACTGGTTCCTTCCAACCTGGGCAGGAGGCAGTCAGAATTTCCTTTGTTTTTCATAGATTTTAAACTAACCCTATTGTTTAGGGAAGGACTGTGAGCTACCAAATGACTAAACAATATTGTGTCTCGTCTGTGCTATACCATCTGTCTTTGCAAAGCTACTGCAATATTAGAAGTTTTCCTGTATGATGTTTCATGTTTTATGTATACTGTGATATCTTTTCATGGTATTAACTTAAATATTGCAATACTGTCTCCAGGTTTACAGAAAAATTCTTTCCTCTTTCTTCCCTTCCAATCAACAGACATTGTCATATTCAGTGGAAATCAGTAATTCTAACAATGGGTAGGGGCTTCCTGTAGTCCACTTGCAAGGCTTTTTCCTCATAGTGTATACAGAATATAGCCTTATGTTTCAGACAGACCAATGGACATAACTAAATTTCTGACAGTACCTTGCTGGCTGACAGATGGCAGGACAGACATTCTCTCTCATCAGGCATCTCCCATGTGACACATAGGTGATGGAGAAATGGGCAGGAATAAATGATTTGTAATGGAAATGCAAATAATCATTGTAAATCAATAGAAAGACTGGATTTTACTGAACAAGTAATATAGGGACTAAAATTCAAAATGTGTTCATAACTAACTTAACACCAGAAGTCATCATGCAAGATGGTTCCAGGTACAGTCTGCCCCTGCCCAACCCCAGACTATACATCTATGACAACAGAAATATGCTCTAAGTAAAAAAGGGGGAAATCATTTTCTTTCCCCATTCTTAAAGATATAAGAAGAAACTCAGCAGTTTTAAATTTTAATAGAATGAATAGAGATTTAAATGATGCTTCACAATGGCTCAAGAAAAAGTGCAAACTATTCACTGATGGATTTAACTTGCATAAGTGTTTGATGACACATGAAGTGAGTCTGAAGTTCATGTCCATGCACATTTAAACACCTAAGGGCTTGCCTCAAGACAAGGTAGTGGGTTCATTTCCAAATTAAATTAGTCTTTTTGGATAGTTCCTCTATTTGGTCATCAAGAGCATCCTAAAAAGTTCTATTAAAGTAAAGAGGAACCTTGATTAAAAGGAGACTGACCCACACCAATGTGCATTATCCAAATAGCCTGGAATCAGGCAACAGTTTCTCCTTGAGAGTGTTCCTCTAGAAACACAAACGCCTTGGAGACACCAGGGTTTGTGCTAAATTACTTTTACCACCCAGGACTGCATCAGCCAAGATTCTGAAACATCTTTCTCAGGAAAACAAAAAGAAACCAAACTCTTTCTCTTTGGCTTAATTTTCAACCCTGTGTATTACAGGTTCCAGCAGGGTTGGCAAGAGGGATGCTTTTGGGCCCTGATGGACACAGAATGACACACCAAAGAGACCACAAAAAAGATATACAAATCAGTGTCATTTCAATAAGCCATCAAGCATAATGTCTCATATGGAGTGAAAATCAGATTCTTCAGAAATTTGTGGGACTACCTAAAATGATGCATTAACTAACTTTCTGACAAATCATGATTTTAATTTTTTATTACTTGGAATAACATTTCTTCTCTTGGAAGTGAGGCAAAAAATTAAGATATACACCCAGAGGAAGCAATGTCAAGAGACAAGAACACAGAGATGCTGCTTGCCACCATAAGGAGAAAACTCATACAGTCAAAGCTCAGCTAGAGTTGAAGCTGGCCAGAAATGCGGAAGACAATAAAAAAGAGGTTTTTTTCAAATATATTAATGGCAATAGGCAGCATATAAATATAATTGGCCCCTTACAGGATGAGGTCACTTTGTGAACAGGAACAGAGACAAGGCAGAGAGGTTTAACACTTTCTTTGCCTCTGTCTTTAGCACGGATGACAGACCAAAGGGATCTCAGTGCCCTCAGCTGGAGGATCAAGACAGAGAGAATAGCAACTCCCAGTCAACCCTAAAATTGTGTGGGATCTGCTGCTCCAGTTGGATCCCTGCAAATCTATAGGGCCTGATGGGATTCATCCGAGAATCCTCAAAGAGCTGCCAGTGTCATTGCAAAGCCTCTCTTGATTTTTAAGTGGTGTTGGGAATCCAGGGAGGCCCCAGATGGCCGGAAGCTGGTGAACACTGTCACAATTTCCAAGAAGGGCAAGAAGGACCCTGGAAACTACAGGCTTGTCAGTCTCATCACAGTGCCCGGTAGAGTTGTGGAGAAGATTATTCTAGGAGGTCTTTAAAAACACCTGAAAGACAACACTGTCATTGATCTCAGCCAGCACAGGTTCATGAGAGGAAAGGGAATCTAACCTGATTTCCTGTCATGACAAGGTAACCCACATAGCTGATCAAGGGAAGCCAGTTTATGTCGTCTTTTTGGATTTCAGTAAAGCTTTCGATAATGACTCTCACAGGATCCTTCTGGACAAAATGTCCAACACAGCTGGATAAACACATCATGCAATAGGTGCGCAGTTGACTCACGGGTTGAGCACAGAGGGTAATGGTGCATGGGGTGACATCAGACTGGTGATCTGTCATTAGTGGGGTTCCACAGAGCTCTGTCTCGGGCCCTGTGCTCTTCAACATCTTCATAAATTACTTGGATGCAGGACTGGGGAAACACTAAGCAAGTTTACAGATGACACAACACTGGGAGGAGCTGTTCACTCTCTCGAAAGAAGAGAGACCCTGCAGAGAGACCTTGAAAAATCAGAGGACTGGGCAATCACCAACCATAGGAACTTCAACAAGGGAAAGTGCTGGATTACGCACCTGGGGTGGGACAACCCTGGATGTTCATACAGACTGGGGAATGAGATGCTGGAAAGCAGTGCCATGGAAAGTGACCTGGGGGTCCTGGTCAATGCCAAGTTGAACATGAGTCAGCAGTGCCCTGGCAGCCAGGAGGGCCAACCATGTCCTGGGGGGCATCAGGCAAAGTAGCGCCAGCCAGTCAAGGAAGGGGATTGTCCTGCTTTGCTCTGCACTGGGGTGGTCTTGCCCTGAATATTGTGTGCAGTTTTGGGCACTGCAATATAAGAAAGATATTAAGCTATTAGAGAGTGTCCAAAGGAGAGCAATGAAGATGGTGAAGGGTCTTGAGAGGAAACTGTATGAGGAGTGGCTGAGGGCACTTTACCTGTTCAGCTTGGAGAAGAGGAGGCTGAGTGGAGACCTCACTGCAGTTACAACTTTCTTGTGAGGGGAAGAAGAGGGACAGGCACTGATCTCTCTGATCTCTTCTCTGTGGTGACCAGTGACAAGACCTGAGGAAATGTCCTGAAGTTGTGTCAGGGGAGGTTTAGGTTGGATATTAGAACGGGATTTTTCACCCCGTGTGGCTGAGTACTGAACAGGCTCCTCAGGGAAGTGGTCACAGCACCAAGCCTGACAGAATTCAAGAAGCATTTGGATGATACTCTCAGGTACATGCTGTGACTCTTGGGGATCATCCTGGGCAGGGCTAAGAGTTGGACTTGATGATCCTTGTGGCTCCCTTCCAACTCATCATGTTCTCAGATTCTGTGATTTTATAATGAATTAAATTGCCGGGCTTGGTGGACATAGAATGTAAGTCATTTCCTTCAGTAGTTGTTGTACTACTTATCACAATACTGAGATCAATAGAAAAAAATTATTCCAAGCAAATGAAACAAAAATGTTTCTTTTTAGAGCTTGCAATTCAGTATTTTAATACCATTTGTATTACTTTTAATATTAGCTTGGCATTTCAGAGGCAAATATGAGGGTTGTCTTTTTTATCATTTCTCAAGGCAGTAATCCAATTCCACATGAGCTGTAATTACCTACACTAAAGGGATGTAGATTATTACATGTGAGAAATCAGTGTGAAGGGATGGCTAGTCCCGCAGGATTTTTTTCAATTTAGAAGTTAGAAAGGTCATGGGCATTGCAATCTGATGGGGATCATCTTTCTTTTGTAGGTTTGCATTCATATTCACCTTTTGAACATGAAAAAGTCTATTTTTTCCCATGGAGAGGAAAGGTAGCTATTCTGCATGTTTTTTCATTAATGGGGAGCTGCTCTGTATGAACAATTAAACCAAAAATAAATAAAGCCTATTTCTATCTGGGAGCACAGTTGAGTCAAACACCAAACACATAGTCAAAACAATGGCCTTTGAAGGTTGGCATAACTCCAGAAAAAAATTACAAAGCAAAGGATATACAGTTTTGAACTGTGTTGAACAAAGTATAAAATAAAAACCTCTTGAATTCACATAACAGACATGTTTGTTTTGATCTGAATTTTTTTAATCTCTATTCAAAAGTAAAGATCTGTTGAAAACAATGTGATGGAAGAAGAGGGTTACAAACAAGCAACTGAGAGGTGTCACTGACACTGTTCAGAAAAAACATTCCAGTTATCAGGAATGAGCAGAGTGGAAAAAATAAATATGATGATCTGAAATCACTCAAGCTTCCATGTTTACCCTTCATGATAAAGCTTAGAAAATACAATTTTTTTATTACTACGCAATAACCAAAATAAAATGTAGAAACTCAGAAGATGGAAATAGGAGAAAAAAAAATTCATAAGAAAAAGAGTATCCCAGAATCCCAAAATTCAGGAAGAATGGGCTCCTATATATCTAAAAAGAATTTGTCATACTCTGCTTATTGAATTCCACTCCCAGCAGATCTTCCAAGAATTACGTGAATGCCAGCAGAAAAACAGCTGCTCATGAACTGCTAAATGACCAGCCATGGCTAAGGCTGTGGATACTATACAGCTTAACAATTTTAGTAATGTTCCCCCCAATACACAGGTTTAGTTTTTGTTTTGTTTTGTTTTTCTTTTTTTAGTTACCTTTAAGGATAATTGCAGGTCTCTGTGAGAAGAGTTTGACTTCTAAGATGATCAAGGAAATTGCTAGTCTGAAGAACTTACCAAATGACAACTCCTCTCAAGTCACCAGCACTTCAGTGCTAATGCTGTAAAGGTCTCTGTTGAGACAACATACACATTATAGTGTTACAGCTAATGTGCAATCATTGATTGATATATGACAGATCTGCAAAGTCCTAATAGTTTTCAGTCACATTAGTGGCATCACCAAATTTCAGTCGAATTCTGATGAAGTCTGAAAAACACTGTCACTCTGGAATATTGCCATCTGCCAAGGGAGGATGTACCCTGCAATGTATTGAAAGAAATGAGTTCTTGGTTGTCAGTTTTAGTAGTTGCCCTACAGACACTGGAAAGGCAATGACTGAAATTTATTACAAGAAAATAATTATGTATGCAAATTTCTAAGATAATTGAAAATAGTTTTTAACTCTTTTTGAGATCATGTGTGATTGAAAACGTAAAAATTGATATTTGCATTCAAATATAAAAAAAAAACTTGAAAAAAAATAACACATACTAGGGTGAGAGTTGAGAAGCTGTAATAATTTTTCAGATAGAATTGTCTGAATATTTAATCATTCACCATCTTATTTAAGTTCCCTTAATTTATCTTTCTTCTAGTTACCAATATCCCCATATTTTCCCAGTGTTGACTTCCTTGGAAACTTCTTAAGTAGCATAACACGAACATACAAATAGGACTCAAGAGGACTCTGAGTAATTAGTGGACAAATTCACATTGAGAGCTACCTTGCAGAGCTGGCACTGTGCTTGGCCGCCGCCCACCTTTCACTGCATTTTAAACCACATTTTTTCCCACAAGCTCAGTTGTTTCTTCTTGAAGTTTTATGAGTTTGCTGAGGATTTGGAGCAAGGTTGTATCAACTAAAAATTAATTTCTAAGGAAACAAAATAATGACAAAAAAAAATCTCCAGGAAAAGCCTCTGGATTTCTCACAATTTTCATTATTAAATTTTGTAAAAAACCATAAATTGTATAGTATAATAGAATTATTTGAGTTGTAAGTGACCTTAAAGATCATGTATTTCCACACCCCTGTCAAGGTCAAGGACACCTTTCACCAAACCAGATTGCTCAGAGTTCCATCCAACCTGGCCTTCAACACTTCCAGAGATGGGTCAGTCACAACTTCTCTGGGCAACCTGTTCCAGTGCCTCTCCAACCCCACACTGTCTTTGTAGTGCAAGAGTTTAGTGGTCTGTTATGACAATATTTTGTTAATGAAAAATACACCCATTGCTATCACTCACCATAAGTGAAACCTCATAATCTATCTGCTGACATGATGATTTACACTGTCTGCTTCCATCCTTCAGTGTGGTGTCCATCTCCCTTTGCAATGCAGTTAGCAAAAGTACTTTATGTTAACTCCTCTTGTAGCTCAGACAATGGGACTCTGAAACTGAACAACCATAGGATATGGCAGGTGGGTTTGCCTGTGAAGGGGCATCTCAACTGTGTTGCAAAAGAGAACAGTGGAAGTACTGTTTTGAGCCATGTCAGGGTTTGTGGGAATGTGTATTTCCTCAGCCTCAAATCATACGTTGCTTTCTAGAACTGCAGAGATAGATCATTCTGCCCTGGTTATATGAGCAGGGGTAAAAGCTCACACAACAGTTAGAGAACATGTTAAACAGCACTGAGTGATAAACAACAGTGACCTTGTATTTACACTGAGGAGCAGAAGATGCACAATAGAGATTGCCTTGTTTTTTTCATTTCTTTGGGGCCAAGAGCAAAACTAAAGGCAAGCTTCTAGGCTGGGTCTCTTGGAACTGTACTTTCCCTTGAACTCAGTGGTGTTGCTAGGAGCAAATAAACATGTCTTTGCTTAGTGTAGATCTACATCCTACAGTAAATGTCTAGAGGAAGATGAGGTGCTTTCATGATTTTAGAGAAGAGAGCCTGAGGTCTGCATAAAATAATATTCCTGATTAAGCCAAACTTATTTTAATATTTTTAAGCATCTGGGAGTACTACACATGCATGTAAACAGAAGAGGCTCTGCAAACATACCTTGATTCAGGGTCTCTCCTGCGCATGTGATACCGAATCTCTGGTGTACACATGAGAGCACAGTTATGAGACAGACCTGCAGTAGGTATGACACTTCTAGCATCCAGCTCTTGACACTCTCTTTATAAAAGGTCCATGGACCCTCTTCTCTGACAGCATTTGGACTTTTTGTCACTATGCCAGCACAGCTCTCTTATGCTACCAGAGACCCCTACACTGCTGGAAACGCACTATGAAAATAAGGGAAATACTGCCGGAAAAGCACTCTACCTGACTGCTTAGACTGTGGAGGTACCCAATTATTTACAGCTCTCACCACACACAGGTACACTCCTATGGCTTTAATTTTATATCCTAATTTTTAAATTGTACTGCTTCTTTAGAAAAACACCTCTGAAAAGCCTACTCAACTTGGACAACTTGTCTACACCACAGTTTACCAGACTAGCTAGCCAGCTCAAAGCACAGCAAACTACTGCTGCTTCTGGGTGCTCCCTGGCCAGAGAAACCTGGGCATGAGGCAATGATTTCAGCAGGAGAGAGCCTGTAACTGCTCAGCTTACCTCGTTCAGGAAGGTAACTAGCAGAGGTCTCTCCATCAGCGTGCAGTCACCTGCACTGGGAAACTACCTACTGTCTCAAGTGTCCAAGACTTGCATGTTGACCAGGTCTCATTTTACCTGTTTTAGCTTCTACATAATCTCCTAGTCTCTGCTGCTTTAGACTGTGAGCTACTCTGAGCATGGAATTTCTCTAATCAAAATATAATAGGTAGGAGATGAGGGCCTTGGTTTCAGTCAAAAGGTCTCAGCTTTAAGTTATAGGGGCTTTGTAAGTTACAAAGTCATAGGCTACATGAGTATATGTGTAAAAGTGTGGGCCTACAAAGATATTTGTACATACACAGACACAGATTTGTAAACACACAAATAATTGATTTTTTTTTACATACTGTATGTACACAATAAGAAATTTTAGTTAGACATCTAAATCGATACTTATCATATCTGACTCCCTTCATGAGCAAAGAAGAGAAATAAGAAATGCTCCAAAACCAAACCCCATCCAGCTGCATTACGCTGTCGTGTGTTTTATGATAAAATCATTTTTTAAAAACTGAAGCAGTTTAGAAAGAAAAACGGTAGACTGCAATGAATCATATGCAATTTGTAACAAAATCTGAAACAGTCCCAAGGCCTTTCAGTATGATGTTGCACTTATACTGAATCTCCTCAATTTCAAAATTCACCACAGCAGACTGTCACTAACATTGTATAAGGCTGTTATTTCAGTATTCCCTTAAGAGGTAATAATTTTCCACATGCTGGAGATATTGTAAAAATACTTTCTACATAAAAACTTCTGTGTGCATTTGACTTTGAAGAGTAAAAGCAGTCAGAAAAACAGTTTTTGTCTTACGTTCTTTATCAGTATGTATATCTCACTAATGAAGTCTTGTTTAGCTGCATTACCAACCGGAGAGGTTTCTAAGAAACCATGAACAAGATGTTCTACAAGGATTTCAGAGCTTGGTGAAGTGCGCTCAGATACAAAGAAGCTCTGAGGAAATCTGATTTGCAAGTGTGCATGGAAGAGAGGACAGCAGGGAGAAAAGAGATGGAAATAACTGGGAATCAGGGAAAATATTCTTTTAGCTATTATTTCTGCCAAAAGGCACTCTCTGTTCCGCTTGCTAACACACCCTTTAGTGAGAAGGACCCTGGCACATTCTTAAAATCAAGCAAGCAAGATTCATGCCAGAAAGATCTGTATGTATGGGAAAAGTAAATTTCATTCCATGAAACAAGTAACAATGTGGATATTCATTTTCTGGTATTACAGTGCTTTTGGTTATTAATTCCTTCCAAAGTGATATAAACTACGCTGAAGAACATAAAGGGCTCTTATTCTGGACTAGTGGCCGTGAGGAAGCTAAGTGCAGTGGTTTACCACATTAGCATTCTCCAGATCTCCACTCTGTCTCTCTACTTGAGGTAAATGCAGCATAGGCAGGACAAAAAGCAGGGCCTGGTTTGCACTAGTCCACAGTACAGCACAGTGTTTTAGTGGTTATATATTAAGACACCAGCTCACGAAAAGGAAGAGGGTGCCAAGGCTGGAAAAGGAATGGCAACATCCTAAAGCACTGCACTGGCTGCTCAGTGAGCACAGGCTCTTGCCTGAGCAGCATGCACATGCCAGCATTGTATGAGCATGTCTATGTGATTCTGTTACAGACCTTATCATATCTCCTGGATGCATTGCTGGGTTGGCACGTTCTCAGGCATCCCCCCATTCCTCAGAACTGAGCTCACCCAGGGAAGTGTCTCCTAAGGCCATCCAGGAAAGAGATCTGTAAGTACCTGAAGGAGGAGGAACAGCCTTAAATCATGGGAAAACCTCCATGTACTGATGGGTTAGATTCATGATGTAGCTCCCCTAACTCCTTTCTGAGAGTAGAGATTATGGCACAAACGTGCCACAAACAGCAAGGAATAGTAATTGGGGTAATCAGAAGAAATGGTGTAGAGTGAGATGTTCTGCATAGAAATGCAAATATATTGAAAATGAGGAGTGCCTTTTGGATCCTTGGCATTATTAGTGAAGTGTTCATCACCTTGCTATAGGAAATTATCCAACGTAGATCAGACCTGCCAGATACAGCAGCTTTGAAACTCACTACAATCTGAATTCCAGACTGTTCATTCCACTTGGAAAGCCTTACCATTTAAAACTAAGGTTTAGGGTGAAAAAGGGTGTCATTTATGAGCTTCCATCTCTCTGGACAGAAGAAAGAGGCAACGACCACCTGAAGCCCAGAGCCAAGAGGGCAGGCTGGGAGACAGCCAGCAAGTGCTGCAGGGGCTGAGGTAGGTGAGATTCAGAGCCTGCTCAATGCTGAGAACAACAGCACTGATGTTACAGACCAGCTGGGGCCTGTGGATGGGATGGAGTCTTAATTCAGAAGGTTAATAGGAGGGCATAAATTAAATAAATATTCATACATACTCACAAACAAGACCAAAGGCAAAAGGAGCAAAGTGAAAGAGAGAGGAACACCAACATCCAGGAATATAAGTTTGAGACAAATGACTGTTCAGCCCTGGGGATTAGGTTTCATCAACAAAAATGTCAAGTACTTTAGTCAGAAAAACATAATATTTCCTTTGGGAAAGCAAGTCTAAATGAGTTTTTTATTATCTCATGACAACCAGAACTTTTTTTGGAAAACTAACAGAGAAATTTAGGACTCAGATCCTTTCTATATTCTTTTACCATGCATCCCTACTTGAAATTAATTTAGCATTGATACAGCTGATTACTGCTTCACAAGTATCTCATTACAGGTTTGGCAGATGGAACTGCAACACCTAATACAGAATTCAGTTTATTCCTTGTCTTTGCCCTTCTATTCTCCACACATGCTTCCAAATCAGTAAACAGGATTTTCCAAACTGGTTTATAAAATATACCCTGCAAACATTGAGATGTTTTCTAATCCAGCTGTTCCACATTAATATAAATTTGTTTCTAAGCATTGGGCAATGCTATTTTAAAATAACACCAAACCTAATGATTAATGTTGAAGAAACTGCTCTGAAGAACACGAGTGTTTCCTGACTCAGTAAAACCTTCCACAGAGCTCAGTGAATCTTAGCTAACAGTTTTCTAGTACAACTCTATACTACTCTCCCACACATTTGTAGGGAGAGTAGTAAATAGGGAGGAAAGGAAAATGCCACTGAAATCTAAGTCCAGTATACACATGACAACTATCAGACACACAGTTTTGCTGGACTTAGTTACAGTATAAGATGGGATAGGTTCCACATTTGTCAAAACAGAGGAAGAAAAGCAGCCTGTTTTTCCAGATAGAATTAGCCTTGATCTTAAATTACATAATAGATGAGTTTGAAACTCAGACTATGGTTGTGAAGCAAAAAATAGATCTGCTGGAGTACTTTGCAAAACCTAGCATCACCAGATTCACCCGTGTCTAATTTAAACCTTCCTCCTAGCTCCAAGGGGGAAAAATTGTGTGTCCTGGAAGTGTCTTTCCTCTCACTGCTTGTTAAGTAGATTGCCTTCCTGCCTCAGGCAACTCTTGGATTATGTCCACTGTCAAACAAAGAAACAGTCTGGCACTCAAGCTTGACCATTTGTATTCTTCAAGTGGTCTAAAGATTTTCTCATCTGGAATTTTTCCATTCTGTTCTGTAACATCTGAAGATATTTTTTCCTTCCCTCCCTACCATATGTCACACTGGAATCAAGATGCCAGTGTAACAAAGATATTTGATCAATGTTACATAAATGTTAACATGGGGAATTTCTAGTTTAGCAGCATCAGCCAGAGCATGATGGAGGAGTTGATTTCACTGGAACTTAGTAGATGAAACCAGGAAAAAATCCTCTGCCTTCATGGCAAGGACAGGAGCTTCCTTTAATTAAAAAAAAAAACAAACAAAAAAAACAAACCACCCTTCCAATTCCTTATACAATTCCAAGCTTAGAAAGAAATTTCATTAAATTAACCAAAATCATTACTGCACTGGAAATATAAAGCATTAGCTTTGAAAAATAAACTAATTGAAAGGTTTTCTCAGAGAGAGAAAACATCCAATTTTTCTATGGTTACAAGATCAACTATATTTATTTAAATTTTTTAATTAAATATACTTATTGAATACATTCAGGCTTGGTACAACTGAAACACTCATAAGTATTTCTGTAAGCATTACCACAAGAGAATTAATCCCACAAATAAAACTACAAATTTAAATTTTTAGCCCATAGCCTTCCATTCAGATGAAAGATACGTTGCACATGAAAATGAACAAAGATAAGAAGTAAACAGGAAATTATGAGGGAAGGCAACAGTAAAAGATTCAGCATGCTCCTTGGAGTAGGGTCCTTCCACTGTGGCAATAGGCAGGGACAGAGGAATTGAAGTTTGAAGGAGAGAATCCTTGTAAAAAACCTCAAAGGAGCAAGTTTAGGTGTCCACATGAGACATGTTTTCCAGTTTTGGGAACAATGATGTGAGTAGCTGCCCCAAAGAAATCCAGCTTATAGTCTGTTAAGAACAACATCATTCCTTGTTACTGCCTGGCAGTCCATAAAACAGCAGTTTTGTTATTTTATGTTATTTTGTTATTTTTTGTTGTTGTTTCTAAAACTTCTCACTTTCAACTTTACCGTCACCTGTACCTTGCCATGCATGCTTCCATTCCCATCAGCTTTAAATGGATATGAGCCACTATCTGCAAAGCACAGAGAGAAACTGCGCCCATCCCACCACGTGAGGTGTGAGAAGATGCTGGTCCAGCCCTATATCAGACACAGATTCCGCAAGAGCTGCCTGTTCCTGCTCTACAGCTGCCACTTGCCAGCATGGAGTGGTGAGTGCTGGTGATTTACACCTGCCTCAGCCTTCTGATCTGCACTGCGAATGTCAGCCCTTGTCTCTGCAGTTCCTGTCCAAGAGGGCCCAGTGGGATCTCTAGGTGTTACTGCAAGCGCATAGCTGGGAATGCATCCTGACTCCTTCTCCCAGCCACAACCCAAAAAAGGAGGAATCCATCTTTATGGCGGAGCCAAGCTCCTGGGAGAGCACTGGAAGCAGACTTCCCAGGGAAGTCAGGTGCTCCACACATCACTCCTTCAGCCACCCAGGTAGAACAGCAAGAAGGATCTTGACCCTCCCATGAGGCATGACAAGAACAATGTACCAGTGTGGTGTCCCTATGGGTAGAGAGACAGACATCAATGTGCACAGCCACAATCAATACCTAGTTTCTATTTGTCACACAGCAGAAAAACACCACAAAGACCTGACGGTGAGAAAGTTGTGAAAGCTGGAAGTGAGTGAGGTAAATGCAGTTTTGCTGCTAATGGATCAGCAGGGGATCTGCAGTGAGGTGATTTTAGCTCTGCTTTGCCTTTGATGAAATCACAGCTGGGGAAGCAATGTTCTCACTGATTCATAAGCTGCAAATACTGTGGAAATACAGATTTACTCTCATCACTCAAGTATTCATTAACTTTCTGCAGAAAGTAATATAATAGCAATGAGAGTTTGTCTTTCTAAGCTAGCTCTCTTCCTTTTAACTTGTACCAAAGGAGTGACTTTTGTGTTTATCTTCATTCCAGCTCCAAACATTCTCTCTAGTGAAAAAGAAAGATTTCCTTACTAAACTTATTTGGGTACCAACAGCATAAGCTCATTCAGCCCAAACAGTCGTCAGACACAGAAGATTTTGGACTGCTAAAAAGGACATGAGTAAGGAACAAAGTCATCTTTTCTGTTCCTTTCTGAAAAAGGTGGTCTTCAAGTTTTTCTTTAGTTTATCCAGAGTCAAGGGCTTATGTACAGTTAAAACATAAATTCAGTGCTTTCACTTAGATATATTAGATTTATGATACATTCTGAGCTAATGGTATAACCTTTTCTAGATTTTTTGGCAAGTTTACTTTGCTTCATTTGGTCCTTAATTGGGACAATAAGAATTTATCTGACTGCTGAACTGAAGAACGGCTTTTCAGGAGGTATGAGCTCCCAATAGTTTAATGGAAACCCACATTTCCTCCAGGCTCCTGAAATCAGGCTTTCAGGTTCAGACAAATCATTTATTTCTTGATAATTAGCTCAACTCCAACTCACCGTTCAGATAATTTTTTCTTTTTTTATCATTGTTTCCTGCTACTGTGTTGCACAACCCATAATCCAGTTTCAAGTTTTCTTTTCCCATGAATAGGGTGGTTTTCAAACTACTGTTTCAATACATCATCCCATCACTAATGCATTTCTTGTTTTGCTCCATTTTCATTTTCTCATTCCACCAGTAGAATAATTGTTAATTTATAATAAGCCCACGGTTAAATTCCAAGTAATCAAGTGTTATCTGGCTGGTATTTGTCACAGCTCAGAGAAGGATAGAAGTAAGTTGTACAAATACGCCGCTGAGGAAGGGAAAGAGAAGGAAAAGTGCCATCACAATCAAAAAAAGATGATGTGAACTTCATTTATAACTGCAGTTGTCTGTGTCAATATTTACCCACACATTACCTGTAAGCCAAGTTACATATGGTGCAGGACTCTGAAATAAGGATTCAGCATGAGTTTCCTATCAACGCCTTGTGATGGAAATCAGCCTAATTACTTGTTTTTGCTGACTTTCTTATACTTATCTCGATGTTGTTTACATTGAGATTTAAGGCAGCAAGGTAGCTTATCACAGAACTGGGTAGAGAACACCAAGGACACCTGTGCAGCTCAGATCAGAGGAGGGGAGAGCAGTTCAGTGTCAGTGGCAGGCAGGCTGTCAGCAGCAGCACCAGTACTCAGTGCTTGGGCTCAGTCTTCGTGCCAAGCCTGCATGGGCTCACCAGACCCCTTATGCAACCACTGGCACTGGCTGAGGACACATGTCCATCATGAGCTGCTGTTGAGCACTGGGATGAACCACAAGTGCACCTACACAAACAGTCCCATCTCAACTCTGCTAGAGCTTTACCCCAGCAGCTCCCAGACCAGTTCCCCTTCAGCAGGTGCTTAGCCACATAAACATCAAAATATATCCTGATAAGTGGCTCATCCCAGGACATGGGAGGAAAAAGGATGTGATATGATCGTGCCATTGTTAAATACCCTGAAACTAATCAAAAGGCAACAGAGTTGAGAAGTATTAATATGAGTTGAGTGGTTAAACTTGAAAATAGTATATGATACAGTTTTGTGCTAGGTACAAGGTTCAAGGTCTATGCTGGGGCCCGTGTTTCCGTAATGTACATAGATGGCTTATACTTTATTGCTAATAATGGAATTAATAGAGAGGTTCAAATTAATAAAGTGTATTTAAAGAAAAAACAATGAAATAGTAGAGTCAAGGGGAAGATTAGTAGTATTTCAGGATTTTTCTTACCTTGAAATCTGATCCTTAAAAAAATAAAAAAAGACTGCATAAAGCTCTGGAAAGCCTGCTGTAAACAGCAAAAGGAGTAGTGGACTGAATACTGTTCTACATTCCCTCTGCTTCTGTGAGGGTGCTGCATGGATTCATGCAGGAAGTGGGAGATAGTAATTGCCCAATCACCATATTTATAAGCCTTCCCAAATAGTCAGGGGTTTGTGAGGTACTTACAATTGAACCCGGCAAGTCAAATCATAAGGCCATAAACACATAGTTTGGGATCATAGTGATGACTTCTGCTTTACCAATCCATTTTTCAGATCTGTTTTATGAGTGCTCTTTGTTAGATTTATGAGTTCTATTTGATTACAGCCTCTGGACCCTGTCATGCGGAGCTTGATTTTATCAAGCAAAGAGACTATAAGGCACGCTAAGGAAAGAGGTGATAGATAGAAAATGATTTCTCATTAATACTGTTGTTCTTATTTGTGAGAGTTTTTCCTGTTTTGGAAAAGGGATAAGCAGAGAGGGAATTTTCAGCAGTTTGGGATACATGAAAGCATTATAAACTTCAAGATACTTTTCTCAAATTTTCTGAGAGTGACCACCCTCACCCAGCTTTTTGGTTCTTCTTTTTCTGTCTCAGATGCCTTCCTTTGAACCTCCTTTTGTGCCTGTTCTCCTTCTGAGTTGGCAGAAGCTCAGTTCCTCCAGGGAAGGAAAGGAAGAACAGTCTGTCATTACTGGATGTGAGCATAAGCATTCATTTCCTCACCCAGTGAAGTATCAAGCTGCTGCCAACTAACTCTACATTTTACAGTATTTTGTGACCTCCTCTGAATCTTTTCATTACTTTCTTCAAATCTTTTTTGTGACTCTTTACTGATTGTGACCAGAGTTGGAAAAATGCAGATGTGACATAAATGTGAGAAGAAATGTGCACAGATATAATTGTGAAGAATGTTTATGACCTGGCAGAAGAGACCAAGTTTAAAGGCACAGGTGGCAGCACAAGTGAAAGAGTTCACAGGTGCCAACAGCTCCCCATGAAGAGTATCTGGGCTCACAGGGTACTGCCGGGCACTGCCACAGCCTGATTCTCAGAATTCCAAGAAATAGAGTGACTGGTTGCAGAGGAAAGGTTATACTTTTACAGAAGAATAAGGAGGTCTGGAGCAAGTTTATAAAATACTAGATTCATCACCTGTGAAAGGGCATTAAAACAGCTCCTCAGTACACTGGAAAACTGGACATATAATTTGCTAATCAACCTTGTTCTGGGCAGTTTCATCCTTTGGTCTTCTGCCTCTAACACAATAATTACCTAGGGATGTCATTGCCAATAGGTAAAATAAAATACTAAACATATATTGCCTTTCTCATGCTGTAAGGCTTCTATTAGGTCATAATAATGTATTATTGGCAGGTAGCTTTCACAAGACCTATTAAACAGGTTAAGTGTGTGAGTTGAAAACAAGCTACTTTTTAAGGTTTCCAGTTTGCAATGAATGCCTTTTCACCTCATTATATGGCTGTGTTTCTCACCCTGCTTTGGAGTTTTATAGAGAACAGCATGGGCTCAGAGGCAAATAAAACAATGATTGCTTTGGTACACTCCCAGGTAAATAGTTCTTTTGTTAGGAGGCAGCTAAAACTAAAACTTGACAGTCTTTATCATAGGAAAGTAAGAAAATGGAAGCATAGGAAAATGTAGAGGATAAGAAAAACTGACTCTTGTGCCCAAAGCTTTTCCTAACTCACAGATTTTTACTAGAGAACGAGAAGGAACGGACAGTCTCAGACAACTTGAACTAGGCTATTGAACAGATGTATTTCATAAACTGAAAGAAATGGTGCAACATTTTCCTAGTGTTGAACCAAGGGCGCTGATCCAACAGAAACAGGGTTTTTTCCATTCAGTAGGTATGGAGGGAGTGCTTGTTATAGGTGTCATCTTTTTACTGCAAAAATACATACTCTGAATTAGTAGGTAAGAGAGAACTTTTGGAGTATCTTGAAGAGGCATAAGTGAAGTTTCAGAATAATTGCCAAGACACTTTCCAGTGTATGGCCCTGGAACTTAAGACATAGAAAAGATATTCTCTTAGGTTGGCATCTTTTCTTTTAGTTTTCCCTGCTTTGTAACTGATGTACAACTGGCACTGTGCCATCTTTGTAACTCTCTTACAGGTGTCATCAACTCCTTTGCTTCTGATATGTTCTTGTGTGTTGAACTTCATCAGAGTATTTTGTCCCTGGATCCTTGTTTTGGATTTTTATTATTGTTGTTTTTTAATGCTCGGGACTGTTAAAGGAAAACCAAACTCTCTAGGAGATTTTCCATCTGGAGAAACAAAGTTCCAAATCCATATATCAAAAGCAGAACTTCCCCAAATGTCAGTGACTGCAGTAATATGTCACATATTGTACAAATGTTGTACTTTAAGCTTTTAAATAGAGCCATTTGAAAATGCAGTTTTTAGTGTTGACTTTACTGTAAAGTGCAGAATGCTTTGTAATCCTTGAGAGGAAAAGCAATACAATGTTATTTTATATATCTTTTATCCTTAAGCCATCAGCCTGTTTACACTGGGACTAAGTGTTATTGTCTCCATTTATTGTGTGATGAGCTCAGGTGCAGACAGGCTAAGTGCCTCACTGAAGGGCACACAGCAATCAGTGAGAAAGTCAGAACTACTGACCACTGGGTACCTATGCTATACTTCCCACAGCATATATATTTTGTCACTTGTCAGCTCATTCTTCACCAGAGATTCTGTGTTTGATGGGGCATTCTGCACAGAAAAAGATTTTGGATCATGGAACACTGCTCATTTTTCTGTGTATGCTGAATAAAAATACACATGTGATATGATCAAATAGAGATATGCCAATACATAGGTTAAAATGAATAGTGTACTTGCAAATTCAGTTTCTATTGGCTCAATGAAGCATTGGTTCATCCTCTTTTGTGAAATCCATGTAAATTACCATAACTGAAGTCATTATTTATTTCTTATTTGTTTTGAATTCTTATCAATAGCCTAGAGTAGGGACCTTCGGCCCTGAAGCTTCGGCCCCAGTGAGTTGATTGCCAGATCCCTGCAACTTTTGTTCAAAACAGCTGACCCAGGGGTAGTCAAAGTGGTGACACTTTTAAAGGCAAAGCATTCTTCTGGGGAGGAAACAGGGCATGCCTGTGATTATTCTGTGGCCATGACAAAGAGCTGTGATTCAGGGCAGTGGATGCAGGACTGCTGTCTTCTTGAGCACTTGGATGGATTCAGTTCCCTCCTGAAGCTTCACATGGAGCCAAGCTACCTCATGTTCAGGCAGTTGCCTTGAAGCTGTACCGTTACATTGAATCTGTACTGAATTACCATCCAAACTAAAGGAGAAAGGGTAGGTGGCTGATGGCCTGAAGTCTCAGAGAAGCTCTCAGGAAGGCAATATTGCATTTAATAGATCATTCTTTATTAAATCTCATGATTCGGAGAATCAGAATTAATCTGTTTGATGTTGCCATTCCTGTGACTTAGGGTGGCTAAAGGAAATTCAATCACAGACCCTGAGATTATATTTAATCCTTTCAATCAGATCATGCTTGAGAACTAAATTATTTAACAGAAAGAAGCTGTTTAGTAAAAAGTGCTATTGTTACACAAAATATGGATATATCCCTCATATACTGTTTGTACAAGATTTGCTTCAGGTTCTGACCTCACAGGAATTTTAACCTCATCCTTCAAGCATTAACCAGCTTTTGCAAATACAAGCCAATGCTTCTGTACCAGAGTTGACACAGAGAAGCATATTTCAGCTGCTACTAGGTTACAACAACGTCTGGTGTTGTGAGAACTCACATAACCAAATAAAAATAGAAAATCGGAATTAAATTTATTCTTAACTGCTCTGCTCTTTAGGTATTATTAAGATATTGAATTCAGAGAAGGCCTACAAAAACAGCCTGATTTTAACAAAAATCTGTCTTGCAGAGAGACTGGTAAGAAAAACACTTTGAAATTCTTCAATGGAAAGAGTAGAGGAGATCTTGCCACACTATACACGTAACTGTATGGAGAAGAGATTTCACCCAATAGACTGTCCTTTGTGCCTGTGGTGGCAGAGGAAGATTTCGTGGTTAGAAACTAAACCTAGAGAATGGCTGTCACGCTCTTCCTCTGCCAAATCATCCCATGGACACCAGTGTGTGTACTGCTTTTGCAGGAGTCCCCACTGTATCCCATCCAGAGTGCCATAGGATAGCGGAAGACAGGGAAGGACAACCTCAGGGGCTACAAGAGGCCTCTAAAGTCTGAATGGTCCCAGCCTTGAAGTCCCATTTCTCATGGAGTACTCAAAGATCACACACACATCCGTAAGGAAGTATGGCATGGATTTTCTCACACATTTTCATGCCATATTTGACAAAAATGTGAGGTAGTTCTGTACATCCCAATATGTTTGTTTCTTTCACACTGGTTCCTTGGTCCTATAACTGTCACTCTCATCCTTTGCCAGTTTTTCCCCTTCAATCTCCTACAGTGTTACCTTCCTTTGATCCATGCCTCTGGTAGAGAACTCTCTGTGCCTACTTGTGTATGAGTCTGGGAGCATTTCATGGGAGGTATAAAAGGAATTGCAGCAATAAAACACAAGTCTTCCCTCCTCTAGTGGGAGGAAGCCAGGATAAAAAATATTTGAGGTTGGTTTTTAACATGTAAAAGGCTCCTTTATAGTGTGGTAAATCAGGGACTTCTGTCATAGTCTGGCTACCAGAGACTGCAGTGGCAAGAAAGGGAAAAGACTCTACTTCAAGAGAGGAATCTGGGCGTTTAAGGGCAAGAGAAGGAAATTGTCTGAAAGAGAGGGAATTTAGAAAGGGGAGGGATGAGAGATGAGAATTTCAAGGGGATTCAGAGGCATTGCTGCTTAAAGTTATCATGACTACCGGAGGCACTGTTGTATGGCTTGGTAGAAGAGGGGAGAGCAATGGATACAGTCCATCTTGTAGTTCAGTAAGGTTTTCAATACTGTTTCCATAATATCCTCATAGAGAGCTGATGAAATATGGGCTGGATGAACAGACAGTGTGGTGGATTGAAAACTGGCTGAACAAAAAGGCCCAGGGTGTGGTGATCTGTGGCACAAAGTTTAGTTGGATACCAGCAATTAGCAATATACCCCAGAAGTCCATACTGGGTCAAATCATCTCTTTGTTTAAAAAGCACTCATTACCTCAGGACCATAAATCCTAATTCACTACAATACACCACGACACGCAGCTTTGCTGCTGATCACCATTTTAATATGCAATATGAACTAACTATAAAAAATATTTTGTCAATACTGCTAAAAGTCTCCCACAGTTTTTCACGGAAGGTAAGAAATTTGATGACTTTTTATAAAAAAAGCATCAGTCTAGCTGATCTATTTGTACTATAGTCCATTAATAAAATCCATCACAAAGTACTTTCCTACTCAGCTCACCAGTGTTATCATTGCTGTTTAATGCATTTACATAGCAGCAAGATAGGTATTTGTGTTTTATTACCATTTTAACATCAAAGCCTGAACTGACTGCATTGCTTCCACTGGTTTTGGCATTGCATATTTTTCACTACTCTTATCAGAAAACAAAAAATACTTAAGCTAATATTGTGAAGTGCCCTGTGTAAAGAGTGCATTTTTAAAAAATCTTATGTGGTTCTCAAGAGCACTTCATATGCAAAGAGCTTGAGCTGACCCTCAACACTTGTTGCAGAAAGGAAAAGATGCTATCACTTTCAGAGACTTTAAGATCTCCCTAGAGATGGGACCATCTTTTCTGGGTACATCATCTAGCATAACAGTAGCACATTTTGAGATAAACAACTTTAGTAATGTTATAACGTAATCATACTTCAGAGTAAGCAAGGTCGTTCTTCCAGAGTAACATTTGTTTTCACATTAGTTTTACACCTGAGTCTAAAGGGAATTCGAAGTCTAAGGGTTTCTACCAATTGCAAGTATATTTTAATTTCTCCTCACCAGAGAAAAGTGAGGCATCCCACCAGTAGAAGCTCCATTTTGGAAATCCAGACATGAGAGATTCAGGGTGCTTGATTCAGAGACCTGCCAGGGCTAACCCCACTGGTTCAAGCCGGGGCGGCCCCACTTCGAAATCGCCTCTGCCTTGAGATGCCAATGTAGCTGCCGGCGGCGCACCTGCCCCTGCTGTCGGTTTCTGCCTCTGTTCTAATTGGTCATCTGTCCCATTGGTTATCTCACCCATCTATCCCCAGTCCCTGAGTTCCTATTGAGTTTGATCCTTACATTTCCCCTATTGACTAGCTGAGTACTGAAGTCACTCCTTTCTTCCAGAGCCCTTACCCAATCCTGTCGAAGTTCTAGCACCTTCCCCTCAGGATCCTATAAAACCCTTGTGGTTGCACAATAAATAGGTTTTCAACTCCTGTCTCTCTGAGTGAATGCATCTCTCTCATGCTCCCAAGCTCAGACATGCCTGTGGGAACCATCTCCTACCCCTCAAAGCCGCATAGGTCTCCGCTGTGGATCTGGGTCCCACACTTACTTATGTTCCTGTCTCCCCAGTGTAAGGTATGGTGAGTATTACCAGTTAGATATCCAGAAGACTCCATTTCTGTGAAATGAAAGATGTAGAGCTAGGTAACTGGGAATCATATACCTCTGAAATCACATTCATTATTGCTTTGAAACTTGCACTTTAAATCTGGCATAGATACACTTTCTGTTTGTTTTTAACATATCAAATATGACAAATCAGTATTTTTAACTCATTGCCTAGTAGTGTCATTTCCCTGTGGAGGCTTTTAACATTCCTTCTAGCCAAGAAAGAGATGAACTTTTGAACCAGGGCTTCAAACTATTCAGGGCACTGACAACAAAACTGCACATTCATATTGCTCTATGAAGCCTACTACAGGCGAGTTTTGTCGCAGTAACCCATTTAGAGGAATCGCAAGGACTCAGATGGTGTTTCTGTGGTCTCTCTAGTGCCAATAATAACTGCAAAATTCTTCATGCTAGCACTACTGAAGTCTCAATAATATAAAAAGATCTTCGAAGCTTTAGAAAACTTTTTCTTTGGTCAGATTTTTAATGTTTGGGTTTTGTTGCGTTTTTTTATCACTGCAAATGAATCAGAATTAAAGGTAGGGTTTTGGGGCACCACTGGCAGGGGACACAAGAACCCTATGCTACTTTGTTCTCTAGTATGGATGTAACACCCACGTGTACCTGGAAAATTAACAGTTTGAGTGGGTGGGGGTTTTTAGGAGGCCTTAGTTCTTTCTCTCTCTTTTCTTGGTTTATTTATAACCATGACTTTCAACTTATGGGTATGGCCTTTACATAAAGTCAACAAAAACCCTTTAACAACACTGGGCTACAAAAGAACAAACTTCATGACTTCTGCCTAGTAAAAAAAATACAACCAAATATTGTATGGAGTCACTGGCACATGGACAGAAAACAAATTCATGCTAATCAGTAATAGCTGGTGAAGGACTAAAATATGGAAAAATACTTACCTGAACAAGTAATGAGCCACTTAATAAAGCAGATCATAGACTGATTTGTTCTATAGAACAGAAGTTTTAGTCCCAGATTTGGGAATCTCATATAAAATATTGGTCTCCATATAAAATATTGATTGTGATCTCAGTCAAATCTAGTATTGATGTTTCTCTCTTGCCAAAAATAAACTTTTCTCCTCATATACCTGATTCTCTACCAAAGAATCAAAGGCAGGGAAATCTGAGAAAACATCTCTTTACCCTGGCCCCAAACCAAATTTTTCTGCCCTCTGTATTGTGCCAGTTTTTTATGCAACTCTTGATCATTATGTTCAATCAAATGTAGAGTTTTGCTTACTTAGTCTCAGGCAAACAACATATCAAGCCTTCTTCCTCAGAACTCAGTAGCACTTTGTTTTCAACACAGATATATTGAAAGATAAAGCATGCTTGTGATCAAAACCAAAACCAGAAATTCCCTTGGTATCTAGGAAAATGTCCTAGTAATTCAAATTTTCTGTTCTCTTTCCTTTTCTGCTGTAAGAAAGGTCACTTTTATAACAGATAAATCACTTGTTTAATAAAGCAGTGGGAGGCTTAAGTGTCTCAGCCTCAAAGCAGATTTGGAGTCTCAGTGTCCCCTAACAGGGGCATCCTTCTGACCTTCCAGGTAGGCATCTGAATCAGTTAGCGAGACAAGGCATACTAACTTCTCTAACTTAGCATTTTCCACAGTTAATATAAGCATTTTTCTTTACTCTCCTTCACTTCCTATGCTCACTACAAACTCCAGTTGGAAATCCCTGAATCTCCACTTCTGTTTATAGGAATTACTGGTTTCTAGCCAGCTAGAGCTGTCAGTGCCAGTCCAGGGGCCAAACAAGGGACAGAAATGGTAGAAGTCTCATCTTTTCACATTCTACACTTGTGAATCTCAGAGAACCTGTTCTGTGTTTCTGAACTGGGTGTTTGCTAGACAGTACTACCAACACACTTATACAAGAATATTTCTGTAGTTAGGAATAAACCCAAAGATTTTATAGGATAAGACACACACTCTAACCTTAAAATAGTTTACTCCTAAAAACAAAGAAACAGGAGTCTAATTCTTGTACTTTGTGCCCAGAGTCAAGCTGGCCATCAATGACAAGATACAAATGGCACTCAGTGCTGATCTAAGAATTTTCTCCTGTGAAATTAGAAAGAATTTATTTAATTTACTTTACCACTCACTAAATACATAGTATGAAGACCATAGAGAAAATTAGTCCAGCCTTGAGAGATGAGTAATGAGCTTTTGAACAACTGATGACATGAGGAGCACTCAGTTCATAGTTTGCTAAATTTTTACAATTCATTTACAGAGTCCCTTTTTTAATCTTGAGTTGACAAATAAGAAGATCTGCACTTCTCCAAAGTCTGTTTCTTTCTCCACTTGCTTGGGCCATATTTGGCTTCTTGACCTACTCCAAGAAGAAAAACTCATCACAATCTCTTCAATTTCTATTTAAGATATGCTTTAAAATTTAGTTCTTTTCTATGCATGAAGACACAGAGAATTTGTGAGTAAAGTGTGAATCTGTAGCACCTGGGTTCTCTTTGTAATCCAGAATTATAAAACAAAGTAGTGACCATTTGCCAAAAAGCCCCACCAACCTACTATTCAACTTTTCGTTGTCCACAATCCTGCCTTCTGAAATAGAACTCCTGCCTCTGTGCACAAGAGGTGAATCTTACAGTAAATATAACAAGCATACTCTAGTCCGGACTTTGTGCCACATAAAAATTATTTAATTGGATACTCAGAAAAGAAAGAGGTGTCATTTTTATATGGTCCCAGAGGATTTAAGACATAAATTCTTCCAGGCTGGTTTGCCTTAAAACTGCTTTGCAGGTTTTAACAACAGATGTTCAAGTCCTAACCCAGCTGAAGCCATTGGTTGCTGTACCAGTTTTAATAGGGTTGGAAAAAGAGCTAGAAATCACGTATTTGCATGAAATTGATGTGACTGCATATATTAATTAGAGGCAGAAAGTAAGAAATACTTAACTGACAAGATGACCCTGTTTGTGCAGACAACTTAACTTGCTTTCAAATTCCTCAAAATATCTTTAACCCTTCAGTTATCCTGTTTCTCAGCAGAGATCATGTTCTCTTGCACGTGCACACAAAACATGGTTAATGCCAGAGAAGTGTTCACTGTGTAGAGAAGCCTAAAGACAGAAAACCTGTCTGCTGTGTATGTAAACATGGCAAGCAAGCCTACAAACAGCATGGCAAGCCCATTCAAATAGAGTCTGCCCTAGCATCTCATCCATGCTTTCTTGTACAAAAACCCTTCAAGAGAAAGACCACTTATGAGTTTTGCCTACACCTACAAACAGATGTAGGTATGGAAAGCTACTACAGCAACTTGCCATCGTAAACTCTCGAGAAAGATTTTGAAACCCACAATTAGCCAGGATAATCCCAGCCATGTAGTCTGTCTGTCTTGGGTTGAGCTGGCAAAACGCCAACTGTCCGAGACAGAGTGAAAAGGGTTCTTCCCCCCCCAACTAGCTAAAGGAGAAA
>JAWWEV010000043.1:43606177-43652262 GCA_035583235.1 Hafferia zeledoni
GAACAAGCCACACCCACACACTGCATTTTACACCCTTTGAGATGATGTATTATGGTATGGAATACAATATTATTGGCCAGAAGAGGTCAGCTGTCAGCTAGCCCAGCCCACCTCAAGTCACCTGACAATTTTCAGGTCTAGTCCAAACTTTAAAACCCAAATTTAGGCCCCACCTGGCTGAAACCATGACACTGTCGTTCATGAACACTGTTTGACCTCAGACTTCTTTCTTGGAGTATGCAGCTGGGGTTTTTTTGGCATGTCCCTCCCCTGGGCATTCAGTGGAATAGGTCTGTTTACTACGGTTTCAACCATTCCAAGTATAATATGAGGGTGTCAAAAATGCAATGTTATTTCAGGTTTACAAACTTAAATTAATGTCATAGTTGGTGGCATGTGATTAAAATAAAAATAATGTAAAAACTTCAAAGGAATACTACCAGACACTAAAACTCCATTACAGAGACCTCCCAAGTAGTTGCAGATTTTCAGAGAAGATTTCTTTACACTAGAGTCTCCAGTGTATGTTTAGAAAAGTCACATTTTGAGCAGTATCAGATCTGCTGGACTCCCATCCAAGGCAACTGTAGGTATATATTGAAGCAGAAGTCCCTGTTCTCTAGGAATAAATATCACTTAGCAGCAAAGTATTGTAGCATTTGTTATCGTTAGTCCTACAGAAAGAAAACACCCAACTTGTTAGTTCAGCACCTCATGTTCTAATAATAATAATACTTGAACAGTTTTTGATTTTATGATGCACAAATCTTGAAACTCACACAAAACATTTAGCAAAGAGTTCTTGGACAACAGCTGAATCCTAAGAAGATTCCCAGAAGAGCTCTTCTGACACTCAGTGTTATTATTATCTCAAGTAGTCATACACAGCCAATCAAGATGATAAGTTTTACAGCATGTAATTTTATTACTCCAAACTCTATGATCATGCATAAATCACACATTAAGAATAGTGCAAATACTGGTTTAAAGGTGGCTTGTAGGGGCTATTCTTCACTATGAAATCCATTAGCATAAAATCAAGATTATAGAGTTGGGAGCTTTCTTCTTGAAAACTTCATTCTTTTATATAGTCCCAAAGTCCATAATTCATCTCTAGATGGCAAGTATTCAAGGGCAAAACTTTAAAGGGGAAGCAATGGAAGAAGTAGGTCTACACTGTTACTTAACAGTATTTTGACATCAGAAAATGAATAGATTTTTGATAGATACTAATGGATGCATATTCCAACCTGTGTGTGTGATTCACATACACAGGAGTTCAAAGTATCAACAGCATTATTGAGGTATAGAAGCTACAAGTACATCATTCAGGTAGAAAACAAAATGACATGATCTCTGCTAACCAGTCCTTGGAAAATAAACCATGTGTGTATAACTTGTGAAACAAAGAGGCAGAGTTTCTATTGATCAGCTTGTCTGAAACGTCTATAATTTTTGGTTTGTTCTCAACAAATATGTTAGTCTGTACAGAGGCTACAGACAAATCAAGTGGCTGCTGGCAGCTTAAGGTCATCCTGCTGAAACTCCATTTCAGGTGAACAGCTAGCCAAAAACATGATGCATAAGTGCTTCCTAGTATTCTGGGAAGCTTAGGGTAGGGGGACCTAAAATACAATAAATTTTCTCACAAGGAACAATTTTAATCATATTAGCATGTCCAGTAGACCATCCATGCTTTGAATCTGCTTTGGGCCTGCTGGAATATGAATAACAGAAGAAACAGCAGCTATATTTGCAACTTGCTGATCTGCACTCTAGATTGTTACCATCTGACCAAAATAAGAAAGGAAATCTCTAAACACTGTCAGCAAAATACTCTGACTCAATGCTTTTCATTTCTCCCCCTCACTGTATTTGAAAAGGAGTATATCACTGTAGCTACTACTCAATGCAGGGACACTAGAGCGTTTTCTAGACAACAAAGAACTGAGGTAGAAAGCTTTGTCCCTTCCAACATGTAGAATCTCAACCAAGATTGGGAATATTGTTAAGTTGCAACTTGAAAATTGGGTAAATTTCCAACTTTGCACTGAGCAGTTTTTATTTAATGTGCAAATTCTAAGAAAATCATAACAACAGAGTGAAAAATGAGAGAAATACAGCATTCTGTGATACTGTCCACGGTATGACACAACATGGCTTAATATAATAAAACATTTGGGATCTTATTTGGAGCATTTTCTTTATCTGTGCACTTTTAAAAATGTTCTTATTACAACATCTTTTGCTTTCAATGCTCATTCAGCAGAGCGACTTTTGTTACGTGAAGACTAAGTAAACAGGAGGGAAAACAAGCAGCCCAAGCTATTGTGCGCCACCCGACAATGTCTTACTGCCACCTTGTGTTGAGCAAAATGTATGAATATCTCATATCTCACAGATATTTAAACCAAAAAAAATGCTGTTCAGAAAATAAGCAGGGATAAAAACTTTCAGGAAGATGTGTGTGAATACATGACTACACATGTAATATTATACAAATTAAGAGCTCATAACAAGAGGAAAATGTTTATTTTCATTTCAAATTTGTCCTCACAAGCAAGCAGCAAATTTTACAGTTACATAATGTATAATTGTATTTTTTTGAGTAGAGAGATTTTTATCCTGCTCTTACAATGTCTAACATTGCAAACAACACCTTTCATACACTTCAAAGCAATTCCTACAGTGTGTGGCTTTTTACAGTTCAGAATAAATTCACATGCTGCAGACAACTTTCCTACCCACTGAATAAATCATATATAATGACACGATTGGTCTTTGCACTTGAACAACTTACAAAAACAGTGCTTAAAGAAAATCTGTTCTCTGGTAGCTCCACAGATATTAGCTTTCCTTGTGAAGCAATCATTGCACAGCAGCACATACACACACACATACACACACAGACAAAGGAGAGATGGCAACTCTTCTGAAGCAAACATTTGACCTTGTAGAATGATGGTAAAAGATAATAGTTAATAAGTATATCTTAGAGATATTTGCTCTCTATCCATCATTACTAAATAACGTTGTCCCTACTGTGAAGGCTCACTGAGCACCATTCTTTATGCTTTAAACTTTTGGCTTTGAACTTCAACTTCTAGTTTGCAGATTTCTCAAAGTCTCAGACTTCTAGTTTGCAGATTTCCAAGGTGCCTGAAAAAACCAGATTTTTAAAAAGAGCACACTTTTTAAAGAGCATCTCTCTTTTGTAAGTAACTACAAATGCAAGTTTTTAGAAGGATTTACATTTCCATTGGCCAAAATTCAAAGATGCACAAACTCAAAGAGGTAAGAAAGCCCTGAATTCAGGCTCAGACTTGATCTCTTCGGGCATCACTCAAAATCACAACATTTTCTTTAGGACATCATATACTTTTATCTTCAGACCTGTTGAAACTAGTAAAATGCTACCATCAACTTAACTGCTTAGCATGATGCTGAGCAAGTTATAAACTGCTGGAGGATTTTCAAGGTTGCCATGTTACCATGGCCATGAATTTCCTTAATACAGCAGATAACATTATTATTAGACAAGTCTTCAGTAAATTATACAGTGTCTTGGGGTGATAATATTGATTGGTGAGAAGTGGTTCCACTAATTCCATCATCATCAAATAGTTCATATGAGCATTAAGAAATGGTAGTAGACTAAAGGTATGCAAGTTTCACCTCCCAGAAAGTTAGTGCCTGTGATGCCATTATTCCAGCACAAAAGTAGTTCATGCAGTATGATAAATGGGTGAACTAGTTACTTAATTTTCTGTGGATGATTAAGACTCCTTTTAGAAATTTATGATGGTTGCTCAGCCCAAGTCATAAAAATGAGCTTGTTTAATGTCCTCAGCAGAGTCACAGTGTGCTGTCTCTAAAGGTTTCACTGACTGCAGTCACTGCAGGCTGTCCTCAAGTCATTTTGTGCAGGGTTGGTGAAAGTGCTTCTGCACCAATACAAAAAAAGAAATCAAAATCAAATAATAATTAAATATGTATAACATTAATTAACACTTAGCTTTTTAGGTCTCTGACTAGATTTCCCACTGACATATTAAACTCCTTGCTCATTATAAGAAACTTTTATCTGCTATTATTATTTCTTAGAAGAAAATCTGTGCAGTCATGGGACCATGTCAACAAAGTCTAGATACAATGAGTGCGGGAGATGTTATGACACAATTTCAGAGGCCTAAAGCTGGGAATTACTTCATATTCAAGTGAACAACCCAAGTCACAGTGCTTCTGATTGCTGAACAGACAGGATTTAAAAAACAAAACAAAACCAAAAAAAACCCCACTCAGACCTCACAGACAGTAACAGAGATGAAATAATCATAAAAGGAGGCAGAAAATACATTATTTTTCCCAAAATTGTCCTTTCTGTTAAGATATTTTCTAAGAGAGCAATTATCATACCCTTCAACTCATACTCCTGATCAACCCCTTAAAGTACCCGTACTGGGGGTCCCACTGCTTCATGGCAATGCTTCTACAGCCCCAAACCCTCCTTTCTTCCTCAGGAGTCCTTCAAGCTTTGGTGACAGTCACATCATCCTGTCTCAGTTCTGCTGGTCAAGGGGAGGTTGGAAGGCAGTTTGCCTCTTACTAATGCTACATTTGTTACAGGCCTTTCCTTCCTCCATTAGTTTAATTTCCTTTTCTTATTTTTCTCCTCTGCTCTTTACCTTCCTCTTTTGTTACAAAAATAAGAAGCAAGACATATTCCTTTTTAAATCCCCAGACTGCTAGGACCAGCTAAGTCAGAGATCCCTCCTGGATATAAGCAAGGAAGATGACAGTAATGGAGAGTTGATCAGACTTTTTTCTCAAGACACTTTCTATTCTGTCAATCTTTAAGTCTTTAAGTGGGACTTCTAAATTTGTAATATGGTAACATGTTTGTGTAAGTCTGTTCCAGTCTGCATAACCTACTGCAAGTATACATTCACAGAAGTGTCTCATGGTCTCATTCTAGATCCTGAAAAAAAACCACTATATGGTCAAATACCAGGAAGAAATTAGGGATTCATTCGTTTAAGTGTCCTTAAGAGTATAGGAGAAGGAATTGAGCTGATGTCTTCTGCGGCAGCAATGTCAAGTCACCAGTGCTCATCCAGATGCCATGCTTTCCTCTGGCAGGATGTGAGCATAAGTAAAACCTACTAAAAACCATTAAGACTGAAGATGTGCCTTTCACATCACAGGGCAAAACATTCATATCCAGAGGTGAAATACTCATCAATATCAAGGTTACACAGGCTGGATTTGGACTGTAAATCCATGGGAAATCTAACTGCTCTCATCTGATGCCAGTAAACTCTTGACTGTGTCCCAGCTTTGAAGGTGTTCAGCTGGAAAAGCCTATCTGGAAGCCCTGGCACACAAGCTATGCCTTTGGTGGTCTTTGAATCACACTTCTATGATAGCAGCCATTGGTAACTTTTAGAAGATTAGTATTTTCTCCTGCTTCTGTTTGTAAATCCAGAAGGTTAGAAGTCACTAGGACAAAGGGAAATGGCTTAAAACTGAAGGACAGTAGGTCTGATAGGATACTAATAAGAAATACTTTACTGTGAGGGTGGTGAGGCACTGGAACAGGTTGCACAGAGAAGTTTTGGGTGCCCCATCACTGGAAGTGTTCAAGGACAAGTTGGATAGGGTCCTGAGCAATGTGGTCTAGAGGGACTTGCCCCTGCCCATGGCAGTGGGGTTGTAACTACATGACATTTAGGATCCCTTCCAACCCAAACCATTCTATTATTCTATGACAAGTCATTCATTTCTTTATGAGAATAAGGTTCAGCTGCTTTTTCTTCAAGAATTAGAAGTATTTCTTCATTAAATTCTTAATCCTTTATTCTGTGTTTGGGACTGAAATAGCTCTATATTGTTTTAACTTGCCCATGAAAAAAAAACCACAAGAAAAAATGTATGGTCACAGAGCAGACCATTGTGCTGTGTAGGTTCATCCACACCATCATGGACAATGGCTGCTTAGCTGTCAGTATTTAACAATAAACAAACATCAACAAACAAAAATGTTTGACAATAAATTTAACTACTGTTGGGAGGGCAGTTGTTATTTTTTCTTACATAACATCCAGGAAGAACTTGTTTAGGAAGGACAGTCAGTATTTCAAGCAAAGGAGCTATACAAGCACATCATCAATGAAAGGAGAGCCCTGCATCTGGGACAGAGGATGAAAGGGAGCTAAACAACCAGCAGGATGCAAAATGACAGCTGTTTAAAACACATTTCTAATTGCTGTGGCCAAAGGTTTGATATCTCTGAGGAACAAGCAGGCAGTTGTGGAGGGGTGGGGCACAGAAAAACCGAAAAGATCAGCATATTATTATTTCTATTGTGATCAGACTTTCTGTTCCTGTCCTACTTCTATAACAGCTAATAAGCAACTGCCAGAGTGTACCCCATCCAAACATCTGGTTATCCAGACCCTGCTTTTCTCTCTAAAGCTTTAATGAATTTTAACATGTTTGAAAGAGCATTTCCCTCTGGCTTACCAAGATAAACCAAGATATAAACAGTCCCCTTGGGCCTGGTACATCCTCTGCTCAGTAGTGTGCCAAATTCCCCTATCCTCCCAGGCAATTTATTTGCCCCCAATGCCTCTAACTCCTGACTTGCTGAAAAAAGCATTTAGTGAAGTATTTATGATAAGGACCATTCCTCACTCTATTCGGGAGCAAGAATTAAGCTGCTGGAGAGGGTACATCTTACCACCAAATACTGGTGGTAAGGCTTTGCAGCAATGGAGGAGGGTACCTCCTGGCTCTGATACTCCTCTGCATGCTGCCTTGATCCATGACAGAGCACACCTCTCATTTGCAGCATCCCATTTGTGAATACTGACAGCTCTTGCCTCTATTTTATTCTACTTGCATCAACCAGACCTCTCTTCTCTCTAGTGAGAGTCTAAATATTACCCACTCTCTAAATCTGTCTATCTAACAGGAGGAAGCTGGAAATACAGCTGGCAATCCAAGTAATTGCAATAAAAACCAGTCTTCTAGGAAAATGTAGAGTCCTACATGGCAGAGAAAGGAGGAAAGGAAGGAAGGTGCGGCAAACTGACCCAACACTCCAGTAATTCCTGGAATTACTCCAAACATGCTTTACAAGTTTCCCACTGAACCAAATGCCTGTGTGCCTTCACATGAAACACTGATTATTTCCGCATCCAACCCCTTATTCTGAGCAGCCAGAATACCTCACAGGCAGGCAAACTCTTTAATCTAGCGTAAGATGTTCATTCATGTTAGTTTACATTGAAACCAGTTACATGAATGAAAAATCTGGCTGCAGTACTATATACAGAAAATTATGGTAAACAATATATTGAGTTTGACAAGGTGTTTGTTAAGAAGTCACAGAGTACTGGATGAAGCTCTCCAGTTTTTTGCTGTTTACGCAAAACTACAACATCTGGGGAAAAGTGATAATCTTTCTTTACACAGCACTGTAAGCCTGGTGCTATGACCATTCAGTCCTCACTCTGTCAAAGACACTCTGACAATAAGAACATTCAGAAAAGACGGAAGAATGAGTACATGACTGAAGGATGGATTTTTCTGAAGCCACTTGCTTCAGAGCATGGATGATTACCACAGCTACTACTATGAGTTCTTTTTTCTCTTAGTTCCCAGCCTCTTTATTCCTATTAATTCCCCTGCCTTCTCACTCACTACAGCTGGCCTAAAAAATGTCTCAACTACCTCTCTCTACCACCTCCCAGGTGCTGTTGCATACACATCTTGGTTCTTCCTGTTCTCCAAGCACGCTGCAGACCCAGCAATGAGAAAAACAGTGGAGGAGAGCAGAAAGCTTGTTCCTTTCACCACTACACCTTAGGAAAGCTCCTTCCCCATTCCAGGATTCGTGACACCCTATGAACCACTTGCAAATCGCTGCAAATCCTGTCCACTTTGATCTGGCCAGAATGAGAAGAGAGGAAAAGAGCACAACAGGGATGGTGCTATGAACAGTTTCTGGGATCCAAAAAGAATTTAGACTGTATAGATAGAAAGTACAGCTAGAAATTACATCACATAGTGATAAGTGCATCACTACGTGTTTGATTCAAACATAGCAGCTGTTTAGTTTTATTCTTCAGTCAGGCAATAGTATAAGGCAGCAGGTAGAGCAGAATTTTCTGTCTGGATCCCAAACTCATTTTAGAAATTAGACGTATCTGTCCCTTCACCTGTAAATCCATATGAAGAAGACACTGTCCCTTCTGCCTTAGGAAGCTAACTGACTTCACTTTCCTTTCCTCCTTCTGTATCTCTGAGGTAATCCCTTGGTCTCCCAGGAAGGCTGCCCTTTTCTGTCATTTTCTTTTCTTGTGTTTTTTTCCATACACAGGCAAATACACTCAATTCTACTATAGTTTGCTACCTGAATCTTGTAGCTGATGTTATGGGAGGTCTTATCAGAGAAAAAGGAAAGAAGAGAGATTCAGTTCAGTGGACCTTCTGCAGCCCGCCAGAGTTAAATGTAACAGCAACAGACAGCACAGCAGGAGGAGTGGATGGCAGCTGCCAGACTGGAGACACAGAACTATGTCACAGGGGAACATTACCTGTAAATCTCACACATGATCCCAGCTGGAGGCCAGCTCTGAAATCTCAACTACTGGTCTCTGTTTGGGGCAGGACTTCATGGTTCCATGTCATGTTCATTTCGGATTTAATTTTTCTGGGAAAACCAACACATTAACTTGCAGTGTCCGGAGATACTTTTTATACTCCTCCACAGGAACATTCAGTCTATATTCGAGATTTATTTGGAGATCCCCTTACAGAGGTTTTGTAGGTCTTGAAATGACAGAGCTATGACTATTATTTTACCAGAGTTTGAGTCCTCTTAGTCATCACTTGAATGCATTCCTTATCCACCTGATAACCACGATTTTTTCCCTGGCTACAAACATATTGATGAACACATACAGAGCTTTACTGTGTGTGGTCATTCTCTCTGTTATATTGTCTTTGAGGGACTTCAGGCATCCATGTGAACAGCCTGTGATATACAGGAAAAAGCAGCTGCACATTACACAGCCAGACTGAACTGTGGCATTTCCTGATGTTTAGTGGTTAACTGTGTTAACACTCTTGAGCTAATGTCAGCCTTTGTATTTGATTTCCCTTGGATTTGTTGTTTGTGATTTTCTGTTGAGGATAACCTTTCAAAAGCCTAATCCCTACTGCTTCAAAGCTATCCTGCTTAGACAATAATTACACAGTCAACATGAAATGCAGTTGGTGTTTGCCTCACCACTAGTTCAATTCTATCACTTTATTGTGCTTCTGTGTACCCAAGATGCCTTAAAAGTAATATATAAGTGAATTGTGAATAGCATCTTTCATTACTCCCTAGACTGGCACAATTTATTTTTTTTAATTATATCCTATCTAGTTTGTAATTGTTGTGGAGCTCAGGGAGCTTGGTCTATAATATGCAAACACGGACTATTTCTTTCAAAATAGCAGATTTTTTTTTCCTAGTGACATGCTTTCCAAATGTTCATATTTTAATCAATTAAAATCTCATTTTCTTTGCAAAAGTACAGTGCCTTGCAGTCCAGGGGTGTTATTTCCATATCAGTTCCAATCTAATTTTTAGCTTTGCTTTTGCTCAAAAATAATGCACTTTTCCACTGTAAAAATGGGGAGAGGAAGGGTTTTTTTACTCCATCCAGTTTCACTAGCTCAGAAAATGTTCCTAAACCCTTTTAAAGACAATTTCTTTTTCATGGAAAACTCCTGGGAGTGAGTTAGAAAATCAAATGGTTACCTCTATGCTGGGGTCCCTAAAAGCAAGAAGCGTCTTGATTAACAACAAAAACAAAAACAAACACAACAAACCCTTTAAAGTATAAGCCTTGCACTGGTTTTATTTCTTTTTGCAGAAACCTGGCAGATTAATATTGGGGTTTATCTTGCACATACCTAAATGTCTCAGGGATAAATGCACCAGTGATCCAAGCATGACACTGGCTTTCTTCTCATGTGGATGATTTAAAACATGCTGACCATTGCTTCTGTTTACTGTCTCAGAACTTAAAAGTTCCAGGCAAATTGTGTTCCTTTCCCTATGTGTTGATTTCTTGCTTTATAACCTGTACAGTAAGTATGACAGTCAGATAAATGGGACTTGGGGATGCATGGAAGATGGATGACAAGTAGGTAAAAAAGACTGATTTCATTATCCCAAGAAGAGCAGTGATACAGTATGGTCATCCAAGCACTGGTACAGGTTATCCAGAGCCTGTGCAGTCTCCATCCTTGGAGGTTTCATGACCCAACAGGAAGCCCTGAAGAACCTGGTCTGATCTCAGAGCCACCTTGCCTTTGAGCAGTGTTGGGAGTAGAAAGCTCCTGAGGTCACCTGCAACCTGAATTGCTCTGTGTCTCAAACTCATCCGTACAGACACAATGACATTTCTAAAGCAAAAACCCACCTCAAAGGTTGCCAGACTTGAACAGGTTCATAAAATCATACAGCAATTGCTTCTACCCAACTTCTGGTGCTGAATTTTTGTGTTTACAGGTATGAGATGCTGGGACTCCTGCAAGAAGGAATGCCTGGCATTAGAGGTAGTTGAGTGATAATAGATCTCGCAAGGCTGAGGCTTCAGTTGTGTGCTACAATGTATCTACTGACTGTGTCAGAAAAAATTAAATTAACAGCAGGCACTAACCTAAAGGTTTTAGCAGCAGATCTGTCCAGTGAAACCATTTCACACCTAAAGAAACTGACCAGTGTGAACCAAAATGTATGAATTGGAGGTTTTATGAAATTAATTAAAAGCAGAATAGTTTGAGAGGTTGAAAGGTAAGAACTGGAGGGCACACACCAAATAAATAGTAGTCTGGAATGAAACCTCCTGTGCAAGTGCCTGACCACTTGGCTATTTGCGGTGTTAGAGTTCAAGTTCTGGACTGGTTTGGTTTGGTTTGGTTGTTGGGGGTTTTATGGTAGTTTGGAGACTAAAAACACTTTGGACTCCTTCCTGATCAGTGAAGGATCTCTAGAACTTCAATTTTGTCAGGCAAAAATTTATGTCTCTCTATACTCAGGAATGAAGACCCTAAAACTGAATGTGATCATCCTAAGAAGTCTCAGTTCAAGCCAAGGCAGGACAACTTTCTGCTTCCTTGCAATACAAACTGAGTGAGTCAGTGACAGACAAGTTAACTCAAAGCACAGTGTTATTTCTTTAGTAGAAATGCCTCAAAGGGAAATTATATTATAAAACAGGAAACTCTGTATGAATGTCTAATTAACAAAATAAAAGTATTGTCCTCAATATGAACAGCTACATAACTCCAGAAATTCTTTTAATTACCAGCAAAGTTTTAGGGATGGGATGACCCTCCCCTAACAAACTTTAGTCTCTCTATAAGCAATGTGGAAAGAAACATCTCCAAGGAATGGTGAAAGGACATAAATAGTATGTGTAAAAGACAGCAGGGCTAAAAAAAGTAGTCCACAAAACATATGCTAACTAATCAATATTCAAAAGAGAGAGCTAAGTAACTGTCAGATTATTCTATCAGATTATTTTCAATTTAAAAGCAAAGAGAAAATTTTTATCCTTTTTTTCCCTTTTCACAAAGATCTACATGCAACAGCCTGTCACTTTTCATTTTATTGTAAGTTCTGGGGTTTTTTTCTATTTGAGCAGATATACACAACTCAAAATGGAAACAAAAGTACATTTAATTTATTAGTATTTCAACTGTCCTCTTATTTTTCATTTGAAAAACAATCATTAAATATTAAAATTCTTGCAAGTATGGATATCTTATCAACTGAGTTTTATTTGTCATTTTGATAATTGATTGTAAACTTCCTTATTGACACACTCATTCTTCATAGAAACTGTTGTATTCATTACTGCCCAATACATCCCATCAGGAATGTACCCATCTGTAACTGTATCAGTTTTATATTGATCACTTTGGATTTTTTCACTAGTATTTTCTCAGCCTTAATTCTGCTGGCAAACTGACCTTCACTAAAGGACTGTGGAATATCGTTTGTAACTGCACAACTTTCAAAGAAAACATAATCCAGAGTAAAAGCGAACCCATTGAATGACTTATGTTGTTTTCCCATTTAGGAAATTTCCTTTTGAGCTCTAGATGATTTCATTCTTTCTGCAAGGGACGAGAATAGAGTTGTTACTATACTAATCTTTAGCTTGTGCCTCTATGATTCCTTCTTTTAGATCAACATGTGTCTAAGGGGGTGGGTGCAATTCTAGTCTTAACAACACAGCTAAAATTCCAAGCCTTATTCCTAATAGGGATGTATAAATCACTTAGATCTGTCAATTACCAATTTAGCAGACACCAAGTCCACGGAGACTGCTATTCATAATAGTTTGTAGCTGTAATTACATGTTACCATAGCATGCGATTAGAGGATCTAAAATATAGAAATGTGTATGAATATCCTGTTGGGATGATAAATTTCCACTGTAGTGGAAAATCATTAACTATTTCTTAAACACCAAAGGCAAAGCACCATTCCTACTTGGAGCTGTAGGGAAATCGTTGCCTGTTTTTTTGATGCTCTTAGCTAGATTTGTTCTTCAGGATGCATGGATGCAGCTCAGGGATTTTTAGAGGTGTTCACACAATAAGATGCTCTTGTTGTAAATGAAGTAGCTCTTTTAATGACTTTGAATCAAAGGCAGCTCTGCTTTACATTCAAGATGAATGCACCAGGTCACCTTTTTTTGATTGTCTTTGTATTATGTTACAATTACTGAGGAGCTAACGGTCCACTCACTACCTACTGACTGTCAACACCAAAACAACCTCTGATGTCAGTTTTATTGTAATAATTTCCCAAGTGTTTTTAAGTGACTGCAAAGAGGATGGTAAGAAAATTACCATGTGACAAAAAAAAAAAAACAAACCTGCCACAACTATTTTATGTTTACCTCTATTTTCATTATAAGAATTACCATCCCTATTTTCCTCCACTATCTTTTCTCTTTAAGCTAATTAGTAGAAATAGACCATAGGAATGGGTGTAGTGACAGTAATTCATGGTAGAGGTAACTTTTCCCTCATTCCCATAAACACACATAAAAAAAAATTGATGTATCATTCCTTCATTGAAAAAAATATTGTTGGTAACAACTTAAATTCATTTTAAATCCAAAGCGATGTTTCCCAGTTTGTGGGATGATCAGTCACAGTGTACTTAGATAATACAATCTGGTTGAGTCAAACAAATAAACAGGACAAATTCTCAGGATAACTCAGAGTAATTCAGGTGATTGTGCTCATCTGAACTGACTACCTCACTTGAACACCAGTCTTAAAGGGGAACAAGAAGCAGTGCTAGATATATGGTGAGAGTCATATTTTGTCTTGCCATTATAAGGTAGCATTTCCCATACCTTTTTTTTACTAACATTCAAAATTCACTTCTTCAGGTTTCAAAGATCACTGTAAAAAGAGAATGACCCACTATCTCCACATCCAAACAGTAAACAGGTAATGTACTTCCAAAACAAAAAATGTCTTTGCCCAGCCAATAATAATAGCATCATCCAGCAACCAGGTAAGTAAGTGCAGCAAAAATTCCCTTTAACTTGCCCTTCTACTGTCCTGATAAGTTTATCAGTTGGAAAATAGGTGTAATTTATTAAATTTAGATAATAATTTTGAATAAATTTTAGGAGACTAGATAGGAGTTTATACCTTTCCAAAATACTAAGTGGAGGGGCAGAGAGCGGGATCAGGGTGGGGAGGGTTTCTTCTAAAGTAAGCTCGTCTTACAGTACATTAGGTCCTAAAAACATATACAGAATTGAAAAATGGTTGCAGATATTTTATGGGAATCATATCTTTTTCATTACTATGATTATCATGTGAGAAGCCACTGATGAGCAAACAGAAACAGATGTCACTGTTTATAACATGTCTTGTCTTGCCAGGATAACTGTATCCACTAAATCCAGCCGTTTGGATAAACCAATGCCTAAATATAGTGGCAATGTGGGGAGGGGATTCAAAACTTTTTGTTCCCAGTGTTACGTGTTTCCTGATGGTATCCCATACAGGTGGTATCCAGTATATGGCCAAGAACTTACTAGCTGAAAATAAACATCCTTAAGGCTAGAACAGAAGGTAGTTAATAGAAATTTAATGTAAAACTATGACTTTACACCTACAACTTTGTCTTGTGATCTTTCCCATAGCTGGCCAATCATATCTGTCACCGTAACAGCCTACTGTAGTACAGGTCATGGTGGCAAGGGTGCCAGATTCTTCTGATTCAGTGTTACTCTTCTGCCTGCAGTTTTTGCATTGACCTGTGAAAAAGATGGTTATGTGGCTGATTTGAAGAAAAACCTCTGCGACTTTCAGTCTAATGACAGATGTCCTCAGAACCACATTAAAAGAATTCGACTCATTTATCAACACTCAAGCACCAAAATTTCAGCTCTCTATTCCTGACTGATGATTTGTCAGCTGATTTCTTTCTCCATTTCAAGGTTGCTTTGCCTTCAGCTGGAAAACAACAGGTCTTTCCTTCATTACATCTACAAAAACCAACTTGCAGAGATGAGAATACAGCTGGCTGAAACCAAGTGCAGCTTCATGGAAGACACTACTTTGGTTGTCTAGAATCCAGGTTTGAAGACGATGAAGGTCAGATGAAGCTTCCCCTGAAGCACATTGCATGCATTAGAGGCTTTATCATGGACTGCAGAGCGGCTTGAAAATTGTTGCTTCAAATGCATGACTGTCAGAACGTGGATGACACAAATCCCTCTCCCAGATAACTTGATGGGAAATTGGAGAAAACAGGCCGGAAGCTCTCTGATCTGCCAGGTGCAATTCAGGCCTGACCCCTTTGCTGTTGTCTCCTAACTCTGTTTCACCATTCTGTTTTGCACAACAGCAGGGGCTTTTAGATTAGGTGCTGAGAAATGAAAGCCAGGCATTGTATCTGACAGGAAATCACTTGAATTGCTAAGAGCTATGAATGTTGTGACTGAGATGCTAAAGTTCAAGCTGACACACAATGAATTCATAAAGAAACTCTCAGAAGAGAAGAGGAACCAGAAAATGGAGTATAAAACAATCTGAATAAAGTTTTCTTAAAAATAGTACATTTGTTGAATTATGCAATTTGGAAGAAATTCATATTACATGTAATAATACTCAGCAAAGGTTTTCTTTTAGATATATTCTTTTCAAGCAATTCTTCAAATGCAAAGGTTCCAATTCTTGAAGTGCCCTGTCTTTAACATTAAAAGCATTTTCTACTCAAAACAATGTTTCACTAGCCCAGAGCAAAGTTACATAGAGGGAATTCTTGCCAAGGAAGTCAAGTAATTTCTGGTTTACTTTGCTCAAAACAAAGCTGCGCTTGCATTATTCTATTACATATCTTTACCCCGATACAAATATCTACAGAGGATCACAAACCTCTGCCTTTTATCCATTTTGGATATTAATTAGATGATTTCTGAATTTCAGCTTTTCTCCATACAGTTTGGGATATGCAAAAAAGTGAGCAATGAAATTCCATATAAGTTAGTTCTGAAGAACAGAGAAAGTCTCTGCTTTTCATACAATTTTTGAAAGCTTTTCTATTTATAGGAATTAATAGGGGGTATGTTTGTTTTGTTTTGCTTCTTTGTTCGTATTTTCAATTGCTTCAATGGAAATTCAAAAGTAAATGCTTTATACAGAAATCATTCTGAAAAAGTGAGAACACAGGTTGCACCACTACTAACTTCTGTAAAAGTATTACTGTCTACCAATTTAAATAAAAGAATACTCATTATTAAAGGCAGAATTTACAGTGCATGTAAATATCATCCAATACTTGCTCATTATTATTAAATTTCCTTTTGCTTTGCCAGATTTTAATGATCTGGCAGAGATTCCATACAACAGGTGTCTGTCATTAACTGAAGTTTTTGAAACTTCTCAGGGAAAATGTTCTATATTATTGAGGGCAAATCTAGAGGATAAAATTTTGTGCCATAATAACAAAATGGAAATTTCTTCTTTCATAAGTCTAGCTTTGGACTAGTCACTTAAAATTTTGTTGACAAATAGAGAAATTCCTTTTGTGTAGTTTAGGTTGGTGCCATGAAATATGCCAAAATTTGCCTAAGATAAAGCCTTAGAAAAATGTCAAACCGTGTGTGTCTGACTAAACTTCAGACGGTTTCTGTCCGTACTTACTGAAAGAATCAGCTGAACTTGCATGCTTTGTGGTTGCAACTCTGTGGCAAGTCAAAGCATTGCTCAATAACTGAAAAGAGGAAGTTTCCTGGGTTTTTTTGTTTAATTAGAGATGGAAGGAGGAGGCTGGGTATTTTTAGAAGACCAGCATTTTGATTGCAAAGCCAGAAACTCAGGAATGAGAAAGTAGCAGAGCATAAATCCCCTTTGGCACTCTTTTTGGTTTCTTCGGTAAAGGACTCACTTCAGATGGTGGAGCAATGGTTGCACAACCTGCACAGTCCCCTGTATCATTTCATCCAGTTCTGGTGTTATCATGGGTCTTATCACACATTCATGCTGTGTGTCAGATAAGACCCTTCCTCAGGGTACAGGATGTCCTATCTCAGGGACTGAATCAGCATTAAGACATGTAGAAAAACTGCACTCTTTATTTGTTCAAAGGCTAAGAAATATGAGGTGACTGATGCTGGCAATTATAGGTAGCGGGGACTGGTTGAAACTTGGTTGTAATAATGCCAGGCTCATGGGTTCAATCCCCTGTATGGGCCATTGACTTAAGAGTTGGACTCGATGATCCTTGTGGGTCCCTTCCAGCTCAGAATAGTCTGTGATTCCATGACTTGACTCCACATGAGGTGACTGATGCTGACAATTATAGGGAGAGAGGCAGGAGTTCTCATGTGGGTGTTTCTCCAGAGAACACATTCTATCTCTTAATCTACTGCATAGTTTCTGAACTTACTGCAGGCGTCACTAAGTGCATGCCCTTTATTCCCTGTGTGCTTGACCTGAGACCTGAGGTCTGATTACCAAGGTTGTTGAACACTTAAAACTGCAGCTGATGTCAATAGCATCTGTGCTCTGAGCCTGTTAAAAGTTATACAAAGCAAAGTATATGGAAACTAGGATATCAGGTGTTTTGATATGGACTGCAAGAATGAGTTATTTTTGCCAAGTTACTTTTTATTAGTGTGGCTATATCTACTTTGTATTGTGAAAGCATCAGTGTGGAGACCACATCTGCCAACTGTCTTACCACAGAAATGCTTCTAAGAGGAATCTCACTGATAGACCAAGAGATAGGATTCCAAGTGTGTTCTGAAGATTAAGCTCTCTTTAGGACGCACACACACACACCCCATATAGACTATCCGACCTCAGAACCAATTCTTACCTGGCTTGCCCTGCAGCTCTTGGCATTGACCTGCACTCTAGCTGGAAACCCATAACATCACACCATGCCCCTGTACTGGTAACCCACTGCACTTGGTCTGTTCCTACAGGAGTGCAGCAGATAAGGTGGGATGCACAGCCTGATTTTCAAGGCCAAGTCATACTGCAAAGCTGACACAGGACTATAGTCAGGATTGCAAAGACATGTCATTTTCTTTCATTGTTTTGGAAAGGCTGTCAAGAAGTCATGAACATGTCATATGGACTCAGAAACAAACTAAGGGACTAACCTGTTAGTTGTGCTTAGAGAATATAATAGCTAGGTAAATATTTTCAGGACACACCAAATTCTGGAGGTTATTTGACACAATAAAGCCAATTTCCAAAGAGGATTGGAGGAAGAAGAGTGGAGCAAAGAAAGTTTTTTACCTCAGTGTAGAGAATGTGCAAGCTTTTGAGGACAAACATCCTAAAGGCTGGGGCATTGTAACAGGAGTCCCTTTGGCTGATGCACAGAAACCTTTCAAGGGGTGAAAGATAATCAGCAACCTGACATTTCCTGGTGTGTGAAAAATGCAGGACAAAATTACTCAGCTAGTTAGCACGCTTGATAAAATTAAAAACTAATTGTAAATAATAGAACCAAGGGATATATCAGTACCATACTTCCATGAAAGATGAACAATGCCGGGTTAGATCCAACTGAATGAATCAAGACAAGCAGAACTAAAAAAAAAAAAAAAAAAAAAAAAAAAAAAAAAAATTGTTGGAGAGTAGAAGCATATAATCTGCTCTCGCAACTTATTGCATACCTGCTTGAGATCTCTCTTCCCAAATTTTATCAACACAAGAAGTCCAGAAAAATATAGAAGGTATGAAGTTTAATCAAATGTATGGATCATATTACCTTTTGTCTACAGGCATTAATCCTGAAGCCACTTCCGTCTGACCTGATAAACAAATCCCCTAGAAACAAATCTACAAGAAAAAACTAGTTCTCTATACCAGCATTCAGTAAGGAGGCTTTAAGAGAGAAAATGCTACTGTTCAGACTAGCACCAGTTGATAAAGCTTTTGTTGAAAATTTATTTTAAAAGAATGTGACATATTGGTGAAACTTCACTTGGCTACCTTGGTAAGTTTAATCATATAATTGTTCTACATGTGTGTGCCTTATTTCTGCATTTTTTTACAATGAATTTTCTTCTCAAATTTTCTGTTGCAGAGAGATTCTACTCATAAAAGTAACACATAAGTACTCATAAAGAAACTCATGTGTTTCGACTTATTTAAAAAAAAAAAGCTTGCTAAACTCAAAACTAAAAAATGAACATATTTTTAATATAAGATTTCCTTGAAAAAGATGTCTTTGAAATTTTCTACTTCTGCAGCAGAACACTATTCACATGAATATCTGGAAAGTGCATGCTGAGCTGCAAAATTCTGCCCAGAGAAGGAGTGATTATGAAAAAAAGTAAAACATTAAAAAATAAAAAAGCAAAGAGAATACCTTGCCAAACAACTATCAGTGAGATATGATTGCCCTTCAAAAAATAAAAGTGTTGAAAGAATAAAAAAAATCACCAAATCTCACAGCAATGGCATGTAATCATATCTTCATTCAGAAGGGGAAATAGGAGTAATTTGTCATTATGATCATTCTGCTAGATCTTAAATGTGATTTTTTAATAAGCATATGTGTTAATTAGCTCTCATCCATTAAAGAGGAATTAATACATGCAATATATCTGTGACTGTTCACTACAGTTGTGAAAGGAGCCATTTCTGTTGTAAAGAATTATACTTTATTTTCCTTTAAGAATCTTCTACAGGCTGAAGAGTTTGTAAAAAGCAATACTTTGAACCTGAAAACTTGATGAAATAACCTGTTTCTAATACTTTATAAATCGATTTGATGGGACTACATAATTAGACAGAAAAAAACAATATAGAATCATAGAATCAATTGGGCTGGAAAAGACCTCCGAGATCATCGAGTCCAACCAATGATGTGTGATATGCAATAACTCAAGAGAACAGTCAAAATGTGTTTTAATAAACTACGAATAAATGAAAGTTCCCCAAATAAGCCAGCAATCATGAACGGATTTAAGATTTCTCTTAGCAAAGAAGCTAAATTACAAAGGTTGAAATCATAATCTTCATTATTTCTTGAAATGTCAGTCCGATTTTAGAGAGACTAGACATCAAAATATCTTAAAACAAAGTTTCATGAATCACACAATATATGACTATTTCTCAATCAATCAACAGATAAGTTACTAATATAAATCATTGGTTTCATCCTTTGATTACAACTTAAATATAATGTTTACTACAAATTACCTTACCTGCAGAAAAGGAATCAAAAGCAATCAGACACACCTTACCTAACTGTTAAATTGTATTTGCTTAGGAATTCATCCAGTAATTAGTATTTGTACATAAAGGATTTTGGACCAAGTCCTGAGAACTACGGACTTCACTTTTATCCCATGTACAGCAGTGTTACAATCTCACTTATCATTGGGGGAGTGGCAACTTGAAATTAGGCAGCTGCAGTACCAGATGAGTAGGGTTTCTAAATACGCAGTTACTCTTTAGTAGATCTAATTAGAACTACTGACTGATGCTGACACTGCTTACAGACTCAAAGTTAGCAGCTGTTCAGTTTGCCAAAACTGGGTGCTGAAACTGCTGAAACCTGCATTTACGCAGGATTCAATGTGCAGGTAATTGTTTCTGTACTAGTGCACATATCTACAGAATTTTGTTTATATTTTTGATTCCATTTGCATATTTTCACATTTAAAAATTCATATGGCAAGTTTATAAGAACCTTTTCTGATCATGTTTCCTAGGTACACATAGCTATAAACCTTTATGCTGCAAATTAAGGATGCAACAGCCAAGCTCTGATTACTCTCCAGATCTGGTCAAAGAAACCCCCACCAGCGTGGAACTTCTAAAGAGGGAAGCTGATCTCCATAAAGAAAATGTTGCTTTGTCTGGAAGCAGCAGCCCAGAAGATGCCTTCAGTTCAGGTGAAATGCAGGCAGTACCAGTTTGTATGGACACTACCTTGCCTCCAGAGGACTACATTAGAAGAAGAGGTTATACAGAGTCTTCACCTCTGAAGTCTTCTTCAGAGGAGTGCCTTGGGAGCCATCATGCACCTGTCCAGTTTGACCGTCATGCTCTGGCCAGAATTTCCACTTCTCCAACTTTAAGGCGACTACGGATGGCCTCTGCCTCACAAGCATTGTCATCTCACGACTGTTCTGACATGGCTCAGGTGGAGAATCAAAAAGAATACACTGGCTCTCTCCACCACATTTGTAAGAGTCCACCTCGGTGCATTACAATTTCCTCACTGTCGTTGCCTTCTTGTGTCCATGCAAAATTACTATCTTCCAAAGCCAAGTCTGAGACAACTACAGCAGCTCCAGAGTCTGATGTACCCAGATCAAAGCTTCCAAGCCTAGAAGATCCTCTTAGCAATGGTATTCCCAACGAGCCACACAAAAACTCTCGGAGAGCCAACTCTGCTACGCTGCCTAGGAGACACCCCCACCCAAGTCCTACACCATGGGTGGGTGTCCAGGTAAGAGAAACAGGAGGATGCAATTTCTCTTTCAGTCTTTCATATTCAGTGTTGGTCCATCATGGCCCAAGAGCACATATAAAACCCCAGCTCTTAACCTGAACTGCAAACTGTCTTGGATACAGCAGACCACTGACTTCTACACTCAACAGGCAGGGAGACTTTTCTTTCCTAATCAGCAAGAAATGGCAGTTCCAGTCTTGTCTATTGGTGACCAGGCTGGCCTAGTTCACTCCTGCAAATGGGCACTCTTTCCCATCCCTGCCCATTCACCCTGCTGGGCCAGTACAACTGTTGCTGGGGCTATGGAAGAACAAGACTAAATAATTTATCCAGTTTTGGATTAGGTGTTACATCGTTTTCTTTCAATCCACCCTTTAACTCTTCAGGAAGGTTATTTCTGATGGGGCAGTTCTCTATTCTGCTTTACTGAATGGCATTACTAACCCAAATAAAAGCAAGAATTAAGTTGGCTAAGGCAAATTTTAAGGTCTGCCACCAGCAAAGAAGGATGTTCCATTTCTTTTGTTTATGTCCACTTATCTAGCTCTGCCACTCACTGCCCCCCTTCCTTTTTTATGTCCAGCTCCATAAATGAACAGGCAATTGTACAATCCTTTTCGGAAAAAGAAAAAGAAAAAAAGAAAAAGAAATAAAGAAACTCTGGTCCAGTGAGTGTGAGCATTAGTAAAGAGAAATCAGTAAAGGAGGAGCTAGCTAGACTTCCATCTTTCCATGACAGCAAACTACCATTCAGCTCTCCACAAGGACAAAAGGACAGGCATTGTATAAGCCAGGTCTGCTATTATATCTGCTCTCAAAGACCTTCCATTATGTGCACAAGCAGAAAACTTCGCACACGTGCTCGACTCTGTCCTCATGCAAACTGCCTACACACGCATTTCACTGAAGGTGGATGGTGTCACATAGGTGTACAGATCTTTACTAACTGGTTAGTTTTGCATTACAGGCAAAAAGCTATTTTTCTCCTTCTTCAAATATAGAAAACTTTCTGGATATCAGATGTGTTCTCCTCCTTTCTCTACAACAGTGAAATTAATTAGTCAATGCCCAAGCCTATTTAGTACATTTCTACTCACAAATGAGTTCTTCAAAAATCAGATTGCTTGCTCACTTTCTGACCAAGTAACTAGAATATTTCACTTTCTTTCAGAAAAGTGGACTGCCCATACAAAGGTATGCATATCTTTGTTTTATCTGATTCTTAGCTTGACTTTTATACATTTTTAATGAATCCACTTTAAGACAAAACTGAATAGTCAGTCATGTATATCTAACTCAAACTTAATTTGTAGATTTGCTATGTGAAATGCCTGTCACCAGCTCCCTAAATTTTTAAATGAGATTTTCTTTCAAAGGTGGCCCCAAATCCCCTAGCTATACTTTATGCAGTATTTCAGCTGGATCATCGGGGAGCTCTGCACTAAGAACTAACTGCCAAAAGGTCTGGTTGTTCGGCTTAGCAGTGTCAAATTTCAGCTTGAAGAATGTGAAACATCTCATAATCTTAAGCAACATTCTTCAAAACTTTGTGGAAGGGAAAAGGGAGCAAAGAACCTAGCAGAACAGCTCAATATTGTTCTCAGACATGAGCAAAGCAGATCTAGGACTGCTACTGGATGGGGGGATTGTTAATCCTACAAACTAAGAAGAATACATAGAATACCTGGATTTTAGAAGTTAGTGCAGTCAAGACGGAGTGTTGCATGCCATAAACCTGTACAGAGAATTGCGTCAAGGTTTTACAAGTAATTATCAGAAAGTAAAAGTTTTACTAGAAATTATTTTGATTCAGATGAGTTTCTTTCCTTAGGAAGTTCCAATGTTTACAGAAGGGGAAGAACATTATATTTTCTCCCCATACAGTAAGGAGCAGGAGATAGTACCTCTCTTTATAGCCATACTTCTCTTGCTGATGAAGTAGTGCTCCCTTCACTCATGATTCCCTCAAGGATGTTTGGGACTGGCAGGTTTGGAGCAGACTGATTCAGTCACTGAGTCTTTACACAACACAGTTCCCTAGACGAGGTTTAAGAGATGTGTGCATGTATCTGAAATTACATGCTCCCTGTAGAAAAGACCTCCTAGACTTTCGGAATTGTTGGAATTTACAACCCACTCTTTAGCATTTGAATTTACAATGGAAATGGGGGAAGATCTTTTCATCTGCATGTGAAAATATGTGATCTGTACCTATAGTGGGAAGAGTCTGCTCTGATCCAGCTCAAAACTGTAATACATAAGCATATCTCACTGACAGGACAAAGATTTGCAAGATCTGTAGCAAAATTCTGAGGAGAAATTGAAGATATTGAATGCAGATGGAGATAGTCAACATTTAGTGTGCACACCTTCTCTTGGTGCCTATTGTATAGGCAATATACATAATATTGGATTGGGACTTCCCTTCGGAGGGAAGTCACTATGCTAATTAGGATATTTGCTTTAGAATTCTATCTAGACACCTTTTAAAATCAAGAACCAAAAGAGAAACAAAGCAAGATTTTTTTTCCATAGTCACAAGCAGGAAAGATTGTCAAAAGGTGTTTTGGATGACATATTATGACTTCTATCTTTTGTCTTGATCAATATTAAAATGTGCAAAAATATTTTAAAAAAAAATCACTAGGTTCTGCTTTAAACCTTTTTTGTCAAGTTTAATTTGGTCCAAGGTCTGGGTTAAGCCTGTATTCAGCTCCTCCTTTATCCAAGTATTTAGTCTAATTCCTTAGCAGCTAATCCCTTCTTATCACAGCCAATGAAACTGTTGAAATGTTAGATTATTCTGTCTATAAGCACATTAGGACAGTAGGCAACTCCACTCCAAGACTTATGTAAACATGGTCCTGGGTAAAATCATATTTCTGTCCTTCAGTTTTAACGAACATCTCCTCTCCCTGCTCCCAGGCTGTACTTTGAAAAACCTTTCTTAAAGCACCCAGGCTCATTTTAAGCAGCCTTCCCCACACAACCCTCAGTTAGGAATGCCAGCACATCTCTGTCAGCACGGCAACTTGCTGAACTTGCTGACGCCAACTGAAAATAAACAGCCAAAATAAATATAAAAAAGGACAAGAAGGACAGCACAGAGAGAGGTGGTGGAGAGAAAATGAGATGCTAAACCAACACAGACATGGAAGAAAACTTTGATAAAAGCAAACCTTAAGTTTACTCTCAGCTTATTTTCTCCTTTCACAATGCAGCATATCAAAGACTGGGTGGGAAACTGCATTGCACTATTTCCTAAAGTAAATCAGCTAAGGAAGAGTCTTCCCAGTAACTGCCAAGACAGCTAATTTTTGATTACTTGAGGGAGGTGGATCATCTACCTTGAAGTGCTCCTCTTCCCCTTTTATTGTCTCATATGCCCATAAAGTGTCACAGAATTACATAATGGGTAAGGTTGGAAGGAACTACAGTGGGTCATCTGCTCCAAACGCCCTGCTCATGCAGGGCCATCCTAGAGCACATTGCACAGGGTCGTGTCAATGACACTAAACTTAATTCTTTATGCAATCATATAAATATTTTACTCTTGACAATAGGTCATTTTCCATGCAAATTCCATTATTTATCTCCATAAGCCCTAGCCTTCAGCTTCAAATATATTGAGAAATTAGTAGTACGTTAGATACTTTAAAAATCAATAATACACTGACAAAATTTCTGTGAAGCCAACCTGAAATAAACCTCCTGAATTTCCTAGTACAGTAATAACATCTTTAATAATTTTGCTTGTATTATATTTCAGCATCTGACTTGTATAATAACCCAGTTGCCCAAGAGATTGCATCATGGAATTAACTACAGGTTTCAGTAGCATCTTAATATGATCATTACCAACACTGAAAATTTGCACTAGGTAGCACTCAGTGCACCTCTCAGGAAGGTACTCCTGAGAGGAGCACTCCTCTCCCTTGCACTGGTACAGGCTTGCAGACAACCAAGAAAGAGACACCACACATAAAAACTCTCAAACCGTATGCTAGGGGTTCAATTTCATGAAAAACCTCAGAGTTCCATTGTAAATCCTAAACCTGAACAAACAAATCCTATGTTCCCCATTCAGTAGGACTACCAGAAAAACTTCTAAACAACTCCCGCATTGCACCTTGTAATCTCCTCAACATGTAGCTTTCAAGCCCTGATGTGTTCATGCTTGAAGTGTTAAGACCTGGCCATCCTGATAACTTACAGCCCTCCCTGTTGTCATGAGCAGCTTTCATCTATAGCATTGTAGTGCTTAGCTAAGGCAATTGCAAGCAATGTCACTGCCAAATCATAAAGAAAAGTATCATCTCCAGGTCCTACTACATGTACAAAATCAGTTTTCTGCCTGAGATCTCATCTGCCAGTTGATAAGTTGTCATGCACATAAGGGGAAAAATATACCTGCCGGGTTTCACATCAAGTTTTGGCAAATGGCTAGATATTCACAGTAAGGTAAGGCCTAGGCAAAAAAAGTCCCAGTAAGAATAATACAATTTTTATACATGTACACACACTCTGTGCCTCTTCCCTCAGCTACTGACCCTTTGAACTCTAATGCAGTCTTCATGCATCAGTCACTTGAAGGCAGCACAACAGCAGCTGTAGACTCCAGCCCCTTTGCAGCAGTATACAAACACAATTAATTGGGTATTGGTGTGAGTTATTACCAAAATCCAAAAAGGTTTCTGATATGCACCAAGAGTTTCTGTATGTGAATGCAAACAGCCTCTGGCACAAACATGTTGTTGGATACAGAATGCCTGTGTCACTTTCCTTGATGGATCTACATCCTGGACAATGTTCTCTGTTAGGAACAACAATAGTTGGAAAGAGACATTTGGTTTTGATCAGTAGGGCCACTGAGTCTTATTATATTCAAAATAAAAAGTATTTGAAAAAGAAGAAAAAATGCTCAAAATATTTAGAAAGCAAGTGCCACAAGCTAACCAAAAGGTTAACTATTTAAAAAAAAAAACCCAACAACATTTTAACTGTTTCACCAGTGTTCTGTCTTTTCCTGAAATCACCTGAATTGTATGAAGGTTAAAAGCAATGACAAATCGTATATATCAGTTAGGAACACAGTATTTAACTGCTCCTTTGGACTCCAGTGCCAAAACATAAATTTGGAAATCCCCATTTATTTTTTGCCTAACCTCAGAAGAACCCAAGATTTTCCAATATTTAAATACTCTAATCACTCATTATCTGAGGCAAACCATGGCCATAAGCACCTTGATCTCAACACCAATGAGGAGATGGAAAGGTAATTAGATATTTGCTGTTCATCACTGAAATTTTCTGCTCCTTGTTCTTTTAACACATTATGCCATAGCTACTGTGATTTGGTTTTTAGCTGATTCCCTCCTATATCAGCAAGGAGCACTTCAGAAGTTTCCTGAGCAGCCTCAAGCGGAGAGAGATGATGTGTGTTGTTCTTGCATCTCACAGATCAGCCGAGCGCAGGCGTAGCTCGCTGGTAGTGAGTCTGCCAGGACTTGAGGTGTTCCCTGGAGACCTCCTGGTGTCAGATGGTGCCATGGACTACCTGCCCTACTCAGCCTTCCTGCTAAGTGCAGGTCAGACACAGGGTGGGGTTTGCTCCTCTGACCCCAGCAAAAGCTGGGACTGGATTAGGTGTGCATGTGGGATGGGGAGGGAGGATGGGTACAATGACAATATGAAGCAGTGCAACCTCTGTGGGGGATCCTGTTACCCCCACACCAAAGTGATTCCATTGCCAATTTCAAAATTCCATGTTGGTTGGTTTTTGGGGGTGGCGGGGGTTGTTTAGTTCTTTTTCATTGCATGCACTGAATGCAAAATGAAAGAAGTAGATGAGAGGGTAGGGCATAGATCACCTTGCTCCTCCACAGGCTTGAAGAAACCAGAGTCTAGGCCAGAATCTCCACCTGCAAGCAGATTACTTACAAGTTTCTACTTTCACAGCTTCAAGCATGGCCCATACTGCCCTTTCCAGTAGTGTTCTGATAACAAGGGTAGCACACCCAACTCATGGCGTCATCCAAGATCCCATCACAGATAGTCATAATTTTTGCTGGGATGAACCCAACAGGCTTAATAGACTTTAAGGCTGGTGCGCAAACTGTCTAAACACAAATATTAAATCTAAGTATAGTCTATCAAACCTCACCTAAATATATATATATAAATAATATAAATACAAATTTTATTTTTAGCTATTTGTTTCTCTACTGATAACATTTGTTTTACTCATTAGAGTCCAAAAAGTCAAGGTGGCCATTTGTCAAAAGAGGAGTTGTGAGTATTTTATCCTTTTGTTTTTCCTTGCACCAACCTTCCCTTCTCCAGCAACTAACCTGGGTATAAACAGTTTCTTTACCTTCTGTCCTTGGAGAAAGGCAGCCAGCAAGTGAGCTGAACTCAGTCTCAACCCACCCACACTGGGGCTGCTTGGACATTAGTCTGCAATGAAGGTTGGGTGGTACCAGTGCAGCCATCAGTGTCACTGCACATGATGGACATGAAAGCACAGTCAGTGCTACTGCTCCCTATCCCTGTGGGCGGTGGGAGGAGAGGTGTGCTTTGGCACCAGGAGGGCAGAGCAGGTTGGACAATGTAGGAGGGCTCATACAGGGTGTTCAGGGCTGGCAGCAGGTCCAGCGCAGGATAAGGCAGCACAAGGTAGACAAGTCAGTTGCATTGTTGCTTTGACCATTGTGTATTCTGTATTTTCTGCATGCCTTAGGGCACTGGAGTATTTGCTGAACAACCACTCACATGGAAAGGATCTAAGTTATCAAAGTAGCTTCTTAGAGGCTTTCTTAGGCCTTTTCTGTCCTCATGGGTGCCCTCACACTTGCCATTAAAAGCATACACACCCACACAATTCAAGGAATTTCCTTGTCTAACACATTTCCTTGTCTTTTCCATTTATGAAAACTTTCACTTACTAAGATATCTACATTTCCGTTCTGCATACTGTTCAGCATTCAAAAATTATTTACAAGTGTCTTGATAATTTCCTCCCCAAGCATCTAATTGTGAACAGTCTCTTCCCAATATTTTTTGCACTTTATCAAAAAGAGTCTGTGCAAATGAAAATAAGTTAAGTACTCAGATTACTAAGTATGAGAGTTTCCTCTTCATTTGATATCAGTTCTATAGCATTTGAAGGAGCATGGCCTAAAACTGAGACTTTTTAAATTCAGCAAAACATTTGAAATCTGAAATAAAAAGCATTTGATATTCAGGAGAAAAGTTATTTCTGAGACTATTAAATGCTATAAAATTTAATTTATGGAGATTCGTTTGCTGGTACATTTGTTAAGTGTGCATATGTATAACTGCATTATTGTTCATGCTTCATTTCAAGTTATCTTTCAAAATTAAGAGCTGAACTTAAACTCTGAGTTTCAAATATTATAATAAAACATGTATTTCAAAATTGGTGCAAGTTCCACATCTAAAGTTCAGACAATAGGAATTCATGAAGTGAAAATACACCACACCAGAGAGAAGATAAAACTTAGGCAAACACCTTATAAGTCTGTGCCCACAGAACTTAAATTAGTTCATAAATAATGATTGAATTTTTTACATGGCCTGACAACACAAAGCCAAAACAAAAGCAATTGTTTTTATTTCACAATCCCTCACACAAACTCCTGCTGCTCTTTGAGCTTTCTGAAATCTCATTTTACAGACACTACTCTGCAGCTGACCAAGGGAGATTATTCAATACATAGCTTAAATAAAAGATTAAAAATAAATAAATAAAAAATGTGTAACTTTGTTTACCTATGTCAGGAGGACAATTTCAACTACAAATTTTTTGTTCTCTATATCTGAAGTGCTAAAGGAAGCAAAATATTTTATTCGTTCTTGTCTTCTGAGGGTAGCCCATTGCCTCTTGCCGTACCAATAATTTGCCCTGCCAAGAACTCATGTGTTACACAAGTAAGATCTTACACATCCCAACCTAAGGCACCTACACACTACACCCATAGCTGAAAAGAAACCTGCCATCACTGCCTTGTCTCTGTGTAGAAGAACTGGGAAATATAAAGGAATCACTCAGTAAAGGACAAACTTACAGATTAGAGCACAGTTACAGAGCTGGGTAAACTTCTTAATACTCTTTAAAACATTGTATGAATCAGGGGTGCTTTTCTATCATTCAACAGGGTAAAGACAAACAGAAGCAAGCATCTGATCTGGAAAGTTGTCTTTCAACTGTTAAGACCATAAACTGCTGCACATATGACTTCTTCTGCTTTAAGGTATAAAAATACTCAGTATACCGTATGGAGGATACTTAAAAATGGGGGGAGTAATTTTGTGTTCTTTTAAAGTTAATATTTTTAAGTACATTGATCTGGATAACCTTTCTGTTTGATTAATGCATACCTTCTCTTGGTGCCTATTGTATAGGCAATATACATAATATTGTACTGTGACTTCCCTTAAGAGGGAAGTCATTATGCCAATTAGGATATTGGCTTTGGACTTCTATCTCTAGACACCTTTTAAAATCAAGAAACCAAAAGTGAAACAAAGTAAGATTTTTTTTCCATAGCCACAAGCAGGAAAGATTCTCAAAAGGTGTTTTGGATGATATGAATTATATGAAGGTTAAAAGCAATGACAAGTCACATATATCAGTTAGGAACACAGTATTTAACTGCTCCTTTGGACTCTAGTGCCAAAACATAAATTTGGAAATCCCCATTTATTTTTTGCCTAACCTCAGATGCCAGATGAGGCATAGTCACCCTCATTGCTGCCTTAGGGCTGCGTTCAGAGGTGGCCACACACAGTCAGTGCCAACACCACGGTTAGGGTGCAGAAATCCTGCCAAAACCTGTCTGCCAGATAAACAAGGTTTCCGGCCCTCTAAGCACAGAAACACCAAGCTTGGGCTACCAGGGTGATATTCAGATAACCCATGCCTAACATCATCCCCTGCTCCAAAGCAAACCTTTTTCTTCTCATGGCAGACTGTTACCTGCAGTTTCCCAGAGACACAGTAGTGAGGGCTCCTGTCAGTGTCTAACTTATATGTGGACAACTGACTTTGGAGCAGGTCAGTAAGGTGATAGTGGGCCCCTTAGGACTAAACAAAACAATTTCCAAGTGACTATAAAGACATAGTCCTTTGGTATCTTGACTTTATCATCTGGAAAATAAGAAGCTATTGTCCCTCCTTGCTTTCCAACCGCAGCACAACAGATTAAATTCCTTAGCATCTGCAAGCTGCCAACTATTTTTTGATACAACATCCCACAAACATAGTCTACCTTACTGTGTTACTTTCAAATTCGGTGTATTTATATTATAAATACTTTGAAGGAAAATGTCAGGGGTTTAAATTTTTTTAAGGAATCTTTAGGTTTTCAGAACTAAAATCACTAATACTGCCAGATGGGGTTTTCACAGAGGAAACAGAGCATAGATTCTTTTCATAAGGTCTGAAGCAGTTTATAACACAATTGGTGGTTTTCTTTCTTTTTCAATCAATAGAGTAAATTTTGGCATGAATTTATAAATGAGCAACAGCCTGGGCAGAAAGATGTCGACAGCCGTTTAGAAGTGAAAAAAGAAGCAGCAGTGTGGGAACTTTTCACAAGTGAATGCACTTACTTTCTGGATCATTTGTTGGTTCTCAAGATGGTAACTTCAGATTTCTCTTTGGAAAAATTAAGAAACATTATTTGTTCTGCTGTCAGCATGGCAGACACAAAGCCACCTGAAACCTCTCATTAGGTGTTTATGGGGAATGACTTAAGCACTTGGTTTTTCCTCCCATCTTGCCTGCTTCCCACAGGTCCCTTTGGTTTCTGTCTTTATGATGGCATATCTTCTTCTAAACATCACTTTCTACAGATGCAATCCAGTGCTTTGCAATTACCATCTGATTGCATATCCTTTCAGTAATTTCAGCTGATATCCCACTATTCCTCTCACAAACACTGAACTGAAGCCACTCTCCAACTGACTATTTCTCTACTGGACTATTCCAACTGAATATTTCTGTACTGCTAGCCTGGAACATTATCATCTTTGTTCAACTTGATATAGAGCTATGGTTAGATAATCCTGACTAGAACATGAAAACCTCAGAATTCAGCAGACCCGTAGTTCTAATAATACTTGAAAGCGAGCATACAAAAAACAACTCCTCTCCAAAAAATCTCCATTACCTTGATCATACTAAATTTTCAGAGCTTGAAATATGGACAAGAATATCACACACAGTTACAAGAATAGTTGTACTATTTATATGCACCACAGAACAAAACTAAATATATAAATTCAAAATGACTAAAGCTTCCCTAAATATTTCTTATCTTTTTTCTCTTATTCTGCACAGACAATTTCTGATTTTTTTATTAGACAAAATAAAGAAATTTGCGAAATATTTTCCATGTTGCCGAAAAGTTAGCCTGGACAGTGCAAGAACTACTGCAAAGTAACGGCAATAAATAGAGGAGGGGGTTGAATTTCTCCTGTTCCTGGAGAACAGGAAGTTTGAGGAAAGAGGATGACAGCACCAGCTATTGGTCCAAGGCAGGAGGAAAGATCTTTCCTTCTGCATACTTTGTTCAGAAATCTGAAAAGATTAAAAAGTGGTGAATACTGGGAGGGATGATAACAGCAGATTTGCAGGCCCCTTGGTGAGCCTGATGTAAAAACCCACAGAGAAGCCTCAGCCAGGTCTGCATGGCCCATGAATGATCAACTATTCAGTCCATGCCAACTTCCCAAGCTCTCCTGCCAAAGAAAGAACCCATTACATTTGGATAATCAGTTTACAGATACCTGTTCACTTCCAAGTATAGAAATATTCCACTGATTTTAATGAATCTCCATGGGGAGCTTTAAGGCCACCATAAATTCCCTTTAAGATCTCAGGGCAACCTGTTCATGGTAACTAAAGAATTACACAAAGCTAAGCAAACACTCCTATCAGCTATTTAGTCTTGGCACTTCAGTGATGGGTTTTTTCATTAAAGCTTTTTACACATAAATAAAAAAATTTACTTGGTAACCCATAAATTTTAAGCCTTTTTCAGATTTACATCAGATTCAGTACAGCTCAATCAGCTTAAATAATGTGAAACCTTAAACAGCCAATAAATACACATGCAGTTTTCATTCAATGCAGATTAATAAAACAATCTAGAAAGATGAAAAATCTTCACAGGATCTCACCTATGCTGTTCCAAAAATATCTATTTTTCCCCATAGTAATATTAAACAAACTAGATAGCAGCAGAAGCATGGAGTAGGAAGGAAAGCATTTAGAAAGGTCATAGAAATGTGTAAGTGTGCCTCTGATGTTATTAATTACTTCATGCAGGGAATCCTGAGTTGTCCCTCTTCTGCCAGAGGGCACAGCAGGGACATAGCTGCTTCCATGGTAGCCACAGACAAACCCCAGAGACATCACCAGTACCCTCTTCTACACAGAAACCCCAATATTTAGCCTTCAGGCAGATCAGGAAACTTTTCTCAGAATATCGTATTCTGCCCTTCCCAAATCAAATTATCATTTCATAAGAATTACAGTACAAATTCATTATTTTGGGGGCGGGGGGGGGAAGATATATTGAATTGGCAAAAATTATGAATAACATAGGTTTGTTTTGGTTTTAAAGATATTTATGAACACCCTAAAATACCTCCAGAGTAATGAATTTCTCTTGGATGTGGATTTGTGGAGACTTTTTGCAAACTTGGAGGAGTTAAACAAGGTGAGTAAAAAAATACAAGTGTGACTGTGATCAGAAATCAACCAGCGCAGTAAAAAAGACAACAAACCATAATGTTCCTATTCAGTTTCAGTGCTCACATTTGGAACTTTGTTCAAATAATCAGTCTTTTCTCATCTCTATTTATAATATCAGTAAGAGTCAAATATATCCTATGCAAATCAGTCTCTTGTGTCTCCAGCAAAACAGGCATTTTAAACGTGGGGAGAGCTCATTTGGCAGTTGATACTGAAGTGAACACAAGTTTGAAACTAATTCTCATAAGAAGCAACCTTTTAAAAGGATTTCTGACGATAAACAACTACTACACAACCCTTACAGCAAAACAGTAAGCATGGCAAAATAACAACAGTACCAAGTTATCTGGCAAACAGGCACAGAGACTTTGCTGTCTCTTATGCCACTCCAACAGGTCAAGTTAAAACACAATGGTGACCCACTCTCTCCAGTTTTCCCTTGGCATGTGTGTAAGGATCTCTTGTACACAGACCAGATGCTCTGTGCTCATGCGCTACTTACCCACCACTGTCCGGGTGGAGGGAGCCCACAGGGCTTGGCCGTGACGTGCTCCAGCTCTTTGCGACTTCTGGCTAGTTGGTGGGAGACCACTTTCAGCTCCTAAAAGTTAAGAAACCTATCAGTCCAAGACAGCTTTTATATTACTTTAGAAGCAAAACAGAAGTTTTTCTTAGCATGAGGGCCGTCTTACAGGACACCTTACCTTTAAGAGCAAAGTGAGTTTTGAGCAGCACTCTTCAGCTCCCTTAACTGAACGACTGCTCGCATTCACATTACTAGCCCTAAACCAGTTGCTGAGTTTGTTTTTTTCCCTTATTGTAATTCCCTTGCCTTCAATAATGAATATCTCCCATTTTAGCCTAAACAAGAAAATGGGGAAAGGTCTTAAAGGCAGAGACAATTAGCAAGTACTCAAACACACAAGCAAGTCACTGCTGCTCAGTACAATTTGGCTGTACTAATGCCAAGGTCATGGGTTCAATCCCCTTTGTGGGCCATTGACTTAAGAGTTGGACTCAATGACCCTTGTGGGTCCCTTCCAACTCAGAATAGTCTGTGATCTGCAGAAAAATAACCAACCAAAACCATATACCTAGCGAGCTACTGAATGATCAGCTGAGCAGGTATGAAGATAAAAGGAAAGAGATTTTTAGCTGATATGTTTCATGTTTTACTTGGATGCATGAATGGACTAAGACCATACATGCAGGAAACTACTAGAGTTCAGCAGACGTGTGGTTGTTGATTCCTTTGTTCAAAGAAGGGAGTTTGTTGTGTGCTTTGAGCTTGGCTGGAGCCTGGTCATGTCTTCAGAGAATTATCTTTAATACATTTCCTATTTTACTTTCTAATTTTGTTGTCCTTATTAATAAGGATGACAAATGACCATCTGTTATGCATATAAAACAGATAGTAAATGTAGGAGAGAGTAGTTGTTCTCAATGTTTTTTGTGCCCTTTTTCTGCATTTTACAGCATGCTTTTATCCTTGACAGCAGTCTGAATCCATGAAAAAATGCATGGTGTAAAAGGTGTAAATGTTGAAATTAAAAAATAAGCATCATCCTATAAGCAACCTCGCCCCCTTAATACGTCAAATAAAGCAGTGTGCAGCTACAACAGTTCATAGCAGTACCACAGTGGCTGATGTGCATTTCTGGCCTAAAATTTGGCCTTAAACTGAGCTCAGTCATGAATTAATGTGAAAATATTTTGTTCAGGAGGCAAGTCTGGGCTTAGGAATAGGCTTTCACTCCCAACTGACTGATAATGTGGGCACCCTTGAATCCAATGCAAACTTGTAAAGTTAACTTACAGGCAATATTTGACTTTTTATAGTATTTCATAGAAACTTGCCTCACCTTCAAATGCATGAAACAAACTCAACTCTGAAATACGGTTTCTTCTTCAAATGACCATGAAGGCTTCCTTAGCAGTCAGAGTTCTGCCACACAATCACTGTTTTCCAGTAGATACCATTCACCCATTGTCAATTTTCATGTCAATCCATGTTAAATACAGCTGTTACATAAACAAGTTTAAATGGAATAAATAATCTTGTTTCAAAGCTTTTATCATGAAGCATTATCACAATGTAAGTGGGTATTTGGGTAGATTTTTTTTAGCTTCCAATTAATTAAAGCATTCTGGGCATAATTCTGAAGATAATTCTGGCAATGTCAGAGAGATAAGTATAGGCACTCATTAGGCCTGGAGCCTTTAGAGAGACCAGGGGTGGGAAGTAAAGTTGTTTTAATCTTAACTTCAGATCACTGATGCTAACTTCTTTTTTCCCCTTACTTAGATAAGTCTCAGTTTTCTCAAAACTTTTTTTGAAACTGTGAAGGAGCATGTCAGCAAGTCAGACTCTCCCATGGATTTCAGCTCCATACTCAGAACGGTAATAAAATTAGAAGTATTCTTGCTTTTAATACCAGCAGGTCCTTACAGCAGACCATTTATAATAGCATGCAGGTGCTTTAGAGCAATCAAGTCAGTCAAGGGCATGCCAAACAGGTAGTTTGGTCTCAGACCCAAACAGCTCCTATCAGCAGGATGTTTTTCCTTTTATTCATTGGCATGTTTGAAGTGATCATGGAAAGGTGCTCTGTATTTGGAACAAAGCGTGGAAAGATTTTCCCTTGCTAGGGAAGAGCAGACCAGACCTGAGGAGACTTGGCCAGTGGCAGAGGTGAGCTTCCCACTCTATGGAAGATGTTTCCCTGAGACAAGACGTCAGGCCCATCACTGGATGTTCCCTGCCTCCTTCCACTCCTTTGCATAGATCCTCTTTTACTCCATGGACCAGACCCACGAGTGTTTCTAAATGCTTAATTAAGAGCTCAGTGGGACTGAAATACCTCTTACACTTTGGCCCGTGTCTGCTAAGCAAAGGAGAAGCACAGACAACTGTCCTGCTGCTGCCAAGCCCTGCCTGCCCTGTAACCCTTTCGAGTAGTCTGTGTGGTAAACAAGGCAGTTATCTGAACAGCAGACTCCAAGAGCTCTAATTCCCACACAGCTTCCCAGGGTTTGTAAAGTTCGAAGTAATAATACAGCGAGAAAATCAATTGATGGACCTGAACTTTGCCTAGCAGTAGAGGTAATTAGAAAACTTCTGGGCAATACTAAAACAGACCCTACCTCAGTGTTAAGATTTTTAACAGGGAAAGGTAGGCTAGAGCTTGGTTTCTCACCCCTGTTACCTCTGACTTCAAGCATTCTCATTGATAATGTTTGTGTGAGACAGAAAGATTCCCAGACAAAACTGCATTTTATCATGGACAACATTTGAAATCTCCAACCTAGATGATTTTATGCTATTATTTCTAAGAGCTATCTAACATACTCAGATATAAAATACCATGCTACATGAAGTCATCATAGCTGTTTAAGAGATAGTGGGTTTTATCTTCAACTTGTACATGAATTTCACATCATTTATTTTTAATGAGAACAAAGTCTAAGAATGTGTCACACATCTGCAGAGCTGTTAGAACTGGTACTCCCATGTGTTGCTTGAGCATTGTTGTGGGGGTTTTACTGCTTTACACTTCTACTACTCTTTACCTTGCCCTTTACTTTTTAATTCCCTCTTCCCCTATTTTCCTAGTTGCAAGGAAATCTCAGGTAAAATGTGCATTACAAAACCAAAACTGTTGTTTCTCTCTTTGTCATAATATTTTTCTTCTTGATAAATTTCCAAGTCTTTTCTGCAGTTTTTCCAGGGTGACCTCTGCCAGACACACCAGATTTATTGCCTTAATTATACCTCCGCTGTCTTCTACTTGGAAAAACTGAGACAGAGAGAAGATTTTGGCATCTACCTGAAAGTAAAGTGATGGTTTTGTTGTTGGTTTTGTTGTCTTCAGCATTCCTACCTTATGACAGGATTTTAACAGCAGACTAGGAAAGTTCATTGGAAGCAAAACTGTGTAGACAGCATTTCACATCAATTTTTTGAACTGCAGAGGCTAACACCAATGACAAGTCCCCCTTCTGAGTCTCTGTTCACCTGCACATATGGAAGTTTGTATTTGTAATTTAGATTAGCTAAGAGGACGAAGCGAAAAGGGAAGAACTGGCTGCATTTTTGTAGGTAGAAAATATATACTACTAGCCTCTGTCATTCAGATGTTTTGCACATTGACTCAGTGACCTTCACCTTAATAAAGTGAAATGGTTACAGAAGAAAAAAAAAGAAACAAAAATGAAACCACATTGTAAATTCTCTCTCAAACGTTTTACTTTGGCACCAAAACAATACAATTAAGTAAGCATTTACCTCCCTCTAAGACTGGAAAGGGCTATCAGGAATGTCTTTATGAAGTTGCAGGACTAAAGCAGGTTCTGTTTTTGCTGATACCACATCTGCCTGAAGCAACAGCTTCAGCCAGCGCAGTGGTGGGGACCTCAGGGAGAGAGCTCTACTCTTTCAGACATCAACAGCAGACCAGTGTGTTCTGTAAACACTTAAGACTGATCTTCAACATCCCAGGGTTAGAAACAGAAACCTGAAGTAGTGGTCTTTCCTCACCTGCAGCCCAAAAATGGGAGGACACCTCTTTGTGGCAGGCAAACTGCAGCTTGGGCCTTGGAGTTTCATATCACTTGCTTCCTGACAAGGATTTCATGCTTTCCTGCTGAGGAAAAAGTTCCCCAGTGGCAAGTAGCAGTGACAATAAAATATAAGGTGGCCTTCAAACCTAGCTCGGGTTAATTTTCTCAAGTTTTCCTGAGAAAATTAAAACAGCAGGTAAATAAGAGCACTGTTTGATCTGATAGCATAGCCACAGCATCTGGAATGGGAAGCAGTAGTGCAGAAAGTGAATCTGAAAGAGTAATGCAATTCCCTTTGTAAAGAACTGTCCTGGTTTTAGCTGGGATTGAGTTAATTTTCTTCCTAGTAGCTGGTATAGAGTTGTGGTTTCAATTCAAGATGAGAGTAATCTTAATAACAGTGATGTTTTAGCAGTGTTTAGACTAAGTCAAGGACTGTCTTGTCTTTCATCCCACGCCCCAGCAAGGAGTCTAGAGGCACGAGAAGTTGGGGGAGAACATGGCAAAGACAGCTGACCCCAACTGACTCAGGGGATATCCCGTACCATACGGGGTTATGTTCACTATATAAACTAGAGGGAAAGCTGGCTGGGGTGGGGAGCCTCTGCTCTGGGACTGGCTGGGCATCAACCAGTAGGTGGTAAGCATTGTGTATCACTTGTTTTGTATATTCTATTTTTTTCTTCTGTTTCTGTCCTATTAAGCTGCCTTTATCTCAAACCTCAAACTTTATTTTTTATTTCCCAATTCTCTTTTCCATCCCCTGAGGAGGGGGGTGTGGGGAGAGTGAATGAGTGGCTGTGTGGTTTAGATACTAGCTGGATTAAAGCATGACAAGAGCCTTGACACTGCCCTTGCTCTCCCTGTATCAGAAACTCATGTTTCATCAGTCCATCTCATTACAGTCAGCTAATGATGCAGAAAACTGCTACCTCCCAGCCAGGGAGCAGGCTAAAGCCTAAGGCAGGTTCTCCTTGTCTTCAGCAGTGGTGTGAACAAAATGAACAGTGCAAGAGGTTGCGTCTGTCAGAGCTGCTGGTCGCTCCTCTGCATCGACTGACACGCTATCCCCTCCTCCTTAACAACATCTGGAAGAGGAGCACTGATGAAACAGAGAAAGGCCTTATCCAGTCACTGAAAGAGAAGGTGGAAAAGTCCATATGTAAGTAGCTATGGTTAAAAGTCAAGTATGCAATTACCAACTAGCAAGTCACCTGGCTTTTTTGTTCATGGCCTTTGAAATGAGAATTGGTCCAGTCCCTCTGCAGAAATGCAAGAGGGTGTTACTGCTTTTCTGCAGTCCTGAGTCTCAATCTGTAGTGAATGACTGGGGACACGTTGTGCTGTCAAAGTCTCTCTGAGCAATGTCACAGGACTCCCAAATCAGTGAGTCACTTGTATTTTCTCAGAATCATCTGCACTGACAGGCAAACAATTAAGAGTAGATCAAATATTGGAGCAAACCAAGAAAGATCTCAAACAAAGAAGTCTTTGAGTTGGATTTATGTCTAGGGAGGATTTTTTGCAGCTGATCCTTAATAGGATAAATTTGCACTCACGAGGGGAATATTACGTCTGTGACCTTTCCCCAATGACAGGGTTCTACCATGTAAAGCATCTGCAGAGTTGTCTCAGCTACAGATTTTAGGTATGGTGGAAAATAAGTGGTTGGTCCAGGTGTTAACCTTTTCCTGCATTTTATCTTAAGTAAATAATTAAATTCTTAATAATTTACTAATTCAGTCTTGTTCAGGAAACTTTAAATGCATCTCTAAGTGTCTTATGGTCATATAGTTCACCACCAAACAGATTTATTCCTCAAAGTCTTCATGCAGCCCCTGCTGAAATCAAAGACAAGACAGTACATCAACAAAACACTTATCCCAGCAGTCTTGACAGAGAGAAGTGCCAGACAGTGCGTCATCCTCCCGAGCAGCACACCAGGGCCTTGAGCCACCCACAAGGTGGGTCACTCTCTGCTGACATCCTTCTCCTCGTGCTGGAGGATGAAGGCTTGAGCATCTCCCCAGGAGATGAGGAAGAGAGAGAATTAACATCTTCTAGAGATACATAAATCTGGGGCCACTTGCGTAAATACTACAATGCCAGAATTACCACCTAAAACAGAGATTTTAAGTCTTTCTCTTCTTGCCAAGTCTCAAGTGGAGTCTACTCTAATGCCCACACAAGAAGCACAGTTGTCTGCACAGAATGGGTCCCGTAGGAAAATAAAGCGGGTTTGTTGCTAGCTTGGGGATGTCTGCTGGGAGGACAGCAGTTTCAGCTATGGCCCCAAAAGACCATGCGGTATCTGGGGAGTATTACTAGTAAAGAAATGGGCCCTTCCAGAAATTAGAGACCTCTGAGTCAAGGAAATCAAAGATAGAGGGGTGATCCCTCTTTATTCACAGACACCTGAAAAGGATCTGCCTTCATTTTTTGATCAGTGAATCAGTTATTAAGAATAGTTTCAGTCCCAGTATTCGCCTTCAGGTGGGAAGATGTGTGTCTGAAATCATTATCTGCAACATCACTCAACTCAAAAAGTTGAAATTTAAGTAGCAGGTCCATTAAAGCTTTCCCCATAATGGCCCTGAATCAGCAAAGACACAGTCCCCATTTTTCACATTCTGAGGCACCTCCACCTAAGTTAAATACTTCAGTCACTTCTGACAACACTTCCTCCAAAATTAATTCTCATTAATTTCAACAGTCTTTTTATCAGGCTGTATATAATGGAAATTATTTTTCTCTCACTACACCACACAGTTTAGAAAGGCTGGACTTCTTTTAAAGATGTTTTTAAGATTACAGTTTTATTGAGTTTTATATGATTTCCTCTGTTCCCCAGACAGATTAGTAAGCACAACCTTTTCATTAAGCAGTGAATTTAAGTATCTTTGAATGCATGAATTGAAATTCTGCACCTGCTGATCTAAGAAGAGTTTAGGCATTTTTTAGAATAAGGCCAACATTTCATCTGGGGCCTCACATGTGAGGCACTTTGGCTTTCACTGGAAAAAATCAGTATTGGGCATCTTCTAGAAGCAGGTCTGCTTTTTCCAACCTTGGCAGTAACTGGTGTTGCACACATTTCAGGGGATCTGGAAGGTAAAGTCAAGTGGCTGGACAACTTTCAGAAGTTCAGGCAGCTGCAAGAGGTCATAATTTGGCCTCAGGTCTGGGATCGTGACAAAAGGTTCTTTGTCCCAGAGGTAAGTGGAATTGAAAGGGCATTTTTATCTTGAGGAGGGTTTAGTTTCCTGTCTATCTATAATGTTGTCTAATGTTGGTTGTCTGTATTCTGTTCACTGGGGATGGCTCTGCTCTAACAGGAGCAGCTGCAGCCCGAGCACTGCAAACACTGTAGCTGAACACACACAGTGCCTTGGGTGACAGCATGGGTTGCTCTCAGCTGGCGTCCAAGAGAGTGCAATCATACTGTCCAGGAAGTCCCTCCAATATTTTCTTTTAGGGGACAGAATGAAATAGGATACATGTAAGTATTACCACCACTTTATACAGATATGAATTAGAAATTATTTGCCTCTTTCACTCCTCAAGCTGAGCCAAAGAACTTTCAATTTACATTTAAGTTGCATTAAAAAAAATTACACAACATACCTGTGTGTGCACCTTTCTTCTGTGGTTATCCCCTTACCCGAACAGACAGACTTTGAGCAGCACATCATCAAGTTGAGTCTCAACTCAAGGATTTTGTCTGTTCACACACAGGGCTGCAAAAAGTATTAAACTCACTTTGTAAAAGTAAAACCCATCTTAACATTTCAAAAGCATAAATACATTTAAGCAACAGCAGTGCTGAAGTGCTCAGTAATCAGCTGTGTGATGTATTTAGCCTGAGATAAGAAGACACATATGGTCATCTTGTTTAACTGCTGGTAACCTCCCAGTTCACCATCAAATGTGCAAGATTCCCTACTCTCTCTCTATCTGTCTTTTTTGGGTCAAGTGTTTGAAGCAAAGCCTAAGAGAAAACAGCAGTGAAAACATTTTGTCTTCAGCCAACAGACTTCTCCTTCATGAAGGGAGGCTGACATTAGCAGGTAATGTCCCTGAATGTCCTGGTGGTGGGAGATAGCTTGACAGAATTGTACTTTGTTACGGAAAATCCAGAATGAACTTCTGCAATAGCACTTAGGCATGTCTATGAAAGAAAAAGCAAATGTAAAGCTTGTCAGAGAGAGACTGAGATACAGGCAAACTACCAAAGGATAAGTAGTCTGTATGATTGTTTATTGCCACATCTGGATACTCAGTCTGCCAGGTGATGAAGCAATCCATTTGGGTGGCCAAAGCCTGCCACTCAAAGGGAGCATTTGCTGTCATACTGAAGAGTGAAGCAATAGAGAAGCAGGCAGTTTAGACTGTCCTATACAAGGTGCCCCACATGCCTGGGGACTGACGTTAACATACCTCACCCCTCTTGTGTTTCACTGAAAATTATGGAAAAGTCCAAAGGTACTGCCTACTTTTATTTGTGTGTATTTTTAATGTGTCTCTGCAAAGTATTCTGTTTTGATGGATGCCTTGGAATAGAAGGTGTTACCCTGCCAGGTGGCTTCCCTTTTATGAGCAGAGCACTCATACAACATGCCATTAACTCCAAAGTGATCCCACGCAAGCAAGTTGATTTCTACAGCACTTGGAGATTAACCTGAAAGACTTTGAAGCATTCTCACAGACATTTATTGTTATTTTCCTCACATCCTCATGACCTCTAATCTAGGAGGAAAAGAGAAGTCTGCACTATTTTGTGTAGTTTTTGAAAGGATTTTATAATGCTTCTAATTAATACTTTATCACTGCAAAGGCATATGAAAAGGGCAGCATATCAGGAAAAGGTAGTACTTCCCTATTTCATTACCTCTGCCATTTTCAGAAGTTTCCCTGTTTACCCGGTAGGATTTGCTTATCTATAGCAGGCTGATTGTTGTATTTGTACAACATTGATCCAGGTCATTTTTCCTGGCAGGCAAGTAGTTGTTTAATCACAATGAGGTAGCTGCTACAAGGTACAAGTATTAGTAGCCAAAATGACCAAGAGACGTATGATTGACAATGTTTGAGAATGCAGACTGAGGGATGAGTAGCTGTGAACTATATTGGAAGACAGGGTTTGTAGCTGAAAGCATTTTGGAAGATGCAGTGATTCACAGATATACCTCATCTTAGAAATAGCAAATCCTTAAAATAATCACACCATAAAACTGATTTTTTTTTGTTTTCCTTCTCAGAAAGCACAAGACTCCTTGATGTCTACCTCTTCCTATTCAATGATTTCCTGCTAATTACCAAAATTAAACGTAACAAAAAGGTAATAATGTATAGAGATATACATGGTGGCAGTTTTATGGGGTTTAGCTTGGTATGAATTTTGAATGTACTTTGGAAGATTAATCTAATGATAAAAATACAAGATGACCAATTAGTATGAAGAACAGGTGATACTTCCTTATGCTAATAGCAAACCATAACACTGATTCAAAACCCTGCTTTTAGGCTCAGTATGACACAGGAACACTATTACAGGCAGAATTTACATTAAAAGACCTTAATCTTTTTCTGATGTTGTTCTGATGTGCTAGATTCTTAAACCTCAGAAAAGGTTCAAGAATGCAAAAAGTTTCCTAATCTTCCCTGCATGACTCCTGAGTTCAACAACCTGGGAATTTTTTATCTCAGATATATCAGAACTGTTGGAAAGAAAAAAAAAAAAAAAAAAAAAGAAAAAAAAAAAAAGAAAAAAAATGAAAAAAACCCCAGGGAAATGCTAAAATGGTGGAAGGTTGGCTTTATTCTCAGTTCCTATACTGCCTGTTGTCCTCTCTGCCTTGATTTCCCCTGGTTTAAAACCGAGATATAGTGACTTGGCTTAAGAAAATGTTTCTTGATGAATGGTGTTATAGAGTTCTATATATGATAAACACCACAAAAAGGCACTGGATGACTCGAAATTCCTAAAGCTTCAGTGTAAGAAGCTAATTAGGTTTAAGAAGCTGGTGTAAACTAAGTCTAATTGGACCTGTGCTAAAGCTCAAGAAGTCTGTGCCTGATTTAAAGAGTTCTTGGGGTTTTTGTTTTAAAGAATCAGGTGTTCCGCTTTAGAGAGAAAGGAGATACAGAAAGCATGCAGTGAGAGATTTTCCACCAGCAGCACCATCCCTTAGAAACAGGGGTGGTTAAGGAAGAAAAAATTCAAGGGAACTCATACCCACAGGCAAGTCCTATTGAGAGCTGTCCCATATACATGTGTTGGCAAACCTTCTGTAACTGCAACTCATCTGGAGCTCTGGGAATTCTGTCTTCTGCATGTATGTGAGGGGACATGGGGGAACACACCTCCAAGAAATCGAGAAAAAGACTTGCTATTAAAACAAGGGGGGAAGGGGAAAAAACACCTTTTGAATACCTTTGGCTGTTTTCTGCCTGTCAACTTGTATTGTGTTTCTATTGTGGCTTTTTAGTGCAAGGTGTGACTTTGCAGGAGAGCTCCAGGTACCAGTGAGTTTTTCTAAGATTCCTCAGGCAAATAAGCTGCCTGTGTATCTCTGCTAAGAGAAAGCACATAATTTAGAGCTGTTTAGCACCTAGACTTCATGAGCAGATGGCAGACAACCAGCTAACCAGTTTCATTTTCTATTCCCAGAAATATGGGGGCTCAGACACCAGCTTAATCCCTGTCTGTCCTTCCCTCACTCCTGAGCTGCAGTCCTTCATAAGAGAGGGTGGATGTTGCACAGTCCTAGACCAGCCCATCCCACTAGACAGACTGATACTGAAAAACATTGAACCCGTCCATGTTACAGGTATGTGCCTGCATGCATCTGAACACCTTCAGAAATACCACATCACTGCACGCTCTGTGTGTGGTAGCATAAGGATGTTGTTTGCCCACAAACCATTCCCAGATGCCTGGAGTGCAAACACTGGTGCCTCAGCACTGTCTGGCTTCACAGTTCAGCTCTTACTGTGAGGCATGAGCTACTGCCACAGACATCACACTCCCTGGTCCACTGCCTCTAACAGTGACTTTCACATACACAGCAGTGACTGTCGGGTATTATTCATTCAGCCCAAAGGTGGTATTGAGACTCCCAGTGATTTCTTTCTCAAAAGCCAAGTATTTCCTTGCCCTAACTGTCCTAAGACACTCTATCAAACCCTGGGCCTCTTTCCCAAGTACATTTTCAACTCCATACTAGTTATGCAGCTTTTTTTCACCTATCCCACTACAACTGCTCTCTTGGGTGTCCTCCCACATGCACAGCAGCCATAGGAGGCTGAAGAGGAGATTTATCTCCTGCTGCTACTCCTAGTCACCTCTCCATCAGCTCTTGAGAGGATGGAAATCACCCACTATACATCAATGCTTCCTTACTCTCAGACATCCAAATGCATCATTGGGGAAAACCACCTCCTGTAACTGCTGCTGTGCAGTTGGGTGAGAAGGAGAGGAGGACTGACCTCCACCAAGAGTAACCAGCCTTACCCTGCCAAAACAACATTCCTGAAGTCACCAAATCAGAGGTTGTGTGAGGGAGCAGACAGGAAACATCAGGCCTCCCCTTGGTGTGAGCCGCCGATGCAGGCTCTCACACACCTCACCTTGGTGGTAAATGGTGCTACATCCAGTTGGCAGCCAGTCACTAGTGATGTTCCCCAGGCCTTAGTACTGCAGCCAGTCCTGCTCGATGAGGGGAGTGAGGGCACCGTTAGCTCACAGACAACACTAAGTTGGGTGGAAATGTTGATCTGCTGAAGGGTAGGAAGGCTCTGGAGAGAGATCAGGACAGGCTGGATTGATGGCTTGAGGCTTCAGTAAGGTGAAGTGCCAGGTTAGAACCCCATGCAGCACTATGGGCTTGCGAAGAGTGGCCGAAAACTGGCCCAAAGGAAAAGAACCTGGAGGTGCTGGTCAGCATCTGGCTGAACATGAGACAGCGTGTGCCCAGCTGGTCAAGAAGGCCAATGGCATCCTGGTCTGTATCAGAAACAATGTGGCCAGCAGGACCAGGGATATGATTGTCCCCCCTGTACTCAGCACTGCTGAGGCCACACCTCAAGTGCTGTGTTGGTTCTGGGCCCGTTGTAACAAAAAAGACACTGAGGTGCTTGAGTGTGTGCAGAGAAGGGCAATGAACCTGCTGAAGGGTCTGGAGAATGAGTCCTATGAGGAAGGGCTGAGGGAGCTGGGTGTGTTTAACCTGGAGAAAAAGAGAATCAGGTGGGACATTATTGCTCTCTACAACTACCTGAAAGGAGTGAGGGTCACCTTGTTCTCTGAGGGAACTAGAGACAGGTGAGGAAAGTACCTCAAGCTGAGCCAGAGGAGGTTCAAGCTGGGCATCAGAAGAATTTTTTCACCAAAGTGTGGTTAAGCGTTGGAATAGATTGCCCAGGGTGGAGTTACCATCCCTGCAAGTATTCAAGAAAAAATGACTGGACATGGCACCTTGATCGTCCCCGTACGGGCCACCGTTTATCTGTCTAGGGTTGAGCTGGCAAAACGCCAACTGTCCGATACAGAGTGAAAAGGGTTCCTCCCCCTCAACCAACTAAAGAAGAAAGAAGAGGGAGAGGGAAAAAAAACCCTCTAAAACCAGGTTTATGTTTAAAACTAACTACATGTATTTATACAGAAAAGAGAAAATTAAGAGAAAACTACAATATAACACACACTTACACAAG
>JAWWEV010000043.1:43652362-43822546 GCA_035583235.1 Hafferia zeledoni
TACTGCATTTTACTCCTTTTGAGATGATGTAGTATGGTATGGAATACAATATTACTGGCTAGAAGAGGTCAGCTGTCGGCTAGCTCAGCCCAGCTCAAGTCACCTGACAATTTTCAGGCCTAGTTTGAACTTTAAAAGCCAAATTTAGGCCCAGTTGGCTGAAACCATAACATTGACACAGTGGTGTTCGGTCAAAGGTTGAACTTGATGATCTTGAAGGTCTTTTAGAGCCTTAATGATTCAGTGATTCAGCCTAACCCTGCCAAGATCACAGGAGCCTCCTATATCAAAGAGAATTAAAAGAAATACAAATCTCTTGGCTCCAGGGTCATCCTAATCCTAAAGACTGAGAGGAAAAGTTTAGGGAGCTAGAGTGCTCTGTAGGAAATGAATAGATATGGAAAATGAAACTGGAACCTGTAAAATTTATTATAACTTTGAAATATATTCACCCAGGGTATTTAGCATTCAGCATCAATGCTAAGAAATAAAGTTAGGCAATAAAAGGCAAATAACTAAAGATCAGGTAAAGGGTTGAACACTCAAAATAATAATCCTTTTTCAGACATGCTCCAGGCACTGTCTGCCTGCCTAGTAAGTCTCCCTAGCAACCCAGCAGAAATGGAGCAAATGCATTGGCCACCTCTTGCCTGCAGGGTGGAGGAGAGGGCAGCCCTGTATCCTGTGTAAGCCCAGGTTTGGTGCAAAGTCAACAGCTTTTGGGTTGGTGGACAAGGCAGTGCAGCCATCCTCCAGTCTGACCCTCAAAGACTGGCCATAAAAGCAATTATGGAGATGGAAATAAGATTTTTGGATTTTTGCTTTATCCAAGCCAGCATTTCCTACATTCAGAGATTTCTAACCAGGGCCTTTCTATTTCTGTGATCCAGTTGCAACCATAACAATAGACAAAGTTGCCTTCTGCATCCCAGCCACTGCTTAGGACCCTACCCTGCACCCTGGACCTCACTGCCTGACTTCTCTCCTAGATACAGCTGTTCTAACCAGCTACAGTTGTAGCTATGGCAGTCTCTGTTACTTACTTGTAGTCTTCCAACACCTTGGAAGCCCCATCCTAATGCAGGACCCCTTGGGGTGGGTTACTATAAAAATAGTGAGAAAAATTACTATAGGGAGCTTGCAGTTCAGTTTCCCATCATTCTGTGTAAAACAAGAAGCAAACATTCTAGTGTCAACAGAAAATATCCCTTGGCAGGGGAAAAAAATATTAAATATTGTCTGGAATGTGTGACCTTGGGGAACGTTGCCAATTTTTTTGCAGTCTCAAAGAGACTTTTATAAACAATGGTACTAAAAGATTAGTTAGCATGTTCTAAGAAAGTACATGTGATCCATCACATTAATCAAAAATTAAATCCTGATTTTTGATCTATCAAGTACTTTTGCATCTATTAGTTCGCTGAGGGTTGACCTCACTTTGGAAATAAAAGCACTCAATACAAGTATTAGAAAATAAATGTGCGTTGCAGTATCATAGAAATATCCTTTTGGCAGCAGGCAAAAGCCTAAAAATTATGCAGGATAATTCTAGTCCAAAGCCTTCTATATATCAGTGAAGGGGTAAGACGTAAAATGGTGTGCTCATAACTCCAGGAAGCTACCCTACAAGTAGAACTTTCTGCAAACACCATGACCTTGTACAAGAGATGTAATTTTACATGTAATAGTAGAAAGCCATCTCTGAAGGCTGGAAGCAGCAACATACTTTCTGATTAGAAAATCACTTTTATCATTCTGCTCTGGATTTAATCTTTGCAACTATTTATTATTGCTCCACTAATAATGCTTTACACTACATTCGAGGGGGCCAGATCCCTGGTATGTTATTATATCAAAGATTGGTAATCTTCATAGCCACAGAATTTCTTTTAGAAAATATTATTGAGAGCTGAGTGCCAAAAATTGGTCAGAAAATTCAACTGCAAAGTTCTATTTGCTATTAATCACAGACAGGCAGAAGGTATGAGTTCAGAAACATCTCTGCTGCTACAAATTTCTGCTGCTGATTCACTGCACTAATTTAACCAGTCTGTACTCCCCTTTTCTATAAAACCTGGATTATAGGGCTCTCCATCTTGCAGGAACATTTTGAGCCCTTGGAAAGGCGTGGACAGGGAGCATTACACAGCAGCAAGATAATGTACATGGTCCAATACTCTAGAGCAAGCTACATGAACTAGAGAAATTTATTAAAAAGATATGTCAACTGCAGTAGGTTCAGAAAAATGCTGCCCTGTCCCAGCAGCTTGAGATCTGGGCTCTTCTCAGGCCGGATTCAGGAGCAGGGCTCTGCTTAGGGCCAGCGCACACAGGGAGGAAATCCCACACATCACTCACCGTTGCTTTGTTTAGAGCACCATCAACTCCAGTTAATAAAAAGCAATGCCATGTGAATCCAGAGCATTAGAACAGGTTGCTGTATCCCTCTCCCTGCTACTACCAGCCCACTCAAGTATGCCTGCTGTCTGCCACAGGGTTTTGGCTGCCTGAACACGCTTTTCCATCCTCTTCCCCCAGGCTTGTTTCATAGGACGCTTAAGCCACCCCCTCATTCCAGGCATGTGATATTCGTGTCAATTTGTCCCCTTGCAGAGAAACCCACCACAGAATGCTCAAATCATGGTCAGGACCAAAAGTTTGTCAGGAAATAGAGTGGCAACATGCTTGGCCCTGCAAGATGCTGCTGCCAGCCAACTGGGGACGTTCCCAGGAGCACATACTCAGGAAGAAATCAAAGCCACCATCAGCCCAAGTGCAGCCACTTCCCTATGTGGCAGCCATCACATGAATTTATTTAAATAAAATAAAAATGGGACCTCTCACTTCATTATGATTTAGTTCACTTTGAAGGGAAATATTTCTTAATGACCCTCAGCTAGTCTCAAAAGCACCATAGCTGCACAATGATAAAGTAATTACAAGTAAACCAAATGCAAATGGAATTAATGTTTTGAAATAAGAAAATTCCCCCATACAGAAAAAAAATTCACCCTATCAGGGTGCATTGTAGAATCAGAAAAGATGATTATATATATCATTTCTTCAAGCATAATCAATAGGATATAAAATTGGACTGACAACTCTACAAGGTGCATTTATTATCACCTCTTTACAATCTTCCACAGTCTTCAGCCTGCGAAATGCTTTCCTAATACAGCATGAAAACAGGTATCGGCAGTGCATAGCAGTCTTCTTGCTACAAGCCACGACAGAGACTGCCAAGGTAAGCAGCACACATTTTTTTCTTTTCTACTTACACAACTACACTTTCCCCAATGGAGAATCTATTACAGTTGTGACAGTTGACCAAAACCAAACAAAATAGCATCCCAATGCTCTGGTTCACACATTTGTTACAGAATTTTTGTTGCTGAACATGTACCAGTTTTATATCAGGGTTGATAGCGGGTCACGTTCTTGTTGAAACACATTACCAACTCTGCTAAAAAAAAAAAAAAAAGCGCCATTTCTTGTGTCACAGAAATAAAGACAGTCAGCCTCTCCAGAGAAGTCAATACCAAACCCTGCCCCTCCCAACTCACATGGAATAGTCCTCAGATCAGAAAACTGCCTCATGCTCATCTAGCACAACATGCATCTGGCAATTTCAGATGGAACAGATGGTATGCTTAATTCTACTGTTATATAAATTTACCCCTCATTTTCACACCCTATCACATTTCTAGTAATAGCACTGTATATAACATCTGAAAGTGTGGCAGCACGTCACAGGATTTTGCTTTCTCATGCAAGTTGAATTTCACTCTCTAATACCTAATGCACAAAAATTTGATTACCACAAAAACTAATTCTTAAAAGTAAATGGCAATGTACTTTTTCCAGGAAAAGCAATGAGTGAATTCTTTCCAAGTCACTGGTTGGTACTTGGAACAGGAATCTACTCAAGAAGTTGTTTCCTTTTCCTGTTATTGAAATATGACCTTTCTTTTTCAAAGCTGCCTTCACATCAAGGCTACCATCTTCTCAATTTCATAGAATCATAGAATAGTTTGGGTTGGAAGGGACCTTTAAAGGTTTCAGTCCAATGTCTAATCATAGCAATTCAGAGACAATTCAGCTTCTGTGACCAGACGATCTGGACTAGCACCAAGAGAAGGAAGTTACATATTTTAAATTATCTCTCCAGCATTACCCTCTGTACTTGCACCTGGATGACAAAAAATATAGAGCTGAATATTGTCAGCATGATGATAGAAGCTGAAATTCAGATGGCAGCACATGGAAGATCTTGGAGTGGGACAGCACCTGTGACACTGATAGCATGAGGCTTGTCTGAATCAGAGGAACAGCATTAAACTAATAAACATTACACAAAAATAAGTGAGTGCTTCAGCAATTACAAGCAAAAGCCTGAAGAAAGGCTAAATAAAAATAAAGGATCTGGGTGTTTATATATCTGAATTAATGGAACTTTCTTAGGTTGTCTTGATTTACAAATATTTTTTCTTGTTACAGAAAGCATGGATATCACAGATAGAAATGGCAATCTCCAAATACACCACACGACATGAAACCAAGAAAAGCACTGCTTTCTGCTTCTCAGTTGAATCCTCTGAAATTTAATAATGTCAGCACAGCACCAACAGAGCCAGTGGAAGATTGCTGTGGTGATAACATAGTTACTTCTTCCAACATGCTTTAAGTTTCTGCAGCTAACAGAGTTTTGACTTTACCAGACAAAAGTGAGCAGTTTGGACCATGCCACAGAGGAATAAATTGAAGGGAGAATGAGCCACGAAACAAATGTATGGCTCCCAGATGCTCCTTTGCTTCACTTAGGGAAGGCTGTCTCCATCCAGGGAAGCTTTAATACAGCTTGTCATTTCCTAGTGTGTGACAGGAAAAAAAACCCCTATATTGGTGAGAACTCATTCACCAGAGAAATCTAGAAGGCTTATTCCATCATTCAAACTGTATTAATGAATTCCATCAAATTAAAGTTGTGTAGTCATAATTCCTGATAGTTATGCACCTCTACCTACTAAACTATAATATCACAAGATGGTTTTTGCATTAATTTTGAGCTTGTGTACATATGTATCTATATGTATGCACTTACCCAGTTCACTGCTCTCCAGATGCAGCCTAGGCCAGTGTGATACACACATTCCTGCTTTCCCCTGTGCCTATGATGGGCAGGCTTCCTGGGAAAGGAACAGGCTTCATGCCAAGTGGTGAATGTGTAAACCAAGAGAGCAGAACAGCGTGCAGACAGCCAACGTGCACAGGGGCACCATGCAAGCTGCAAACACAGCCGCAACTTGGCTGACACAGCTGTGCTCCGTCTTCCCAGTCGCAAGCTCAGCTGCACACTGCATCACATCAAGTGCTCACCAGAACCTCACAGTACCTTTAAACCACTGCTTACAGGACAGAAAGATAGTTCAAGCCCAGAGGAGTCACACCTGACAGACTAAGCTCTGTGCTTTGTGTGCTGGCAGAAAGGAGTGGGTATTTCACTCCATTTATTTTTTACCAAATCAACCTTAAGCCAGGTCTGCTCTTTACCAAACAAATAGTGCCAGAGATTCTGTAATTCCTGGAGGCCAGCACGTCTCCAAGGAGGACGGTGTTCACACACAGGCTGTCTTCACAGAGACACAGGCTCAACAGGCTCCTCTGTGGTCTCAAGCAAAAGACACCACAGGCAGAAAAAAGTGACTTCCCAACTCAAATTGCCATTCAGAGACTTCTCTCCATCTTTCTCCACTTCTACACAGAGCCCCAAGTAAGATCTGCTTCAACAGCCAAACACAGGTTTTTGTTAATGCCCCCACAATTCAATAGTGTCTCTGTCACAGGACTGATCTCTCTCTGATTAATCATCTGGCTTCTCTCTGCAACACAGTTCCACCCTGAAAGAGCATTCCATTTCACAAGTGAGACCTTCATTAGTCTAAAAAATAGAACAAGTGCTACTTTTGAGTCTTCCAATTATGCCAGTTGTCCAACTGCACTGAATGTGATGTTTAAACATAGCCAGGGACAGAAGGACTGTAATCGAATGTGGGATACCCAGCAGCCCTGTGCAGCTATTGGGAACGGAAAGACTACTCTGAATATAACCTGTGAAAAAAAAAGATTTGAAAAACACTCATTATCACTGTGCCCTCAGGAATGAGAACGCCTTTGCTTCAGCTCCCCCTAAGTCTAAGCAACTGGAGTGCCTATCTCTTTCTTAGATGTGTGGCTTACCAACAGTTCATTTGTAAAACTATAATAACCCCCACTTCAAAGTAGCTTTGCTGCCTGAAATGGGGCAAAATAGTTTTGAATGATATAACTGGTCTATTAGAAAGGTCTAATTTTTTTTTTTATTGTTATTAATCATTCCTTGACCAGGTTAGAAAACAAAAATGACATTTCAATAACATTTCATTATAGTTTATACAGAACCGGTCGATGCATGGTGTCACCTTCTCATCCAAATCCACAGCCACCTTCCAAATCACAGATTTTAAGAATTACAGTGCGCACTGGACTAAATTCTTTCACAATGTAAGGCACAACTACATGGTCACAAGCAGTAAACACAAACACTGAACATAGAACTTAAGAGAATGAAACTTCAATTAAGAATAAACAAAACTAAAACACACTCATGCAAAAAATCCACCTATACCTATCAAGATGGTATGATCCAGTTTAAAAGAAGTACAGTACTCTGTATGTAAAACCGCAACATAAGTCTACTATACATTATTTCTAAATACCGGATAAAAACTTAAAATCTTTTTCATTTATATTTTATACAATTATACAGAAATTAAGCTGTATGAACAATATTCACATCTGCAATAATAAACTGATCATTAAAATTCAGAAAAGACGCAAATGAGACCATGTAATTTGTGACACGCATCCATTACAGAACACCATTCATGTTCACATCTCGAGTACTGAAGCAAAAAACACAACCAAATTAATGGTACATTTGGTGACTGAGGACTATATCCAAATGACAAAGCTGCATACAAAATTGTTTTTACCCAGTAGACCGTAAATATGAAACCTTGTGGTTATGATTTATTTCCATCCAGCATCTAGAGTTTGCAAGGTTGAAACTAGAGAAGTTAAAAGAATCTGACAGAGTTTACAATAACTTGAAATTGTTGGGTACTTTCAAACACACATTAAAAAAAAACACAAAACCCTAAAAAAAAAAAAAAAACAACACCAAACCAAAACAAAAAAAAACACCAAAAAACCAACACACCACAACTTTTTTTTCTTCCTTTTTGGTGGCAAACTTTTGCAATTTTGGCATTCATTATAACTTTATTCACTATAACTACGACAGTGAGAAAACCTTGTTAAACTTACTTAATGTTTGAATTTCACACTAAGAGGTAGCTTAAACGAAATCTTATGCCATGGCATCAAATGGGAAGGTTTTATGATTTTTTTGGTGACTTTTTTCTTTTTTTACAAAAGTGACAATTCCTCAACAAGCAGCATTTTGGACGTATTACTATAAAAAGTTCTGGTATTTGCTAACCCAGCAGGACATTCTTTAAAACATCCCTTTTGTGCCAGGAATCAAGCTTCAGCATGATACAAGAGGACTTTGCCATAAAGCCAACAGCAGTAGCCTGGACCTGCCAGCACTGGCCTGTTCATATATAACAATGAACATTCTTTCCCAGCCCTCCTTACCCAAAAAAGGCAGGAAATACAGATTAATTCATTTTTAGTGTTTTGTTTAGCCCATGGGGGAGAGAAAATTGGAAAACATGCCTACCAAGCTTCAGCTTTCATTGTAACATGATCCAAAGGGTTAGCAGGGACCCAGTAATCTTCAAACGTGCAGATACTTCTCTATCTGCTGTACAGTGAGTGCACAGTATGTGGAGAGCTACAGTCAATAAGCAGAGTTTATTACATTACCCAGTACCTATACTCTCCATTATTGTGAATTTAAGTGGTATCTAATGTTCTCTCTAAACATGCAAACCTCTTTATTCAGTGTCCCTTAAAAAAAAAGAAACAGAATAAATACCTCCAAAACTGAGTTTCCATGCCAGGACTTTATTATCCAGTTACAGCTGTTTTTGAAAACTACATCATTTAGTGCTTTGGAGAGGCTGTGGTTGGACAATAATTTTAAAGTTATCCCAGAAGGGATGCAGAGGTCAAGTCTTCAAAATCTAAGAACTGGACAACTGGCAAGATCCTTTAAAATACATAAAATTCATTTTTCTCATTTTATAATCTTAAAATTTAGTTCTACAAAGACAACATGTGTGTGACTAACACGGCTTTTGTTGTTACATGTGTTCTCAGATGATGACTGCGTTTTTGGTTAGAGGAATTGTGAGTGTAATTCTTCTTACATAGCAAGGGGCCAAATGTATACAGTGAAAAATACATTTGATGATAAACCTTCTGTCCAATGACTACAGTTAACAGATGAAATGTAAATTATGCCATTCCACTTATTGTAGATCCTATTAGTTAGACACTAAAAAGTGCACAGTGCAAGTAACAGTACTGTTTCCTAGTCCTCCAAGAATATGAGAGCAGGAGAGGTGATACTTGGAGGAGTTGAATTTATTAGTTCAACATACTCAAGCCAATGATATTATTCTTGTTGGCATAATTTATATTCTGTTGAACTTCAGCTCCATCACTGAACTTACTGTCCATCACTGAGCATTGACCACAAATTTTTTAAGTTTTGCAACAAGGATTTGTTCCCACTTTGTGATTAACTGACACTTAACAATCCAGAAAACTACCTGAGTTTTCCAGGTCCCTTCTTTAGGAGTGTCACTTCTCTTACATCCAGCATGAGAGGCTCAATTGTTCTTGCTCATGTAATATAAACACAGAAAGGTTACTTCATGCTTCTGCCCCCAAATCCCTTCTTGCTTCACTGAGAAAGCTTTTGCAGTGAGGATTCACAAATAATCCTACAAGTCCCAAAGCCAACAAAAGTAGTAATTTATTGGGTTTGTGTAACTAGTGCTCCACACTCCATGGCAACTTGGTTACTTGACACCTTCAAAAAACAGAGGAAAAAACTCACACAGTACACTACAGCCTAGGACTCTTTTGCCAAAGAGTGAAGCCAGCTGAAAAATGAGATCCCTCTAAACTTCTTGCCTCTGTTGGAAACTCCAGCAGAAAATTCCTTTTGTCTGCAGACAGCAACTTTTCCTACTGTAACTCACTAATTTTATCCTCTTCATTCAACCTTTGCAGAAGGGGGAAGATTACTGTAGGGAATACATGGGGAGAAGAAATAAGTAAAGGTGAAGCACAGCCAGCTAAGATCAAAAGGCTGCCACAGACCTCTGCAACCCTACCTGCCTCTAGAGGGGTTGCAGGACAGAAGTATGATGTGTTGCTGACATGAGGCCAGAATGGAACTGTAGAATTTGGCATTTTGGAGGCAAAAAATGCAAGGGACTGTGGGTCTTTGACTGGAAGGAGAGGTGATGTCCCAAGGAACTTCTCCCCACCCCTTAACAAGACCACTTTCACGACAGCTTTTGCAGCTTGTCTCTGCCCTTGTAGCAGCTGGTTTCTCACACTCTGCTCTCCCAGAAATTCTGAATGTGGACGGAGTGTCCTGAAGAGGAGAGAGTTTCAAGAATAAAGCCCATATTTGACTGACCCATTCTGATGCCATAGCAATGACAAGACATCAAAGGTAGCTTGCGGATCCCTCTCACCTACTGGCTTAAGTGCTGGGTTTACCATTATTTTTACCTCTTCCTCTATAATGGCCACTCCTCAGTGAATCAAAGTGCCTCTTACCAGAGGCTGTGAAAACACATCACCATGCATCCTCCAGTTCCAAGACTCTAGTCTCTTCTGCCATTTTATTAGTTTTGCCTTCTGTTCCTGTGTCTGTGATCTGAAAAACCAGTATTACACTATTTTGTCTGGAATCCTTTAATTTGGCATGGTGAAAGTCATCAGGCTTTTTACTAGGTTATCCTATTATGTAGATTTTGAAGTAGTGCAACAAAAAGCTCACATTTCTACAGAAACGTGCCCATCAAAACAGTTAGAGTCTGCAGGCGGATTCGTAAACATGAAGCTTTTCACCTTCCAGTTTCCCTTATTATGGGACGTTTTACTGAGCTTGAGCACAACTTCCAATGTGGCACTGAAGCCAATCATTACAGGGTCTAGTATACCATCAACCTGTCAACAAATACAGATCAGCACCAAAAATTATAAGCACAAAAAAAGGAGCGTAAGATTCAGCCATGGAGTCAAAAATTTACTCCAGTGAAAAGCTGTAGAAATCCTGACCTATTGCTTCAGGCTCAAAACTCAGGCATAAAAGTTTTCACCCCACCACTCTTCCTCCAGATTTTAACAATCCCTCCTTCTACAAAGGCATGTTTGAAAAACACTTCCATCCCCTTGAAAAGCGGGTCATATAAGCTGGTCAGCAAAAAGCAATTCTGAAAATTGAGCTGGTTTTGCCCTTGAAGCTGAAGAGCTCCAGGCCAAGGTATGATCTGCAGTCAACTGACTGCACTGCACAACAAGATCCCAAATGGCTGAATTAAGAACAACCCTACTAGAGCTTCTACCACTGCCGAAGTCTCTCCTGAGCTTTCACACAGTCCCATTCAAAAGCAAAATGCCTAAATACAAGTGAGTCTTTTAACCATTTTCGTAGCTCCCCCTGAAAGGCTTCCATCTTCCTCTGTCTCGTGTTTTGACCTTGTGTAGTTGTGGGAATTTTCTCTCTTCCCTCTCAAGATCCCTCCTGTTCCATGTGGTTGTCCTTCACCCCGAGAACAGCACAGGGCTCTGTGCTTTACACAACAGGGCAGAATGCATCCAGGCTGCAGTACAATTGTCACATCTTTAATTTTCCCACATTTCTACAGTCTTGTGTCAGACAAAAAAAGACCCTAAAGCAAACTTTTTGGCTTCTCTCAATAAATAAACAAATAGAAAACAAAATTTCCCAGTTCATATTTTCTATTCAAAAGATTCTTATGCCAAACAGTTACACTGATGAGGAGAAACAGGGAGTCCAGAGGCTCTGTTCATATGGAATTGTTGCAGCTTTTTTTTTTTTTTTAGCAAGCAATTCTCAATTCAAACCAAAAAAGCAGGTCAGTATTTCACATAAACCACAGTTGTATCCCAAACCCTTTTACAGTGAGGAAAACCATTTACATCATTCAGTTGACTTTTGGGAAACAAGAATTTAATTTTAAGAAAACTCCTTGAAGCTTCAAACATAGAACTAGACAGGTAAGTTAAGAGGGAATACGAAACATATAGACCACTACTTCTGGAGTAGAGGGATTAAGAAGTTTCTCCACTTGACAGTTAATCAGGACAAGACATTTTTCATAAAGGAAATTGTTCTTCATTCACACACAGAGCTGTCAATAAATAAAAGCAAAGAAAACTTCCTGATGATGGCTAAGTTTTTCCATCATTGTGATAGAATTTCATTCCCTACTTCAGGCAAGAAGTAGAGGAATTCAGAACACAACCCTTTTCTCTGAACAGCTGGCAACATTTGGTAAGACACTGAAGTACTTGGGGTGTGGGGAATTTATTAGGATATTTAAGACAAAGAGTCCCTAAATATTGGAAGGCATAACCCCTGCTTGGAAGAAATAACCTTAAGGGTTTTGAAATACCAGATACAAAGGCAAGAAAAGTTAGAGACAGGCAGGCAAAAACAGAGATGCAAACAAAACCGCAACAAAAAAAGAAGTTTGGAGACTACAAGAACTGCACAAGAAACCTCTTGTAAGTACATAAAACATGCATAAGTATCTAAAGACGTAGATATTGGCCTCTTAGTTAGAGCTGTTTGGCCTATAACTAAGCCAGTAGCAGGAAATTCACATCACCATTCTAAGCAGACATAACTAACATAGCACTTCAGAGCCCCCAGCAATGGGGGTCAGATCAAGTAATGGAAACGTGATGTTTGTTAGGTGTAGCAGGAGTTCGGCTTTTTCCACCAAAAGCTGAGGGAAGGGACAGAATAAAGGTCAGATAAACTGTAGTAGTCTCAAAAAAGACTTCTTCTTAGTGGGATACCTGGCTTGGAAGGTCTGGATGTCCCTAAAAACTGTGGGTATCTCTCAGTGCTTTTGGGGTATGGGCAGGAGCAGAGATGTGCTACAGGCTACTACCTAGTACTGTTTGTTTGCTTTTTAAAACTCACATATAAGGGTTTTTGGAATATTAAAATTCATCAACCAAATACACAAAGTGAAATCAATCACTATGGGAATACTGTAATGTATCATATAATATTGCTACAATGCCAGATGAACTTGGTCTCATTATTTGTTCACACATACTCTCTTCTCAGCAAGACAGACACATTCACACACCAACTACGTAACACAGTATACGTAAAGGTGCTCCAGTATCCAAGTGCTGTATTTGGATAAGGACTTGGGTGGTGATACTGCAAGTGGGCAAATAAAACTGAGCTGAAGTTGAGTCCAGCCATTACACTCACTGTGGAGTTCAAATTTTAGAAAGAAAAATGCCAGAACCAGAGAGAGAAAGAAAACAAAATCACAAGAGGCTATAAAGAACATCAGATATTATGCAATCAAATGCAACAGTTATGCTTTTACAGCAACATTTGATACACAAAATCCTCACAAGGTTTTACATCCTCCTTTTTCTTTGAAGGAAACAAGAATAAACTTCAGTATCACATAAATGCTGTTTCTCTTGAACAAAAAAATAAGATAAAAAAATACATTGTTACTCCTCTGTTTAAACTTTATTTACAAATAACTGGGTATTTCTAATCTAGACATAAAAGCTCTTTCCATGATAAATGGCAATAATCTATGGATGATCTGAGCCCATGTCTCACCAAAAAATACAATAATTTTGCTTGGTATCAATAAACATTTTAAAATATACTAAATTTTGCCAAGTGTTACAATCATTGTCCAAACTGAATAGTAGTCTGAGTGCTGAACGAAGTGCATCAACAGAAATAGTAAATTTTAGTGTAACATTTCTTTGTCACTCACGATAGCCAGTTATCCTTGCAAGTCATTAAAGCAAGTATCACAAACACGGACAGGCTTCTTAGAAGAAGGAGTTAAGGCATTCTTTGCTGAGCACTCGGCACAAAAGATATTTCCACACTGTCTACAGTGATGCTGTGAAAGAGAAGAAACATACATGCTGAACATCAATGACAGGGCATCAATCACATCAAGACAACGCTCATGTTTCAAAAATGAGTATGAATTTTCAAAGGGTACAGGAGTGAAGTATTCAGCAGTGCTTCACAGAGCCAGGAGAATACACCAGCTTCAGAAATGAACCGGCTGAGGATCCACTTGAATTTGTGCTCTTGAACTTGTTCCAGTAATATAAAATATGTTCTTCTTACATGTAACTACTGGCTTTCACACTGAAAAGTATCCTTGAATCAAAGGACCCAGCAACCCTTGTTCAAAGGCTACCCAAAGAACATCACAGAATTAACGTGGGCCAGGGGGAGTCACCTAAGACCGAGTCAGGAAGCTCTGCAAAATGAACCTCACAAACATCCCTCGTCTACTTCATCACCCAGTCACTTTTTGGAGTGATAATAATCTCTGGATCAAGGGCAGACCCTGCCAATTGAGGGATGCTAACATCTTAGCTGACCACAGCTGTTTTTACAAAGAAGGTCTGACTACAGACCTAAAACACATCCAGCTGTTTCTTCCATTCCATGTCTAGGTAGTGTTTAGAAATATATAGCCACAAAGCACTAGATGATGGTGATACCTCATGTTTCCACACATACCTAGTTTCAAACAATTTACACTCCTTTTATAACCATAAATCTAGATCAGACTGGTTATAAATATGTTTTCTGTAAATACTCTTACAAGAGTGTAATTTTGCTTGCTTGCTCAGAGGATTAAAGTATTTTAACACATTTTATAAACTGATGCTGTTGAAATGGAAAAAGCATCCCAAATAAAGTAAGCTCCACAGCCTTTATTTTTAATACATTAAGGCACTGCAAACAGTAACTGTATTTTGAGATGAACTAAGCATCACAGCACTATTTTCTGAAGTTTGCATCCCACCCAAAAGTTTGAAAACAATAGAAAATCCTCACAGACACACAGTAAAACATACCTACCCTTCTTACTGTCACTGAAAAGCCTTTTCCACAGGCCATACAATTCTGTACCTCATTGTCTTCTGCCCACTTCCTGTTGAGAGCTTGAGTGTGTTTGATCTATACAGAAGATGTAAAAAAGCAACATTTTTACTTTAAAAGCATGTCTAATTCTCACTAATATCCTCTATTTCCACAGCACACACTACTCATTGCACTATAAAAGCACCGATTCTGTCATGATACTCACACTTTATATTTGTTCAGAGAGAAAACTTTCGAAGTTTCAAAACTAGAAGCAGATTTAAGAACCCACAGACTGAAGTATAGCACTCACACCCCACAAACAAAACATCTTAATTCACTCTAGAAAAGTAACTCACCACCAATCTGACACAAATTTCTAATTCTCATTAAGTTCCCAAAAAGAGACTCAACAGGTTTAACAGTTAATAATTAAATTATACCTGCAATGACTGGTTTTCTCGGCCAAGTTCTTGCATTGCCGCAGTTGTGTTGTCCAGCTTTTTCTTCATTTCCACAAGTTTTGCTTGAAGCTTTTCAATTTCTCCCTCACTTTTTATACACCTGAGAAAAAATAATAAATAGTCAGCTGAAAGCACGTAAGGCAATGTACACTGCCTTCTTTTGGCAGGTTGTCATGTCTGGGAAGCTATTCCCATAAAATCCAGCCAAAAAAATCCTTACTGTGAAAAGTATTTGGATGCCTTGACTAGATAAACATTCTGTTGTAACAATCAGTTTATCTATCACTGCTCCTAAGTACCTGCAGCTTATTGATACGTGGAGTTATTGCCAAAACCAAAAAGAGACAATGTTGAATGAAGTCCATGAACAGCAAACCCCGATAAATATGCCTATGCAACAGGACACTCTCATAAAACAGCTGCTACAGATCAGGTCAAACAAAAGAGCAGAAAAGAAACCTTCTTCCTTTAGCAAGGTCACCTCCCATGAACTGAAAGAAATTCAGTTAACTGTTGAAGGCCAAATTTCAAAGGGTCTTTTTCTGCCAAGCTGTAAGCAGCTACTGGATTTGCTCAGCACAGTACAGCAAGTGATTGCCAAAGAGAGAGGATCTCACTTGAATTGATCCCATCCTTTCCCAAGGTCTCCGCTCAAAAAACAAATCAACAAGCTTGACAGTACTGATGAAAGTTTTCCACTCTGCCTTCACCAAACATGTCAGGAAATAAGGACAAAAAAAAGTTTTCTGTCTCACAGGATTACCCTGGTAATTACTGCATTCAGGTAACTCCCAATACCTTCCATGCCTCCCGCTGCCTGAAGGAACAGTGCTCTGCTTACTGAAGACTTAAATACATTGTAGAGACAATAGCAGAACAGGAGAAAATAAGTGTGGGTTTTTAGAGGAAGAAAATGGCTCCTTTGTGAACCTCAGTCTATCTAATCCAACTAAACATTCAGTCTCCTAACACTGAGCAGTAGGCACACCTAGAAGTGCCTACACAAATACTGTGTTACTGAAGGCATTAAGGCGTCTCTTCCAGGCTTCTGGATGATTAGTGTATCTATTCTAATTGAATCAAGGCATAGGAGCCTCAGAGTGATGGAGAATGATAACTAGGTAAGAGAAGTTCTGCCATGCCTCACAAGACTCACACAACAGATCAGATGAGAAGCCACAACCTACATATTTGAAAATTAAAAGGAGCTCCATGGATTTAGAAGGCTCTCATAAATGGGCACAAATCTTTAAGCACAAACACAGAGCTGTGGCTTTGGTGGTAAGTAAAACCCTGATAACCTGCCTTATTTTCTACAGAACAATCACCCTGTCAAAGCCCACAAAGAGCACAGTTTGATCCCAACACCCCTTGCTGTGCTTTGGTAGCGAGGACAGAAGATTGCACTATGGAAATTGCACTCCTAAGCGAGGAACAAACATGGGTTTAAATAAAGCATACATAGAGAATCCTGAATCAAATGAAACAAGTTTTCAGTGTGAGGCTATCCATTTCTCAAATTACGCTGCCACATCGTGATGACCACAGCTCACCTCTCCAGCAATGCTCTTCTCTCATCCTGATTATTCTGCACTGTTGCTTCCAAGACAGCAATGTCCCCACGTAAATCATCTGTCTGTTTCTCCAGCTCGCTCACTCGCCTCTGACTGCTTTGCCACTCCTTCTTCATGGTAGCCAGGTTTTCATTCAGGGCTGTGACCTGCATGGTGAGCTTGGTCTCCTTTTCTTCATGCTTACGTTTTTCTTCTTCTTTGTCTTTTTTCTCTGTGTGCTACAAAAACAGTGGAAAAATTGAAAACAAGCTTCCTAGCATTCTTTCCCTATTCCCTACATTTAATTGAGGCAAAAAATCGTAGTGTAATGGAATCACTACTTTTATTCAACCAACTCTACTAGACAAGGCTGTCATCTCACTGACCTTTCCTACACCATTAAATGCCTCAAAGATTTTTGACCTCATCATTTAAAAATTAATGCAATGTGAAATGGAAGTCAACCTATTACTTCATTTCTGTCCCTGGAAGAATCCAAAGGCATGTTTACAAAACAACAGTGTTATTCCTTAACATACTAACCAGTTTGGCTTCAATTTCAGCACATTCTTTCTTCAACTCCTCTTCTCTCTTTTTCAGCTGATCTTTGACAGTTTGTTGAGTTTTTTTTTCCTGTTCCAGAATTGAATTCATACTATCTATTTTGCCCTGCAGTTCTAATTTCTGTTGAATCAACAGCTGGTTTGCATCCTTGAGATTTGTCACCTCCTGTCAGGATACAGAGTTCAATGTTAAAGTAGCAACAATGCACATATAAGTGGATTTAAATTCAAAACTACCGTAATCCTTTCCTAGGAGAGGAAGCAATAATTTTAGTTTTATCACTGGAAGAAAGGATGATTTTCTAGAACAAAGTATCAGTGATTTTCATGATCAAAGATTTTTGACTTATATCTATATTGTGATCAACATTCCATTTTTAAAATAATTTTAATGCATATTTCTACTGAAGTAGAGAGGAAGATCTGCTGCATTGTTTTCTGCAGTTCCTTGAAAGATGCATACACTGTCATTTTCTAGGGACTGTTCTGAAATTTACTTCGTATTGTTCTCTGGTTGCAACAATGAGGTTAAAAACATCATAATGACAACGTAAAACCAAATCCTGATGGAAGAAAGTTGTTTCTGTTAGTCCTAAATGTATAAAAAATTACTCTCTAGTTTAAGAAAGCAGGATGATATGCTTGGTTTCAAATAATGGTTTTATTTGTTCTTCCATAACTGAACACAAAAAGTCCTGAGGTAGAACAGTTAGTTAAATTTATAGAAATTGTTTTCCATAAAATCACACAGCCAAGCATGTAGGTACTAACACACTAACAGGGGTGGGCAGTTTCCCATAAATCCAAATTCACGACACAAATTAAGACCAAACCAAAGGCAGAGAAGAAGACATATGCCCAGAACCAGGGGACGCCCTACAGATACATCCATTCCTTGGTAGAAGACAGGAAACAGAATGTAAATCTTTAGGAGACAATTACTGTTTTGGTCTGATTGCTTGTAGGGAGATTAAGAAATTACTATTAAGCTGTCATTGATGTGCACACATTTTATATACAGCTTTATAAAATTTCTTCTTTAGAGTAGAGATTTTAAGAATGCCAAGAATTAGAATTATCTTTCCCCAAACACATATTACTAGAGAAAAACAAAGTACAGACTATCTAAAAATAAGAGACCATTTTCTAAACAATGGAGAACAAAAGAACATCTAAAACTCGTAAGTTATTGTTATTTTCTTTTTATTAGTGCATATGGAGTGTACCTGCATTTATACTTCTGCAGCAACTCAAACTCTGTGTGCTTAACAGATGCAAATATAACTAAATACAGTATTATGGAAAACACAAACTATAGCCTTTTAGGAGTGTTTGTTTCTATAGAGACTAAAAAGTGGGATATGTAGGGTTTGACGAGAAACAATTCATTTTACTGAAGACTAAAACTGTTCAATTAAAGCCTCCCAACTTTTACCCTTTAGAGAGCTCATTTGATTGTTATGATTTTGGAAGAGTTTGTCTTCTGTGAGGCTCCTGACATTGTTTCTTTCCCAACTGTGACTTTTAAAGACATTTTAAGAAACCACAGCACATCAGGGGAGTTTCAACTCTACCACACATTCTTGAGAAGTACCAGATGTGCCTAGAATATCTGGAACACTTCACAATTGTGACTCTTGTGGAAATCTCTTCACTTCAAAATAGTCAAGCAAGGGTATGCACAGACATTTACAGTGGAACTGAAGAAAGGCCAGGACATAAACCCCAACCTGAAGCTAAGACAGGTTATGGGCTCCACCTGGCCCACTGGGCACGGGTGCTCAAGGATTATCACTAATCAAGAAATCACTGCTGAGGAACCTCAATGAAATCTGCCCTTTGGTTCCCTTACCTGTAATACTGATATTTACAGCAACCATCTTTGCAAAGCCATTCCAGATAACATCTACTGAGTAGGCACATATTTCTCATGAGATAATCAAACACATGAAGACTCAGTTTGTCTCAATGTACCTTCTCAAATTCTTGCTTGCAGGCTCTAAGCTCTTCACCCAGCTTGGCACTTTCTTTTTCAAGTCTACTCCTTATTTCCTGGAGCTCTGTTGTTTTACATTTTTCATTAGCCAAATCTTTTTCTTTCAAAATCTTGAAGAGAAATAAGAAGTGCTAGAAAATTACTTCTTCCAAGTTCACAAAATAAAGAAACCGACCAATTGAAAAACACCCAAGGCCCAACACCTACTTGGTGGCTTTGTTATTACAGGGAAACAACTGCCACATGTCTATTCACAGTTAATAGTGCAATTAGCAACATGTTTGTAGTTTTAGATTTAGAACTAATAATGTTTTCCCACCTGTCTGACCTCTTAGAACAAAATAACAGCCTATTTTGAACCAAATTCACTACAACTGTCTCTTAAAAGTCTTTTCACCAGAGGTTCAGTGAAACTGTCATTGTTATGCACTACAATAGCATTATGCCCTCAAATTAAATATGTAATAAAAAATAATAAAGAGTGTCTGCATGGGGTGGATGTGTCTGTGTGAAGATTTCAAAAGACAGACATATTTACCCTGTCATTCTGAAGATCCTGTAACATTTTGGTCTTCTCACCCAGCTGCTGCTCTTTCTTTGATGCATCCTGCTCCAGTGCAGACTTTGCTTTCTTCAGTTCTTGAATCTGCTGATTATTGCTAGCAATTCGATTTCTGCTGGAAACTAATTCTTCTTGAGCTAAAGCAAGTTTTTCTTCTGTGGACTAATTACAAAGAGAGTTCTGTAAATTATCTGTCGGTATAAGAGCTACAAATACTAAACAGCCACTTAAACATTTTCTAAGTGGAAAAACGGCTACTGAGAGCACAACACTTAGCATCGAATGTTGACAAAGCATGATTACAGAAACTTCCAGTTTACAGGGTTACCCTAAGTAAAAAGAAATCACCCCAGCATCATTTCCAGGAGCAATACCTTACAATACATATTCCAGCTTGCATCCTTCCACAAAGAAAAGGTGAAAACATGCAGAAGAGCAGAGAACAAAAGGCAACAGATAAAAAGAGAACAAACTTGAATTTGCTCACACAAATTTATCTTATTATCTAGGCAAATCTACTGTTCTATTACTCTAGATGGTTGTTATTTAAGAAGCAGTGAAGCTGCAGGGTGAAGATTTGAAAACCCATTTGATGCTATTTTTTTACCAATGACTTAATGAAGTGTTAGGACAACTGTAAAATTTTTGAAAATCCTGACGTGAAATATACAAGGTAAAAATGCTAATGTCAGGAAAAAACACTTCACAGTTTCAGCTCTATCAGCATTTGAAACATAAACTTTAAACTTCCATTCAAAATCTGCAGATTATATCTGCATTTGCCTTCAACTCTCTCCATTACCTAGAAAAAGAACTCTGATTTACCTCTCTGAAACAGGTCACAAAATCCCAAGAAACGACCTAAAACTCTCACCCAAAGCCAAAGCTCATTCTATTTGCTCACAGCAAAGTCAAGCTTTGGGGTTCTTCTTGAGTTAGTATTCTGGAGGTTATTTTTTAAACCTTCTGTCTTACGTAAGGATTAACACCACTTTATAGAATTTTCCTTCATATAAAACCAATGAAAAAAACCCAACAAAGCAACAAACATACTTATCCTCCAGTCCTCCAAACTACTGGTATTTTGTGGAAACTTTTGACGCTAAGATATAGAATGTGAGCTGAGGAGATTTATTATTAAATTTACTGTTTTCAGTGCAGCAGAAAGGACTTAAAATTCTTTCTAGACAACTCAATTCTTTACAAAGATCTTACTCAAATCTTGATCAAACCTCTTGTTGAAGATTAGTAATTTTAAAAGGAACACCTTGTAATTCAATTATGCATATGCTTTAGCCACTGACACATTGATTTAAGAACTAATTGATTTCAGATGCCTCATGACCCTCTCTTGTAATATCTAAACTATTTTGCCTGTAGAGTCAGATTTAGTTTGAAACAGCAATGATGCAACACTGCTGATTCAACAGTATTTTCAACAACCCTCATGGCTCTTAAAAAGCTCACACTGGCTTTTAAAACTAATTTGCAGACAAATGGCTTTACTTTTATCCTGAGCTATTAGAGTTTGCTGCTTAACATTTTGCGAGGTGTTGACTCAGAACTTTTTGTAAGCAAAATAGGAAGTGCTTTTGCAGTTTCAAGGTTTTCAGCAAGATGGGTATTTCAGAAAGCAAAATTACCCTCCTTGGCTCCACTGTGGGCAGTGAATACTGTATTTGCTAATACTGAGAAAGGATAGGACATCTAGCATCATCATATAACATCTTCACAGGAAAGCCCAACAGTATCTGCAGTTTTAGAAAGAGACATAATAATGCCACAGCCTTTATTCAAATTTGTTTCCAGCAGAAGAAATGTGGCTACACCAGAGGATGAAATTTTATGAAGTGGATAGTGACACCCAAAATAAAAGCATCACATGGGGGTACACCTCTCTCAACCCACTCCTAGGCTGAGACAAGGAACAGGTAGAGAATAAAAGAGATTAATCAGTACTTACTTTTGCAAATAAATAAAAATGCTAGGTTGACTGGTACAGAGTTTAAATAAATAAAAATATAAGAAAATATCACAGTCTCATTCACTACAACTTGGGCTGTGACAGTGCAAATCATAGCAGCACCATCAGAACTAGCCCTAGCGCGGTGGCAGGGCCCAGATTCATTCCACCTAAATGGAGTGCACAGATCAGCATCAGAGTCTGTGTGCTCCCTGATCCCAGTTCACAAAGACAGACATTAAATTATTCACAAATGCTAACCTGATACCTCTTCACTTCCTAAGAAGCGTTTGACTGTATGCAGCTTAGGCTCCTGACTCACAAACCTGAGGTTTGGCAGCATGAATTTTGTTCCAGAGCATTCACTAAATATATGCTGACAGCAATGCCAATACTGGAGACAAAGAAACATTCTTCTGAGAACACAGAAAAAAACAGGTCTGACTACAAAAAGCATAAATGCCAAGACTCAAGAATACTTGGCAGAGCTCAGGAGATCAGATTCACAGAAAGTATCCTTGGACTAACTCAAAATCAAGGCAAAAACAACACATAGCACATTCTGATTAACTCTTCTATATAAAAAGTGCTTTTTTCATAAAAAAAAGGTATTTTGTGTGTATATATGCACAAGTATATATTTGTATAAATATGTGTGTATATACAAAAAGTATTTAGTGGTATTCTTTTCTAATTATATGTATTATCCTTTTTATCAAAAACTATACCTTTTATTAGCATTCAAATTCTACCCAATTTCTTTTTCCAGTCACAAAGGCAAAAGCTGTGTGTGTAGTTACTGTTAGAGACAGTACATTTTCAAATGAAAGTAAACTTGCAGCAAATAATACCCATAAAATTATAACTACACTCCCACTTCTGATTTCACTACAACACTTCTGTTCCCTCTGCAGGATTTAGAGCTTAAAAGTTTGCATTTGGCTACTTCGGATGTTGTTATTGAAGTTCGGATGTTCGGATGTTGTTATTGAACCAGAAGCTCAGGCTCAGCCGTGCTGATGGCACTCCAGAGAGAACTGCCCGCTCTGCAGCTCGCTCCCCTGCACAGCTGTACCTCCAACTGCAAAACTGCCCCTTTTTCCATTTCACCTCTGTCTCCCAGCCGGAGATGAGCCATCGATCCCAGCAGTGATATTACCAACAGATGCCAGTAGATGGTGCTCTGTGTACAGCTCAACTACTGCCATGCCCTGCTACGAACCAGGAACCAGAACACCCTACTCCTGTCACACACACGCTTTTACAGGCTTTTATGATCCATCCCCACGCCTGGAACCTTGGCCGTGCCAACAGCACGGTACCACACCACGTGAGAACATTTAAGTTTTCCCTTTTAGTACTTTTAAGTAAAGAAAACGTAGCATTTCTAGGATCTTGCCATATGGCCTGGCCGTGCCTGTTCTGGACAATGCTGGGCTTCACGCTGTGCTGACTCAACACAGCTGTGCACGGCGTTTGTGGCTCTGCGAAAAATCCTGCCCTGAAAGACACCCAAGTTGACTATACACACAGATAAGTTTTAAAAACTTCTACTACTGCCTACTAAGAAGATTAAAACCAACCTAAAGCGCAGCCCATTCATCTGCTTTGCTTCCAAACTTTAATTAAAATACATAGTTTTGGCTCAAATGACCTACTTTTATGAAGTAACTTGCCGAAGGCAGAACATCACGCAGACAACTCATGAATAGGACTGTGAAATTCTACCATAAAGTTCTTCTAACTTGAGTGGCATTTTGATACTCACATCTGAAGACTAACACTGTCCCTGAGGCTCCCTGAATGTGCTTTTTCCTTTATGGTCTTCTAAGACAAGTTATCACTGCTTATTTAGCTTAATACTGCAGTGAGGCAGCACAGCCATGATTAAAGATCAACTCCCCACCTCTTCCCTCTTTCACATTTTCCAGAAAAAAAAGTGGTGGTAATCAGACCTCACTAATCCTAATTAGTACATGGCTTTTCATTTCTTTTTAATCAAGCAAACAGCCTCCAAGCTGGTACATCACCTTCAGTATCTAGGATCCAAATCTCTAGGTTCCACAGAAACTTACATAATAAATCAAGTTACCGGAATGCTTATCTTAAAAATCTTGGTTCCCCATTGGTCTCACCTTGTTTTACCTTTCTGCATAGATGTTCTCTCTCTTTCTTGTTACCATCCCCATCAGGTTTAAAAGCATGTGAGACTCCTACTGTCCTATTTTATACTTTCCAGAACTAGAGGTCATTAAGCTGCTTTAATAACACTTTTTCAAAGTGATTTTTGCATCACTATTTTGTGATACTTTAATGAATATTAAAAAAAACCCCAATGCCGCCACCAATAACAAACCAGTTTCTGAGCACATCCAATGCTTCTACAGGTCACTGCATTACCAAATGTTTTAAACACATTACAGAAATTAACTCGCAGATGTACATGTGCTATAGTAACAAACCAAAAGAAGAGTATGTCAAAATCTCCACTGCTTATAAATCATGCTGAAGTTCTTCACAATTTAACACTGCAATTCAACCATGCTGCACTGAAAGTGAAGCTTCTAAAACCTGCAGGGAAATGTGGCAGGTAATCTAAAAGTAGAAAGGGAGTAAGTCTAATAAAACTGCAATGGCCTATGTATGTAAAGGAGGTATTTCTCTTTTTCTTAAAATAACCCGAGCCTGGAGTTTGACTAGGGCTCTACAGTTCACACAGGCCTATGTGAAACAGCCACAAGACCTTTAAGGGTTTCAGCAATGGGGCTTAAAGGACCACCTTTGGGAGAAAGGGAAGGATAAAATCAAAGCAGAGAACAATGAAATCCAAGCAGTCACCACGAGCTCCCTTTATATATAACAAAGCAAACAGAAGCTGACATCTAAAGCAGATCAGATGATCTGTCCTCTCAAAGCATCTATTCCTCTCCATAAACTTCAGAAGAGCCTAGAACAACAGTGTTAGACATGGACAAAGCTGCAGTGGGATTCATTTGGAGTGAAAAGTGCCAAAGCTGTGAATCTTGCCAGCAGACAGCCAGTCTCTGCAGCACAGTATGTCCTGGGACTGAATTGGAGCATTGGCTTAATACCGACATGAAGGAAAAGGCCAGAAAAAAAGGCCAAAAACCACCTTTGCTGACTGTCTCAACTCTCAGCAATACCTTTTTGAAGGTACTGCACATTAATACAAAACAAGACAACTTCATTTCAGGAACAGCAAAAACTTCAAGGACTAAGTTCAGACACTTGTATTCCAGGCAGGTCTCTAAACCCATTGTTTCTATTAGTTTGACATCTCTCACCATCTACAATCAGCCAGGAACATTCTAGTTAAATCATCTAGAACACAGCATTTACTTGCTGTAATTACCTATGATGTTTAAATTAGTTAAAAGAACAAATGTATGTATGCATGTACGGCCAGACTTCATGAACGAAGATTTGGGAAGGGCTCTCCTCACGTGTGTGAGCCCTTCCAGCCTGCACAGGGGATTGTTTAGGTGAGGCACAGCATGCACAGAACTGGCCCCACCATCCTCAGGTCCATTTGCCACGGCTGAGCTTGGACAGTGACAGTGAAGTCCTGGGGACTGTCACAGCACCCGGTACTGACCGGGGCTGACCCTGCTCAGCATCCGAGATCTGATGGGATGGGATGGCAGGGAGGCTTGAACTGCCAGGGGACGGTCCCACTGAGACTGGAACTCAGGACCTTGGGATTCAGAGTCCAGAGTGCTCTTCTTTACACCACGGGACCGCCCTTTAAAAGCACAATATATAAAACAAGAAAAAGCAACACAAAGAAAACAACTCTTACAGATAGATAAAACTAAATCACCTTGCACAAATGCAATGGTATTTCAGGTAACCTGGCAAATACACTTAGCTTTAAATTAGTTTTGGGATATCCTTTGTCCCAGGGGAAAGGAATGAACAGTAAAAAATTCTATATATAGTAGAAGAGATTTTTTTTCACCTATTCAGTTCCTGCATTGTTTCTTGGTCTTCAATATTAATATAAACATCTACTAAGTCACATATGACATTAAAATGACTGCAAGTACCTTAAGGTCTTGCCTGGTAGCCAGCAGCTCTGACTCTTTCCCATAAAGATCCAGCTGCAACTTCTCCATGTTTTCTTTATGTTTATCATGGGCCTTCTGTAAGTCTGCTAGCTTGCCTTTCTCTGCTTTAAGCTCCTGTGCTGACAAAATAGACTGCTGCTGTAGTTTATTCTCCAGTTCTGCCTGAAACATAAGCATAACAAGTTTTAGTTAAAGTTACAGACAGTAAAGTCAACTTAAGCATTTCAATAAACTGCATTTCTACCACAAGATGAAAATTTTTTTCCTCTTATAAAATAGCAGGTCAGTAATCTGATGTTTGTGATTTTACAGTAATATCTTATAACTAATTTAACAACAAAATTCAATTTGCGACAAAAGACTAAGTGAAACAGTTTAAGACCAAACATTAAAAATTCAAATAATGTTTCCAACTGTGCTGGTTTTGGCTGAGGTAATTTTCTTCATAGCCTCTAGTATGGGGCTCTGTTTTGGATTTATGCCGGAAACAGTGTTGACAATATAGGGGTGTTTTAGCTGTTGCTGAGCAGTGCACACAGAGAGCCAAGGCCTTTTTCGCTTCTCACACCACCCCTCCAGCAATGAGTTTGAAGGTGCAAAAGGATTTTGGAGGGGGCACAGCAGGACAGCTGACCCCACTGACCAAAGGGATATTCCATACCATATGGTGCCACAGTCAGCATATGAAGCTGGCAGAAGAAGGAAGGGGAGGGACATTTGGAGTGATGGCATTTGTCTTCCCAAGTCACCGAGTAGCTTTGTGGTGGTTAGTTGATGGCTGGGGTCCAAACCATGACACCAAGACCTAATGTTTCCACAGGCTAAAGCACAAATATGACCATGTAGCATAGGGAGCGAAAGCTGGAGCCACAGTTAACAGTGCAGGGCATACAGCACAACATTCCCTAATGTTCTGAGACATTTGAACTCTTTCCATTATGGTTCATGAGTTTCATACTGTCACTAAGATAAATTCTTTTGGCATAACAGGAGAAGACGTGGTTTAAAACTGCCATGGACATTAGAGTTTGTCTAAAATACTATCACAAAATTCTACTGCTTTACAAGAAAATGGCAGTTCTCACCTAGTAGCCTGCTCCTGAAGCAAAAAACCCACATTCATTGTAGCTAATTTTATCACTTTATTGAAACTCAGTTCCTATGGAATTCACATTTCACTACTGGTTCTTTTTATTATAGTTGTTGATGCTCCTGTTTCTATCTCCAACAGCATCTGAAGACCTCATTTCCACATCCTGATCTTATAATTTCCAACAGACTTCAGCAAGCACATTTTATCACAAAGATATTGATATAAAAGCTTCAGTATTTATCAGAGAAATTTACACTCATTTTCTCGTAGGAGTAAGAGAGGACAGTCTTACCTTTTCTAAAAGGGCAGTTTTTAACTCAGCTTGCAGTGTCTCACTATGTTTTTTCTTCTGCTCAAAAGATTCCTTTAACTCTCTCAGCTTTCCCTGGAGATGTTGTTCACTTTTTTCTTTGTCCTTCAAAAGACCCTGGATTTCCAGTACTTGTTTTCGTGCCGAATCAAGGTCTATTGACAACTGCTTAGACATCTATATTCAAAAATATTAAATAACTGTATAAAATTTTAATTTAAATCACTATGTGTATATGCTGTACACCAAATCAGACCATTCCACAGGGCCACTGCTGCCTCAGAGCTACCTGGCTGAACACTGGAAGCAGATTTTAAGAACTACCATAACACATTAAAATAATCAGTTATTGCCAATTTACTACCCATAGATCAACAACAGTCTTTTTTAACCATTCTAACTTAATCAGGCAACTCTTTTCATGTCAGCAGTGGTTTGGGCTCTTCTGCTGTCAACTGCAGCATATACCAAAGTCATCCTCCTGCACTTTACAGAGCACCATGGTGCTTCTGCCAAGCCAGAGAGGAGTCATCAGAGGAGTAATAGTCACAGAGCAAATACCATCACACCTGCACATCCCCCAAACTCTCTTTCACACAGTAAGAGTCCATCACAGTTCACCAAACTACATGCACTGATCATATCTTTTCTGATTTCTTTAGGAACAGATGACAGCTCAGTTAAAGAAATCCATGAAAGCAGACTTCCCCTTCAGACTGCCAGCTGGACCACATGATTTAGCAGTCTGAATACTCATCTTCAAAAAAGACATATATTGGGTCCTTATGAAGTCACAAGCAAGTGACTTACACAAGTACAAAAAAGCAATTCAATACTTGAAGGATAACAGAAAACTTCCTGCCAACCACACAGAGAACATCCTGAATAAGCTGAGAATAAAATAGATCTAAGGATATGAGATAATAACTTTTATTATATGGAAGTAAAAAAAAAAAAATGGGGACATGGTAATACCAAGTAACTGCTTCACTAACCAAAAAACCTGAGAAACTAAAATCTCCTGCTAAGGTATGTGAGGCCCAGAAAACTAAGACTAAAACCTGTATTTTAAAGCTTCATATTACGATCTAGGCAATTTTTACTATCACCTTATTTCAGTGCCCCAGGTAGGTTACAATTTGAGAACTGAAACCTCTTTATCTCTCATCAGTCCCAGCACATGAGACTGAAAATGCATCTTTTAAACATTTATTATTATTGTTTTCTAGATTTTTGGAACTAAGCAAAAAGCTTACCCCCTCCTTTTTTTCCAGTGAGTTTTTCAATTCATTCCTCTCTTTAGCTACAGACTCTGTTTGTGTCTGGAGTTGATGTTTTAATTCTTGGCAAGATTTTTCCTAAAAAACATAAGACAAGGAAATATTCCTGTTAGCATCTAAGACCAAGTATTTTTGCAGGATTGACAAAGCTTTGAAAAACAATGCTTTCGTTTTCAGTGGAAGATCTTTCCTTCTCAGCTGCAGACATATTTTCAATTCAAAACTTCTCAAAACTTTAAGTGACAAATTTCAGCTGAACAAAACTGATCCCCTGTACTAAAAAACTCAGCCATGTGCCAAGAGTTTTTCTGTTAGGGATAGTCTCCCTGTTTGAAGCTGTGGTTGGCAGCCCTTCTCCTTCTTATGGGAAGCAGATCCAAAATTCCATAGTGTTCCAAAACTCACAACCAAGTACAATTGCAAGACTTGCATACAAATGCAACTACATGTTAAGCCCAAATACTATGCCTGTAAAACAGTGGTGAGCCTTTCTATAGAATTAGAAGCAGAATCTGGGCTCCTAACTTTAAGTCTCAACTGGGGAGAAAATCCTTTGAGTTTTTAGGAGAAACTAACAGCAGTAACTAAGAAAAGCAAACAGAAGAATGTATCTTTAAAAGGTGAATGAGTAAAAGAAAAAATGTTATTTTTAACTATGAGCAGATTTCTTCTAGATAAGAATAAAAGCAGCTCTGAAAGGGTTCTGGGAAAGGTGGCATGTAAGATGAGAAGAGCATGAGAAAGACACCCCTACCATGCCTGAGGCAAGGGTATCTATAAAACATATAGACATGTAGTGCCCATTCATATTACCAACAAGACAAAAAAAGGTGTATTTTAAGGCTAGTGAGAGTTCACTTTACTATAAAAGGTTGCACTATAAAAGGTGGTCAAGCACTTGTTATACCACCACTTGTGAGATCTTTCTGAAACTCAGATAGTTCTAGTACTCTCACAATACCTTAAGCTAGGCACTTCCCCAAATGATAGATGATGTTACTCTCCTTCTGCCTGCAATATGCAGCTTTCCAGCGTGTGCAGACAAGTGCACAGGAAGTTCTCTATGCCAAGACTTCAGAAAGGAAACTAAAATGGACTCAGAAAAGTAACATGTTCTTCAATACAATGGCATTTTAGCAAAGGTTCTATAACTTTGTATTGTTATAATACAGTTGATGTGTTTTTTGAAAGGAGGACACTTCCCATCAAATTGTTTCACCACTTGTCTCCATTTAGTTTCTTCACTATGTTAAAGGCAGGTAGCAGGAAGAAAGGATCCTACTATTATGTGATTTGACTGATGTTTACTATGTAAACATCCAGACAAAAATTTAAGGTAGGAAATGCATATGAACTACTAAAAATCACAATTTGCTATTTCTTACAGTAATTCATTTCCAGGCATTGTCATCACATGTACACTGTTTTCAGACAGAAAGCAGTAATTTTATTAGATTGTAAATACACCAAATTTAATGCCTAATTAAAGAATCTACTAACCATTTCTGCCAGAGCTGCTTTTCCTTTTTTAATTTCTTTTTCTAACTCCTCCTTTCTTTTTTTGAAGGATTCAGAACTTTTCAAGAGCTTATCTTTGGTATCTGTAAGGTCCTTTAACAGAGTATCCTTCTCTAATTTCACTTGTTGCAGCTCTGATGTGGCTGCTTGCATTTTACAGTCTAAATCCTTAAGCTGTTTACTTGTATCTTGATTTGATTTCTCAAAGTTTTGTTTGAGACTGGCTTTTTCCTCCTCCTGCTTTGAAATTTGCTGGTTTGCTTGCTCAAGGGCCTCAGACTTCTTCTGCAAATCAAATTTAGCATTAGCCATCCTGCAAATACAAAGAGAAAAACCATATTTTTTCACATTCTTTACAGGTTCTTTTGTATCATTAAATATCTCTGTTACTTAATACATTAACTGTACAACTATTTCAAAGCATGCCTATTTCATCCATGGGTATTATGTCTCTCCAGTGAAGACATAACAGCAACTCTAAAAATCAGCTTTCAGATAGATCTTTTTTCCTCAACAATAATGAACAGAAACTACCTCTTTGGTGCTTATAAATAAATTGCAAATTTGTATTTGAAAAAAGTTACAGAGCTATGGATATTTAAATATGGACCTCGCTACGTGAAACTGTTCAGATATTTAGCTGACAACAAGCACAGTGAATAAACTGAAGAACTGTAGTGAATCACAGAGGTAATATGGCAGATGGAGTGAAAGCAAACAGGTGGGAAAAAACACAGTTCTTGTAGCAGAACAGCACTTATCTATCACTTTACAAAATCACAGGAGAAAAGCAGAAAATTTCAACTCTAGTCCAAACCACTCCACTTTTAAGCCTGACTTTCGAAAGTACTATAACACAGGAGACGCATACGCTTCTCTTGCCGATTCAAGTTGTTTACTCAGTTCTGCTGTTCGGAGGTCTAACTCTGTAGATTGCTGGCGTTGTTGCTGTAACTCCTGAAAAGCTTGTTCTTTACTTGCTTTAGCATCAAGAATGTCAGCTTCAAGTTTCTGAGAAAGAAAAATAAAAAGAGCCATCAGAACACAACCAGTAGAATGAAAATAGCAATAAAATGCAGAAGTCATCTATTCTATGAGCAGCATTTACTGCAGAAAGCAGTCACAATTCTCACACATGATCTGCCTGTTTCATTACTTTGCTATTTATCTTTCATTATTTAGTTCCTGCAAATCTCTTGCTCCTCCAGAACTGAACTATTTTGATAAAACATTCTGAAATCATGTTTAAATTAAAGGTCAAGCAAGCATTTTACTGCAAAGTAATAGATAAAAAGCTGTAATCTTAAAGTGTCTATCCAAACACCTATACAAAAAAAGGCCATACACAGCATTCACCTGGGTCTGTATTCTCAGCCACTACTGAGCAGTTTCAGCAGTTTCAAATGACTGCTCATTTACATATTGTAAGTCTGCTGTTCTTCATATTCTTCACAGCAAAAGCAAAGACACGAACTGCAGCTGTGAAGAAATCCTATGCTCGCCTGGAAGAAGTTTTTCTTGTATTTTTTTCCCCAAAGGTACTTATTCACTTATGTGGAGTATAACGAAGACAGAAGCCTTCAGCAAATGGCACTGCTTAGACTTTTCAAGCTGTTTTACAGGCATGTCTGCTTGAATACAGTGGACATAAAACGAAATGGCCAAGTTTCTCAAAAAAAATTCCTGAGCTTTCTGTTCTGATTTTTTTCTACTTTTTTAAATGCCACACATCCCACTGGAATAATGTCAAAGAATGGTGATGATGCCAAAATTTTACATAGAATTGCATTCTTGTTGACAGCAGCAGCAACCCTGCCCAGTTTCACACTTTAGCTACCAGAAACCTAATAAAATCACATGCAAGCAAGCTCTGTATTCCTCTCAAGCATTTGTGTCTCTCGGCTACTTGTGAAACTTTAGCAAAAGAATGAAAAATAAACACACAGAAATAGGCAGAAAAAAACACCCCACTGTTCAAAAGGAAAGATAGAAGCACAAAATAATTTTGCTGATAATGAAATGCATGAAAGCTTTATCTTTTAAGAGCATTGGATTTAAAATTATACAGGGAAAACAATCTTCATTCTCTTCTATAGCTAAGAAAAACACCCACCTCAGTCTTAGCATAAAGGCTACTAATCTCCCTCAGAACAGACAGACAACACTGTAAAACCAGCTCTGTATTGCTTCCAAGATCTCTGTATCATATGCTTTTATGTGCTGTGAATTTTGACCCTCAAGAATTTTTAACAAATGTTGAACAAAGGTCAAAGCCCACACTTTAAAGCTCTCAAACATGATGACTAATCATATCTTTAACTAAAAATATTAGTATAACAAAACACCAAAAGGTTCTGCAAAAGAAAACCTGCTTCCAGAACTGGAACACAAAACTCCAGATCAAGTTAGAAACAAAACAGTGATAAATAAATCTTTCTAGAAGCCTACTGAAAGGCTTTAGAAATAAATTAAACCCAACAGGTGCATTAAGTTGGGCTAACCAATGTAACACACATTCTCTGCTACCACCTGTAAATTGTGTAATTTTGAACTTGAAGACTCTAATTCTGGGACATACTCTTGTTCCCTCACATAAAGACTTCAGGTAGCACAGAGGTTGGTAGCAGCACACATACAAGAAAATGTCAGTATTGTGGCAATGTCCTAGGCCTGTCTTCTTAGTGAGATATGCTAACATGAAAGAAGAGGAGAACAGGATTAAATGGTGAATTGGGAAACATGAGTGAGAGAAAATATCTACAATTTTGATATAATATTGATATAATCCTTTTGCCATAACTTGAGCACAGCTTTTAACACATGCTACCAAACAGAGGAGATCAGTTTCTGGAAGCCCAGATACTCTGTTTAATACAAACCTTAAGCTGTCCCTCTAGCTCTTCAGTTTTCTGTTCTAAATAAAGGCATTTTTCTTTGTACTCTTTAAGATTGGCTTCCAGCTGAGTACAATATTCCTGCTTGTCATTCAGCTTAGCTGTAACCTGATCCAACTGAACGCTGACCTTATTTAACTCCTGAGTAAAATAAAAATACAAGGATTGTAAGTTTTTAAATAATTTCAAAAAATGACTAACATCATATATACTTTAAATGATCTAATGTGTTCAAATTAAAAAGCTTCGGTATTCTTCTCAAACTTTATAGGCTGTGGGCTAAATGTTAAAGAAGGTGTTTCAAGTTTAAATGGAAGAGGAACTGTAGGTAATAAAGGCACTAGATACTGAAGTTAGTACAACAGTAACTAGAAAATAACATTACAAAACTTTAGATAAAATTATTGCTGTCTTGTTTGTCATGAAATCAAGCACCAAACACGAGGAAAGACAGCAACATGGAAACGGTCAGTTCTCCACGTACTAGAGACAATTTCAAAACATTTGGTTCAACACAAAACAAATAATTTCTGCAAGAGATATGAACAAATTCACCTAGTAGTAACTATGATGACAGCTACATCAAAGTTCATTGCTCTCCAACCAAGCTATGTATTTAGTTATTGATTAATTATTTAATGGCTGCAACGGGTTATCTTCTGTTTATAACAATTAATTACATTCCTATGCAAAAAAATGGTGCCAGATTAGCATCTACTGGATGTTTTTATTAAGACCACAGCAACACTGACTCTAACAATGCAAATATTTGATTCAACAGCTGGTGGAATGCTTCACTAGGATTAACACACATTAAAACACATAATTTTAACAACAGCCTTTTGAGTTTTTGTGTAAGTTGGCACACAGATTATTATTTCTGAATACCAGCATCTGATTGGGAATTTATCTGAGTCAGCAATAAAAGTTTTCACTTGTACTCAGTGCATTCTACAATCTTTTCTTCATAGCATGTATGTGAGAATTGAGTAATAACTCAATAATACCTAAAGACAGCTTAGATTCTGAACCATAACCCTACATAAAGGAGTGGACTCCCAAGTAAATTCCTTGCACTGCAAAATACATTTGGTCTGTATTACATCAAAAAGAACTGAATGTATAGCAGGGGGTTAAAACATCCTAAATGATCATTTCCAAATGCTTATTCACATGTTTATTTAGTAAACAGACTATTCTAAGGTTTCTAAGCACTTTTTTAGGTAACATAAAAACTTTTTTTGTTGCTTATAACCTGTTGCTTATCCTGTAGTGCATGCTGAGCTGTGTCCAGATGGTTCTGTAGATCCGCTCTTTGAGCAGCTTTCGATGCTTCTGCTGAAAGCAGCAATTCAGTCTTTGCTTTTACCTGAAAGACAAATTGTATTTCACTAAAACATCTTTTTTACCTCAGGTCATTTTAATTTTTTTCAATCACCATTAGTAGCAATATCAGCAGTTTTCATGTGTTAGTGTTAAAAAAAGGAAGAAAGTTTTTCAAAATTTAGACAAATACCAGGATTTTAAGTCACAGTGAGTTCTAACTTTGAGTCAAAAAAAAACAAAAAAACCCAAAAAACCCAAAGCACATCAGTTCCACTCATCTTTTATTCTAGGAAACTAGCTTTACTGTTAACAAGGAACAATGGGATTTAGTTACTGTATTCACACCCATGCATCTCTTGATAACCTCTGACCACATTTAAGGGCCGCAAAATTTTTAAAAGGAAAAAGAATAAATAACAACTAAAACATGCTTCCACATGCATACTATCTTTCTCTGTTCCCACCTGCCTGCTAAAAAGCAACCTTCCTTCCTTTCAAAACAGCCAGCAAACAAAATTTAGAAGATGAGTATCAAGTGTTGGTGCAGTGTGGCAATATTCAGGGTCACCCACTGTTGTGGTTTACCATTTTTCTCCCTAATATAAATGTTACTTCTCTGACGACTGTAAGAAGCTCATATTGCTTTTTTTAAAAAGTTTCAATCATCCCTGGGTAATTCAGTTCTAGCTCCAATGTGAATGTAGTGAAAAAACAACTCAAACAGAGTACTGAAGCCCATAAAACCACCACATAGCTACATTGGAAGTTTCTAGACCTGTTCAGAAACTGAGTAACGCCATAGTGTATCAATCCAACAACAACAGCACTAGCTGCTGCAGGTGTGCAAGCACTTCTTATCAAATCTCATTTATCCTTTAGGATAGCTGAACATTATTAGCAGCTTTCAGCTGAAGCATTACTTGGTAGTACAAGAGTTTATTTTGAGTCCATAATGGAGAGTTTTCTTGTTTAGTAAATTAAATTAACAACAAGGTGGCCCACAGTTTTTGTTTTGGTTTTGGACAAAAGACATCAACATAGGAAATTTCTACGCAACCCTAAGATCTTAGTGACTTGACATACTTTCACTTTGCTGCACAGAATCCAAGACTGGTAAGAGCAGGGTTTTTAACAGCCAAACATTAGAAATACAAAACACGCTTGAGGACAGATTTTTCCCAATTCAATTATGAAATTTTATGATTCCACTTTCATTTTCCTTCAATTTTATCTGCCTTGTTCATCTCTTAGTATAAAAATGCTTTTTTTCACAATTGGCTTTCTACATTCTCTGGAGAGAATCCAGGTATCACAACCAGGATTTTTCATCACCAGAACATATAGAGCTTCATTACCTGTACATCAAGTTGTGATACTTTCTCTTTACTTTCATTTAGCTGACTGGTTAGTTCAGTGATGTTTGTTTCCAGGGAAAGCACACGATCTTGAGCAGCTCTTAGGTGTGCCTTTTGTTCCTGCACTTGTTCATGCAAATTCTCTTGGGCTTGTTTATGACTTTCTGATTGATTCTTCAGCTTCTCTGTCAGCTGAGTCACCTGCAGTGAAAAAAAAGATTGTGAAAAGGCTGGAAGAGTATGTCCAAGGAAGTAGAATATTAATTTTAGTGTGTCTTATTATGGCTCTGGAGACTCAATGCTACCCCATTTCTTTTCCTGAACTATTACAGTAAAGCTATGTTAGAGTTTAAATAGGTTACCAGCTGAAAATAGAAGCAAAAGGGAATTGCCAATTTGGCTTTACTGTAACAAAAACAAGACACTAAGGAGAGAACAGATGCAGGCTAAACTGAATTTTGGTGTTGAAAGCAAGAATTAACCCCCCTTTTAAAGTAAGTGAAACAAACACATACATACATATATATATATATATTCAATAACGATTTGTAAGCAAATATTACTAGCATAAGTACACAGGAAACATCTAGGAATTCCTTTCCCTATTCTGATAGCAAGGAAGTCACCAAAACACAAGTCTTGTGAAATTTAAAGTAAGATCTTTTAAAGCAGGCGTTAAAGAAACAAAACAGTATAAAAGAGACTAGTGTCGTGTCTGATGGGGTATGAAAAATAAGGAAACAAGACTCAATAATGAGAATGAAAGAACAGATCTTGAAGTTCTTACCTGCATTTGCAATGCATGGTTTTTCTCTTGTAGCTGGTTAAGAACTGCAGTTTCTCCTTCACCAGCTTGAATTTTTGCATATAAGTCTTCTCTTTCCTTTTCTAGCAGAGAGATATTTTCCTTGCTTTTTTGAAGCAAAGCCTCAAGATTTTGAATTTTTTGGTCCTTATCTCCAATTTGTCGTAGTACTTGCTCCAGATCATTCTAGAAAATTGCATCAAAGCCTACTTAATTATAAGGACTTTAAAAGTTAGTGTTAATGCATAAAATGTTGGATAAGTTTATTAAATATTGTCTGTGTATTCTGTTCTAGATTTATAAGTTAACTTATTGAAATTAGTATAATTCATGCAAGTCACTTTTACAGAGAAAAAGTATTCAGAATAATGAAATACACTTTCATATGAGGACACGTAATTACATTACCTGGGCTTCTCGTAGTTTTGCTGTTGTATTTTGCTGAAGTGTCTGCTGTTCCTGGTGCTGCTGTTTTGCTTTATCTAATTGATGTTGCAATTCTGTGGAATTTGCTGCTTTTTCCTTCAGCTGACAAAAAATCAAAACCAAACACCAAACAAACCAGATCAATGAGTGGAAAAAGCACCATTCAGTATGTCAATCGTACTCAGTGTTCATTCTAAACCTAAAAAACTTTAGTGCAAACATAGATATTCGAAAATTTGTGTAAAAATAAAAATATGTACTACTAGTTAAACAATCAAAATCTAATCAAAGTATTCATTACTATTAATAGGTGAGATTCTCTATCATAAGTGAGAACTATAAAACAACTATCAGAGGTAATTTAGCTCCCATAAAATCTAAAACACATGAAAGTTTTAGTGTGTTTTTTCCAATAGTTGTTAAGATGCAACATCACCGGTCATCTAAATACCTGTAAAATAACATTGTTATTACTATTATTGATAGCTTTAGTAGCAACTTCAGTTTAGCAGTCTCTCCATGTCTGTACTAGTCAAAGCTTTGCAAATTAGCTACAGAAAAGCTTTAAAGCTTTGAAAACATACCACTCAGATATTTGGCCAATCCCCATACAGCCAGCAGCAAATCAGCAATATATACAAGATATTCATTAAAACAAATAAAAATTAACAAAACTACTATTTTTTGCCCATCCACCCCACATAGATTATTAACTATCAATGACCTGCTGTGCCATGTTCACTTTTTCCTCATGCAGGGCTTTATGTCACAAAAATATCTATACACAAAGCTACCCATATGGGTTTAGATGCATCCAAGTGCTTTTTTTTAAAACCCTTAGACAAAGCTCAGAAAGGCAAAATGCACAACTTTTGTTCTTTTGTTAAGCACCACAAACACACATGCATCTGATGAGCATTTAGCCTCACAAAAATAGGTGAAGACAAGTAGCATTTAAGCAGATTTTGATAATTTTACCACAAGGTTTTGACAGTATTAGTAACGTAAAATTCTCACAAGGAACTTTATAAACTGCAATATCACCACAACTGTGTGTACAGATATACTACCAGAACAAACTATAGAATCTGTGTAAAAACTCCTACCTGCTCTTCAACACGAGAAAGCTTTAATTGTAGATCAGCCACCTGCTGCTCTTTGTCCATCAGCTTCTCACTGGACAGCTGCCTCTGTTCCTTGAGCCGCCCATGTGCTTCCCCTAACTGGCGCTCTGTTTCTAGAAGTTTACTGTGCAACTGCAAAAAACAGTCATCCACTTTGCTCACTCTTTAGCCAAAAGGGATGCATTTGAGACTCATTTTGTGCAATGTTTACCCAAAGTTTTCATAACCCAGAGTAAAACAAGAGCTCCTGAAGTCCTGTCTGTACTTCACACAACTCAGAAACAGAAATCATTGTAAGAAACAGCATCAGCTACACAAGCATGAACAAATACTCAAAAGAATAGGCTGGAAGGATGCCGAAACATCTTCATTTATCTACAGAAGCCCTTCAAAATGAGCTACAGAGATTTAACAGAAACACAAAGAAGGTGACCCTTCGAAGGCAAAGGACTAGCATGTAAAACCGTGATACTTGGAGACACCTCAGCTCATACACTCACTCTTGTAGATCCAGTGGCTGAAGCACCATGCCTTTACCTGCTCCACTGCCTCCCACAATATACTGTTCTGCATTGCTAGAATAGTAAGAATGTAATTTTTAGCTTGAGCTGGCTACATCAATGGCTTTCACTCACTGCAGAGAAGAGATACACAAACCATCAGTGTAGGGTACAAAGTAACTTTGGCGGCTTATAGTCCAGTACCTTCCAGCGTAAGTAGAGAGATGTGCTTTTCCAGTTGGACAGAAATCTGCCTCATGATTTTTTAGTCATCAAAGGCAGTACTACACCATCTTCAAAGTGTAAGGACGGCCTTTTACAATTCACTGTTCTAAAAAAGCTCGTCATAAAGTCAGCTTATTCTACTTCAAACTTCGGGTCCTCAGTTACCTCCTGCCTATTTCTACACGAACACATTCAGGGACACAAAACGACCTTTTAACTCAATGCAAAACACGAGAATGGATCAGACCATCCCGCACAGCAAGAACTTTCCACAATTATCAATATGCATGAAGCTTGCTCCCCTATGAATTCATGTCCAAGGCCCTTGAATCATTCACCTTCTCCAGGTCCTCCCTTCAATATCCCTAAACCTTCCTCATGCTTTCCTCAAATCCCTACTAATATCTAAGCAAAAGGCAGCCCAATTTTATAGCTCACTGCAAACAACCACTTTCTGCCCAGCTGGCTGCCTAGGAGACTAGGAAAAGGGACAGTGGTTGTGATACTATTATTTCTACTCGGGCATTAAAGCAGAATGAGGCATGAACATAAGCCTCTCTCCTGCTGCCTGCTTCCAAAACAATTTAACACTTAAGTCCTTTGGGTCATCTATCAAAATCAGGCTCAAGTTATCAAACAATGCAACAGTTAAAGGGTATGAAGACATGGAAATAAATGTGTCCATGTGTCCATTTTCTCAGAAAAATCAATATAAATTATTTATCTGTCCACAACCACAAAAACTGCGAGTGAAAAGCTGTTTGGCATGTGAGTAAGATGCTGACTGCTAACTGTGACTGCAATGTAGGAGAAGAGGGAGGACAAGGTAAGGAAAGGGACCTTAATCTCTCCTCCAGTAATCAAGAGCATTTGTCCTTTTTTGCAGGAACTTAAAAACATTTCCTCCTCACTAAAAATACAAACAAGAGCTGGAGGTACAGAAAATCTATTGAAGAAAGGGTGCAACAAGATAACTATTGTAACTTTTCATGGCTATGTTAAAACCAGGAGAAAATATCTGAAAAGTGGGAAATCAGTAAACAATATTTTACACAAGTTACTTTTATTACAGGCACAGTTAAGTATTTTCGAAGCACTTTAAGACAGATTTAAAGCAAACAGAACCATAAAATCCAGGATTAACCTATGCTAGAGAATGTAAAAAATCATGAAAAACATACTAAAGACTTTAAAAGATACAAACAAGTGGATTCAAATTTTCTCCACAACAACAGTATTTACTAGCAATTAACATTTCTTCAAGACTGAAGGAGTCCGTATTTTGTGTTACCCTCTTCCTACTGTTGTGCTGGAACCAACACTATCACTGAAGTTTCCTTCCATTGTGAAGATCACTTCCTCCACGTCACCCAGATTCTAAAATACACAAACCTAACCAGACATGCACCTGTACAAATGAATTTTGAGAAGATGACAAGGATTCTTTGAGAATGTGGCTTGACTAAACAGTTATACCTATACCTCCACAAGCAGAATTCATTCTGTCAATGTAAGCTATTAGACTGTATGAATAAAAAGATAATTGCACTGAAGTACTAAGAGAACAAATATGAGAAAGTCTTTTCATTACAGTATTAATTGAACTCTTTGGAGGGAGAGGAAGAGATGTTTCTGTTTGGCTTTTATTTCACTTTATACCATGTACAAAGGGCTGCTTTTCCTCCACTAATCTTTTACTATCTAACTCTAAAACACATCCTGTGTCATGCCTCCATTTCCTTTCTTAGGAATTCATTCAGCAATGCTTTACTCACCTTCCTCCTCCTTTAGTTTCGCATCCCAAAAATCCTTCCTGAAAAAGCCTTGTCAGGCTGAAGCCAAATTTCAGCTCAACTTCCTGGCTATGCTTTTAAAGTTTCACATATGTTGCCTAGGCAGACTGAGGAAGTTTTACGAAGTGCAGATTTCTAACAGATAACTAATATAATTATCTTCCTTCACCCTGACAGAAGACTGATGGGAGAATGAAAGTCATTCTGGCAATGTAGTGCATACATAAACAAAGTTTTGCCAGGTCACAGTTCTTCCAAGATAAACTATACACACAGAGCTTGCAAATTCATCTATTTCAGACCTGAAGACGGGTTGAAAATTAGGAAACAGTGGTATTAAAATAAATAAGCTTTAGGGACATTAAAATGAAGTATGTCATACTAACAAGAAAAGATATCATTTTTTTGATCTTAGGACTGGACACTATTCCTGATACACAAATATTTCTCCATGCTAACACACTACTTCCCAAAAAGATAAAATAGATTAAAGTGAATTCAACCAGCCTCAAGTTTCTGTATGACCCATGTTACATCAAAGTCTTGTTTCTGTAAGTCATTGGACTGAGCAGCACAATGGGTTTCTGGTTGCGGGTATGTATGCTCTGGGTGCTCTCATCGCTATCAGCAACATAAGGGGAAGTTGTTTGTGGAGACACACTAGGTAAGCAGCATTAAGCTTTCACATTATCCTGGCTTTTCACACTAAGTTCCTTACCATATTCACTACTCAATCTTAAAACAAATCAAGCCCTGATCAGCTGTAATGTAAAACAAAAGAAATACTTTTCTCAAACTTCCTATAGAGTAGCAAAATTACTTCTAGAAGTGAAACTACTTCTGATACTGTACTTGAATTTGATTTTCTCATAACCTTAATTCATTATCTCTTCAGCTACCTTTCTAAGCCAGAATAATTAACCTTGCTGCCTTCTTAGACTTCATCTGTTACCATATTTGTCATGTAAACTCAATATCCTGGGTTACACTCTCATTTAACAATACTGCACTTATTTCAAGGAATGGATCAATAAAAAAAAAGGAAGGTGAAACTGTAGGATGAAAGAACAGTTCATTTAACACTCTAAGATGAAAGAACAAAATAACCCTGTGTCAGACAAGCTAAAGACTTTTTATATTCATGTACAAAAAAAAAGTGAAATCAAAACATGAGAAATAAGCCACAAAGTTCATGCTCATTCAACCTTAAAATCTTTAAAACCAAAATGATATAGTTTTAAGAAGAGTACCAGATAGAACAGAATTAGTAAGCTGTTGCCCTTTCAGGGGAATTATACTACAGATGACAGAAATTACATTAGCCTTCCCAGACAAAAAAAGATGCAGAAAGGTGATTGCAACTATGGATCTTGATGAGTTCGACTGTGACACAGGGGCTATTCTCATTTGTACCTGGTAAGAATCTGGACCTACTAAAAAGATTCTGACACAAACATCAAACAAATACCAAAGAATTTCTGCACTCTTATCACGGCCTCTTCTTTTTGCCTGTTCTTTATTTCTCTAAAGGGAAGGGGCAATTTTATTTCATTTTCTGCAGTGTTAGAAAAGAAGTTTTATATTTATTAAAATACCAGCTAGCTGTATATTTTTTCAAATACAAATATGGGTTAATTAGTCTCCTTCAAATAAGGAAATGCAAATGCATGTGCATGAGAAATATGCGTGTAGTTTAAAAAACCCTAATGGTAATGGGATGGTCTAAGGAGTCATTTGAATAGGATGGTCTAGGAGGCCTACTTAAGGAACCTTACCTGACTGAGCTCGCTTTGGAGTTGCAGGCCATGCTGTTCTTTTTCCTCTCTCTGCTGCTGGAGCTGTTTACATTCAGCCTTGAGATGCTGGTACTTTGTCTCTACTTCAGACAACTCTTCTTTCAGTTTTTGGCTTGCTTCCCCCTTCTCCCCTAGCTCTGTCTGTAATCTCTGTATCGAGGCTTCAGATGCAGACAGCTTTGCCTGAAGCTGTTGGCAGTCCAGGTCCTTCTGGTGAAAACTTGCTTGCACGTTCTTCTTACTCACAGATACTTCATTGTGTTTTTCTTCTAGCTGGGTGTAGTCCTGTTCTTTCTTCAGCAGCTTCTCAGTCAGACTCTACAAAAAGAAGAGAGTTACACAGCAATTCAAGTACAATTCTGCTTGCAGCTCTTTAATGTGCTATTTGAATTTTTTTTTAAGTATTGATGCTGAACAGTGAAGAATTTGCTCAAAAACATTGTTAAAGAAAATATTGACCTCTATCTTGTATTACACAAGTTAATTCTGGAGGCCATATAGCACATAGTATCAAATGGAAATACTGTTTTTCATACTCTCACATAAATTCACTTCCTCTTACTGAGGAAACACAAACTATTTCTGTATCATGAAAACTAATTTAGTTTCCCTGACAGTTCAAATTAAGGTTATTACAACTGCATTTGCATGAAAAGTTGAAATAGTAATTTGCGTTATTAATACACCAAAGTATTCAAGTATAACTGTCCTGCACATAATTCCCTAAATAACATTTGTGGTTCAAGTCCAGTGCAATCCTGTGCAGTCATAATGCTGGTCATTTTTAGAAGTATCCTAATTTTGCCCTGTCACTATATTAACAGCATGATCTGCTATCTAAATTATGGAAGGGAACCTGTGAAACCTAATAAGATCTGTGATGCTGATAAGTCACAGAATGAAATACTCATGATTTAAACTTCATTTTACTAGACTCTGTTTTTACATTTTAATTCATATCATCTAATTTCTTTGCATACAGGTCAGCTCAAAGAGGATCATTGCTTTCAGTCTGAAAACACTAAAAATTGGGATTCCCTAATGGAAAGACATGAACATTGCTGAGTGTCAGATTGTAATGACCACATTAACAGTAAATATTGCAGTGTCTAAGGTCATGCAATCCAATTTACATACCAAGACAATATTGAGGAAAAAGTTATTTACAGATAATTTTCAGCTGTTATGTAATGTTTTTTATCAAATGTCATACACTAACAAAAATTACATTCAGACAAAAAATAAATATCTTAATGGACAATACATAATTCCAGAAATTTTGGGGTTTCCCCTGAGCTCAGAGGAAGCACTAGCCAGTATTTCAGAGATCTTCAAGAAAGACAAAGAAGCCACAAGAACCATTTTGATTTTCCAGTGGTACCTCTTGAAGGAAAGAAATGCAGTTGCAGGGAGGCCCTGGTCATCATCCAACACAGATAAGTCATTCCATCTTCTTGGAATATACTAGGAGCATCCATTTGTTGCAGCACCTTACTATTATCTATCTCAGTGGAGCATTCCTACACACACCTTTTTTAAAGGCTGGTGTTCTTCCTGCAGTTCTATAGTATAGAGTACTATATCCTCTAGTGCTCCTTCAATTAAAATACAGAAAAATAAAGAACACTTCTAGCATGTAAGCCTAAAAAAATGCTAGCACTGAGGTCAGTTTTATGTATCAAAACTTCAAACAGTTCTTCAACTTTGGAATAACACCGTCCCAAAGCCAAGACAGTGCTGCAATTCTAGCTACACTGGGCATCTTAAAAGCACACCTCTGCACAGACAAACTCTGTTTTACCAGAAAAAAACCCCACAGAATTATTCAAACAAGTGGAGCAGTTTTGGTCCTTACATATTTCAAGAAATTGTGACAATATTGGTCATTATAAACCATGTACAGACACTTCTATTTTACAATCATGATAAAACAAGGAAAAGAATCTATAACAAAAGGCTAAAAAACAAGCAATCATGCAAGTGACAACTCTCAGTCCAACAAACTACGTGGCCATTAAAAAAACAAAACCAAACAACTTTATAAAGCATACAACTTAGCAAAAAATGGCTCCTCCCTCCTCCCCAACGGTTTCTTCAAGGATGGCAAACTGTTCAAAGTAGAAGCAGTTTCTGCTACTGGAAGCTAATCTTAACTTTTCCACTTCTAGGTACAACTCCTCCACGGCCAAGATTCCTTAACTAGCGTATCATTCTTATGGATACCATCTTTCAAGAAACTACATAAAGAGATGGCTGTAAACTGCTTTAAGTCACTGAAACTCAAGAGTAAAAGTAGCTCATTGCCACTTTTCTTCCTATTCCTCCAGTGGTATTTGTCATTAATCTGACATAACATAGGACGCTCTCTTAAAAGTGTGGTTATCTCATGCATCAATCTGTTCCACTCCACATTGTTAATGAAACAGCAACATATTCAGGAAAGGGCTCTATACTGTATAGCAATAATTCTGCCAAAAGCTTGATTCATTGTTGCAGGCCTGTGGAAAATTACAGCATGACAATTCTCCTCATCTCAGTTCCACCCCTGATTTAGTGAGCCAAACAGAGTCATCCTACAAAAGGCAGTTTCATTTATTAAATTTTAATTTCACCTTCTTAATGTTCTTTGCAAATACTGCTTTGATATTTGATTACATTAAATACACTCTGTTTGGTCCCTGTCCTTTCCTGTTTTCCAAGACTGAAGATTGCTGGTAAATACATGTAAGTAATGTGTAGTTCATACACAATGTTATATATACATGCAACAAAAAGCAGCATTCATCTTTTTCCTTGTCTCTTCTCCTTCCTTACCTTTTTTCTTTACTCCACAATACATGATTTATAAATGTAAATAGAAAATGCAGCAATCTCAAAGGGCTCTGGTAACAGTCCTCAAGGAATATTTTTAAGCTAAAAAGTTTCTGGAGTTTATTTTCATTTTCTACCACTTCTGATAAACGGCCAGAAAAATATGACAAAAGTACAACCTAAAAGCTAAGAAACTGAAAAACCAGCAAAAAGAGCTCAAAATGTCTTTCAACTTATGATTTCTAAACAAATTTAATATTTCAAGGGTTACTATTTTTTTCTTTTAATGTATGAGATGGCAATACAGCTTAACGACATGTAAGCATAAACTGCAGCAATTAGAAATCTGCAAGCATAACGCAAAGGATTTCAGTTGTAGCATATGATGATCATTAAAATATATTGTTTATTTGCACGTTATGGTATTTCTCATGTTAAGCAAAATGGCAAAGGAATTCTCAACTTCTGCAACATCAGTAAGTGAAGTTAGTCTTCAGTGCTTCCCAAGGCACCGCGTGATGTGTTTCCATTTGAAAACAAGCTCACAAGCATAGAAATAACAGCATTCTCACCTGGTTTTTCTGTTCTAGCTCTTTGACTGAACTTTGAAGTTTTTGCAGCTCCTGAACATACACAGCTACCTCTTGAGGTCCTTTGGCAAGTTCAGCTCTTAATTGGTTAATGGTAGCCTGAACAGACAAGCAGAAAAATCCATATTTAAAACAAAGCTTTGCACACATAATGTAACAAAAGCAAGATGTCTGGTAGCAAAATAAACGCATCTTGTATACAAATAAACAGATTAAGAAAAAAGTCATCTCTAAATTAATCTCATAGCACCACCAGCTACAGAAGTACCACTGAGCATAATTTCCCAGCTGAAATTTATTCATTTCCTATTTCAGAAGACAAAAATCTGACCCAGTATAATTGCAAATGCCAGGCTGAGCCCAAAACTGATGAAAATTGTAACAGATTATCCATTAATAATTACCACAGTGCTAGCTCAAGGTGAAACTTTTCCAAGTCATTGCAGTTAGTAGGCCAAAATCTTGGCTGCCCTGTTAAGGGAAATATTCTAGAAAAGGCACTAGAAGCAACTCTGGCATTTGATGCAAACTTGGTATGTGACTTTTGGACACATCACTGCTGCAGGTCAGCATAATCAGAGGAACAATACTACCCCACTAAACAGGACTGGTACAAACCAGAATATATCAATGACTGCACAATATTTGAATACAGTAAGAAAAGAAAAGGAAAAAAGCACTTCAGGGCATGGCTGCCCTAAAGCATGCTGTGTATTACTGCACTCATTTCAAATACTATATAATATTTTTAAGGAAGATTTTTTTCCTATGATTTTCATAACCACAGATTTCAGCACAAATATATAAAGAATTCAAGAAAGAACTAAAGCAGAACAGAAGCAGTAGACAATACAAACACTATTTACAACCTTCCTATAGACAAAGGAAGAGAACATATGAACACATTATATGACTACATATAGTTACTGACTTTCTGTAATGCTGTGCTTTACAAAGCTGTTTCTTAACTGAGATGTTACCTAAAACACATCCTGGGATCTGCCTTTATGAAATAAACATTCCAGGATGTTATCACAGAACAGAGTATAGGTATTTCATACTGAGATAATATAATGAAGAAAACATGCAGAAGCTTGTGAAGGATTTAATTAAGAGACTTTGTCATTACGATTAAGTAATATTTTCCATTTTCATACAATAATCACAGCAAAGCTAGAACACACATCTTTAGGTATGGTTATTACCTCAGAGTTAGCTTGCTCTGCCTGCAAGTGCTTACACTCATCTTTCAGTTTTTCAGATTCTCTTTCACGTTCCAGAGTCATTCTATCCATCAGGGTCTGAACTTGGACCAGCTCCTTTTTCAGGACAGCCACATCTTCCACACCAGGCCTTTGCAGCTGAAAAGTTGAATAACAGGGAGCAACATCATGTTGGCAGACATGCTTCCAGTGTCAATGTCATTTCTAAAAGTCTATGAAATCATCAATTTATAGACAGGTAACATATACAGTATTGCAGCTAAGCTAATTAAAAAAAAAAAAAATAGATAAAGACACCCATTCCCCCCGCCCCCAAAAAAACCCCCAAAACCTCAGCGAAGTACTTAATCATTCCCAAAGGAAACAGGATTTAAGGGCTAGTTTTTAGGTTTTGCCTGCTAAACTTTGAACTTTTTGATTAATTTCAACCAAATGTGACAAGTGGAAAAATGTCCCAAAGATTAAATGTCTGTAATTTTTATATATGTAGATGGCTAGATACAGGATACTGCCCATCTTCAATAACTATTTCAGAAAATCACAAGAACAGACAAAACAAAAGAGCAGCTGAAGAAAATGTCTTGAAGATACTATCAGATATGCCTCATACCAAACCCACAGGTAAAATCTGTTGGTAATCACATCTAAAGCACCATAACATCCCTCAAAATAAAATGCCATGGAGACAAAGTAGAGGGAAGGCAACCATGAGTACTAAAGAATGCATAGAAAAGGAGAGTTTGCATCTCTAGAAGAGAAAAGGTACAGGAAAAGGTAAAGAATACAGAAGGAAAAGAGAAGACAAGAAAGAACTGAACAGAGAGGAATGGACAGATCCAGCATCTCGGCAGGCCAGGAGGCCCTTCAGGGCAGTCAGCTACAGGGAAGAAGGGGGATAAACAAGTCCTACTTTTGTTCAGCGTCTAAGCAGCAGCTGAGTGAGAGAAACTAGGAACTTCCTTCCACTACTGCTTTACAAGTGGCCCAGCTTGCTGAGTTAATGGGATTGCTCCCTGGAGCCATGGCTTGAATATAAAAGTCATCAGCAGCCAAAATCCTAGAATACACACACATTGGTATTGTCAGCCAACCACAAGAGGGACAAGATTAACATAGGCATGATGATGACAGTTGCCAGTGTTTCAGCCACCATGTCACAAAACACCTGAGTACTTCTTACAAATGCAGCTGTCCAGGAAAAGTCAGAGCGTAATACCTCAGAGCATAATACCTCATGGAAAAAGGGTAACCTAAAGATAGCTGTGGAAGTCAGCAACCACATGCCCCAAATACAGGTCTGCACAGCACATCTATGTGTGTAATACCCTGCAAAAATGCTAAAGGGTGTAAATTTTAATATGTAAGTCAGGAACAACACATAGTTCATCACTAGAAAAACACTGAAAATGTAGATCAGTGAAACAGATCAGAAACAATGGTGGTCTGAACTTTTTCAGCCCACAAGCAGATGTCTCAAAGTACAACAGAGCTTGATTGCTTTAAAACTGTGTCTGCAAGCATATACATATATCTTCACTTGAAAATAACAAAAACATTAACATGATGTGAATACCAGCTCCGTCTTTAAGTCTTCCACTGTACTTCTCTCTTTCTGCAGTTCTTGTCTCAGGTTCGTCACTTTCTGTTCTGCACTTTCCCGAAGGCTGATTTCTTCATCATACTTTGATTTAAGATCTAGTAAGAAGGAAGTTGAATAGATGATCCCTTCCACAAGTTACCCGAGAATCAAATCTCATATTAATATACTTACCCACAATTTCAGTGGCCAGTTGTGCTGCTTTTTGCTCAAATAAGTCTTTCATTTGCTTAATGTTAAAATTTTCTACTTGGATCTCTTCTAGTTGCCGTTCTAATGATTCTATTTCCATAAAAAGAACAGTATTATTTTCTGGAAGAGCTAGAACAACACAGTTCCTCAGGCCCATAACTAACCACAACAGGTAAATACATAATCCAAAATCCCTTAATTTTCCTTCATTAAAACCCAAAATCCATCTTTATTGAAGTTAAATATCTACAAGCATGATGCCAGACCTGTCACTAGTTGAGTGCTCTGCAGGATTAAGTACATACTGGTTTTCATTGCTCACAAATAGCCCTGTAATATGCTGCTGAATTCCAAGCCCCAAACTGTGATTAAAAGCTTTAAACAGTCAAATACTTGATGTACACATAGGGAAAATTTTATTCAATGAGTGCCTCATGGAGAAAAATGTAAAGCAAAACTTATTGGTCTGCACAACAAAAAAAATTTCATTGTTTTCTCTGGTAGTGATGAGAAAAAAAAAAACACTAAATAAAACTACCCCTGACAAATGCTCCAGTTTAAATATCTAATTGCTTGAATATATAATGATTAAAAAGGTATTCAAAATGACTCATGAGTACTTCTTTCAGAGTAAAAAGAAATCCTGTCTTGCTTCTACAAATTTCAAACCCTGAGCCTGTGGAACATTTCCCCAGACTACTGCTTACGATAGATAGCTCTTGATAGCTCTTACAATGAAATTTTTTTCCCAGAAATTATACCATTACAGCCTTCTAGCTCTAATCTACCAAAAAGTGCTAATTTACCTAAAAACTACACCAAAAGCAATTCCAAAACAGTGCAGAAATTAATATAATAAAATGTTAGCCACCTGCAGATGTAGCTGTTGTCAATCCATCAGACTTAGAATCCTTAAGAAAACAGAACAAATGCACCATTAGACAGTAAGAATAAAAACTACTACTTCCAAGGTTCATCCAATTTTTGGAAAAGACAGGCAAATAAAGAATTCTGTGCTCAAATACCACACAGCAGTGTAAAAATACCTAATTTTAAACAGTTTTATCCGGAAGACTGTAAAAGGCCAGGATGACTTTTCATTTTATACATTGCTATACTATTAGGGTTTCCACTTGCAAGACTCCAGTAACAATGCCCTCCCCCTCCCTTCCTCAATATAGAACTCTTCCCAAAAAACAGAGGTTATAGACTTCATTAAGTACATTCTGAGAAAGCATTCTGGCAGAAAGCAATTTCCGGGGTTTGTAACTATCCAGTATCTCAATAGCTGATAGGAATAAAAGAAGTGAGAGTTTCCTTTGGGGCAAAACAGACCACAATTTGTCTTGCCTTGTTTATTGAGCTCATCTGGATACCTATGAAATCGCACTACTGTTTTCCAAAAGTTCTTACAAGAAATACTCCATCATCCTTTCTCATAAATGATGAAGCACTACATTCAATTTATTTTATTTAATAAACTGAGTTCTGAATAACTTAACAGAAGGTCTGAACTGAACTTGCAGTGAGTAGCATGGAAGAATCATTACTTATTCTGACTTTGTTTTTATATTTATATTTATATACACAGTTACATTGTGGAGAAATAACTAGCTCTGTTTTCAAGAACATGCCAATATTTAAATTACAGAACTAACTAAATCAGGCCACGTGCCTTACAAAAAAGGTATTAATCTTCAATGTCAATGCTGATGATAAACCTGCTTCAAGTATTTTAAAGCAATTACTTGCTGCCGCTGCCCCTGCAATTTCTCTAGTTCTTTCTTCAGCTCTTCTGAATACCATCTCTCCTCCTGGTGGGGGGGGAATAACAATGAAAACAAAAAAAAAGAAGATAGGGAGAGAAAACTATAAATTTGGTTGCTTGAGACAGTGGAACAATTTGCAATTTGAAACAAAGAGCCAAGTGCAAGTAAAATATATTTCCAACCTTCAGCGAAGCTTGCAAGTCTTGGACTTCTTGTCGGAGCAGTGATACTTCATCTCTGAATAAATATATCCACAGAGTGGAGAAAATGAATACACAGTGATTATATTTTGTCAATTACATACAGGTTATAATGCGTGTTAAGCAACTGGACTGATAGTCACGTACTACATAAATATACATAAATAGTTATTTTTAGATTTTTTGAAATTTGGCACAAACCAGATTAATACCACTTTGCATATCACTTGAAAAATGCCAAACATATTAATTGGATAAGTATAGAAATAGGTATGAAAAAGGTTTCATGAAAACAGAATGTACATCTAAATCAGTTTAACCACATGAGTTCAGAGTAACAAAGCTGTGCACTGGAACATTTAACTGTTTTGCGTGCCTTTTACAAAAGGGACAGATCTATTCTCCACTTCCCATATCATGTAAAGAATATTGCAAAGTTACAACATGCTGCCTTATTCCTTCTAAAATATGCAGTTACATAATTTTTCATCCACACAGCAATTTGGTATGCCCCACAGACACATTCACTTAATGGTCTAAATATTTAAAGCCTTAGAATTTTAAATTCTCAGATTTCATACTCAAGCGTCCAGCCATGCCAGAACACAAGATCCAAGGCTACAACTGTTACTAACTGATTGACACAGAACCCTTCAAAATCACAGGTCTCCTTACAGAATTGCACAACTATACATACACAGAACGTTGCATTACTGAGATACAGCCACTCCAAATCTCAAATATAAGGGTCATTAAAATAATGAAAAAATACTTTCTTATTGTATGCACAGTGGCAACATTGAGGAGTACACAGAATATGTGTGTGGGTGTCAATGCCAACAATTCTCTCAGTTACATGTGAATTACATTTAAGCTTCAACCCTTGAGAGCTATGGAGTGGCTCCCTGCTGCAGGGTGCAATATTTCTTTAATATGGAATTCCAAGTCTTGGAAAAACATTTTTATGTTGAATGAAAGTTTTCTCAAGCAAGCATGCAACTGAGAAGCATTAAAAAATGCCACACTAATAGGAAAATACAGCTCATGTGTTATACAATGGCTGTCACCAGATTCCCTTCACTCCATTAAAACTCCCTGACCTTGTCCACTTTTTCAATTATGTGAAAGAAAACTAAACCACTTGTTCTTAAACCATCAAGAGCCAGGAAAAAAAAATTCACCAGCCAACATCTGGTTGACATTGGAAACTTGCAGGCATAAAAATAAATATTTCATAAACTATATAAACAATACAGTTATGACTAATAATTCCCCCATGTGAATGCTACTATCCTACTAAAGTATCAGCTCAGATCAAAACTGCATTATTCCAAAAAGACTTAAACTGGACAAAGATGAAATATTCATTCTTGAATAAATGTGCACATCGAACATCCAGTATGACTCCACCAGTACACTACCACTTCATCCTATATGAAGCTCTGATTTTGATTTCTTTTGTTGCAGCAGCTGACAGAGAAGGCAGCTTCCCACAAGGAAGGAGCCATCCATGCATGAAGGCAAGATTTCTGCTAATGCTGGCTCCTACTGGCTTGCCAGCTCTGCATAGTAGTGGGGAGATACAGATCTGCATTCGGATAACAACTGATATATGTTACTTTCCACACCCTTTTTATCAACAAAGGACCACCCTCTCTTGAGTTAGTTACATAAATATAGGTATTTCTTTCAATGTAATTATTTACCATTCTGGGTCACATTTCTGCTAGCGGCAAAACATTTTAACTGTTTACTTCCCAGCATCAATAGGAGCCACAGGGTCGTGGGGTGTGTACCTGTTTGCTGCTCACTCTGACTCTCCTGTGTACAAACTGAGAGTCTGGGGGAGTGTGACAAAACAGCACCATGGACGGTTATTTATAACAGTGGAAAACAAGCACTGAACAGAAAAAGAACTAGCAGGAAGCAAATGGAAACCTATGTAAATTTTACCCCCAACCAATACAGGCAGACTACTCAGTAAAACATTTATAGAGAACATTTAATTTTATCCGTTCCTGCCACATAGCACTGCTCTCAATAATAAAACAACCTGCTATGCTTCCTAGGGATGTCTTTAACCACACAGTTTTGACCAAACAATTAAATAAAATATATTAGAGAACATATCTGAAGATCAGCATGGAGTTTCTGAAACACAGAGGGAGAAACTTCTTAGATTTGCAGTAACTAGGTAACCAGGGAACTTATTTAAGCAAATACTGATGTTTTAATTACCCAGTAAGTATCCTAACAACCCAGGGACAAAATCAGGTTTCTTCTGTATCTTTAGGGTTGTCCTTCCCCACCCTCAAATGATCATATTTCAGTTCTGTGTCAGAAATTAGAAGGAACCTGTATTTTTCTGCCACACTTGTAAAAATCATTCTGATCTGTAATATTGCATTATCAACTGCATCAGAAACAGGTGACTTAATTAATACAAGAAACATGTGTACCTGATTTTCATTTATTATCAGATCAGTAAGTTTCAGGATGCTTTTTAATTCTAGTTGGAAGTAGGACATGAACATTTAAATATTTGACTATATAAGTAAGTGTTCAAATTAACACAGTCTTCAGTGTAATTAGAAGCAGCTCAACACTGATACAAAACCACACGCACAAATGAGCACCGTTTCACCTTTCTGGTGACAGATGACCTTCCCCTCCATGAGTTGAATCAACGCCAGAATTATGAACGGCTTCATAGTGCTTGAACAGCTCCTCAGCTGATCCATGAGACTTCATGCAGAGAGGACAAATAAAGCCCTATTACAAAAATGAAAAGAAAAACAACCAAACAAAAAAAAATATATGAGACACCATTCTTTTCCAACTTACTTTTACACAACTGTAAATTTTGTTTGCACATCTAAAAAGTAGTATACGTAACTGTTAAGATTCATAGTAAATCTTTCGTGTTTTGATAACAGTTTTGGCCATTAAAAAGTTAGAAAATGTCTACAAAAGTCATATTCCACTATTCAGCGAGGGGGTTTTTTCCTAACAGCATTACATACTAGCACTAAAACCTTTATTTAGAAAAATAAGAGGTCATTTCAGAAGGACTGCTCTGCAATTTCTTCTCCCCCAACAAAACACTTTTCCATACAACTTTTTATAAAATCACATTCTTCTTCCAAAGAGAAGGCAGCATTTGGAGTCTGGCCTCTAAAAAGGAGACATAAAAACCTACTGTAAAGCACAGCTATTTGTACACTTATTACCACCATACTGAAGCTACTGACTTAATAGGGGCCAGAAGACTGAGAACCACTTTTTACCTTGCATATTAGTAAATGCAATTCAAATACCACCTCTAGAAAATCAAATTTTCTACAGCCTTAAGAATCAGAAATCATCCATTTTCTTTCCAACATATATACTACAAGCTTACCAGAGTGGAAATTTAGCAGACTGATGCCCTTGTTCTGCCCAGTAGCCCACAGACAAACGAAAACAGTATGTGTTATGTACCTCTTTATGTATTTCTAAACATTTGACGAGTGTCCAAGCTCCCACTTATTAGAAGTACCATCCACCTCATTTTTTACAACTTAATACAAATGGTGTTGACTGCTGGACTCTACATATGTTCCTCACTCACTTGGTTATCATGCCAACTCTGAGTTCAATTCCCACTTGCACTTCAGCCCGTGCACAACACGGTAGCAACACCAAGGGGTTTCAGAGTGAGGGAAAAAATTCAGTCTCGTATGAAAGGCTCCCTATAATTCCAAACTGTCCAAAGAAAACCTCATTTGTGTTCCCTGTTTCTTTGATTTTAAGCCCCCCTGTTTCTTTAATTAATTTCAAATACGTGTTTGTATATTTATACGTTTTCCTTAAGTCCTTTATGCCATTATGAATTGTAGTGCACTCCAACGCTAAACAAAGGCTCTCCAGTATCCAAGACAAGACCACTCCTGTGGGAATATCACACTTCTCTTAACCTAGGCTCCCATACAAATTGATGAAGGACATATGAAGTGTTTTGATGCTCCTTTTCTACTCTTAACTTTGTATTTCAATGTACATAGACAAGTCACAAAACTTTAAATATTAGCACAAAGAGAACATCCAGACTGCATAGGTTAATAACCCAAACAGTGCTCATTTTTTTTTAACTTGACATTCACAGTGTTTTGCTTCACTAGTCACTAAGATCTCAGCAACCGAACACTTATATGGATTTCACCCCAGAAAACTGTCATGTTCATCTACTCAGATGTGGATGGAGCTCTGAACAGGGCCTTCATAACTGCTATTTTTTATGTAGTGTTTCCAAAATTAATTACTAAATACAGTTTCTTGTCAATCATACTGAAGACTGACTATGGCACAACTAGACCAAACAAAACAGTGTGCTTCTTTCTAAGCAGACAAGGCATTTACCCTTAACAACCATTTCTTTATTTGTAGAGTTGATCAGTGCAGTTTCACTCCACATTAAACCAAGATAACTCATATAGAGATATATGTGCCAAAATGGCTACAGAAAATAGGCCCCCAGTAATGTTTATGTGATACAATTACCATAAATGCCAGTAACAGTCATTCTGAGTGAAAGAACCAGACGGAGTTTCCTGGCATACAGCAATGACAACGAACCATAGGAAGGATCACAAATTAAGGGATTGAGGTTTTTTTCCTAGGTGAGATTCAGAAAGCAATCAGTCTCATAAAATGACAGTGCAGCAGCACCCTTTGGGGATGAAACACTACCAAGCAGTCCTCAGTGCTGTGTTTAGTTTCCCAGTGATGTGAAGGTCTGCTGTTCACAGAGAAAAAGCAAATGTTCCTCATAGCACCAGTAAGCGTATTTAGAAAGAATAAGTATAAAAAATTACTCTGGCCTCTCCTTCCTTTTGCCCTTTATTTCTTTTCATTTTAACAGCAAAATCTGTTTCTTTGCTTGGGGCTTTTTTTTTTTTGTTGTGGTTTTGTTGTGGTTGGGGCTTATTCTATGGAAAAAGGAGCCCTAGAGAAGAGGAAAGAATAGATTACATGTGCAATTAGCCCAAGCGGACAGCAATCATTTGTCTCGATTCTTAGGCAAAGCTAGCCAAGATTTCCCAGCCAGGCAGGCAGATCTGAAGACAACGTCCACAAGGATGAGGAGCCAGCGGCAGAGCAGAGCTCTGGGAACACTCACGCCACAGCTGTGAGCCTGCAGGGTGGATGAGAGCTCTGGGCAGGCAGGCGTGCTCTCATCGGCAGAGCGGGGAAGCGCTGACAAAGCCCACTGCTCTTGATGGCAGAAGCTGCCTCCTCTCACACAGGCAGGGATAGAGAGTGCATCACCCACCAGCCCCTGCCTCTCCACCAGCACTGCTGTGACCATGGCTGGCCTCAGCTGTTGGGAGTCAGCACTGGGTTACAGCTCTCACACACCCCCTTAAGCTAACGCAGCTTTTCCTAAAGGCCTAACATACAAGCTTTAACAGAGTAGGGTGTCACCCTTCAGCAATAGGACATGCTTCCTATGGAAAATCTCATCCTTCCTGTGCAGAGATGGAGTGGACAGGAACACTGGTTCCTACAAATGCAGGAACCACTGCTCACACATCAGAGCCTTAAACTGCAACCCAGGACTCAGCTGCATCTCGTAGGCTGATAATAATCAATGTCAACTCTGATGACAGCAGCACTAATTAAGTGCTCTTTGGAGTAAGAAAATCAGTATCATCAGGATCTTCCTGGGCACCAGGCAGTATCAGGCAGTAGTGTAATGATTCCCTGGGCCTGCAACTATCAGCATCAGGTAACAATCTTGTTTGGAAGATTGGGTTGGTGGATCACTCATTTCATCTCTTAAAAAAACCCCAAAACTTAAATACAGACATAAAAATATCTCTCAGTATCACCTGGAGATGAACTTTGCAAATATGTGCAAAAGCATATTTTACTATTCTAAAGACAATGTGTAAGAAGGAAGAGGGGAAGAAACCTGATTGCTCGAGATGTTTAAACTTTGTGAACATTTCTGTCAGTTTGCAGCAATTTATATCAAGTGTAATATATTCCTACATTGTGACCAGTCCTGTCCTGGATGAAGAGGAGATTGTGCAGCTACAACCATGAGATGTAATACTGGTCATCACAGCTTGCAGGGGAGGAGGTAAGGCATCCTATCTAGTAAGTCTGCCCAAGGATCCCTTTACAGACTCCTTTACAGAAGAAGCAAGTATGACAGCAGTGTAACTTGTACTTTGGTAGGTTTCCTTTTAACATGCTCTTAGGAACTACTTTGCATAAAACACAGCCACAGAGAAGTAAAAGGCATTTCATATTCTTCATTTAATAAAGGCAAAGACATCACTTACAGCCCCTTCAGTTCTGCACAGTAACTCATAACTCCCTAACTGATGTTTCTGGTTGGGCTTTATCTTTCACTTTACACATGGAGAAAAGAGCCTAAAAGAAATTAAACAATGATTACTTAGGTTTTAGTTTTAAAAAGAGATAATCTTTTCACCAGGAAATGACAACTTACTGAATTCAAAGATTTTTGCAGATGCCTGTCAGTTACCAGAAAACAAAAATAAAACCACATGCACTAGTTTTTATCAGAAAAGAGTTCTTGAGGTCACCACAGAATTTCTGAGGCACTATAGAGCAAGAACAGTAAAAGAAAAGGCATTCAACCCAAACCCCATATACGTGCTCAAATAAGCAACCACGAGTCAGCACACAACTTAAAGCTCAAAACAGTCCCTAGTCCAGCAGTCAAGGCATTCCAATGAGAATGACTGAGGTACTAAACTGCAAATCCCAATTTTGTGATCCCCAGGGAAATATTTCTCGTTCAGGTGGATGCCTATGAACCATACCCAGGATCAAGCACCCCCACAGCACCCTGCTGTTTGTAGGGGGACAGGCCTTCCTCAGTGCAACAACTCCAAAACACACTCAGAGCAGAACAGAAATTGCTATGCAGAAGGTTTGTAGAAAAGTAACTTGCCTCAGCTTGAGTTATAATGCAAAATTTCACCACATATCTTAGACACCGTGGAAGCACCACAAGCTTTTTTTACCTGCCTTTCTCAAGACAGACTCACAAACAACCTCAAAGAAGAGAACAGCTACTTTTTCCCTCTAGTAGTTAAGATTACTTTAAAGCCTGGTAAAATAAAGCTTCTCAGTGCTCTATTTCCTTAAAGGCATATGAGGTAAATGATTTCTTTCAGGAAACGTTAATACTCATATGAATCATTAAGACAGCATTCTTTGGGAAGTATGCCAGGATGCTAAAAGTAACACCAGAAAGGAAACTCTCACTACAAAATCTAGAGGGGTTGGGGGGTTTTGGGTGGTTTGGTTGGTTGGTTTTTTTATTGTACAAACATAATTTACAGGGCTATTAACTGTTGAAAGAACTTTGGCCTACCACATTGAAACACACTGCCCAGCAAAAGCAGGGGCACAGACCCACAGGCAGCCAAGTACACAAGCAGATCAACTGCAGGCTACACTACTTTAAAATAAGTATTTTATTTTAAAGCCAATTCAGAAATCATTTATGTAACAGAAAAGTTAATCTATAGGACTGAATGGATTCTGGGTTTCTGTCTTCTCCTTACACTACTCTGTAGGACTAGGGGTGGTGGGGTTGGCTGTGTATAAAAGTATTCTTGAAAATTTCAGCCTTTTCAAAATATTGTCTTACTTTGAATTATTTTTTTCAACAGGATGAAAGCTCCCAACTGAGGTTTAAAAAAATAACCATTTACATGTAGATGTCTGCTTCCCAATCACTACTAATGCAGAGCTATTCAACGCAGCTAATGGAGTAAGGAACTAGTCATCTGACTTAACAAATGTATACACCATTGACTGGGTCAGCATAACAGCTCCCAGGGCTTCATCATCAGTAACTGGAGCCTGAGACACCGACATATAGATGCATGCCAAGTGCTATTCTTTTACCCAGAGCTTTAATAAAATGGTCTTTGTAAAGCTAATATGAAATCTTGCTTTAAATAATTAATGAGCGAAAGCACAGATTACTTTTCTCAAAGTTCCTTTTTCACAAATTAAAACTGGAATTTTCTGGCAGAAAAACAAGACCTCTTGAAGGACAGTCCGATGGGCAAAAGAGGTTTCACAGGGTGGAATTCAGATGTTCTCGTGTCACTGGAATCCAATAAAAAAAGTACCCTGTTTAAGTTTTAAAGTCACAGTCATAACCACTCAGCTCCTAGTATTTTCTTGCAATGTCTGATGACAGTGTAGTCAATCCCATTTGGACACTGCATAGAGTTGAACAAGTGGTCCCATTTAGGCTGCTATGATTGCTGCTGATCTACAGCTCAGCATAGAGAGCCATACAGCACAAATAGCATGCACAGAGCTTGATTTATTAATACAAGCAGCTTCTGCAACATCTCAAATTTTTATTCTAGCAATTATGTCATAGGTCAAGCTTAAAGAACCATGGATCTTCACTGTTTTCCACTGAAAAGTCAATTTTATCCCACAAACGCTCTTCTTGGAAAATATTTAAGTACTGCGGGGAACAAAAAAAACCCCACCCAACCCACTCCCAAACACCACACCACAGAATTTCAGTATAATTGATACTTTTACTATATGGAAAACATTCATGACTATTCAACCATATACATCCTATACAACAGCTTAGCCTAAATGAGGATGCACTTTGGCATGCTTGGCACTCACATGACCAGGCTTTAAGTTTAAATACATTTGAGTAATTAAGTTTCACCATTGACCTTGCAGAAATACCAGGCCAGCACTCAAGGCTGCAGCCTGTCTCCAGCGAGCTGCATGAACAAAAGCCAATAGCAGTGATCCAAACCCAGAGCTATAATACCTTCCAGCTATGACCTATGTTTGCCCATCTCTCTGACTCCACTTAATTAGCAACTCACATGCACAGTATTGATACAATAAACTGTATGCTCTGAATAATGTCCAGCAAGTTCAGAAATCTGAAAGTAAGCTCACCACTCATTTTCTTCCTCCCCAATCTTCCCCAATACAAGATACTATTTAAATGCTGGTGAAGATGTGTAAGTCTAAGCTAAAACTCAGATATTCTTCAGTTACATAGTGATTTAAAGGCTGAAAGATTTTACATGACTGAAGGTTAGAAACTCTATATACTTAGGGCCAGAGGGCAGAAACATACTGAGATTTCAGAGCTAAAAGATGTATCAAGCAGCTTCTAGATTTTACTTCCTAACTATATATCAAAGCAACTGACTGAATCTTCAGGAAGTTCTCAGAGGCAGATTAAACTGTCTGCCTAGACAGCAAGGGCAAGACCACTTTTCAGAACTTATTTCAGAAGGCTTACATATTGATTTAAAAAAATTATGGGATATTTTAAGTTAAAGAATATTTTCCTCTTTACATATTGCTAAAAGGACAATTGACATTTTTTCATGTGTTTCACCAGAAAAAGTCCTTTCCTCTGTTAACATAAACAGTAAGATGACAGTGGCTTCCTCAGATAATACCTCTATTTAATCATTAGATAAGTAGGTAAAAATGTCTTCCAGTTCATTTCAATTTTACAAGTATTTAGATTTCTGGATGAAGAGAACAAAGGTGTATTGCTACAGTTTATTTTATACCAGACTGTAAAATCAATGTATTCCTGGAAAAGATGCTGGATTCCTCCTGAGAAGAACAGAACCATCATAATTTCTAGTTCAGCTCTCTTCTGGTTTTATTGCTATTCATGAGTAAGGCTACAACTCTGTTACAACCTACAAGACTACATTTTTTCATGAATGAGAAACTGTAATCCAGTGGATTCTCTATTTCTTAAAGTCACATCACATATCCAAGTCATATCAAATCAGTATCTCTAATTCTTCATTCTCTTAATATTCTTCAGATGTTGCAGAAAGTTAATGTACTGATGTAGATCAATCAATGATTTTTGTTCCTGTGGAAAGCAAGCAAGTAGTGTTGAGGTGAAAACAGCCAGCACAATCTAATTTGAGAAGCAACTGAAAAAAGATAAAATATCACCATTAAAGCATTGACATGATATTCTGTGCAAAGACAGTTTGCAACATTACAAAGGAATCCACAGAAATGGAAGATTCAATCAACTGCATTTACAGTACAACAAAAGTAGGGAAAAACACTATAAAGAATGAGGTCTTTTTAAAGACAGACATAAAAAATGCCACATTTTTGCACAACTAGTATGCTAATTTACACTCTTGGCAATTCAGCTGTGAAAAGCCTATTCAGAAAATATCAGGGTCATATCTTGCTTGTATTAGCCAAGAAATACATACTTATTAAACAGCTGGAAAGTTATGAAGACTACCCAAAAGAACTGTTTCAAAATTCCCTTAGATTTAGCCTAGTGGCAGATAAGAAAACAGATATTAACAGCTGGTATATTCTAAACACTGCAGAGTTACCATACAGTGGTTGTTTTGAAAGCCTCAGATAAAAGCAGGACAGGAAGGCTCAAACTATGCCTCTATAACTGACTCACTGTGTAGATGCCCTGAACATCCAACTGAGACTTTCAGAAAATGCTGGACAGATTTGGAAATGTATCATTCCTTTAGGAAAAAGAAAACAAAACAGAAGCCACTACACAACTTTTGTTAGTGACACCACTGTATACTTCAAAGTTGGGGAACAATGTTTGGGAACTTGGTGATGCGTGTGACTTTCATACAGCATTTGTTTGTTTGAGTTGACTATACACAGACAGACACTTGCCAATATTTTGATGGCTGTTCCTGCAACTGAGTAAGCCTTTTGTCTTTCAAAGTAAGGCTTCATCAATGCTTGATGGGCACGGAAAAGTACTAAACTGACATTTTCACCAGTTATCATATATTTCAATCCTCAGTTTGAAAAATGAGGGCTGCACAGAGAGCAGATGACCATAAATCAGGATGTAGGTAAGTACCAAGAAACCTTTCCTACACCAGGACACTGCAGGTGTGAATGTCTGTGACTGAAAAACAAGACCAGCTCTCACTGCATGGAGGACAGAGAGGAAGGAAGGGCAAGAAGAAGAGGCGCAAACAACCTGACTTAATAAAATTTTCATCAGCAGGGAGGGTGTATCAGTGGAAGACAGGTCAGGAAAGAAACTACAGGAAAAATTTAAAGCAAAGTAATAATGCTTTTGTTAACCAAGTAACAATTTTTCAGGTCTCACAGTGTGACCAAAAAGTGGCTTGCAACATGTCCTACCTCCTTGCTTAAGGAGAATGCACTGGCAGAAAAACTGAACTCACAAGGTTCTTCAGCACTGTTTCCAGCAAAATGTATTTGAACTTTTCCCAGTAGTACCCACAAGCAATAAAGCTAAACACTAGTGTAAATAAGCCAAACCCAGCAAGGCTTCAAGTCTGCTACATAAGATGACATTGACAGTGTTATAGCACTGTTATAATGCTGTCCCAGGAATGGCAAAGATTGAATGAGGGGTGATGACAACCTGGCTGTGTTGCTGTTTCAGTGTACTCACTACAAATGCAAACCATTACTTTCCATCAGCAAACAATCAGCTTCTCAGTAGTCAAGTATTTTCATGCTAGCATTGACAATAGTGATTAACAGAATTCCCCACTTTTTCAATGCTTCCAGGCATGCTGATAACAAGATCAAACTGACAAAACCCTTATATACTTGCTTTGTTTTTCCCCCTTACAGATATTTACTGAACCACTGTACAAAGAAACACAGCTTCAGCAACAGGAAAGAGCAACAGCTAGAAACAATTGAATGTGTATTTCATGTGCTACACTCAATACACAACTTTTATCAAGTTAAAAAGTTGTAATCAGCTGTTGACAAGTGAAGAGTACTGACTAGTAACTGATGGGAAAAACAAAAACTCAGAGCGGGCAAGAACCTGACAGTCATCTCTATAAAATTATGCCATGTACAACCAGCTTAAATAAAACAGTAACTTCAGGTAATCAAACCACTTCTGATGGTTCCACAATGTACTGACAGCATTGCATCAGGAATGCCATGGCTTATTGAAGTACAGCACTTGCACTGTAACCAGATAATAAGGAAAATAAAAAGCTGACTTGACCACAGCAGAGCACTACAGATGATCTCTGTTTCAACAAGAGGCAGTGAGGAGTCAATCAACAGCCATACTCCTGTTTTCCTGTCTCTGGTCCCGAACCACTCCAGGACAGCAGCACAGGCCAGTTTTAGCACAGATTCTCCCCACTTTAACAGGTGACATTTCACCCTTGAAATGACATCTCAAGTTAACTCTAGAATAATCGAAGTATTGATGCCTTTCATGGTCTTTGAGAAAAACATTCCAAATATTGAAGTTTTCCCTTCAAAAACACAGTGCAAATACACATTAAATATAGTGAAGGAAAAGCAGCGCTTCTTAGCAAATGCATACAACAACAAACACAATAAAATCACATCACACAGCCTAGAACAAACACTTTGATTCCTAAACTCAACAAAAGTAACATTGACAGAAAGAATGCAAAACTTCATCTCCATAAAAACCCATGTAGTGCACAGCAAGCTGCCTGTCCCCAGAAGTCAAATCTACTCTCCCAAGGTTCACAGCATAAAAATATCGGATAGCTTTGTGCATCTGGAGGCTGTTAACTTACAGAATTTAAATTCTTCCAGTTGTGGAGTGTAAAACTTTGTTTTAATTACGCAGTTTTACACTCCACAGCTGGTAGATTTTAGAAATGCACTTCAATTTATGTCTACTAGCTGAAACAACCTTTGCATTTTCTTTCAGGGCATAAAAAATTCAAATAAGATTATGTATTAAAAATTTATTTTTATAGTTATTTTTGTAATGTTGCTGCAATATATAAGCTTTTAAACATGTTCATGAAGAGAAGTTTCTGAGATTTTATATTCCTGTCCTCTGTTCTATCTTTTATCCAATATACCTATCTTGCACTATAAATCTGCTTCAAAAAAGTTAGCTAGTAAGAGCAAATGTTTCTTGTAACAAGGATGTACAAGATTCAATATCATGTTTATCTTGGTACTGAGTCTGATGTGAAGTAAATCAAACAAGGAAACAGTACATGAAAATCAAGCAAAAGCTGTTAAAAAAAGCGCATATATCAGTGACTGAAGTCTTCCAATACTGCAAATGTCTCATGTGACAAACAACTGCAAATCAGCAGGCTCGACGTAGCTTAATTCTTCTGCTGCGTGTGTACTTTGAATCATGCATAAGAGATCAAATTACGTCTAAGCAAGGAATCAAAAGAAACTGAAAAGCTGACACCCAAGCCACAAGAAAAGATGTAGGTTCATTTAAGGCAGCCCATTACCAAAGCTATTGAAACAAAATAAACAAGACCCACACTAAGAGCTGGGAGGTCACGAAGCTCCTGTCTTCCTTCTGTCCCAGTGTGCTCACTCCGGTAATGTTCAGACAGATCCCTGGGAGTTACACACACTTTCATACACAGTGGACAGATGAAGCCCTGTGAAATGTATATTTGTTTTTAAGAAATTAATACAGACCAAAAATAAATTGCAGATCTGGAATCAAAAATTCAAATTCTTATGCTGAAAGTTCTCTACAATCACCTTTCGGAAACATAGCTTTTGCAAACCACATAATACTACAGAGAAAACAAGAAGGAACAGTTATTAAGGACATAAAAATAATCAAATCTAAAACATGCCTTAAAAGCTAGCACCATGTTGCACACTACTATGTGTTTTCTAGACATTCTTGGTTTCCCCTTCATGTGACAGAGGAATAAGCTGCATAACAAATCGTGAATGGAGCATTACAAGGCACATGTCACATCCATCATGAGGTTTCCTGTAAGGGTGTTCAGATGTTTCACAAGGAGAGTTAAGGGTAGTGTGATGAAACTGCAGAAATACCTCTATAAATAAATAAGCAAGTTTGCAACAGCAGGAGATGAGGCTGAGGCAAACCTGTCTAGCTAACACAGCCACGTTACACTAAGGAAAGCATAATCTCACTGGTCAACTCACTGCAAGCATGGAATATTCCAGCAACCCTGTACTGCAGACAGAGCTGCACTGGGACACAAGCAAAAAAGGTAGGGCAGACAAATGTTTTCTCCCTGGCCAGATTGCACAGTGAATAAAAGATGTACCTACACTTGATTAGGGGTCTGTGTGTGACCTGAAGTGCTCATGTGGCCACAGATGGGATTTAAACAAATGTTCACCTCTTCTTGAGCAGTTTGAACAGTTTGAATTCAGACTTGCCCACTCCTTTTGTTTATTATTACAATTGCCAAAAATCAGGATTTACTTCAACCAGGCTTGAGGAAGTAGGAAACATATGAATCTGCACAGATTTAATAATTATTTTCCATTGGAATCTTCAAGCAACACTAATTAGAAAATCTAGACACGGAACTGGAACAAAAACAAGTTAATGGATTTTTGATTATATGATACTGGAGAACCAGGTGGTAACATCAAGATAAAACAAAGAGCAAACATTCTGCAGAGACCAACTGTGGTGCTCCTGAAGAGAAGCTCCAAGAGAGACAACACCTCAGGCCAGCTGCACAGGAAAAGGAAGACTAACAGAAAGATTTGAGTAACATGCTGTAATGCAAGAATGTGAGGAGAATAAAAACCCGTCCCCAGGTTCAGAGTTCAGTTTCAAACAGACTTTGAAATTCTATTCTAAGGATAACACCCAACTTGTAAATAATGCAACAAATGGGGAATTATTGACAATCAAAATACACTTTTTCATGTTATACATCCGTATCAACCCAGAATGACAAAACAGCCTTTGGTCTGATCCAATTCTGTCTCAGTAGCAGGAAAAGCCAATGGGGCAATAGTGCAGGCACATCACTTGGAAATCTCATCCCGTATCAAGAAAATACTGCTGCATTAGTACTGAGGTACATTGTGACATTCATAACCTGCACAGTCAGTGATCTTGAACTCATGTTAATAGAATTTTAAAATTTCAGCCAAACTTTGGAAAGAAGCAACTATGTCATTGCACATTTTTATGCCTTAATTAACTAAAAAAGTAATTAGATTTTTGTCTGCAATTTAAGAATATTTATTTGCATTGGGGATGGCTAAATATGCATACAAAACAGATTTAGACTCAAAAACATTTGACACGTACAACATGCAGCAAAATGTTAAGGGATGTCTGAGTATATTGACTGAAATAAGGCTTCAAGAAATAAAAAATAAGCAGAGGCATAGATGGAAGGCAATCAGGATTTTAAACAGCACAGTGAAAATTTCTCTTATCTCTTATCATAGCCCACACAGAACTATCTGAATTGTCACAGACTTTATTCAGAGTAAGAAAGGGCACTTTGCTCCCTTTAATGCTCTAATAGGAGTAATTAACCTTGCACTGTAGTTGTATGCTAAGCTCAAAACATTTTCAAGATAGGTCATCAGGCTACATTAGCACAAAGTAGCTTCAACAGCCAGTGAAGTCAGTTTGCATTTTTCGGAGTTAATATTTGACAACACTGTAAATCCAAAGACATTATAATGTGGGATTGAAGCAAGAATAACAACGTACTCTGCTGATTAAGTATGGCATACAGCAAATAAAAATTGATAGGACTTACAAGTGGTAGATTTATAGACCAACACCAAAGCCCAGCATGTCTGGTATTTCACAAGAAGGACAAAGTTTCCAGTATACACTACAGCTTAGCAGAAGCAAGGTAAAAACGGAGTAGAAGCATGATAAAATGTTAATACTTGTGTTTTTCAGCTCTCATAAAAGTTTTACTAACAAGGAGTCTTAAACTTATGTATCGTTGCTTTTAATAATTCATCTCTAGAACTAAGAGAAGGATTGTTTGTGACCACTTAAATTGATAAACCTAATTAACAGTTACATATAAATATGGTCTAGCCTTTCTTTTTTTTTATTTAAATAACAAACAATTTTTAGAAGATTATAATTGCAAGTACTTATTTAGTACAGCTGTTATTTAGGAGGGCACCAAAAGTTAGTCCTAACAGCTTCATATATCAGAGAAGCAGCAGCCAGGGTTTCAAACTCCAGCCCCAGTATGGTGCACAGTACCTCAGAGGAGCCTTCATGGTTCACATCAACAGCATTTCCAGGGGTGGCAGATGAATCTGAATCTGAGCTTTGAGACCCACCTCTACCTGGAGTCTGAAATAAATGGAGAAGAGAAAAATAAGTGTCTACTTTTTAATATTTAATAAACATTTTAAAAAGCACCATACCAATCCTATGCAAAGGCCTCTCTTTTACTTGCTGGAATACAGAAGTATTTTCCCTCCACAGGAGTAATGAAGCGAACAACCTGACAAGCAACTATATAATTTTCAGCACAACACTTTAACAAAAGCTTTTACCCAAGACTCTCCATAAATAAAAGAACAAGCAGACACCAGAAGCAAAGGCCACGTTTTTAAACCGCTTCCTCTCATAAATGCTCAACACAAACCAAAAAAATGTGCTGAACTCTGACCTTGTATCATCACTCTCACTGGTATTAAATTAGGTCTCTATCCTATAGGAAAACACTAGAAATTACAATCTAAAAAGTTTCAGAAGTATTAAATTAACATCACACTACTTTTTTGTTAATTTCTATACATTCTGAACAAGCCTTTAAATATTTGAAAGACAGGAAACAAAAGTATGAGGACCCTGCTAACTCAACAAGCACTACCTTGATTTGGAAAAAAAAAAAAAATAATCAAGTCTGTGGTAAAGTTAAAATCAGTAAGACAATCTATAAATATATACTACTATGAATATGCTGAAAATCAAAACAAAATTATTGATTTGAAACTATAGGCTTAGATAAAATAAGCAAATAAATTTTAAATTTTACATGATTCAAAATCTGGGTAGATGGATTGCATCTTATAAACCTTATTTAACTATAACTTTGATTTACATTTCATTTAACTTCTCCTACTCATCTCCAGAATGCCACTGCTGGACTGATGGCCAAAGAGTAAGCACTCTCAAAGCAAACATCAGTAATTATCTTAATACAGATATGCAATCTGAGTTTCAACAAAGAACAGAAAGTTCATTATCTAATTCCCTTATGACAAATGGGATGAAGTAATGCTACTGATGTATTTTAGCCCATCTGGAAATACCTCTAATGTTACAAAGAATTTTGTAATTTAATACAGCAATAATAAAGAATTTAAATACGCAGATAGAAATCTAGAAAGAAGGACAGAGTAGATGAAAAGTTTTAATTTCCAGATCTTGGTGTCTCCAAAATCTTATGTGGTTTGCAATTTTCTTGCTCAAAGATGTCCTTTTCTGGAAGACAGATAAGATATATAACTTTTTGTAAGATTTCCGCAGCACACTTGCTTTTCCATACTTTGAAAATTAAATACATTAAATACATTTTCCTCCTTTGTTTTTAAAAGAATGTTCTATTTTCAACTTTCATAAAGGTAACAGCCTTTTATTATTAATCAAGTAAAAAAAAATGTGTAATAAAAAGGTCAAATTTACTGATGAAGGATTTAATTCCCAGTGAGATACGTTTCAGTTTTAGAAAAGCTCTGAACACTGGCCAAAGGGAAGGGAGTAGGAGTTAGGCAGCAATCCATGGGAGCTGGTGACAGCAAGAGAAGAAAACTCTCCTCATTCCAGCCTTTCCTTAGGTCATCAGTTAAGTGATCAACACACACTGGTTTTCCTACTCTGTGTGCTTTTCATTTTAGCTGGTTTATATTTCTTTAAAAAATATGAAAACATAGTTTCCTTCTAGTACAACGTACAAAAGCAACAGGCAAGGTGATGCAAGCTCTGCAAGTTAGTAATAGGAGAGGCAAAAAAAGGGTAAGCAGAGATACAATGCATATGCAAAACACATCAAACTGAAGGCATTGGTGCTCCTGCTCCAGGTCACTGATACAGTCAGTAAACAAGGCGGAGCCACAGGTGCACACTAATCAAGTTTCCATATGACATCAAACTGCGAGGACCAGCTGATACACTTCAGGGGCAAGGCTGTCACTCAGAGGGACAGATGGGCTGGAGGAACAGGCCAACGGGAATCTCATGCAATTCAAAAGGGACAAATGCAGAGCTCTGTGCCAGGGAAGGAAAACCCCTGGCAGCAACAGAGGCCTCTCTGCTGAAAAGGTCACTGGCCTCGTGTCAGACAGCAAACCAAACAGGAGCCAGCAGCGTGCCCTGTGGCAGCAGAAAGGGATACCAGAACCCTGGATTGTGTTAACAGGAGCCCAGCCAACAAACCAAGGGAAGCAATCATCCCCCACTGGCCGCCATCCACTGGCCCACACCAAGATACTGCATCCAGTTTGGCTCTCCCAGTCCAAGGAGGACATCGATAAACCAGACTGAGTCCAGCAAAAGGCCAGCAAGACATCTGGAGATGGAGCATCTGTCCCATAAGCGAGGCTGAGGTTTGTGAGGGCCAAACAGCAGTCACACCACCACCTTTAGAGGAAGCCATCATAAAGAAGAAGCCAGGCTGGTCCGAGCAGCACACAGTGAGAGGACCAGACACAGAACTGAAATGAGAGGTTCCCACTGGACGTAAAAAACAGATTTTCCAGTGTGAGGCCAGGCCCAAGCAGACTGATCCTGACCTCAGAGCTGGTCCTGCTTGCAGCAGGAGCTCAGACTAGTTAGCTCCTGAGCTCCTCCCTTCCTGCCCAAATTGTTCTGTGGCCTATGAAGTGCTGCTCACAGAAACACACATCCTGCAGGAAAGCTTTGAAATACAAGTTTAGTAACTCCATTAATGAAGATGTGGATTGTTGTGTACTGACAATCAGAATAATATCTAAAACAGCTGGTAAGGTGTAGCCAAGTTTCCCAGTAAAACAGGTAAGTTAGGATATTGCACCTAATATTAGAAACAAGTTTTTTTCAGTTTATATAGCTGAGAAGTTTCTTTCCATGCAATCCATAAACCAAAACCATGCAACCAAGTAGTAAGGCTCACTTGAGAATTTACTTTGTGCAAGAACAAAGAATCTAAAGATGCACACACACATATGTCTATATGAGGGAAAATTAAGAGGTCAGGTGTCAAAGCTTTCTTCCGTAAAGGATACAAACTTTCATGATGTAAGAAGAAATTTCTTAGGGAGAGAAACTTTTAAAAAGGCTTCAGAAATCTGAAAAATCAAAAGGCTATTGTATGGTACATAGCTATGGCAGCTGATCGGTTCTAGAAAGCCAGAAAACTTGGACCCCTATCAGTCCCAGCACTTATATGCACAAGTAGAAATGGGACTTTGTGAAATGGCAAGTGTCAGCACTAATGAATATGCATGTCTTTACTGATGCTTTACACGAAATGGAAGCTTTTTGTTTTACTTTTCATCTCCAAAAACTGAAGAATGTGCCTTCACATAGCCTTGGACAGAGAGACAACATAGCAGAGGGACAGTCTGAACAGGACTTGACAGCCTGGGCTATGGCAATAAGAGATGATCCAGCTGTCTCTTTAGACAGGCAGCACATACCTCCACTTTTGCAATGCCTGAGCATGCGCTTTCAGTGAACCTGATGAATCATTTCATCTCAAACCCAATACTCTTCTGCGACAATTAACACAATATTTTCTTCACTTCTTAACTCCTTATACAACGCTACCATACACTGTTAATCACCCATCCCATTTCACACCAGAGCTGACTGCATTTTGCAATGAGATTTGCATATTAAGTTTTCCTACAACCTCAAAATTATTCCAACCTCCAGGATGTAAGCTCATATATTAAAAGTACAGAGTTATTACTAGATCATTGATTGAAGTATTTGCTTTATGAAACACTTCAGACATGTTATAATCACACTAATAGGCATCACACAGCATGTCTGACTATGCATTATATGACAGAAATTATTACACAATACAGGTAAAATCCTTCCAACCTTTCAAAAAACAATGTGCACTCTTTAAAAGAGAAAGCATAATTCCAAGCTAGATTTAGAAAGCTTAGTACAAACAGGTGGCATTTTCTGGTGAGTGTCAGGTGCAGGAAAGAAGGGTGAGAAGGAAAGAGGTAATTAAGTAACTTCCAAGTTACAGTCCATAGCACCATTTGCAAAGTATGCAGTGTAGTAAGAAAAATAAAATCCAAAATTGGAAGGATGTTATGGAAGTCTAAACCAAAAATCCAATAAACATATCTTCATAAGGTAATTCAAACATCCTTCGCCATCGAAATAAAGAATGGGGGACTGGGAATGGGGTTTTTTTAACTGATCAGAGCATCATCAAATCCACTCACTCACATGGTTAAGCTACGCTCATGTACCACTGTCGTATCACATTCCATTAAAAAAAAATCACAACACACTGAACAACTTGGACTCTGTGATCTAAGGACAGATTAAGAATAACACTCTTTGTTTTCAGATGGCCAACACAGGGGAGAAAATTTCCACACAGACTTCCATAGTCTGTACTTTTACAAAATTAACATTTGACCCTTAAAGGCATACCTGAAGTTGAAAGACTGATGCAAAATTAGTCTTTGATCCAGCATATTTCTCTCTCAGTAGTCCAAGTTATATTTGTTTACTTTGCAGAGAAAACGTATGTTTCTACTACTAGCAACTCCAGTAGTACAAGTAAAACGCTAAACTTCATAATGTCATGCTTTGTGTTTTCTCAAAATTGCAAGCTAATATAAAGAAACATCATTCACAACAAAAAGCATGACAATGATTGCAGCTTGTTTTCTGAAAAGGGACAGAAAATTATATAATGAATGAGTTGAGTTAATGCTTTAAAATGATGGAATATAAATATGTGTCATTTCTGCATGTTCATTTATCTGTCTGTAGCTACATTCCTTTCAGTTATGATACTCTTTTCAGCAGTTTTAAGTTCCAAATAAATTAAAACCTTTGAAAAAATATGTAAAGCCTTGAGAAAATGTGAACAAATACAGATTAGACAGTTTTGCCAGTGGAGATTTAAATCCTAGGTAAGGGTACTCCTACAACCATAAAAAGGTCTTGAAGCAACCAGCAAGACACAAGAAAAAGAAGGCCAAAGCCCTTATCAGACAATTCAGTGCTAGAAAGAGAGTACCTTGCAATACAGAACATCAATACCACTTACTTCTAAACAAGTGTGACACCACTTTATGACTCTGCAAAATGAAATTATTCCTGACTTTATAGGGCATAAAGCCTCTCCCATCATGCCACCAGTTTCACACAAGTAGATCTTGTGCCCAGGAAAGGGCAGAGATGCTCCTTTTGATTCCTCAGAACAGGACACAAGCACAGCTGGCAGCTAAGCATCCATCCCAGTAAATATGCTATCTGCCTAGCCCTGCAACTGAAAATGTAAAAAGAAAATTATAGGTAAGGCATGAGATCCAGTGCATCCCAGATAAGTAAATGTATCTGTTCCTGAGCTTGGAGTTGGAGAAAAGGTGACCATACTACCTGAGCTACAGAAACACCTGCAAATTCCTGTTCTTGCCCTAGACCCCAAGATCTCAAGAGCAAGAACTCAAGCTTTTAGTTAGAAACAGAGAGCAAAAGAAACCTACCACTCAAACACAACACAGTTACCAACAGTTGTAGTCATACGCTCAAACACAAAGAATAAAGACAAAAACTAATGTAAATAGTAGTCACACTGGCCCAATAGACGAGTCTTTCACTAAAAAAACATGAGCAATGGGAAGAAGGCTCAGAATGAGGTCAAAGGAATCAGTTTTCCATTAGCTGAAAATAAATGCTTCCTCCTTGCAAATATAAGAAGTGAACTCTGCTTTAACAGGCCAGAGGCAACAGCCACTGGCCCACCAGTAGATGAACAATGGAGGGAGGCCACAATGCCCACAAAGGGCATTCAGAACTGAACACCAAAAAGACAAGACAGACAAAAATCAAGGTATCTGTGCAGGAAAGGTGTATCTTGGACATACCACACAGATTTGGGAAAGACCACCTTTTTCTAGATCAGCATGACAAACCATGCATGAAAACAAGAAGTGGCAAGAATGAATGAAAGGGGGGGTTGTGGTGCAAACGTACAAGCCAGATAGATCCCTGAGATGTCACACTGAAAACACAGATACAAGTTAGAAACAGCTTGAAGGGAAAGGACCTAAAATGAGGATCTAGTTGAACACAGCATGGAGATACTAACTTCAAAAACTAAATGAGCAATGCTCAGCACATAATACTTTCTGTTTTGAAAATATGCCATTCAAATTCACTATGAAGATACTTTCAAAAACAAAAATTACAACTGCGGAAGAAAAAAAAGGTGATCCAGGTACAGAAGTAGCATAAAAAAGAAATATCTGATGTTTCAAAACTTCAGGAATCAGAATTTCAAATAAGTCATTGAAACTATAAACCGTATCTTTGTAGCTGTTGCCTTCCTTTCTAGCGTCTTGTCAGCCACCTGAGTTACAATAAAAAGGAATGTAATAAAGAATTTCTTTTTTAAAAAACATACTTTCATAACTCAAGTTATATCACCAGTAATAACTAGCTCTCTGGCTAGAAAGGATGGCATCACCTACAATGAAATAATAAACCAAATAGATAATAATAAGAAATGATGTTTCAGTGACTGAAAGGGGGTGGGGGGTTTCACAGCTATACCAATGATGCGCAAGAAAAGGGTCAAGAGGTAACCTTCAAATTACTGCATGAGACACATGAAAGATTTAAAAAACTATGTTCTTTATGAAAATATCTGGCAGCAATCAGAGGTTCAAGAGCACAGCAGAAGTATTTTTCACAGTTTGCCAACCAGACTGTAAGTATGTATGTGGTTGTGCTTGCAATCACTACTTATACAAAATGCCTTTTCTAAAAGCACAGTTATTTTCACCAAGTAAAAGATTAACACCCTTAAAAATCTTGGCATTTCTCGATTTAATTTTTGGGCAGGAAAAAGTCTGTTTCACCTCTGTTAGCTCTGCTGCAAACCTGTAATTTTCAGGCATAACTGGAGAATAGTTGTTTGTTCAAACTTTTCAGAAAAGATGTTCTGTTTCTAATACACAAAAACTTTTGCACTGACTTTATTAGATTTTTATAGGAAGTGTTTAGCTTAATTTATACTTAAGGGCAAATATCCTCTGGCACTGAATTAAGTTTTTTCCTCTCATACAAGCTTTCCTCGACGGCTTTCTCAGAATCAATAAACACCCACTTAACTACTGCCAATATTTAGTTAGGCTCACACTACGTTTCTGTGCTTGTTAGCAGGGCCTCCCATCAAACTGCAGTAAGTTCTTGTAAACACGAAGCTCCAAATAGACCAAGACCTTCACCTGCCCACAATCTATGACCGAAAAACAGGTATGCTTTCGAGGTATGCTTCACACCGAAAAAGTTGGCAAAATGCTTACTTTATTCCCCTATGTTAATTCTCATTGTTGTACCAACGCTTCCTCGCATGGTAGATGAGGAAAGCATGCCAGCCTTTCCAATGAAACACCCCTTCAGAGAGGTGCTACGCATACAGCACGCTTTGGAAGAAACACCAGATAAAGCGGGGAGAACAGCTGGTTTCCCCTCTCTCCGAGAGCGGCTCCTGCATGACACCGACACCGCTCTCTTGCGGTGCGGGAAGTGGAGCGCTGCCTGCCCATCACCAGCGTGACTCAACCCTTTTCGGTGCATCCCCGCGCCGAGCGGGGCCGGACTCCCGGACCGGGGACCAGCTCTGCCCTGCGCCGGCACCTCCCCGGCAGCGCCCGCCCGAGCCGGGGGCGATCGGCACGGGGATCCGGGGAGGCGACAAGGGTTTCACAAACCAGTGTCACAACTTGGCTTTCCAAGCCAGGCAGCGCTGCCGGAAAAGCCGGTTCCTAAAACACGGGAGACAGGCGGCCAGCGGCTGCCGGGCCGGCTCTCGGCTCTAGGAGCCTGCTGCCCGCCGGCCCGGGGGAAATCGCGGCCGGTCCTGCGGCGGGTCCCCCCAGCTGGACTTCCCTCGCCCCTGCCCTGCGCGGGCGGGCGCTGCCGGCGGGCGGAGACGCCGCCGCGCTGTGGGAAGGAGCCACGCCGGGGCAGGGCCGCCCCGCGCCCTCCGCCAGGCCCGGCCGCGGCACCGCCCGCCGCCAGCACCTCCGCCCAGCGCGGGGGGCACACCGCCCCCAGCTGGGACCGCGGCCCGGCCCGGCTCGGCTCGGCTCGGGCCGTCCCCCGGCCAGGGGGCGGGGGCGGACAAGCTCACGGCCTCCGCGGCCGCCACGGCCCTACCTCGCACCCTGCGCCGCAGGACCGGCCGGGGCGCGCCGGGGGCTCTGGCTCAGCTGCGAGAAGCGCGGCCCCGAGCCCGGCCGGCACCAGGAAGCGGCACCTCCGCGGCACGGCAGGGCAGGGCACGCCGCCCTCCCGCCGGGGCGGGTCTCGCTGCCTTACCCGCTGCAGAATTCGCCTGAACATGGTGGCAGAGCGCGGATGCCGCCGGGCGGCTTCGGCCAGGCCGAAGGGAAGCCGCGGGGCCCCGCGCAGCGCCGCCCCCGCCCCGCAGGAGCCCGGAGCGGCCCGCTCGCCCCGTGACAGCCGCCGCGGCCAGGGAGGCGGAGCGGCCGCCGCGCCGAGCCCCGCCCCGGGGAGGGACGGCCCCGTGGGGACGGGCGGTGGCTGCCGCCCGGCCGGGGACAGCTGGGGAAGGGGACAGAGGGTCGAGGTGCGGAGGGCGCCGGGCCGGTTGGGGTTGCCCCGCGGGGCGGGACGGAGTCTGCGCCCCACGGGCTCCGCAGGTCCCGGGCCGGGCTCCTTCCCGCCGCACCAGGCCCAGCGCCGCAGCTCTCGGTGGTCCCTGGGCTCTGCCCGCGGTCTCCGCCGCCCGAGGGGCGTCCCGGCTGTCGCGGGCAGGGCGGGGGAGGAGGGAGGGCGGCGGTGCCTTTGCCCCTGCTGTCGACCTGACGGGCCGGGCCGGGCCGCGCTGCTCGGAGAAGGCCGGGCGGGCCCCAGCTCTCCCCTCGGGGGCTGCTGCCCCTCGCCACCGCCACTACTCTGGGATCGGCCGAGAGAAGGAAGAAGGCTGCAATTTGAACTTGCAGCTCAGGGCTCACTGGATGAGGCAAAGCGCAAAAGCAGCGCCGTGTCACTTTGTTACTCGTGCGGCATTGAAAGTACTGAGAGATGCGCGTTCAAAAGTATGTTAAAGCATACTTGTTTGGATAATTAACTGGAAAATGAATTCTGAAGGAGCAGTTCCTTCCTTCAAGCCCTCAAGAGAAAATACGACATTGTGTTATGAGGTTGTTTTTTTAAATATCAGAAAAGAACATTTTGCTCGTACAAACACAAAAGCATCAGTTTTAACTGAGAAAGAATCTGTATCTGCAGGTGCTGAGGCAAAACCCTACGTCAGACATGGCAGGAGAGTTGCTGGAACACCACTACCCTCTAGGGTACCTCATTCAACACATGACAGTTCCCTGTTCTATCCTGAAGCTGCAACTTTCACATGTTGGATGCAAGACAAAGGGTCATGAGTAAATAATAAATCTGGTCAATGACTAATTGTGTCGACTAGAACAAATACAGCAGAACACCAGTTGTGCTGCAAAGATCAAAAACATTTTTCCACTCAAAAGTTGACATTTCTAAGCACTCTAAAATCCTCAGACTTTGCGTGAGTTACAAGCGCATGACCTTCTGGATTTGGCTGTCGCAGCTTAAAGCTTGAGGCAAGGCAGCCTTACAAAACTGAACTCAGTTTGCTCCAGCTATAGGTTCCAGTGTGTTTCATGTTAATGTCATTGGGTCCACAACTGAGGTGGGTTAAGAGCACAAACACAGTGGGTAATCTCTTCAGCTGATGAGCAGTGACATCTTTGGTCACAACCGTAGCATAATTTTCATGTGTCCATAGTACAAAATGGCTTTGAAATTTCGCAATTAAGTTTGTTTCTGGATTTTGAACATGGGATTAATAATGGGGATAGGATCGGGTTTGTACAGCTGTACAGATCCTTAAATATCTAGGCAGCTTGTAGATATTTGTTCTGCAGCTAATCAAAATGACTGCAAATTTTAATATCTCACTCCCTTTACCAGGTATTTCAACAAGAGCAAGTGGCAGCCTAGACAATGAACTGCTGGAGTGCTCAATTTGCCATACCCAAGTAACTTAAGCTGCTCATCTTTGCAGCACATTTTTCACTCTCCTAGGACAGCTCAGAGGATGATAGGGATTTGAGAACACTTGTTAGAACACTACGTCAACCTCTGGCATACCTGTCAAAGCCAGCATGCCTTTATTTCAGTATTCAGTCAGTCTTTTGACTGTCCAAGCAGTATTCAGGTCTGCCCAGCAAGCACCAGCACCTCTCATACCTTCCAATGGATAACTGCTGTCTTTTGTTGGGGTTGGGGGGGGTTGTTGATTGTTTGATTGATTTATTGATTGTTTTAATAGCTATACATATAGCCAAATAAAAAGCAGTGATTTCTGGACCACGGCTCATAAGAATTGGAGTCCGTGCAACTTTCTACCATAACTGAGGGCTACAAGAAACCACCATCACTTCAAGCAAAATGGCGTGGGACACAATGTGTGGTATATCCACACCTTCCTTAGACTTGTGGTGTATAAATTTGCAAAGTTTCTGGGCTATTGTCCTGCATGTTTTCAATGTTTATAAAGATGATTATTTTGAATCATGTTAAATTCCTGACCTCAACAACTCTTGGTCACAAGCTCCTTTGGCTCATGATATGCTGCACTGGAAAACTATCCCATCTTTTCAAGATACTGTTTTTAAGTATCCTGTTTATAAAATCAGTCTCTGGTTGGTTTTCTTTTTCCTAGCTCATTAACTGTACATTTTTGACTGTCACTATGGGCTGTACATATACTTTTAGCAAGTAACTTTCAAATGTACTAATATCTTTTTCAAGTTAAACTATGAAACTCAGTTGAACCCAGTGTGTTTAAAGAATTTGGTTTAATTGACATGGTGGTACTTGGTCAAAGGTTGGACGTGATGACCTTGGAGGTCTTTACAAACCTTAATGATTCTATGAAAAGCATATGACAAAATTTAAAAGATTTATGAAGTGCAGATTTGGTAAAAAATGCATTTTCAACTGAAGGCAGGGCTGCTTAGCAGCAGAGATGGGCCACTTCTACACAATGAGGGTACAGGGACCTTGCCAGACAGCGCTAAGGCTGGCAGCTGGCTCCCTGCCTGCCACCTATATAATATAGGGTACATCTGCTCCACAGTAGCCAGAGGAGAACTAACATATCCACTTAAGAACAGCTGAAAGGCTTTTCAGAGTTCTCAAAACATGAAAATCTAGAGTATTTGTTATTAATCTTACTATTTATGTAAGAATATACTTTAAAATAGACAATGGCTAAGTATTACAATTATAGCATCTATCTTGCCTTCAAAAGAGTTTGATAGTTTAGACTGAAATCTCAGTATTTTGTTATTGACCTTTTGTTTCCACCTCAACTTTATTAGGAGAAAGAAATGTGTTTAGCCTGGAAAAATATTTAGGTTGGTTTTAAACTGGTGTTAGGAAATCTTGTGGCTTTGGCAGGAGTGCATAATTTTGTACTCAGGCCCAAACTGGTCCTCTGAATAACACTCCCCAGCTATAAAAAGGAAATACTGATACCTCTCTATTGTGAAAAGAAATTGGAATCTTATGATGAAAAGCATTATAGAAGAGTCCAATATTACCACTAATATTTAGTAAATTAGTAAATTTATTGGCAATCAATTAGGTGATGATAACCAAATTATTTATAAGCAGTGAAAAACATGAAGTCTACTGTCCCATGAAGAATATATTCCACAGCTTCACCTTTACAGAAACTTCATCTTTTGTCTCTCCAAGGCAACTCAGGGTCCCCACCACACAGGAGGCAGGATGTGCTGTGGTCAGTTCAGAGCTGCACAGGAGCTTGAATTGCTGATCTTTCCAGTACCATAAACATGGATCTTTCACCTCTACCTAGTCATTAATTTTGTCAGAAATCCACAACATGTAACTGTCTTTGGGATATCTACACCTGTTCCAGTTTAGATGTAAACTGCCCTGTGGGTTCCAAAGGTATGCAGCGGGGAGCAGAGGAAAAAGACATTGAAAGTCACAAGAGGTCACCTCTGCTTCCCTAAAGAGCTTGGCAAAACACATAGGGTGATTTTAGTCTATGCTTGAACTAGTCATGAACAGTTCTTTACCCATTCCCTTCTCACTACAGAATAAAACAACAGCCCTTCAGTTCTTTATTCCTGGTACTGAAAAGTTGTCCAGAGTGTCAGTACTTCACCTTACATGCGTTAAGAGTGAGTGAGTGTGTGTGCTCAGCTGTTAGAACCAGGTTGACTCCGATGAGGTCTCTAATAAAGGGCTGATGACTGGGGCCCAGCTCCTGTGTTACAGAGAGCCTCTTTCAAGGCAGTGCAATTACTTGCATGAGTAACGAGTGTGTGTACTAATAAGGCTTGCAAGGCTAGCATTAATACCAAGTCCAGGAGTGCAAAGTCATGACTTCATTCTAGTGAATGAATCTGAATGTTGTAAAATTTGCATAGCTCACTCCAGGAAACCCTAGTTAAGGACAGAAATAACAGAGCTATCTCTATTAACAACAAAAAAGTGCTCCCGTCACTGATCTTTTTTTTCTATTCAACTCAAGACTGAATCCCTGTGTAGTGTATACCATGTAGCTGTGCTGGAGTAGCTGAACAGACAGGCACTGGGCCTAGAAAAAGCCCAGCAGCATGCAAGAGAACTTAAGTCATAAATATGTATGAGTTCTGTAAAAAATAAACCTGATATTAATATAACCAAAATCTGAGATGGAGAAGGTCTGCTACTGAGTCATGCAAAGCATTCTTTTCCAAAGGCCTCAGCTAAAAAATTATTCTGCATAAAGTTGAAAGCCTGCCAGAAAACAAACATTTTCAAATTCCACCATAAAAAGCTGTGGTGATACCATGGCCATTCTGATCCAATTACTCCAGAGACATTAGGACTTGCTGGCAAGTCTCCCAGGCACTTTCCAGTAAATAGCACAGAAAATGGGTGAAAATGAACAAGAAAACAGATTTGTGGAATTCCACAGCAGTGTAACATTAAAATATTCTAAAGAACAGATTTTTGGGGGTTACTTATCTTTTCACTTTGGCATGTGCTAATATACATATTCGGTTTCTCTTTCCCTCTTCTTAGACACAAACTTACTAATCTCTATCAGTCTAGGCATGTTTGAGACTATTTCAAAGATTTTTAAGCAAAATGCTTGAAATGCTAAATGAAATAAGTAGAGGAAATAGTTATGCAGGTTGCAGGGGATGTCAGTATTACTGATTATTAAAATAAACCTTACTAGGACTTTCTGAGTTATAGGAAAAACATAAGATGAATTTTCAATACCACGTATGAAGATTTAATGATAATAGTGACAGGCATCATTTTGGTTACCCTTCTGCATAGGTACAAAAAATGCTGAAGGTCTGACTAGGGTTGGTTTTTGTCAAACACAAAACTAAAGAATTGCATTAACAAGCTTTTGCTTGGAGGTTTTTGCTTTGGTTTGGATTTTTGCAGGGAGAGGGGGAGGAGAGTGAAGGGTTGTTTTGGTTTGGTTTTTTAATATAGGAAAGTCCATACAGCACCAATTCAAGCACTGTCCTCTCTCTCTCTGAACATTAATGCGCTATTTGTTCATGGCTTTGTATATAAGCAGATGCAGTAAATGTTGGCTTTGTTGGGAGTCACTGTGTACATTCATTGCAGCAGCAATTCAGTTAAATATTTTTAAATGGCCAGAATACAAGCTGCTAAATAAAGAGGGCAAATTTTTACTATAAAAGGAGGTTGACAAGCTTTCTTAAAACAGTAAACAAATACTCCCATAGCATTACATTAATCACATAATAATTAATGCCATCTGTTATTATAAAGTTAACCTCTCAAAGTCTTTCAGATTTGTATTTTCATGTTTGAAGTCTACTGCATCTAGGAACTAAAATGCTATTTTTATGCTGTATACAGCATTGCACTGCTAAATGCTGGCTGGCCAGCCCTTGATTTTCTTGCACTACTAGCCAAACCTGTCTATGTGGCAATTTTAGTAATGATTTAGACATGAGGAAGAATCCTGGGTGTAACTAAAGGAGGATTAAAAATATCTCTGGGTTAAGTTTTTGGCATTTTGTTTCTTTGTTTTTTGGGGCGTTGAGGGTTTTTTGAGCTACAGTGTTCACACTGATATAGAGCAGGTAAGGTCTGGAATTTTATAAAATACTGAAGTAAAAAAAAACACCAAAACCCACAAAAACAAACAAACAAAAACTCTAAAAAAGATCCAAAAACCATAAACTCCCCACCTAATGTATTAATGGAAAATAAAATGTATGTACCAAAGCCTAGGGCAAAGAGACATAGGGAATCAATGAAGGAAAAAGAAACAAATGCATTTCCTGTGGGATGATGAAATGCTACACAGTCAGAGTTACCAAGAATCAACCCTTCAGCAGCTGAGGCTTCCCTGTCATTAATGCTACATGCATTACTGGGTCAACTAACAATATAAATTTAATCTGGAACAAATACACATGCACCACTCATTTTTCTGTATCTTCTGAGCTAAGAAGAGTGTGGGTTATAGTGTTCAAGCAGTTTTATGTTTTCTGTTGACTGTAAGTTGATTGCAGGCAAAAATTACCCCATGTAATCAAATCCATGTAAAGCTGGCCAGAAGAAAGGGATTGTTTTAAAACAACGTTAACACATTTTGCTAGGTAGAATAAGTTTGCACAAAACCTGGAATTTTGGTATTTGTGCTGGTAACTTTTCTGATCTAATGTTAAGTACTCTGAAGCCAGATTTACCAAGCCATGTAACAGCCTGGCCTCTATACTTCTCTTTTCATAGATGATTGGTAGCTCTAAAGGTAAGAGCAATGCATCTGCTCCAAAAACCCCCAGTATTCACTCCTTACTTCCAGCTTGGCATTATAATGATACTGAAAAGGCCTCTCCAAAAGTGGATATTATATATTGTAGAAGGCTATAGCATAGGCCATATCTGCTTCAAAAAGTTTTAAAACCAAATAAGCCAGAGAAGAATCATACAAAGATTTTTTTAAGATTTAAGATTACAAAATTAATTTAAATCATCCAACCTGAAAACCTTCTCAGTGGTGATTTAACTTTGGCTAGAATATGTATTTAGTTCACTAAAATCTCTTGATGAATTTGCGAGGTGATTTGGATGAGCAAGAAATGGAAAATCAAGTGTACCCTTTGAAAGTTAGGGTATTTTACTCATATTAGACATTTCTGATCAAATATAGAGATTTCCCATAGTCATTAATAAATTGGGGGGTTTTGGTAGGCAATTGGATAATACTGATTTGTATAAAAATCCTTCATTTTTGAGCCTGTATAGTGTATTCATGGACCCTGGCAATATAGCTGCAAAAATATAAGGGTAAAAATGTCATTTGTCTTTAGGAAGGAGGTGAGGGTCATCTACTGCTATATCATTTCTCAGCTGCATATCATATTTCTCAGCAATATGATGTCCACAGCCAATTTGTACAGGATAGCCAATTTATTGCCTGGCCCAAGGCTGAAAAATAACTGAGCAGAAATTCAGTGTTTCATTTCAAGACATTCAAAGAAATCTCCCAATAGGTATCAGATGTTAAAGGCTGAACTCTTGGCTCCCTTGAACACAATGGGACCTGACCTCAGTGAGGTATTCAAAATCAATATTCCAGTCTACACCAAGGAAAGACAAGAATCGTTACACATGGTTCATGACTGGGCAGGGCTTTTTTGGTAATCCTGACTTGATTCCCATTAAGGACTGGGGTTCCTGTAAGGTATAAACACAGCTTGGGGCTCTGTTGAGATGGAAAGCCAGATTGCGTGTGCATGTATCTGTCAGAGAGGTGTATGAGACCACAGCCAACCACTCAGTCTAGCTGAGTGTGGGAACCAGAGGGAATCCTCCAGTTACACAATGCAAGGGCCTTGCTCTGAGGTCTCAAAAGGAGGCCTGTGCCTTAGAAATATGTGGGATCTAGAAGGAAAAAAAGTACATCGAGGGTCACAACCTTATAGTTGAAGTATTGGGATACTAGATATGGGAGCTATCTCAGTCTCATGGGGGCTTTGCAAGAAGGGCCCTAAAAGAGATAGGAGTTTTGTGAACTGGTGAGCAATTAGTTGTAATAAGCAATTTAATGAAGTGATGCATAAGTCTTACATTTATAAAGGATCCTTTGATGTTTAAGTAGTAATTTTATGAATGTAAGAAACAGCAGATATTAAAAGATGCTCTCAGATCTGAGCAGAAATTGGTGCTGAATGAGGTTACTAAACTGAAATATATTTTAAGAGTATTAAAGAGATTTTAAACTGAAATTGCAGTAAGAAATTCAACTTGCTGTTTGCCATTAAAGATGTTTTCCTGATGTCAGCTACACACAAAGAACAAGTGCTTGCTAACATAACTATCTCTGCATCGTGAAAACAGTTATGTGATTTTAACAGGTGTCTGTCCACTTTCAGCTGTCAAGGTCCAGGCTAATTCCTACTAAGACAAAACTATGTAAAGGCTAGAATTTTGTTCAGTTACTATTTGCTCTTTTTCATTGACCTTTTAGATCCTTTAGCATCTATCCAGGGGATGGCTGGGATTTTAGCTCAACAAATGACACCCCTCTGCATCTGTAGGGTCATCACACAAAACTTGAATCCCCCAACAGCCTGTGATGGCTGGGAAGGCATTGGGACTTCTCTGCTTTTCTCCAGCAAGGCTCACTTTTCATCTCTGCTCTCACTGAATCCTCCCTTGAAGTCATCAAATGCAGTTTTGCTAGGGTCTTTAGTATGCCCTTCTTGCCAAACGTGTCCCTGTCTGTTCTTTCTTTGTGGTACCACTGGAAACATCTGCTTCCTTCACAGAGGTTTGGGTCATTCTCTGCAAGCTGAGCTGATACAGGGACAGATGCCAGGAACTGTGCCCCCATGGCAGCATGCCTGCATCCAGTGACCACATTCATCAAGCAACATGCCATGGGAGTGAGACTGTCTCAAAATAAATCCCATTTCCTTTCCATATATCAGTGATATTTCTAAGACCTACAGCTGATGGCAATACTTCCCCCCAAAATGGCAGCCCAAGAAACAAAAGCTAGTTATCCAATGCTAGGCAAAGATGCTGAAGAAAAACTATTCTCATCTGATGGAGATAATGTGTCACAGCAGCCCCTGCTAAAGCAGAGGATCTCTGAACCATCCCACTCTTCTAACTTTACCAGCACAGCCCAAAGGGCAGTTCATACGATTACAAGTGCCTTTGCAAAGCATATTTTAGTATACCATTTACCTGCAGATTTTGTTGATGTTTATCCCCATCGTCCTCAGCAATTTACACTTAATGAGTAGACTACATGTATTTTTCTGGCTGATGCTTCACAGCAGCAAATAAAAAATACTTAACTGTGTTTGGGCAGCTTTCAAGGGGATCCTACTCCTGTGTTGAACCTCAGAGCCATTCATCCTGTTCCCAGGAATCTGACAAGAACCTTCTAATTTACCACTTTTTCCTTATTCTACTGTCCTGTTGACACACAGTCCTATGCTCATAAACCAGGTGAACTGCTGTATGCATGGCATCTCCAACACCACTGCAGAGCAAAGGCAAAATGGAGAGTAGGCTTTCTCCAGCCCAGGAGCTGTTTTGACCTATCTCCTGCTAGGAGTCAGTTGCCTACCAAAAATGCTTCTCCTCTTTGAGTGTTGGTTTTTAGTTCAGGTGAAATCCATCTGCAAAGCAGTGATATCTAAAATAGTACAAACCCGAGAAATCTACCACTTTTCCAAATTATAACTGTACCAGGAAGATGTGAGGGATAAGATTCAGAGGGCTTCTATAACTAGCTAAAAATCTACTGAAGTCTTTCCAAGCTTTCCACAGCACACAGGCTGTGAGTCACAACTCCCAAGGCTTCCAGTTAACAACTAAAAGGGAGAAATGATCATAACATTTTTTTCAGTGAGTGATTAAGACTGCTTTTAACAATGCAGTCATGCATGTACTAAAAGGAGTGATTCATTAGTTACTTGGAAGAGGAGCATCTTCTTTTCTCAGTTCAGAAGCCAGAGGGATTAGCCAAAGCCCTGTGAACAAGGCTGATTAGCATGTAGAAAAAGAGGAAATACTGGCTACTTTTGTCCCTGTCCCCACATCTGCAAAGCTCTTCTAATTAAAGCAAGGAAGAAATAGGGGAATTTTGTATTCAGAAGTGGCATTGTTTAGTGGCATAGTTTAGACTTTGCACAAGTCTGACACCAGAGCTGGCCACTGGCAGCTACTGGCAGCTCCCTCCTCTGCCCTGTGGTCACAGGTACCTGCAGCCAGCCTGGAGTAGAATCTTCATGGCTTCAATGAGCAGCCAAAATAACCAGCTGCTATGCACACCACATTTTGAGGTTGCCCTGGCGCATACATCAGAAGTTTGTTCATCCAGATTTTTATGGTGATTGCTGAAATAAAAAGGTAGAACTGGCAAAGAGGATGATGACAATAATGTATTTTTTTTATTTGAACCATATTGTTGCTGAAATGAAATTTATACCAACTTGTCCCAACTTTTCACCATCTTAAGTTTGCTAATGCTAATCTCCTTTTAAGATGAGGCCATGTGAACAGTAATAAATGTGTAACTCCCAAGCCTTTTTAGGTTTGGATAGCCCCAGATTTTAAGGCATTCTTTGCAATGTCCTGGTGGTGTGATGGCATAACCATCTGAAAGAGAAAGCTGAGTTGTCTTACAGTCTTCTTCCTGTGAGGAGAAATTATGTTGCCAAAGCCTGCATGCAAAACATTTCCAAGAAGCAGAAATTGATGTTGTTGTGTTTTCATCACAACAGGTGTTTAATTTATGGGCAAGTACAAAGCAATTTTTTTTTTCTGAAGAGACTAAGCAAAATTGTCACATTTTTTCTCTAGTATCTAAATATCAGATACAAGTATAACTTGCATGCAACTCATTTTGCATGCTTCTGACTGCAACACATATAGTAATCGCCTGGACACACTGTACTCAGAAAACCACTAGCAATGCCCTTACATCCAAACAACCACCAATGCTATTCCTAAGTACACCTGCATCCTGGATTCTTCCATTTTCATAGAAACTCTGCATCAGTCATCCCTGGGCTAATTCTTTGTCTAAGTGTTTCTTTCTCTGTTTTAGCTTAGCCTTTTTTTTTTTCACCTAATCCTAGCTACCCCTTTTTGCCTTTCACCGCTCTTCTCCACTGTCACAGGTTGCCTCCTTGGCTGCTACAGCACCACATATTTAAGCAAAATCATTCTTCTCCTCCTTTACTCATGCCTCTGTTTTCTTGAAGAGTTCAGAGTGGGATGAAAGGAGATGCAGCCTCCACATCCCAGGACAACCCTAACCCACATGAAATGGTTAGCAGCTCTAAGGAGTGGATAAGCAACTGCTCTCAGTACTTCCCTTCTCAAACACATATGAGCAGTATCCTGCCCTGAACATGGCCTACCCTCAACTCTCCCGTACAGGCTAATATTTATTACCGGATTTTGTTATCTGAATCTCTTCTTATTTCACCTTGTCAAGTGCAGAGTATGCTTCCCATACATGCTTTCCCATAGGAGTGGAAAAAGGGTCTCTCTAGGTGCCTGTCTAGCTGAGTTCCTGATAAAAACACATCAGTTTAAACACTCTCGCATTATGTAAGAGTGCTTAAAGCCTTGGCTACATAAATTCCATACAATAAAATTCCGAGCATACAATTTGAAGGAAATATGTCACTACTGAAAAAAAGAAGTGCTTTGAAAAAGAAGAAAAGGGTTTTTTTCTCAACTCAAAACCATGGTATTTTGGGCTAAAACAAAGATAATTTTTGTGGTTTTGAAGGTCAAAAAAATTTCTCTTGAAAACCAAACAATTGAATTGAAACGTGGCCAGGGTTTCTTTTCATTAAATAGCGGAATATACTGACCAAAAGAAGGATCTTCTATAAAAAAATCTCCAGTCAAAAAGTTTAAATATCCTGAATATATGCACAGCACATATTGGACACCAAATGAAATCATCCTGATTATATATATCTACATGAGCACCAAAGATTTATTCCATATAAAAACCGAACATTATCAATTCCGTATGTGAGGTGTTATGTAACTTACATTATTTTTTCTTTCATCATTATGCTTCAGCTTTCACCAAAAACTTCAAATAAAACATTAGTCATTTAACTGGTGATACATAATACTCATATTTGTCATCTCTGGCAGGGTTCTGTTTTTAAACTTAAGTTAAAGCAATTAATCTGTGTCCTAAGAGACATAAGGATATAAATTTCACTGCAGCAGACCTCTGATAATGCTGAACTCAGAGCAAGGACAGACCTTGGGAAGGAAAAGTGAGCACAGTGCTGAAACACTGCTATGATTATTTTTTTTCTGTAACTCTTGAAAACTTGTATGCTGCTCTTCTGACACTTCCTTGGAAACAGCTGCATTATTTTAGTTAAAACATTTCCTACCTTCTCCCCTCAGCTCCCCACAAGAAACAGCCAGAGGCATTTATTTAGCATTGAAAACATCTGAACAATGTATTCACATTTAAGAAAGTATGAAAGAATTGAAAACAGTATCATGTAGTGGAAAAAGCTGGGCAGTCTTTTCCTAGGTGCTATTACCACACCCTGCATAATAGAAATGTTTCAGTTTTTAATCTGCCACTCTCTAAAATGGTTAATATATAACTCACCAATGTGTCAGTTCTTCCCTAAAGTGTTACTTCAGGCACTGCAGGGGAATTCCCTTGGATATCTGTGCCAGAGCAAAGGTACGCTGGCAGATGCAGTTTCACAAAGCGGGACTTCAGCTCAAGGACAGCTTGGGAACGTCTGTCTCCCATCCCTGCCTTGCCTCCAGCTGCTTCTTCACCACTCACGCTGCTCTGCAACTGTTGTTGGGTTAGTGCTGTAAATCAGGTCACTGAGCTGATCCAAATTACAAACAGTCTTTTTTATTTACAGAGTTGTTCTTCATACAGGTTGTTTTTCCTACCAGAACGATGCCAGAAACCGCCAGTGCTGGTGCAACTGAGGAGGCAGAGCCCTGGGACAGAGAGGAGAGGAAAGCAGTTGGGGTAGTGGGCACTGGGGAGGAAGCACACCTTGTGGAACTGCTGGCTCAGATGGTGACTCTTCCATTAATACGGGGAGGATGCAGTCTGGAGGCTGTTGTCATAAACCATTAACAAACAGAAAGTTCACATACAAAAGGTTCATGCATTGGTTTAAAAAAAAAAAGACTGAAACTTAACAGTAGAAATTGCTCCATACATGACTTCTGCAGAAAAAGCAGCTGTATGCATAGGTGCTAGGGAACGTGTGTCTGCATGCATATATAAATATATACATACCCACATCCATGCACACACAAACATATATTCAGGCACATATACACACACAAAAACCATCCTTAAATTTAAAAGAAATCCAAAATACATCTCACTTCAGCGTTTTTGCAGCTCTGATCCCCTGAATGGCTGGTTCATGAAAGCAACGACCAGGAAAGCCTATAGAGGGAGCAGGTCGCCTTCTTTTCCAGAGCTAAAGGAGTTTTCAACCTTAAGTGACGGTTCTGAGAGGATGAAAACAAAAAATTATTAAAATTTTATTGTTATTCTTTTTCCTTTTGAAACAGATAGCGAGCTGTGACCAAAAATAGTTTAACAGAAACTGGATCTTATCAAACTAACCCAGTTTCAGCCTTAGAGACCAAAACACTGGCAACTAAGAAAACCTGTTTCGGAGCAGTGACTTTTGTGAGATTCTTGACTGAGTAGTATGTGTGTCCTCAACTTAAAAATAACAACTAGAAATAAAAAAATGGTGCTCAATACATGGCAAATATACATGCACTATTTACCACGTTGCAGCTGTGAGCTCTCCTTGTAGACAGACTGGCCACCAGAGTGTGCACCAGATAACTTATATTTTGGTAAAAATCTAAGAACAGGCATGAAGCATGAAACATTTATACATAAAAAATTATACTAAGAGCTCTTCCCCACACACACTAAGGTCTAATAATACTTTAGTGTTTGTCTCCTGGGGAGCAAGAGCAGGTCTTAGCATTGCAACATAAATAGTTGAGCACAAGTCATGCAGCAGTAAAAGAAAAAAGGAACATTCTATGCCCTTCAATTCCAAGGCAATGCAGTATGAGAAATAAAATAAAAAGGATACTACTACTTCTCCTCAGATAATCTATATAATATATTTCATCTTTTGACTTTTCATGCAAGCTTGGGGTTTTTTGTTTGTTTAGGGGTTTTTGCATCATTAGAGAAAGGCCATTTGAGGAATATATTCTGCACAGTGATGTGATTCAGCAACTTTCTGGGAAACAAAAATGCAGCCCTTTTTTTGGTGCACTAATGAAACACAACTGGCACTACTTTTCATAGAATTGAGCTTAACTGAAGGCAGACAATGTACCATGTAAGCTGAAGCTCAGTGGTCTTAGATCACAGTAGTATTTTTCGTGGTGTTTTATATATTGAAGATGAGCTGAACATACCCTGCTGCTAAATCAGGCCAGTGATGACAAATACATTACTGTATGAGCTGTTGTGTTATCCAGAATGACTCAGCAAATACATGTGCCTTTTTATCAAAATTCTAGGTAGCTTCTGTCCATACTAACATGAGAGACCATTGTTTCTGATTATCTCCCAAGGGCATATCCACAGAAAGGTTATCCAGCAGTTCCACAAAGGCAAAGCCCCTTGCCATGATCTTGCCATGTCATAACTTCTTTTGCACAAGGGCACTGAAGGGGACTCAGTAACACCACTGTAGAGACACTGCATAATTCTGCATATTGGGTATTCTTTACTCAGTAGTGCTTCAAGTCTGGGAAATGAAAGCAGGATCAAAAAGAGGAAGAAAATCACCCACAGTGATGCACAGAGTAGCCAAAAGAATTTAGGAAGCGACAGGGGCCTGGTGCTTCATGGATGTTTTTCCTGTCAAAAATATCCCAATAAAGAGACCCTCATCTATTTAGCCCAGTAGAGGAGCCCTGTCTTCAGGCAGGCACGATGTGGTAGGCAACAAGTGATGAGTGCCTGAACTGGGATGTGCTGCATGCCCTGGCTAAGGGCACATGCTGCTTTTTCTGCAAGCATCGCATGGGAGTGACAGACAGCATGTGTCCCACGCACCACCACGACCATCCCTGCCCCGAGCCAAAGAAGAGCTGCCACTGCAGCTCTGCAGCCGACAGCGACCACAGCTGGTGAGAAGCGGGTCCCACACCCTCTGAGAATCCCATCTGAAGATAAAAAGTGCTGCATAAGCACTCGCCCTTACTGTTCCTGGCAGAGCTGCCTGGTAATGTTGGCATCCAGGACCTGTGGGCTTGGCTAACCACCAACCAGCATGGAGCCTCTACTCTTAGAAGCACCAAGCAATACTCCCAAAACATATTGTCATTTGCAAAAGGAAGAGTCATTTTGACAACAAAGTCTTCCAGTGACTAAGTGGCCCGAGTGCTGTTGGCATTAACTAGTTGGTAGAATTTCTACCATAAATATTTTTATCAAGCCATTGTGTCTCAGCTGTAAAAACTTGCTCCAGGGTGATATTTGGCAAACGAGACCCAGAAAGATAATCCTTCATTAAACACATTATTTTATTTGAGTAATCTACACATAGGTAAATCAACAAGTTTTCAAGTGTAGGCCCCATAGACACCTTTACTGATTCTTCTTTGCTGATGCTATGGCCATTGGGGAAAGTAAACACTGGCCATCCCAAATTTCTTGGTGTAGAGCTTTCCTTTTACCTCCAGGTGCCATGAATGGTTCAGGCAAAATTGCTAGGGAGGCACAGAGCAAAGCAGACAGGCTGCTGCAATGAGGAAATCCAAAGAAGAGTTTCCCCAGAAGAAAAACCCATCTCCTGAGAATGCACATAAAGTAAGATATGGATCACCTCTGTACACAGGTGAAGAAGAGCCACTGCTGGAAAGTCCCAGAGTCCTACCTAGCCATACATATGCCTCCTTCCAGATCTGGAGCTAGCCAATTTTTTCAGGTAAGTGAAAGAAAAATTGCACCTATTTCCATCTCAGAGGAAGTATCTGCTGCTGCTGCAAAATGAAACCAGTCTCTTGGTCATAATGCCATAACACTGCACTGGCTACACAGTCCTCTTCTTTTGAAATGTTTCCTGTGGGTCCTACCACAGCTGACATACACTTTGGTGCAAAACATGTCAACTGGCCCTTCTGAATTGAGATTTCCAGAGATGCACAGAATATCCCCAGGACAAACAAGTGGTTAAATACAACAGGATTGGAAAACTGAGCACTGAACAAACAGTAGCAAGTTTTCTTGTATTAGTGCTAAAGTATTCAGGATTTCTAGTCAGAAATACTCTTTGCATTGATTTCATTATTAGAAGTCTGTTACATCTGTGAGGGTTTTTTTAAATGCTGAATCTCATTTCCAAATGCCCTGAGGGAACAACAGCCACAACAATAAAATTAAGAATCCATTACTGAAGATAAAATTAGAATAACTAAGCTCAACACTATACAGGGGAAATGCAGTGTTAAAATGTATGAGGTAAAATGTTTTCTAACTATCCTAATGTTAAACTTCATTTTGTCCTTGGAATGAGCAAGGGCAGAAATTTGTGACAACCTACTCCACTGATAAAAACAACCATGATTTGTGCAAGTTATGTGCTAGATCAGTATATTTTCTCAGTATAGTTGAGGCTAAAGAGGCTTATAAGATCTTTTTAATTAACTTTTAATTAAAAAGTCTTTTTTAAAAAATACTTTAAACCCTCCTTTCCTTTGGGATTGTGATTCTGGGAAGTCCTGAGAATACAGATAGTTTATTTTTCTGTCCTGCTTACACAGAAAGTCCTGGAGGGATTTCTCAAGTGATTCTTTAGCAGGCGTGGTGAAGCCACTGCTATCACACCACCTATCATCTTGGAGGCAAAAGCAGCAGAAGGTGATGGATACCCACCAATCTGTACTAGGGCAGTCACTCAAATACTTTGTAAAGAAATTTTCTGAGGTGGGTGGGACTAATGTTTCAAAGCATACATACTACCATGCTTTGGGTTAGAGTTAGTCTTCCCTTATTACTCCTGAACAAGTATCATCACAAAATGGACATTTTCACGTCACCCACACATAGCACATGCACAGGTTGTGCAGGCTGGGGAATGGCACCTCCTCACAATACGGCTGAAAAATGCATTCCCTTTCTTTTATTTAGGAGCAACAAAAACCCCCGCATATTTCCAAAAGCAGAACTGTGTCGTAATAGCCAACACAGGATAAGAGGGGCAGGGGGTTGTTGCACTCTGCAATAACTTCTCATACTAGGTAACTCCCCTTCCTCCTCCTCTTCCAGTCTCAAACACGTGGCTGTAATAAACTCTTTAAGGCAACATTGTCAAATACATTCACCAAACTTTCTGAGCAAAAAGAATCATTCAAATAAAAAAAATAGGGTGATGAAAATACTGTGTTTAGAGCATTGCTTCATGTTGGTGAACAGCTCATTTGCTATTCCTGGGTATTAGAGTCAAGCTCAGTGCTTTTGCAATAGATATTTTTAAATAAAGGTTAAAGAACATGTTTGTCTTATGTTACATACTTGAAATGTCTGTGGAAACAAACAAGCACCCAGTTCTTACTGTAGTGTCTATAGTCTTGAAATGAGCAGATAGGCCAAACACACACAGGCTTCACAGACTGTCCTGCAGCAAAAATCTGCACATATGAGCTGACTCCTTATCTCCACTTCAATCAAATGAGCTTATTGTTAAAGTTTTACAAAGCAACCCAGCAGCAAGGTGAAAGATGAAGAGATTATTGAATAATAGATAAGAATATTTTTAGTCAGCTTAGATGTATTCATGTATCTGAGACAGCAGCAGGAAAAAGCCCTCAGAAAAGTGCTGACTGAACTCCAGCCAAAGCAACCCGACTGTCGGGGCCCTGTGAGGGCGGGGGCTTCCCATGAGAGATGGCAAGGCAGAGCAAAACAGAGCTGCTGTGGGAGCACCAGGGAGCCCAAGACAGTCCCAGGCATGGGCACTGGGCGACTGCGAATGGGGACATGGACCTAGGGTGGGCCCTGCTTGGGGTGCCCATGGCTGAGCAGGGCTGTGGGCAGCTGGAGGGTGGCCCTGCTGCAGCATCACTGGGGCATGGACTGACAGCCCAAGGGGGCTGACATGGGGTCCTAGGCTGTAAGCAGGGTGGGGGGAGCCCCAGGGGGCTGGGCAGGGGCAGAAATGGGAGTGCCCTCAGGGCCCTGACATTGTTATGCAGAAGTGCAAAATTAGTACTAAAAAAGTTCTCAGTCTTTCTGGTCCTGGAATTTGATGAAGACATTTTTGCTTCCTCTTCACTCATAGCTTTGTAAGGCCAGCAATGCCGTCCTTAAATTTGCAGCAGATGAAACTGTAAACCTATTCCCAAGGTCATTCCTTCCCATCAGGATTCCTACAATGTAGTTAAATGTAGGGGCAACAAAGAATTTGTAATGACCTTCCCCACACAGAAAAGAAGGTAACTACCAAATTGGCTGATTCCAGCACTGTTCTGCTTCTTACTCTGCACCCTTTACTCAGGTGAGAGTCATTATTTTGTGATTATGGTCTAAAGCAACAAAGACTTTTAAAATATCTTTTCACTGTGTGATCCAGCCCTTTCCCTGTTGTCTTTCCCTTTTAATGACAATCACAGGGTGGCTGACATCTTTGATCTCACCCCAGATCCTGAGAGCCTCTGAAGAAGTGAAGGTATAACAACATCATTCACTTAAAAGCCAGGAAGATACTGACTGAAACTACATCTACTGAAATAAAAGTACCAGTGAATAATGAAGTGTCACTAAGATATTCAGAACTTCATTCATTAAAAAACATTTCTGAAAGGAACTGGTTCACGTGCCCCTGGAAACACTAACACAAGACATACCAGGCTAAATCAGACTTGGCATTTAGTCTGGAATCAAAGTACTTGCACATAGTCCATCCTCCCACAATACTGACTGTAGAGCAGAAACCCCCTTATTTTACCTTGGGTACAACTATGAGATTATCTGCAATAGTGGGGTAGAAAATCTCTTAAAAGGTAGGTGTAAACAGCAAATACTTATCTCAGTAGTATGTAAGAAGCACAGTCCATCACAATGTAAAGGTATGACAGGCCCCCAAATACTCCACCATGTGAAAAGACCCAAACTTCTGTCTTTTGGGGCAGGGCCAGCCATAACGCTGCAGCACCATGGAGCTCTGTGCTGCCTAATTTATCTTAATTTTCTGACAGAGCATTTTTGGCAAACTCCTTGCTAACCTAGCTAGACTGCTGTAGACAACTGATCTAACGTGTTCAAAATTAGCTTGGATGTGTCTAAGTTATACCCTGGGTTCTGCAGAGAAAGAGCAGATATGAACTGGGACTTGAGACTGTAATTAGTAAGCTGCTTTAGCTTACTCATGGTTAAGCATGTTGAGAGCTCTCTTCTGGATAAGGCATTATCTCTGAAGGGTTTTATAAAATGCCGTAGAGCCTCAGGAAGCAGAAAGCAATATTTATTCAGTTTCTCTCCTCTCCACCTGTCTGCACTGGAACTAGGATGTTTTGCCATAAAACTCAGATATATTCAAGGGGGCCATCAAAGTCCCAGAATAGTCAGTTTTGTGGGTTGTGGGCAGGTCCCAAGGCCAGGCAAGCCCAAGTGCCAAGTGACAGAACACCAGCATAAAGGGACAGGGAGCCACACATCATCTTTCTGTGAGGACTTGGACAGACTGTTGTGCCATTGCAGCATGCAGGGCCTAGAAGAGAACTGCAGGTAACACAGCTCAGTAAGAAAATAGTGGTAAATTAATCTGTGTGCAATACTCTCCTTCTGGTTGACAAACAAGTTCAAAAGAAACCTAGAACAAGCACATTCAAAAGAACACTATGTAAAAAACCATCCATGTATACACAAAAACCACCCAGAAACACCAGCACATTTATCCAAAACCACCTCACACAGCTTTTACTTCAGATCTTGTGGATCACATGGAGGTCATCTACACTCCGATCCACTGCTTTTGCAGCTGTTTGGATCCACCATCTGCATCTTCTGCTTCCCAGCTCCTTCAAAGTGAATTTTCAGAGTGACTGAAATACTGAAAAATCTCCCTGCCTGCAGACTGCAACATTTGGAAATGGCTGTGTCAGCTGATGTTCAGCCCCCGTAATGGCACCATTTGATATTTGAAACTGTGTTTTCATTTCTGGAGAATAATGCACATGCCTCAAGTCCCTTCTCAGATGTGTCATCCCACTGCTATTCCTTTCTTCTTTAAAGTACAGCTTGGTATTCTTTTAAGTGAACATGATTACCAATAAAGCAGTCCCCACTTTCTCCCACTCCCACATCATCTCCCAGATCATCGGTTATACTGTGCCATCATAAATATTTGTGTGGCTACATAGTGAACCAGATCAAGGAAATGATCCAGATGAAAAACAGCCTCTGGAAAAAAAAATGCAGTTTTTCCAATATAGTTCCCCACAAGGTCATACACAAATGCTTGTGCTGCAATTGTAAGGAGGTTTCGGTAAAGATCTGAATGACTGACTGAGAAAAGGGAGGGGAAACTATCTGGTTTTTTAACAGTTCTCTTGTCCTTAATGTGGTGCCAGGGTTTGGCATTTGCTTTCACCAGCCACTGTCTCCAAAAAGCACAAAGAAACCCTGCTTTGGGGAGTAAACAGGCACAGAGCTGCTGAAAATTACTTCTGAATGCACAGGGAAAAGTTCTTTGCACAGCTATATCTAGTTCTCACCTGCATTGGAGGCCAAGTCCATAAAGTCCAAGACTGTCTCCTTATACCTGAGACATACTTCCTTCTTCCTTATACTGAAGAAGAGCTTTCTCCTACCAGTGCCAAACTCAAAGATCCTTTGGAGTCAGCTTCCAGCACTTCAGAGGCAAACAGCCTATCTCTCCTTCTCTTCTTCTCTTGCTTTCTCTGCATTTAAGGACTGGTGAGATAGAAAACTGCCTGCTCCACAGCCCTGTGGTGTAAATGGGAGGGAAAAGTCTGGAAGCATTTCCATTTGATTATATTTTATCACAAAAGCCTTTTGAAAACAGTTCACCACCCCATTCAATGGTTTCTAATAAACTAAGCCTAAAACTAGAAAGTCCTAACACCAGTTCCCTCTATTTCACTTCTTTTTGTCTTGTTTTCTTTTTTCAGAATAAAGTGACAGTTCTACTGCTGATATTTCTCAGGATATGTGTGATAATCTTCTCTGAGACACTTGAAAATTCCAGTTAAAGGCAAGCTTGCTGCTGAATAAAGCTGCACAGAATGCAAAAATGTCTTTCCCTTTCCTCCTTCACTTAAAAAAAGAGAGTTAAGAATTATTGTTTTCTCCCCACTGGTTTGCGGTGTGAGATAGTGGGGATACAAAACCAGCTGATGCCATGAGTAGGAGGCCTGACTACAAAGAGAACTCTTGTTGTTTCCAGCAGCTGTACAATTAACTTAAATTGTGGCTATATTTTCACCAGTGGACTAACATACTCAGACTAAGGATAGTGTCTAAGTGAACATTACAATTTCCTGAAGAGACTGCAAATCAACAATCTTCCCTGAAATTGTATACCATCTCTTACCCTTCACTAAACCAGAAACACGAAGCTGTATGTTACCACATGCTAGCAGGCTTCCTCCATGCAGTGTCTGTGCCATGGAAAGCCTGGGGAAAGAGCTCTGACACATACACTGATGGACACGCTTAGCTTGAGGCAGTTTATTCAGCAAAGATCAGGGGAGAATGTGCACAAAGATAACAGGAAGGGACTGATCCTCATAATCTCTACCATTTGGGCAGCTCTGCTAATGTTGAAGAAAGCCAAGAGGGACTTGGCTATGTACAAGAGGTGAAAATTTTTAGACATTAGATGTGTTTGGACACTAGGGACTGCAGGGAATGTAAAATCTACTGCTGGGCAGAGACTGTGTAAGGAAGTCAAGGGCCTGTTTTCAACATATCCTTGGGAAAACTGGTGACAAGTGCCTTTGAATTTTTCCTCCAACTGCCAGTTCCCCACACATTCTGTCTCTACTTCTGTCTGTAATCATGTGGCTATTGGAGCTGTGATGGTCTCAGAACACAGCCAATATTTGTAAGGACAGGTCTTAGTTTGCATTAACTTATGATGGGAGGAAACCAGACTGATTTTTAGGCACACAAACTCATCTCCACGTCACGGAAAAGTCAGTGTGTTTAGAAGTGTCTGAGCTTTTTCTAGCTATACCTGTGTAGGAAAAGATGACATCTCCCTTCAACACCCCTCTACTTGATCTGTTGCTCAGCTCTCTCTCTCTCCCCAGTAAAGCCCCCTCTAACCCTATTTTCATTCTGACAGCACTCTTCTCTGGACGCACTGAGTTTTCATACCCTCATTTCCACCTTCCTTTGCATTTTTCTTTCCCTGCCCCACCACCTCATCAAAGTCTCATGGAGAAGATCCTCTGGATCCCTTACTCTTCTTACACCAAAGCCCCTTTGACAGGCCACTGTCAGGCAGAATAGTTCCACAAAACTTTGTCTTCTGCAAGGCAAACCCACTAGAGAGATTCCTGTCCAGCCAGAGCCACTTTTCCTGCCAGGCACTGCCAGATAACTGCATGATGGGGTGTGCTGCTGACTACACTGCTGCAGCCATAAGGAGGAAAAATGACCCTCAGAAATAAAGACCCCTTCAGCTTTCATCATTTCATTAGTAGGGTTCAAACTTCTGCCTGGCACACAGTTGGAGGGACAGAGCTGGGGGGATGAAGCAGTGATGGGAATGAAAGGCTGAGCATAGGGTAAAGGAGGAAAGTGGTGGGGTGATGCCAAGAAGCGTTTATAGTGTCTGTGCCCTGCAGAGAACACCAGGGGGTCAGAAAAAGCTTTCTCAGTAGCAAGGAAGCAGCCAGCGTACACCAGGCAGTATTTTTCTCTGCATTTCATAATAACATAGCATTTTGTGAGCTTTGTCTACCAGCTGCTATACAGAAAATGCAGGAACATGTTGCAATATTTTTAATGTTGTTGTGTCATAGTGTTCTCCAGTTCTGCATGAGGTTACAAGGGACAAGAACAGGTTAGGACCCTGTTGAATAAGAGGAAAAGAAAGGCAAAGGAAGGGAAACTGCAAGTGTTTGCCTCAATAGGCCATCAAGAACTGAAGGTGCAGTCCCCTCCACACACAGAGGTTGGCAGCACAGCAAGGACCAATCCGACACTGTTTCTGCAACTGAAGTGAAGACTGAAGAAAGTCCCTTGAAACAAGGGTTGTGAGGGGAAGAAGAAAGAATTTGAAGCACTGCTCTGCAGAATGGTGAATCTCTCCATATTCAAACTTGGTTAAGGGTGAAGAGTGGTGAGGAGCAGGAATACTTTAAGTAGACAGGATGAAAGCAGAAAAATAATGCCCCTGCTTTCTGTCTAGCACAGACCATACAGACATTTGAGCTGCTGGTGAATCAACATGAATCAGCCTTATTATACCGCTGACCATAGCCATGATGTAAACTGAGGTGATGCAGCAGCTGACTCAGAGGCACCTTGCACATCCTGGGTGAGGCACAGAGTTGGGGACAGAAAGCTGTCAGCCATCCCCAAATAAACTCATAAAGCCTGGGCAACAGGCCCAAGGGATTTTGCCCTCTCTAGTTCAAATAACCAAGACATATCATGCCAACCTGTAATGTGCATTGGCTCACTGCCTTCTTTTAAAAGAGCAAGTGCTCCTTCAGGATTGATTTGTCTTACCAGTGAGGTCACTGACAAGTGGAGGTGCTGTAACTACAGCCTGGCTCACCCCACTCAGAGGAGACAGGGGCTGGTCAGTACATTTGATCCTCTCTGAGGACTGGCCAAAGGGTAGCCAGGGACACATATAAAGGTTCATGTCACTAGCAAAAAACTGCTTGACAGGACATAAACAGTAATCTATAAGAGACTATGCAATAGACTATGCTGAGCCTTTAAAAGCTGCTCTGAGCATGGGTTTGTGCATGAACCTCACCACAGATATCTGACAGCGGAGCCACATAAGGCAGCGAACCACACAGCAAAATAATACAGAACACATTATATTCCAGTGGCATCAATTTCCCCATGCAGTCTCTCACATGGTGATATGAACAGCTGTGGTGGCATAGAGAAAAGGGCTATCTGGCTTGACATCACAGCTGGAAGCAGGTCTGCCACCAGAGAATTCCCTTGAGACAACATTCCTAAGCTCTTGACCCTCCACTACTGAAGTAGTTTCTCAAAAATATCCCTCACATACTGCAGCTAATAATTTGTTCTTAGCTCATAAGGAATGCAACTTACATGCCTCTTCCTGTGCCATATGTAATGGTGGTTGGCATGCAAGAAATGCAGGCAGAGCTGTTACAAGAAGATTTGGGAGCCTCCCTCTCCCAGAGCATGCTATTGTGGTGCTTCTTCCTGCCTTTCACACTCCTATTAGTTGCCATCAGGAACCTCCAGGTCCTGTATCTGGGCAGCATCAGCTACTGGCATTCCCTTACACATCACCTGCCAGTGTGCTCCCTAGGCTGTGACACCCTTCACAAAACCCCTGTGTGGGGACTGGCTGTGGCCACGGCTCTGTGTGTCAGCACGCTCCTGTCCCTCCTCATCACAAATTCCTCTCTTCAGTACAGACCAAATCTAGATAGAACTAACATGATCACGTTAGTAATAAGATGAGGCTCTCAGATCCCCATGTTAAACCTGGACACAATGAGACGTGTACTAAACCAGTGATGAGATTCATCTAACTAAAACTTTTTAGGCTTCTAATATGAACATGCAAAACTGCACAAGACAAGTAGAAAATCTTTTTACTGTAGTAGAGGAGCACTTCTGGAATACAACTCATGTGAAATAATTTATATATCTGCCTTAGAATGGCATGACTCATGTATTGCATAGCATTTGTTCCTCACTATTGAATCCACCAATGAATCCCATTCTAGATGTCAAACAAGTGGAGTGTATTTGCTTGCAAATATCCACTTGGACATATTTATATCAGCTTGGAACTGATTTATTACAGTTTCATTTGCATAGTTGGAGTTGATTCTCAAATATAGCAAAATTTTAGTATTAGGTCTCCTGCCTGTAATTTCATGCATACTTAAAAGAATTTTATGGGGTATTGTAATTGAAATTTAATTGTTCAGGCTGCTGAAAAAGTAAACCACAACTATCTGAGCACTGGACAAAGTGTTCCTCTTCATCCTTGGACCTCTTTGTGCAGTATGATGAGATATTTTTGAATATTGTCTCATTGGAAAGTAGTAGAGTAGGGACTGACAGAGCTGGAATACCAGGGGGAACACCTCAGACAGATGGCAACTGTGGAGTTCAGCACTTCCTTTGATATCTGTATAACTGTAGCTACAGAGGGGGCTGCCTTGTCTTTCACTTCCTCTGCATTTTGCACGAGTCCAGGCATCTGGAGAGGAACATGGCTCTCAACACCAGTATCATGGCAAGGAAGAAGGAAACACAGGCATATATTCTACATCGCTATGCAGTCTACTACCAATGCAACATGGCCCTGATCCTGAGACATGATAGACAGCTTTCAAGGATAGTCCTGCACCACAGAAGGCACTACCTGCTTTGTCATTGGCTATGGAAGAACAAGCTAAGTAGCATGGGCATCACAGAGAATTTGACAGTGGTGCAGGTACAGGGTTATCTAGTGTCTCTACCTAGACATCATCCTTTCAGCTTTCACATCATTTACAATTAAGCTGTAACAAATTGAAATAAAACAGACTATTTAGTGCAGTGTTTGCAATTCTTACTTAGGACAACGCAGAAAAGAATAAAGAAAAGTTGCAATAGCATTCTTCTTAGTAAACATTTGGTGGATGTGATCTGGCTTTCACTAAGTTGAGCATACCAGCACGCCTCATACCAGAGAGCCTCTGTCTCTGTTGAACAGTCTTGATCTTAGCTTTGTGCTGAATGAAATGTGTGCAAATGCATGACAGAGTCAAAGGATTCCTGAAACAGGATTTAAGTTTGAATCATAGAACCACAAAATAATTGAGGTTGGAAAGGACCTCTGGAGCTCACCTAGCACAATACTCTGCTCAAAGAAGGTCGCTTGATCAGGTTTGCCTTTGCTTTCACAGCACTTCCCTGGGACTGAGGCTTTGGCAGCAGTGATGCTTTTGCCAGCTGAAGCCTTTTGCCAGCTGAAGCCATTCCTACTCCATCTCCAGCCCTGGTTCTCACAGTGCCTTCCCAGCACAAATATTTGTGTAGTCTCCTAAGGAAGTGATTCAGCTGAAATATAATCTGTACTGCCAATATCATAATCATTTTTTTATCCAGAATGGTTCCCCAGTCCAATTTATTCTGCAATCCTACTCACAACTGTGGATGAAGAGGCCAGACAAGGACAAGCAGCCAAGAGGAGGAAGGGAAAGGAGGAGGAAAGAGCAAGAAAAATGCCTGCCAGAGCCAAAACAGCAGATTAATGAATTCTGTGCCAAGTCCAACCCTCAGAGAAGCAAGATCCAATTCCAGTTCAAGTCCCTTCACAACTACACTTGCCTCTTCTGGGGTGGGGTGGGATATGATAGGTATTGCTTATTGAATATTTTCACAGCCACAGAACTTCTTGGGAAAACTTTATCAAATGTATAGGAACCAAGTTTATCTGTACATCTGACAAAAAGAAGCAGCAAGCAGAGTGTTGACTTGAACAAAAATATGAAAGAAAAAAACTTTCCAACCAAATAGCCCAGACTGGCTGAGCCACAGAACCTGAGGTGTCTCCACCCAACATCTTGTGGAAAGGCACTTGCTCAGAATTAGATCAAGTCTGAGCAAGGCTGGAATGAACTAATCTGCCTTTACTCCAGCTTTCCCATCTTCACAGTATCTCCATATTTTTCAAAATTATTCAAAATGTTATTCAAAATAATATTCTGACAAGAAGAGTAACCACTGATTAAAACAATCTGAGTAAATTTCAGAGTAGTACTAGATTGCTACTGATGTGCTGAAAATTCAAGAAATTGGTCCTCATCAGTGCTAATGCCAACATGTAAAATAAAAAGACCTGATTCATTCTCTGTAGCAGTAGGTATTTATTGTAGACATTTGAGTTGGAAGCCAGATCACTCTAGTATTTCTGTGTAATCCATGAAGAGTAACAAGCACCCCATGAAGGTAATTCACACCAACACCTGACTTAACCATTTCTGTATAAGCTCACTGGAGGTCAAACTGCCCTACAAGCAAACTCAAACCCTCATGTTCATCACCAACCAGTGAGAGGCTAGATGCACTGTCCTGTTACTTTTTAGTTCAATTTCAGTCTCTCATCTGTACTGAGTAGAGTTCAAAATGCAATTTGAAAGCCAAATACAGATTGAACTAAAACTTCAGATGCCAGAGACTATGCTTACTAAAATCAATCCAATAGTGAAGCTTGAGTTTATTTTTGAAACTACATGACACTGATTTGTCTACATTAAAGGATAGTATTCCTAACCACAGTATAGTATTTCTCTATATACTCAGCAGAAGCCAGTCTCCTGTCAGTGATGAATCTCATCATTACCCTGACTTTAACATTAAATGTATCCTTATAAAGATTTCCAGTCCTACCAAATGTGGAAGTAGCAACAAACTCCTGGCTCCTAACTGTCAAAAACCCTAATTCATTTCACCACATGCTTCACTGCACAGTACCAAATAGCTGCTTTAACAGCAAGGAGTGTCTTTAACTAGAACTCTCTACCAAACCTTTAGTCTCTGTCTACAGCTCTATCACTGATTCAAACTGACAGGTTACTTGGAGAGCCACAGCCCACAGATCAAAGACATCCAAGTACACAATAGACACAATGCACATGTTGTATACACCCTGACATACACCAAACACTGTACTGACAGTATTTCTCACAGTTAATATCAAGAGCACAGGCGTCTTCCTTTTTAACTAGAATACAGTATTTAAAATTAAGATGTTCCCTTCCTAAAGTATTAAATAGAACTTAATTTCTAGGATTGATTCTAAGGCCAAGACCTGTATAATTCAGAAGAGGGAACGTGCCCTAATTCCACTTCCCTGCTAAATCCTATTCTACAAATTACCGCCTTATTCAGAGAGCCAAATTCACCCTGCTACTTATAAATTATTCTCCCCCATTTAGGTAATGGAAATAATAACGACTTAAGTAACTACTCACAGCTAAATAGCACAGCTTGTATTATGGATACCAAGTATTCGATACCACAAAACTACTCACAGAATATGAACAAGGAAAGTGCAGTCTGTCTGCATAAACTTCTCAAGCAGAAGAGGTTATGTTCACTGACCAAAATGTAGACAATTAAAAGAAATTATTTGTGACTAATCTGAAATGCAGTTGATATATTATCATTCAGAAGCTTTTGGTTCCAATGTGTTACTTCATTTTAAAGATGCTATATGGGCTGTTTTCTGCCTTTGTACCATGCTACTAAAAGATTCTACATGTGGGTATTTAAAAATAGCTCAGGAGAACCTACAAGTAGATTATTATTGTTTGACTATTCTAAATGCAAGCAAAGTGAAAGACCAGACTGAAAGCTGATTATACTGCTTTTAAACATGTCCCTGAGTGTCGTCTACAGTCTGTACAGTGGCTTTTAAGTACTACATGATTATTATGTAGAAACAAGCCATTCTTTGGTGCATATTAGCTTCAAGTTTTCAAATAGCATAATATATTTTCATGTTACCAGTCCTGAATATAAAGAAAAATTTAATAAAAACTCCAGTTAGGAGCACTCCTGGATATGAATATACTCAACGTGGTTTTGCACTTTGAAATCCAAGTCCTCGCACATTTACCTTAGAAGATTCTGGCAGGTAATTAGTGAGACTACAGCAGGGCAACAACAAAAGGAACCCAACTGTCATTTTACTCACTAGCTACTAGATTATTTGCAATAGCTCAAGAATAAAGGGACAGGAGGAGGATACCGAACCTCAGCCTTTGAAGTGCAGAATTAAAATACCTCTATATGCTTATAAGCAGAACTACACTTGTCATATAAGAGTGAGGGCTGACGAAAGATTGGTTTCCTCTTCTGATAAGGAGGAATGGCCAGGAGTTTGGACACTCACCTCTAGTTTGGGATGCTTGACTCCAATTTCTTGCCATGGTGGGAGACCTACTGATTGCCTCTGTGCCTTCTCCTATAAAATGGCAATAGTGGAACACCACTACTTCATAGGCATGGCATAAAGAAGCCTGGAGAGGGGGAAAGAGAGAGGGAGAGAGAGTAAGAGAAGCAGAGAGAGAGATGCTGAGATGCTATGACTATAGTCAGCTGTGTAGCAGGGAAAATTTAACAGCTGGTAGGTTTAAGATGCAATGATACTGCTCCAACATTTTCCTTCTCTCTCTTCCTTGTCTGTATCTCCATTCCCAAACACACAGCCTCAGCTCCTCTCTTGTGTAACTTTTGGTGCTCTATCTGTACAACAAGGCAATTCAACTTACTAAGCAGCAAAAAAACCTATGCTTTGCTTTTGTTGGGGGTTATTTTAGTGCTGCCAAGTGGAATCAAGTCACTGGAAAGTTAGTTGAGTCCTAGTGACAGTGGAGATTACAGCCAGAACTACACAGCCTGAAAAGGGAGGAACAGAGCAGCTGAGTGCAGTAGGATCTCCCCTCCTTAGCATCAGTAATCCACTAGACTGGGAGCTACAGCATGTAACTGAGTGATGGACACCTTAGGTAGCAGTGCACAGGTACAGAGAAAAGGAGCAGCTGTTCATTGCAAGGAATGATGACCAAGGCCTGATCCAGCACAGACACCAGAACTCCAAAAGATTCCAAAAAATTGACAAAGAGCTCACAAACATAATAGAATTGGAGCTTGATATCATTCTGTTTAAATGAAGACTGAAACGGTACCAGCTCAAAAATACAGGCAGGGAAGTTTACTGCCAGCTAAGAATACCCTCTTTCCCTTACTACAGAACTTATTAAGTCTTGGTTTCAATTGACTGCACAGTGCTACTCAACTAGATTTGATACTGTCAATCAGTTTGCTTACAAATAATACCATTTTCCTAACCTATTTTGCTTTCATAACATGCTTCAAGGAAAGCTTGTTTATTTGAATAAGAGGGTACAAGGTGACCCTCTTCAGGAAGACAAAGTTTTGGATCTGTGCAGTAGAACATAGTAAAGGCATTATTTCTTGACTGGATGGCCTTGCATCCATTGGGGCCCAACAGAATATCCAGGGGCACATTAAGAGTTGTTGTTAGCTTTGGAATAGTGTTCCAGCAAATTATAACCACTGTGTTACAACAAACATGTAGCAATTGTGTGACTCGGTGTGCTTGTCCCCCTTCTAGAAGGGCAGAGTAACTGGAGATACTGCTCTTGCATCCTGAAAGACCCAAGGCCTCCAGGTACAAGCTCATCAAAAGGGTTCTACTTTAAAAATATACAAGGCTTCAAAAATTTGTCCACCAAACTTACTGAAAGGGTCTTCAGTTCTTTTGTACTGTGGGCAGGTACAGGCTGCTCCAACACAGGTCCTGCACAGGGCCATAGGTCCTACCAGGAACCATGGGCTTCTCTCTCCACAGGTCAGCAGGTCCCTGCCAGGACCCTGCTCCAGGATGGGCCTTCCACAGGCTCACAGCCTCCTTCAGGCACCCACCTGCTCCGGCATGGACTTGTCCACTGGTTCCAGGTGAATCTCTGCACCCCCATTGTCCTCCATGGGCTGCACCATGGGCTGCAGGGGAACCTCAGCTCTGGCACCTGGAGCACGTCCTCCCTCTCATTCTGCACTGACCTTGGTGTCTGCAGAGTTGTTCACATGTTCTCACTCTGCTCTTCTCTGGCTACAATTTTCATCTGCACACTAATTTTTTTTTTTTCCCTTCTTAAATATGTTATCACAGGGGGGTTACCATCATTCCTGATTGACTCAACCTTGGCCAGCGGCGGGTCCATCCTGGGGCCGGCTGGTATTGGCTTTACCAGACATGGGGGAAACTTCCAGCAGCTTCTCACAGAAGCCACCCCTGTAGCCACCCCCACTACCAAAATGTGGCCAAGCAAACTCGATACACCTTGAGAGAGCATACAGAAGAAGATGTTACGTGCATTTCTCAGGAGGTCAGATAACACACTTTTACTAGTAAACTTTAGAAAATAAGAGAACATTCAACCAATATAAAGCATTCCACAAAGCATTGACTTAGTACATGCTAACCCATACAACTTAGTAAAATCCAATCCATCCAGCTTTGAGTTACTCAAATACCAAGAAAGGAAATTAGGAAGACATTAGAATTAAGGAAGAATTAGGAATTAAGAAGAAATAAAGAGAGAAAAAGGGAGAAAATTATAGCTACTACCCCAGAAATGGCAACCACACAATGGTCTCATGGTGCTGGTTTTATCTGCTCTGGCCCCTGTGGCCACCTCCCGCCCAAGTGGGACTTCTGCCCACTGGCCCCTCTGTGGCAGGGTGTGGAGCAGTGCTCCCAGTGTGCCAGTGAGAGAGAGCTGCTCCAGGGATGGCCAAGGAGGCTAAAAGGGGACAGTCTGAGCCAATCAATAATATAACAACCCAGTGTCACACATCCTACCACAGTGAAAGGTAAGGCTCCCTCCCTTTGATGCACAGGGGCTTTCTGAACCTGAAGCATATCATGCACCTTGCTGGGGGACTCAGGAATATTTTCCTGATTACCACTGAGTCTATCCATAAGAGGGCAGTGACATACATCTACAACATATCCATCATCCCCCTGAGTCTTGGGATGGGACTTGGGTAAACACAGTTAAAAGCATGCCCAGAAACATGCAGAACACAGCAAGAACTGGCATGAGGCTGTCGGCACCACCCCTGCCCACCTTCTACTTGCCAGCCTGTGTGACTAAGCCTTCATTTAAAGCAGGATCCCTTGGGAAGCACTGTCAGGACACATTTGGAGCACAGCCTGTGCTCATGACTGGTTCTGTGGCCAGGTGTCCTAATTCCTTTGCTACCAGGCCCCTACAGGCTGACACAAATTACATTATTAATGCCTGGCTATAGCTCTTGGAAGCTTTGAACTTATATACTTTACCTTTCACAGTATCTTCCCTGCAGTATTTATCCCCAGCTGTGGTGGTGAATTACACTGCATGAAGAAGGCAACCAGATCATAAAATCTATAAATATTCCTACCTAGTGTGATTAAAAGAGGAAGGGAATTACAACTGGTCACATCTGTTATCTACATTTTTCCATTTGTTTTCTCATTTTCAAAAGGTAAACAAGAATATCATCTGTCAAGCTTCAAGAGTAGATCAAGCAGCCTTTTGTTCTCAGGAGAATTCCAAAATAGCAGTATTCAAAGGGCAGAGAGCACACCTAGCAGTATGTGCTGCAAAGTTCCCAGTACACTAGAAGTGCAATAAATAAATGATCATAACAATAAAACTGTCTTGCATGTAAATAACAGTTCACTTTCATGTTTAAATTTGGTAAGAAATATTTCCCGCTGTACATCAGTTTTCATTCATCTATGATAAGGCCAAATCATGAAGTGTTGTTGTGATGATCTTAACATAATGCTGCAAGGAATGGGACGTGAGAACTAGGTAAGGACTATTCAGGAGACTGAAAGAAATAAAGATATACTCCTAGGAAACTAAAACAACAGAAAGTGTCTTCAAGACAGTTTATGAAAGACTTGAGGCAATTTCTTAGTTATGTAAAAATTTATATAGAAAGGATAACTGGCATCACCCAGACACTTCCCAAGCAAGCAATTCTCACAATATCCAGCAGAGATGGAGAAGTTCCTTTGCTGGCTGATCAGGAATTCCTTAACTCAGGTGTTTTCATTTGCCTTGTCCATGGGTCTAACTCTCTGCTACCTACAGAGGAAGCCTAGGCAGCCTGTTTGGCTGATGTGGTGGCTGAGGCCACAGGATTCAGCAGCTGGGCAGGCTACAACATCATGAACACCTGCCCTAAGGATCTAATGCTGGTGAAACATGTCTTCTCTGCCCTCATACTGCATTAATCTGACAGTCCGTATATTATTTATACATTATTTCTCAAATAAAAGGTTTTGAAATTAATTGAGCTGGGGTTTTTTTTTGTTTTCTGAAGATCATATAGCTTAAACATACCCAGTGCAGAAAGCAGTCCAGTAATATAAAAGGCAATGAAATAAATCTATAAAAGGCTTCACTACCTCCCATAAGACAGCTTTAAAAACTTCAGACACTTTGCAGAGAAAAGAAGACAAAATGTGAGATTTTTTTTTTTTTTTAGTAGCTAGATAATTCCAGATGTGTTTAACTCATTTTTTTTCAGAAACTTTTCATTTGGTTATAGAACTTCTTATAGAAATTCCATCACCTACCCCTTTCCAAAGCTTTGATTTGGTTATTTTATCCAGGACAAGCTAGTTTTATTCTGTTGAAGCTGGCTGGTCTGGAATGTCCTAAGCTTCTGGCTCCACTGGGACTGAACCTGCCAACTCATGTTAGTGTTAGCTCAAGCTCTAACCCATGTCATCCAGACCATCACAAACATCACTATCTAAAACCCAAAGACACATCTTTGGAAATACATGGAACAAACTGCACAAAATAATGTTCAGTTTTTCAGCCTGAACTATCACACACAATTAGAGAAACAAAATGGGCTGCCACCAAATAAAGGCAGCCAAAGGCAAAAGAGAAGAAAACTGGAGAGGTCAAGAGGGCTGGAGTGGACAGCACATTGCACAGGAGCAGTAACAGTACAATGTCCCTTCTTCCCCTCCTGCTTTACAGCTGGCTTAGGTTATTCTTCTAACTTATACAGACTCCGTTTCTAGAGTTCCGTACTCCTGCTCACTAGTGGGAATACCAAAATCCAGCAAAACAAAAACAGATGCTCAGGTAATGGCCTAAGCAGGCAGACACGAAGAGGCATTAAGGGTTTCTATGCTCTTTAGAGCAGGGACAGATGGCAACACAGGACTGATCAGAAAACAAGCCCTTGTATTCCTTTCTGAGCACTATTAAGTTTGGCTCATTTCTAGTTCATTCCTGCCCAAACCAGCTATGTTTTCTGGATATCACCTTTTGCCAGATGTCACCTAAAACTGGATAGCATTACTCCTATACCTTTTCCTCTTTGTGTTGATTTCCTCACCATTTATGCACTTTTCACTGATTATTCATATCAATTTGGTCTGACTAAAGCATTTATTTTTATTTGCATTTTTCCCAACTCTGTGCATTTGTATTCTGCTAATAATTGCTCCAAGGAACAACATTCAGCAGAACAGATTATAGAGTGTGTAGTTAGCATAAACTGCTGTGTAATGTTCCCTCTTGAAGAGACAGTAGTTTCACTGCAGTTAAGATTGTTATGCCTGATCTCACATAACTAAAACAAGGGTTTCCATCACCAGCTTATCATTCATCTACTGCTACTGCAAGGAAGACTAATTTCTCTTTTAGTTTTTCAACTAATACCAGTTTGATTGTCTGTTATTGCACATAAATGCAATGTATATGTGTCGTAGTTTTAAGCTACTCTCTAGGACATTCTTCTTTCTCTTCCAGGATATCCTATTTTTTATGTCTTTTCACACTGGGTAATAAATGGGTTTCAATATTAGGAATACTTTTTCTTAATTCTGTATTTTCTATATTGTGTCTAGATTATAAAATAGTAATAATTAAAAAAAAAGGCCCTGTAAACCTGAAAACCCACACTGACACCAAACTGAAGTAGAAAGCTTTTCAAAAGGCTTCCAAATGTCGTTACAATGTTTGCCTTGTACCCTTTGAAATACACAGACTATTCTTGATATATTCTGGTTTTAATTCTATTTTATTTTAACAAGATGTATCCTTTGGGAATGCATTGTGAGTCCCTTCTCATAGGTTGGCTCTGTCATCTAACTGTGTAGGCACCTCTCCGTTACCAAGCATGCAATGTATATTTTTGTGAAGTGTTATTTAAGCAAGATTTAGAGATTTTCACATACCTATGCAAGTGTCACAGACTTTTGCACCAGATGCAATATCTAGTGGTAACCCCAGAAAAAACTAAAAATCAAGTGTTTTACTGCTGGAGAACCACGTAAGCAAGTCTTGGAGCTGTTCAAATTATATGAAAACTTTCTTGTAACAGACTCATTGAATTCAATACTTAACCTCTCAATTATGAGTTGTTCAGAAATATTTTCAAACCCAATACTGTTCTAACAGATTTCTGCAAAAAAGTAGTTTCACAAACTTCATTGTTAAGAGATAAAGGAATGTGGAGAGATGTATAGAAGTGGAATAAATTGTCAACAAAAATGGGTATATTTGATCAGAAAACAGTAACAATATGACTTTTAAAATGCAACTTAAAACCTCTGTGCTTTAAATTTCTGAGTATCATGATTTTTAAGTCAGTATCAGGATTCTTCAAGGGGTCAAACTGTTAACCTTACACTGATTGGGCTGTCTGTACTGGAGAGATATCACTTACAGATGGTGAGCCGTCCATGCAATCCATTGGTCAAATACAGCTGTAATGATTGCTTCTTGGCTTTCCAAAACTTAAACAGGTTCATGGATACTTGATAAAAGGACAAAAAAAAGAGCTGTGTAGGTTGTTTGAAACAAATAGAATCACAGAATATGCTGAGTTGGAAGGGACCCATAAGGATCACTGAGTCCAACTCAGCCCTGCCCAGGACCATCCTCAAGAGTCACACCATGTGCCTGAGAGAATCATCCAAACAGTTCTTGAACTCTGTCAGGCTTGGTGCTGTGACCACTTGCCTGGGGAGCCTGTTCCAATGCCCAACCACCCTCTGGGGGAAGAACTTTTTTTTGAATATCTTCCCTAACCTTCCCCTGACATAATTTCAGGCTATTCCCTCATGTCTTGTCACTGGTCACCACACAGAAGAGATCAGTGTCTGCTCCTCCTCTTCCCCTCATTGACATTAGTCCTCACAGATCCTTTCAGTTGCTGATACAGTTTAGAGGCGAAAACTTTTCTAATGTCAAAAAAGAAATTCAAAATAAAACTACTCTGCACTAGCAGAAAACTAAAACTGTGCCCAGGATGCTCCAGAAGATTCGGTGGATGTGACAGTCACACCATTCATTCAGCTTGCTGGCAGCTCATGCTCAAATCCATTATTGACAATCTTGTACTTTTCCACAGTGCGTGGGAATCTCCTGAACAAAAAAAGAAAAACAAAAAACAAAATAAAACCCAAACAAAATCCCAACAAAACAAACAAACAAAAACAAGGAAAGAAGGAAAGAAAGATGAAAAAAAAATAGAGAAAAATAATTACCTCAGGCATTAAATTATTAGGATGACCACTTCTACCTTCAAACAATTCTATTTCTCTTTCCTTCTCTCTTTACTTGATCCAAATATCAGACAGAGCACTATAATGCAAAGCTATACTCTCAGCTTCACTTTGATACAGCTTTCTGGACATCCACACCATATGTACATTTTTGAATTTTCTTGCTTATCAGTCACAATTTCAGACTGTCTTGGTACCTTAAAATATTTATTAGAGAATTGTATCATACTATTGCACTCCTTCCAAGCTTAGTCTTCATTTTCCTCTTTCTCCCTTCTCCAAATAAACAAAAATTAATAGCTAATGTTGTTATTCATGTAGAGGACAGATTCCAGGGTTATCTGATATGTTAGGGAAACAGAAAAACTGTCCTCCTTATGCAAGCCATGCATACATTATGCTAAATTTGGTGTAGAGAAAGCAAACCTTGCAGGTTCTTGGCAACCTAATTCCATCACTGCTTGCAGATGAAATGAGATGACTGGTGTTGGTAGGAGAGCAGAGAAGATGGTGTTTAAATTACATACACTCAATAATTCATTGCAGAAATAAGCATAATAGGTACAGCTGCTTCATGGACATAAAGGTGTTACACATGGCCAGCACTGCCCTTGACAGCAGGTGAGGTTTTGGATAAACAGCGTCAGGAAGCAGCAAGCAAAAGGCAAAAGAAACATGCTTGGAAAAACTGTGCTGGAATTTGATCAACATGTTTTCCAGACAGCTCAGCTCCTAAGAGATACTCAGATTATTTCAGTTCAAAAGCAATATCCAGCTGGGGAAAAATCACAAAGATAAAAAAACTACAGAATAGTAATGCTTGGTCAAAAAGGCTTGAGCTGCTCTAATAATCACTTGTGTGATATGTATCAGCCACTGCTTCAGCGTTAGCACCCGAATTTGAAGACCCATCGTTAGAGTTGAGCCCAAAAAAGCTGGAAAGTTTGAAAGAAAGGAAGGAAGGAATATCCCACAGCAACACTGCTTCCAATGTGGGGTCTTCCTGGGAGCACTCTAACCTGAGTCCTGTCATCACCCTCACCACTGTATGTTACAGAGAGTCAGCAGTGCAAGTGAGCAAGTTCAAGATACAGCTGCAGTGAGAAGCACTCCTGTATGGGTGCAGGTATAAGACTGCAGGGTTAAATCTTACAGTGCATCCTTATTTCCACAGGATTCAGATGTTTGAGACCCCCGACACTTGTGTGAAAGGTCACATACAGAGAGACAGAATGAGGAAAAACAGACAATAGCTTCATTGTGCAGATGCAACATGATTATCTATCTCCAAAGAAAAGCTCAGCAGAAAACAGTGCTTTCCAAGGCCAATCTCAGACTTTTTTTTGATGAGTTTCCAGTGGAATTATTCCCAGCACAAAGCTCATTATCTTCTACTCTGAATGTAAGTCACATAAATACATAATCATGTGTAGATAATGTAAAAACTATTTTAAAAGACATCAAAAAGAAAGAACACAAATGTCACTTTTTGAAAGAATGGCAGAGAGGAAACCATATGGAGGAGATGACAATTCTACCACTTAATGGACTTCTGGAAGACATTCAACTCTGTGATGTGCAGCATATAAGAACCAAAACAGAACTTACATAATGTTGCATTGCATTGACATAGTTTTCTAGGTAGAGGCGCTGGCTGGAATTCATATAAACATATCCATGGAAAAACAATATCTCATCCACATGTACAAGATTTACCAAATAAGAAGAAGTATCACAGTGCTTGGCAATTATCATAACATGAACTTCATAAAGTGTAGCTATGGAAAACAACATCCAGTGTCTCCTAATAGGAAATAGCTAATATGGCTTGAACTGAGTTTTATTCAATTGTCTCCTGCCTTGCAAGGTAACAATATTACTCCATGCATACTACACAACACACTTCTGTAGTGCCCCACACAAGTCTAGGTTTGGTAGCATTACATGTCTTCATTTTGATGCAATATCAGGATATATTTCACATTGTCCTAATTCTTACTTTGCTCCATGTAAACCTATTTCGGAAGCATTTAAATCTCAATCTCCCCAACAGAAACTTCAATTAACATTTCAGCTATGAAGACTATTTTTAAAAGAGTCATGGTGCAGCTCTCATCCTGCTAAGCAAAAATTCAAAACATTGAAACTGCATATTAAACATTACAAAATGGAAAGTGAAGGTCAGCAGTAGCCTCATCTGTAAGGACATTTAAGTATTTTTGTTCTTGATAAGTAAGAACTGAGCATTCATTGAAAACCTGGTCATGAAAATCGTCATCCAACTTGTATATTTGCACAGCACCATGGAAAAAGACATAAATAAAGCCAGCCTTTCCTGAGAATTCAGAAGCATAGCTTCCACTATATTTCAGAGTCAGTACACTTTCTAAAAGGAGTTCTGCATCAGATTCCAGTGAGTTCAACATAAACCCTGTGAGCAAGATTTAGCACAGCATTCTTCTCTTTTCATCTTTTTCCTTGTGTGGTGCAACATCATGAAATCATTCCAAACACCTTTTTCCACCAAGTGGATAAAAGGGAGGAGCTGAAGGAGTGCCTGCTATTACAATAGACTCAATGTAAAATGATTTTTATTTCCCCAGCCCTTAATTGCTCCTACTCAGTCCATACTTCTTCTGGCCCTTGTGCCACCACAGCAATCTGCTCCGAGAATTCTCTGGAGCTGTGTCTGTACTGTGGGAACCAACAGTATTTTGCAAATCTCAGGTATAATGCATAGCTGGCATGTCTTGTCTTGACCTGGGTCATATCAAGTCTCAGTGCCACGTGTTGGCATCCAGTTTACCATGAAAGAAAAGGGTACAAATTGTTTTCTTTTAATTTTTTCCCCTTCTATAAGAAGAAAATCTAGACAGCCAAAGTGGGAGAACATCACAATGTAATACAGTAGGTGCTTCTATTTAGACCTCATAAGAAACTGTACAAGGAATTAAATAATAAGATTAATCCTTAATTATGGTGCTTATCCATGATTTTGCACATCTTTAAAGGAATAATCATTCTACAGATTTACAGGCAGAAACATAACCAAATTTCTGTGCACATATTGTTTTTACCAGGACATGTAGTGACAGAACAAGGGAGAATGGCTTTAAACCGAAAAAGGATAGATTTACATTGGATATTAAGAAGAAACTTTTTACTGTGAAGGTGGTGAGACACTGGAACAGGTTGCACAGAGAAGTGGTGGATGCCCCATCCCTGGAAGTGTTCAAGGCCAGGCTGGATGGGGCTTTGAGCAACCTTGTCTAGTAGAAGGTATCCATGCCCATGGCAGGGCATTGGAACTAGATAATCTCTAAGGTCCCTTCCCACACAAAGCATTCTATGAATCTATGATTCTGCCATTTCAGTCATACCTGGACTCCCTCAAGCCTACCTGGTTTGTACCACTGCTCCCTGGTACAACTCTGCATGTTGTCCAGGGTGAGGACAAGGCTCCCACAGGATGCAGTCACGAGGACATGCACAGGGCAGTGTGTGCTGTGGTGACCACAAACACACATCCAGAAATGAAGAGGATCAGAAAAACTGCACACGCACATGGGAAGAGATCTCCTCTGCTATTTCAAGCAAGAGTATGCTGACTCTACCCCAAAGGCTACTGGATGTTAACATAGGCCAAACATTTTGGTCCCTGTCATATGATCCAATGATAGCACCTTAACAAATTACAGTGTCAGATTATTAATTTCAGCTACCCATGGACATGCTCTCAGACTACCCCAAATACGAGGCTCACCTAATATCTTCCATGGAGGTATAAGCTAAGTCTCATCTCCTTACAACTATGGTGAGCTAAGTTTGCACACCTGGACAAGTATCAGCAGTTAGTAAAGCTCTTCTGAGTTTTACTAGGTCAGGGGAACCTTTTCAAGCCTCTGTAACCCAGACATGTGCTAAGACCTTAGTAACTGACTGCAGACACTAGTAATGTTCCTACTGAATCATGCTAGTAACAATTTATAAACTGGACTAAGAGTAGGAGGATGTAAAGGATTGAGATATAGAAACAAAGATGTTAATACTGCTAGTTTTGAGATGTCGTTTACCTCAGGGTTAAAATAGCATTTCACTTTTCATCAATCTGAGAGCACATTTTAAAATTTTGGATTCCCAATAAAGAAATAATTCTGAGAACATATTGAGATATGTAGCTGTATTCCTAATAATTACCAACAAAGGTGAAGAGCCCACTCAGATGACCTTTTGTAAAGTATACAGGAACTCTTGGGTCTCTGCCCAGCTCAAAAGGGTACAGTATATTCTGCACACAGTGTGAAAGACTTCTCCCAGCAAACACCATGTGCTACAGGTGAGGGCTGCTGCATACAGCTGCCTCAACACACAGCTCTCCAAAGCGCTCTGTACTGCCTGCACTCTGGACGGAATCCATGAGATCCTCACTGCCCTGTTTTCACCAAGTGAAGGCCATCTCTGAAGCCTGAAGGCACTGCAAACAGATTTCTGTATAAAGCCCCTCACAAACATGAGAAATGGATATACTTCCCTAAAACCAAGTCTGGTTTTTTTTTTCCCAAAGCCACAAAAAGTTAATGCATGATGAATATTGTTCTTGTAAACCACCTCTTAACTGTTTGGGGTGGTGGAGGTAGAGAGAGGTTCTCTTGGAAAGCCCATGTTTTTTATCTCAATTCACTATTCTGCATTCCATAAAAATTATAACTATTTTCACACAAGTCAAGAGTCAACAGTTCTTACAGTGGGGATAAAACACACCGCTGCTTTTATAGAGGAACACATTTGGCAAGCGCAGCTATCAGCAGCATTATATCAGGAGCTTCTAATTCTACACCACTAGCTCAAAACTTATTATCAGCTCTCGTATTTAGGACGCATATTAAAAAGTGACCAGATACTGTCCACAGTAATATTTCTACCACACAGTTAGCAAATCCACCTACCTAAGTATTCAACCTGCTGTTACTACAGTGTAGCAAAGTCTCTACCTACAGTGTATAAAAGTTCCATCACATGCCCTAAGTACAAGCTTTGTTTCTTATTGGGGGGAAAGTCATACCCATAGAACTCTGAAGGTTGAATTAATGATTTTGCACCAGTGTGCTGCAATGACTCAAGTTTCAGTGCAAATACACGTGGTCAGATTGATTCACTCCAATGTAGACAATTGAAAGTTGTTTGTCTAAATCTTTTAGTTTAAGCACCCTGTACAGTCAATGGAGAGGGACTGACATCTCCAGGGTGATTTCTCTGATTTATCTTGACTATTTTATATACATAAACTAAAGATACTATTCCTCCAATCGACAAAAAGGAAGCCCAAGACACTTGGCTAAATTAGATGTGGTTTAATTTGATGGACTCAATGTATAGCATCACTGAGCTTTACAAAGGGAGAGGGGTTTTTTCTGCTCAGATCAGAATGAGGTATGTCAGTATAAGCATTCCTATTTAAGTATAACTGCATCCCACTGGGATTTGAGCTGGCTAGAAGTACAGTACTCTGAAAAAAATGTCCAGGGCAAAAAAATGCTGTGGTTTTTTTAAAGTATCTGTAGCTGGCCTTTGCTACTGGTGAAAGAGTCAAATACCATACACAGGACTTTCCAAATACCAATCTTGAATAATTTATTATTTGAAAGAAAGAATTTGAATGACCAAAGCAATATAGCCAACAGATACAGCTTGCACATACTAAATCTCCTGCTTCTAATGAAAAACCAAGAGGAAGAAAAAACCCCAAACTCTTTCACTGTGAAAATTCCCTAGATCTAGGTCCTTCTCCTCACTTTCTCCACAATAGTACATTTTTGGTTGGGATCCATCAGTCTTTTCTATAAGCACTTCACTATCACAATGCCTCCTACCTTTTTATCAAAGTCTGTAAAGACAGAGAGTATAGATAGCTTTCCTTACTTGCTCAGAGGAAAGGGCGATGTAGGTAAAAAAAGGTAAGCTAATAGTTAGAGGCCACTGTTTACCCATTATAGCTGGGCCAGTCATCAAATTCCTGGTCCCCTAGGACTTTCCTTGTGTCTGCACTGTGGTGGATGTGGTCAGGGTCACCCCTCCTGAGATGGTGAGCCTCATGGTAGAGGCTCCCTAAGGCACGGCCACAGCCCCACCCGTATGTGAGCAGTACTGGCCCTCCCTGCTGCAGTGAAGGCCCTGCCATCGCTGGTGCAGTGGCTGGACAAAAGGCAGCAGAGTGCAGCTGCTCCTCCTCCTCTCATAGAGGCTTCTCATTGCCATTACTGCCCTAGGATGACTATCTCTGAACCCTGCCATCTGGGGCAGATCCAGATTCCTCTCCAGCTCCTGGGCAGATTCCCTGCTAGCACTTCTGTGTTTTCATTATCCCAGCTCAGTGAGTGATTGCAAAAGCACAAGCTGACCAGAGAATCAACAGCCCTTTTGCACTTCCAGCTTCCTCAAGGCCATTGAGCCTTCAGCTATCTCTTGATTTTTATTTCATGCATCAGGGACCTGGGGAAAAAATGAACTGATGGTCTTCAGCTACTAAACAGGAAAGCAGATTGTTTCCAGTGTGATAAGGAGTCTGTATGGACTGTTCTCCCCTCACTCTGCCCACTCCAGGCTGCTCCCCAAAGGCTGCTGATGACCAGCACATGAGCTATGTGCTTGCCTAAGAGATCAAGTGTTTCAGCTCTCTAATTCTGTGACATTTGAAGTTAAGCACAGCTCAAGATACAGTCAGAAACTGCATTTTAAAGTGTTAGAACCACTTAACAAACAGCTAACTAAAGCTAACCAAAGCTAACTAAAGAAGAAAAATCCTACATTTTCAGCAGCAAATAGATCAACTTCTGGTGTTTCTCATATTGTACTCTGTTCAATTGCCTGCTCTGTAAACCAAATACCTCAATCTATTCACATTTCTGAGATACTTTACCCACTGTAACTTAGTAATTTTTAGCACATAACTTTGTGAAATATTATATTTCTTATTTTTCATCTTAAATGATTTTTCATGTTTTCATTAGTCTGAAGAGAATGACGGAGTGCTCTAGTTATACAGATGCACAGTTGCCATATATATACTGAACTTAACCAGGACTTGAAACTTCCAAGCAAACTATATTTTTCTCACTGAAAAATAACAAATACAAGAAGCATCTAAATATTTGCATTGCCACAAACACAAACAAACAAATAAACCCCCCACAAACATCAATGTTTGTTATATTATCTAAGGATAGAATTAATCTTTTCTGATCCAGGAGTTTAAAACTCAGATGTAAGATGTCAGATGTAAGTGTAAGGTGGCCATTCCTGACTCAATGTATAGTCAGTAATTATACTTAGTACCCTCGTCAAGACAAGTCATCTTGCCCTAGCTGGTGACTATCATCAGATTCATTGCTCCCTGAAGGTCAAATTGTCTCTCTCTTGACTGCAAAGAAAGCCCAGGAAGTCCAGTTTACATTTGTATGTTTCATTTTCAAGCTTCTAAAACAAGTGGAGCTTTTATTTGATTTGCCAACAATTAAACATTGCCAAAGTTTAAAAATAATTATATGAAAAATCAAAACAGAGTCACAAACCTGGTAACCTGAAATGAGATAACAGAAATCGCAACGTCTACACCTGCAATATAGGGCTGAGCAACTGTCAGAAACAATGGCATGGTGGTGGCTCTGAGACAACAGCTTTAGTGTCCGGAACAGCAACAAGACTGCACCAGGAGAAATCATGAGGAACACAGACATATTGATTTTGGAAACCACCAAGACTCATTATAGCAAAAAATTCAGAACTGCATGATCATAAATGAAGTTTTCATAAGCATTTAAGAAATGCCATTCTTACTAATTCTTAAAATTGGTTAGATCACAACCAAAGATATCGTCTTATTTCAAGACATGAAGGATGAAGTGGTAAGTGTGCCACCAAGTACCTTTGTTCTTTGTCAAATCAGGAGCACACTCCACAGTAAAGAAGTGTGTGTGCTTCACTTTCAGAGAAATGTCTTACATGATGCATCTTATGCTGTGAAGGAAGAAATGCGAGCTCCTTATATAAGAGTCTGAAGTAGGAAAAAAGATCAGAACTCCCTAAACATAGTAGACAATCTGTCCAAAACTCTGCAAAAATCAAATATTTTAGGAATAGAAGATCCATCCCCTCAAAATGGCACTTACTTCATTTCAGTGAATCCACTACAACATGATGTGGGAGCAAAATCATCAGTAAAGTTTACAGCTAAAGATGCCCGAGATGCCTGAGATGAAAAGTTTCCAAGAAAATCCAGAGAGGACTGGCAAAGCCAGCTCTTCAAATTTGCTGAAGTAATGCAGCACTTCAATTGTTACATAATAGATTTTACAGGTATTCAGACATTATTTTCAGGAAGACTCAGAACTATTTACGGTCCTATGATAGTTCCAAATGTGGGAGAATGTTAATTAAACAACAGGTTTGAGCTATATAGTTCTGATTTCAGTCATGGCTGACTAATTACTCAGCTTTATCTGTTGAAAGCCAACTGTTATCTCACAGAAAGTTATTGAAGACAGTTCAAAAATATCTCCATTTGCTCAGCCAATCTAAATATCAGACTTTTTTTTTTTTTTTCCCACAGAATCATAGAAGTCGATTTAAATTATTTTTCTGGAACTGAAAAAGAGTGCTGTGTGCAAGAAGGGTATTAAACATGGTTTACCTTCAGAGCAAGAATTACACCTTAATCAGTGTAAGGCTCTTGTAACACTGCAGCCAAATTGATCATGTATTGTTCCTTTCCAAAGTCTCCGTTGTTCATAACCTTTTCAGATTTGCAAGACATTCCTGTTTGACATATTTCAAAAACAGTATTATAATGCACAGTTCTGCACTATGACTAAATTTATCTTTTTTTAATGAAGTGAGAGATACAAACTTCTGTTCTAAACTGTGTTTTCTCTAGTTACAAGCATAGCCCCATCATTTTTGAGGCAGCTGAAGACTCTCAAAGGCCACCAATGCCTTTTAACCTGGGTGTGTTCCCACACAGTCCTCCCTAACTTCTTTTCTTGTTCTCCTGTGAATATGAACATTTTCAAAGGAACTTCTATAAGGTTTATATTCAAGATCAACCTAGTGATTTCCTGCACAAAACATTAACTAAAAAATTCAGTGTAGCTTCTGAAGAGAATGTAACATCATTAACATATAACACTTAATTTCCCTTTTCTCTTCCCGTCCCTTCCTGTCCTCTCTCCTCTGCCTCCCCCTCTTTAAACCACTCCCAATCACACTGTTGCTTTACCTTACCACTGTGATGCTGTTTTGAGAGTGGTGTCACACAGCACATCCACTCAAATTTTTGTCACACTGTTTACTTCACCACATGCAATGCAACCTATTTTTACTGTATCTGGAAGTGGGTTGACATCAAAGTGAATGAACAACTGTTAATGAAAATTGACACAAAACTATGCCTGTCTTTATCATTCCTGCTGGTCAGTCTGACAGTACTGCTCTAATTACAGGACTATACTAAAAGCAATGAAGCTATATTAAATTACTAGCTGTTGCCATATCCTAAAATGTTCATAGTTAAGGTTTATGAGCTGCTACACGTAACATCTTTGAGCTTTGAAGTCTCTTCTCATCAAAAACCCTGCAGAACCTCATCATGAATTTCATATGCAGAAAGTACAGACAGGTAAGATGAGCCGTGTAGATGCATTGGACAGGATTCATGTACTAATACACCAAAAGAAAAGCTACAAAAATGCAAATGAGTTTTCTTCTTTTTATAAGAGAATCAGAGATTTCAGTCCAGTACTTTGTGGACAGACTTGGTCCAATACTTTGTGGATAGACTTCCTCTACCTGTCTTTTATTTAGGGAAGATACTTATCATAATTTAAAAGTAACAGTTCATCCTCCTTGTCATAATTTCAGGGATCAGCAGCTTCTCTGAACAAGACTGCATCACCACACATGTTTGTTGGTGGTTTTCATTAGTTGCAAATCATAGTTATTACTTGTTCTCTCTTACCCATTCTTGTAATTTTTGGTTCTTCAAAGTAATTTTTTGCATTCTCCTCCCTTTCTTGTGCTCCTTACACTCCCTGATACTGGTTTTGTCTACACACTGACTCTGCTTCTAAATCTTTGGTGCTACTTTTGTCTGTGCACTTACTGATTCTGTTGGCTCTGACACTTCGGCACTCTGTCCTGCTCCACCTTCTCCCCTGCATTTCCTTCCCCTCCTCCCTCTAATGATTGCTTTCCCTAAATTCCTGACCATTCATTAGAGAGGTCAGGAACAGACAGCATCACAGCCACACGGAAAAGTATTTTCTTTACTTCCCATTTTAAGATAATCTCTGTTCCAGATGGTTAAAAGCATTACCTGGTTGTGAACTGCTCGTGTGCATTTGCTCTAAAATTAGGCAACAGAGTGCATGAGCATTAAATTGCAAAACACAGAGAGAGAGAGGCAGAGAGAGAAGAAATTGCCATGCTGGTTGTTATAGCTGCTTGCCACACCTATAATTAGTATTATCTGACAATTCCTATTCCATGGTGTTTTTTAGTTCTGAATACTTCACCAGATCTCCATCCCTGTAGCTTAAATTTTCCAGCTGGACATCTGCTATGAGACAGTATCAGGCCTAATGGAGCAACAATGTAAGAGTGAATCCGAAGAAAAGCCAGCTTTTTCCACCTTTTACTCGTGTTAAAAAACACAGGTAAACTTTTTCTTTGGAAACTTTGACACCCCCATATTTGGGGGTAGAAGTTTGAAGCTTAGCAGGGAATAGCCTGGTGTAAGAGAAGAGCTTTTTCTTGTATACATGGGAGGAGAGGAGACAGGGAGAAGGATGGGCTGAGACAGGAATCTTAAGAAGTGAATTTTAGACCAGAGTAAAAAAATGTCAGAGTGAAGAGATAAAAACTGTCTACACAAGGCAGAAGCCCAGCAGGATGTGGTCTCTTTCAGAGGAGGCATCTCACCATTCTTCTGCTGTAGCAAACATGACACAGGCAAACAAACTCCCTACACACTGGTGAGGGCACACAGGAAGGATGGGTATACATGCAGTTAATCTAAAGGCTTCAAATGGCTCACGCAGGGTATCTATATCATTGCAACCTTGGTGAAGTTGCTTCTTAGTGCTTAAAAATCTGACAAAGTAGGCCTTATGTCATGAAATACCAATTTTCCATTGGTCTTTTAAGCCTTGTGAAGTGACCCATGACAAACCTGTCACAGAAAGAAAATCTGAGACTGTAGAAAAGCATAAGGAAATTGTGTAGTTGTTTGCATTACCTTGTCTTCATTTCCCCTGTACTACAATATATTTGCTTTACAATATACTCTTTCACGTGCTTCAGGAATACATGCCATTGGTTTGCAAAGACCCTGTATACCAGTGCACACCAGATCCTACTCAGAGATGCCTTCCAGAGAAGACTGTTGGATCTCCAGCCTTGCTTCTTTTTCTGCAGAAGTTGTAAAGCGTATGGTAAAGTAGATTTATATCCTGCAGAACAGAAAGGATCACTGCGCTGCTGAACACTTCCAAGAATAAATGGATTCTATATTTGTCTCTGCCACAAACCTCCACAAACGTACTTCATGGACCTGCATTGTTTCAGAGATATGTATAGCTCCCTAGTATATGTAAAGAGCGAAGACCCGGTGGTTAATAAATCCCTTGACTATACTTGTTTTTCAGCCCTCCTGCTATGTTGTCCCCAGACTCCTCAACTGAAACCCCCCTAGCCAGAACAAATGTCAACCAGAAGACTCAGAACTGGAGATGGCTAGACTTCCATGTCCTGATTCACAACAATGTGGGAAGAGTCAGAGCCTGCAAATCCTTCACGCCCAGAGCTAAAAACAGCAGCTACACTGTGATCCAGATACTTCTGCTGAATGAAGGCTTTCATGACAGTGAAATAAGAATGCATGGTTCACTTTTTTCTACCCAATTGCAAAGTCATAAGGAGAGACAAAGTACTCCTTGCATTTCCTGCAGCTGAAACTACCTGCGTTTGCTCCTTCTGGTAAACCTGGGCCAGCCATTGCACATGAGTCATCCCATACCAAAACCACACCTTTTTCTGTATGTGTCAGGGGCCTAAGTGCACCAAGATGCCTTACTGGTATTGATGAAACTCACCTGGAGCCTCTCTGACTGCCTGCCAGTGGTCCAGGACTCCATTTCAACTCAGTCCAGAGTCATCAGTCCCTGTGCCAGAGATGCCACAGGAGTGCCAGCCTCTAGCTCTGCCTCTTGCCTGGACTTCAGATCCACACTGCAGTCTTGCCTCCAGTCCTGTCTCTGGCCTCATCTCCTTTTGTTCCCAGGCAGATACCCTGGATGCATCCTGCACCTAAGTCACCATTACTCCAGTCTGGAGCTGTTGATGGAGCCTGTTACCAGCACCTGGCTCTGCCCACCATGTTTGGCTCTCATTGGAAAGCATCCCACTGCTTAGGGCACAGCCTGCACTGGGGTGACTATCAGCCCTGAGGTCCCTGTCCCACAAAGGAGAATGCTGCTATGCAGTAATAGATAGCCTACATTTGGCTTCACTTATAAGACACTAATCTCCAGGTAAGAACTTGGTCAAGCTGTGACAAGAAATCGTTCTCCAGAACACCAGGTTAGACAAGCACTGCCCAAGTCCTGCCTGTACTGAACACAGGGTACACGCCCATTAAATTTGTATTCTCTTGTTCTTCCATTTCATAAATGCTGTTCACTTACTAGATTCACTAGTGATTGAAAATCAATTAGAGTTGATATTCCTCATTCATCTCCCACACACCTCCCCTTTAGAAGAGTATGAAGTACCATTAAAGCACCTCTTACAAAATGCTTGGCAGTACATCAGATCCCTCTACCCCCAAACACCTTTTGCTTTCAGAAAGTGTATCTGAGTTGGACACTGGCATATATAAAAAGCACTCCCTTGAGTGCCATCTGTCAATGAGTCTTCAGCAAGGCTATAAAACAAGGGCACTGACAAACACATGCCAAAACACAACGTACGTCAGTTTGAGCACTTACAAAATGTATTTCCTGTTATATAACCAGGGCGGCAATCCTATATGATCCCTCAGCCTTTTACGTCAGCCTCCTATCAGAGCTGGCATTCAGTGTTGGCTTTCCACCTTTTTCCATCAGTCAGCCTCAACAAAGAGAGGCTGTGTCTTTGCCAATTTTAACATCAGAGTCAAGGTGCTGAGTGGCCACAGCAAGCACAAACCTTGTGATGTGATATAGTCTGAGATGAGTAGAGACAATGTTTTCCTGAAAAAATGTATCCAAAGCAGATGTATGCCTGCTGGACCTAAGGCATGAGTCTACAATAGTTCTGGTGGCATGAAAATGGCCTGATAATTAGGATGCTGGATGCTCACCCGAGCTCTACTCCTAAGAAGCTGTATGACCTTGAGCTATTTCTCTCTCTGCTCACCTCTATCCTTATGATCATCTTTGCTGCTCCAATTAGGAAATTAATGCTTTCTCCAGATACCTTTTTTGATCAATCCTGCTACCATTCACAGCACATTTTACATGGTGTGATCACCTCCAGTGACCTGGCACATTCCTGCATGGGAAGTCCACATTATGAAAATGTGCATAGTTCGGTGGTGGTGGCTGGCTCCTGGTGTTCTTCCTTTGCAGTAGCAGCAGCAGTTCTGACTCTGCTGGCCAATGGGCAAGTGCAGGAGGAGGTATCTGAGTGTCTGACAGCTGCCAAAATATCTGCTTCCCATCCTCTCATAGATAAAGATGGCAGTTTGAATTCTGTCATGTGTACCACTTCGATGTAGCTGCAGTACTGGCTATGGCTGACTGAACCAGTACAGGTCTGCAAAACAGGCCACTGCTGTGGAGGAAGTCCAGTCTGTCTCTGGACAGACACCTCTCTGGACTTGTGAGCCCAGGGCAAACTCGCCTGGCACTAGCCCAGGAGCAAAGGCATTCTGTGGCCCTGCATCATGCAGATAATGTCCCATGTTCAACTGTGAAAACCTGAAAAAGACAATTCTCAGAGAGATGTGACAAGTGTGTGGGGAGGAGAGGAAGGCCCGGGGGAAGGCTCCTGCAACCTCAGCAGCAGAGCAGTGTGAGGAGAGGGAGTACTAAAAAAGCCACTAGTGACAGCAGGCAGCCAAGTGACAGAACTAATCAGCACATTTGACTAATGATGTTGATTGCCAAATACATTTCCAAAAATCCCATGGGAAGACCTTAAAAATAACATTCTTGCTGAAGACAGGGAGGAAGACAGGTGTGTGTTTGCCTGTCCTTTTTGACTGCAAAGAACGTTTCATTTTTATTTGTATTCTTCATCCTAAACAGGCAAAGAAGGAGTCATGAAGTAGAACAATTGTGAAAACTGTCTCTGCAGAAACATTTATTACCCGTACAATTTTCTGCACTAGTTTCATGAGGAGCCATAACTTGGAAAAGAGACAAATTACTAGGCTGGCACTTGTAGGTTCCAAGACCTCTCCTCAGTGAAACAAATAACGTTAGTAAGAGGATATGATATACAGTGACATGTCTCTGGCTATCACTATATCCAGCAGTTCAGGGTAAAGAGAAGGGATGAAGATAAGTCATAAAAAGGAAAGAAAACAGTTTTAATCTGAGATTTTAGACCACATGGTATAAAATGGACTACTAAAACCAAAATGGGCAAGTAATTATACTACAATCTTTTACTGTATTATTTTGCTTTTATTTCAAAATTTCTATTTCCTAAAATAGATACTTTAGATGTTTGAAGATTTACAGCTTCTCTCATCTCCTGTTTGGTTTAGAGCCTTTTCATAATAATATTAAAATAAAGAGTCAAAAAGAGGAGATGAACTGGGAATTTAGCCACTAATCCCAAAATAGAAAAGGAGATGATGGTAGTCTTGCTTCCTGACATGAAAGGCCCCAGAAGGCAGGGCAGGAGGCAGAAAAAAGAGAAAAGTCTCTTCCTTTTTTCAGAATTTTTCAGATTTTCCCCACTTTTTTCTGACCAAAATATTGTCAACATCAAGTTGTTTTCCCCAACACTTTTGCATTAAAACAGCATTTTCTAGTGGAAAACTTCTTCTGTCAAATGTCCCGACCAACTCTATTCAGCAACTTCTGTTGCCGTGGAGATCTCATCAAGGTTACAAATAGAGCACTAGAAATAATATTTTCTCAGCCGAGCTGGGCAAAGTCTTGCTCCCAAGAGCATTCATCTGCAAGGAGGGAGGGACAGAACAGCCTGAAGTGCAGATTGCAACACCTTCCAGGACAGTTGGGTCATTTTGAGAGATACTTAGCCTACTTAAAACAGTTATTCCTGATTTTATTTTTTAATTTATCTTCCTTTTCTAGATACACATATCTGGGAAATCTCTAGGCTCTGAGTCAGTGTTTTATAATGTTTTCCTCTAAGGGTAACAGGCCAAACTCCCCATGCCTGTATCTGCCTTTTAAGCTACACTTGTCTTTTTCTACTGAAAAAAAAAAAAAATCAACCCTGACTTTTCTATGGTTTCAGTTTATATGGCCCCTGTCTCTGTCTATTTTTAAGGAGCAGGGAATGGTAGGCAGCAGATAGCTGTTGATACCAGACAGTGCTGAGTGAGAACCAGACTCCAAGGATAATAATTAAACTAAATTTGTTAGTAGTGCTTCCAGTTTGGACTCACAAAGTATAGATCACACCCATCTAGACATAGATATGTTTCTCAGACAGTGACATGGTCTTGCCTGTGTTTGTACACATGGATATACACACCTCTTTACTCAAGTAACAGTTGTCAGCTACATTGCCCCTGCCCTGATAAAACCAATGAAGCAGGGTGTTTTAAGCAATATCTCTTAGAGCAGTTACTCTGGGACACACCTGTAATATGAGACAGACCCACACTCTGCTTTCATGCATTAATAAGGGGACTGCCTTTTCGAATCCAAGATTCCTTGCTCTGTATCCTTACTGAGAGCATAGTTTTCATGAGGCTTCTTGATTATCAGCTCCAAAACCAGCTCCTCTCCACCTACCAGAGAAAAGTCCTCAGCACTCCTTGTCCTAAATGCACCCAGTTCCACTTTTTCTGGTCTACAAATCCTCAAGAGTATGGTAAACTCTCCTCTAAGGCACCAGAAAATGGACCCAGAAGTGTCATGGCCATGGGACACTAGGCACTCACCCAATATAAATTCACTCTGCTGGTTCAAATGCAATAAGGCAATTTTGATGGATTAATTTTGCACTAGTAGATTGTATGCCAGATCAAGCACTGCCCGTCTTTGCATGGACACTCCAAAGCCTGAACAAACACACAAAGCCAATATTCACACCAGAATGCATTCAACAGAGATGGGATCATGTGCCCATCCATCATCTGGCTCAGGTTTGTATTCCTGCGTGATCCAGGGAGGGATATGTAGGGCACAAACAGTCAAGGTACCAAGGCCAGGGGGGGATTCACAGTCCATATAGAAATGGAAGATTCTCCTCCAGATCAGGGGATTATGACTGTGTCTGCAGCAACTGCCATTTGATGTGGCAACTTCTCTTTTCCCAGCCAGCACCACCTTTGGTTTGCTTTCCTCCCAAGGGCGCACCCCAGCAATGCAGGCTACCTGGTTGTACCTTGAAGTTTTGGCATCAGCCCTCTGAAGTAGGGCAGTTTCATCATCCTAATGAGGGGTGGACTGGGCCACTCCTTGGTGACAATATCTGAACTCTTCAGAGCAGAATATTTGCAATGATTAACAGAGTCTGTCATTCCACTTGCAAAGCTATTGATGACAGGTTTATCACTCCTCAAACATGTCTTTAGGTTGGAGAATCTTTAGCTACTTGTGGTTTTACAGCTTTCCAAACCTTTGTCCATGCTTAAGCAATTCACTAAAAATGAATGTTTCAGCAACACCTGAAGATAGGAAGTAGGGGAACAACCAGTGTGCTTTCAAGACCTAAGTGGTCAACAGTGGAATAAAATATATTAATCTGCTCACAAAGTGAACCTAAAATGCTCTCACAGTGGCCTTATCAAAAAAGGATGGTTAAAGAGAAATTGTGCAGGTCTCAGATCTCTTTTATGTAAGCCGAAGAAGGCAGTTAGGAGGCAAGAAAAGGGCTTTGCTCTTGCTAAGGAAGATGGGAAATCTGATACCATAGTTCCACAGTAACCAATTTTCAGCAGAAATGTCCCATTCTGGAGCTCTGCCTTCACCTCCCACTGGCCAAGCGGGTCCTTCACAGCTGCACTGTGAAACACCACACCTGCACCACCACTTCTGAAACACAGCTGTGAACTCCATAAAGGAGCCAGGTGGAGAAAAAACACAAAACAAAGCTTCATTTTTAACATGGATTAGTTCCTTGATCTGGCTCATGACTTCTGTGTTGTCTGACTGAGGGTCTAGCACCTTGCAGTGCAGGGGAAGGAAGGTACAAGGAGGTACAAGGAGAAGGAAGCAAGAACCCCTTTACCTGTCATTGCTACCAGGTGCCTCATACTGTGAAACCACAGCCTGAGGTCCCAACCTCTAAGAGGTCTAACCTCTTGAAAATGTCTAACCAACATCTAGGAAAAAGGATGGGCCATCTTGTGCTGTCTTGATAGGTTTAAAAGTGGCACCTTGCTGAACCACTGCACATGTTGTCTGGTAAATAATCTTTCAATTTGTCATGATTTTAGCAACTTTCTCTTGACTAAGACTCTTTCTTTGTAAAAAAAACAAACAAACAAACAAAAAACAAAATACCCCTCCAAAAAACCAAACCAAACAAAACCAAACCCCAAAACAAAACAAAAAAACATCTCTGTCCTCTGTTACAAATACTTAGGAGATGTGGGAAATTGTGAAGAGAAATTACCAGATACTTAGGAGTTTCAATACAATGGAAAAGTGGACCATAAAGATCCCTAAGTAAGTTTGTTTCAGTAAGTTACAATAACAAAAATTCATAAAGCAACTAGTTGTTCTAGGAAACCAGCAAAGTGACTAAGATGCTTTTCAACCATAAAATGATCTAGGAAAAACAAACAGGTAAAGTGCATGTATAATTATTTCTTAAGTCACTGAACTACTGAGCAGTAGGTTATCATCATTCAATGTAGTTGCCTAAAGCTTTCAATTCAGCTGTATGTTCATTATAAAAAAGCACTGTGAACTGCAACTTCTGTATTCAACAGATGATAACTTCTGATGTTACCAAGGTCAAGGAAAAGAGAAAATTTTTACCAGCAGATCTCTGCCACATCTGTATTGAAGAAATAAATTTGCCTTTAGTTTTGTGCACTTGTACTCAAAAATGGAGCTAATAAAATCAGGAAATCAATCTTCTGTGATCCCAAAAAACCCCTATTTGCTTGTTCAGATCTGTCAGGTTTTGTAGGCCATTTAAAAATAATGAGTGAGATGAAAGTGTAAAAGAGAGAGCTTGGCCCTTAACATGTCTTGTGCATTAAACTCTTTTCGAACATTCCTTCTTGACCTCCATTCTAGATTAGCCTCATTAGTACGATTTATAAGTCATTAATTCATCTTGTCAATATTATCAGAAATTCTCTTATACAGTTTGCCAGCTATTACCTGTTCAGAGAAAGGAGAAATGTGGCACAGTTGTAAGAAATCAGTTCAAGGATGTGAGCTGAATTCATATCTATGCTGACAATTGCTCGGCTGTCCTGCCAGCTCTCCTATCACTTGCCCTTACCCTCCTTCTGAGATTTGAAAATCCTTGTGTCCACATAGGGCTTTTCATATAGAGGACTGTGTCATGTGGGCAGGCTAGTGTAAAATGTATGAATAGTCCTTGAATCAAGGATGAAGGAGAGCCTTCTCAGCAGGGAGTTGTCCCCAGTCATCCACAGCCTATCTATGCTCCAATTTCTACACAACACTGGTCATCTACCCCATTACTAAAGAGCACACTTAGGTACCTAAAAGAGATGATATGGATTCTCATCTAGCCTAGGCACACTCCTACAGCCTAGGATAAACCACGAGAAAGAAGTGAGGCTCAAACCTGCTGTGCAATTCAGAACTTCATGTTTGATGTTTTAGGTAGCTGCAGACTGCTTTTCAACTTACTCTGAGACACCTGCCTTTCCATGGGTTGCCATGGAGCCACAGGGTCTAATAGCAGGATGTGAATTCCACCTGGGGAGCCAGGATCCTGCAAGGAAAAAGCCACTTTGACAGTGCTGAAGTCCCCAATAGATTCAACATAACAAGTGCCAGAAATAAGTAACCACTATTTTCATCTGGCAGAGCTGAGGTAATTAAACACACAACTTATTTTTCTGCTAATTGTGTCAGGTAGTTTGCTGCTAATAACTACTCCCTGTGCTCCCTCTGGGCTAGATTTGTTATTTGTTCCCTCTTGATACCAATGCATTTGCAAGTCATATTCTTCAGGGTCATAAACTTCCCTAATGATTGAATTAACATGAAATTCCAATCTGTGGGACTGACAAAACTGGACTTCGGAAAACTACTGTCTTGTTTGTTTTGTTTTGTTTTTTTCCATGAGGAAAAAAGGTGCTATAAACATCACCCCACAGGGAGTTGTTTTATGTTTCAGTTTGTTGACATTTTTGTCCAGCTTTGTGATTATTGGACAAAACAAATCGTTAGAAAGTCAAAAACTGCCACTGAGTGCAAATCCTGAAGTATTTTAGTTAAGGACATGAATTTTCCTACTGTTTTACCTTCCATGGTACTGCTAGACAGAAACAAAAGTCAATCTATGCAGTCCAAAAATTAACCTTGCAGAAATACTATGTTGCTGTATATTTGACAAATAGAGAAAATATTTTAAGATCTAGCTCTAGAGATGCATGAGAAAAATGTTTACTGTGATTCATGCATGCTCAAAAAGCAATTTCCTTTTGTTCCAAAAGAGGACCAAACAAGAAGATAAGGAGAGCAAGTGTGCTTACAATACAAGTCTGTGTCAAGCTCTACACCTGCATATGACACAGACAGACACATGCAAGGATAAGGGCATCAACTGGCTGATGATAGAGACTTAAGTCTCCTAAATCACATGGCAACGATAAATTAGAATTATCTGCCACCTACATCAGATGGTGAGGGAGACAGGAATACAATGCTCTCAATACCAATTAGTGGCATAATGGAGCCAGTATCTCATGTTCTAGTGTGTCAAATTCCAGCAGTGCCAGTGAGATCAGAGCAGAAGTCACAGCAAGGTCAGTGCGATCTGTCAGCAGCATAGCTTCAGCCAAGTGCGGCATCCTAATCCCTGGCTGCTGAGAATCTAGTGGAGGAGAAATGCCTGCAGTTACAAAATGCCTACAGCAATATCCTCCAAGGGCATCAGGCTGGAAGTAGAGTAGTGCTACACAAGATAATAAAATGCAGGTGATTTTTACTGTTGAATGAGCACTTTCGGTTTTCGTACATGAATGTACTGAAGTCTGCCTGTTCACGAAACACCAAGGAGATCAGCAGTGTGGCAGGGACATATTACAGTATGAACCCCTTCAAATTATGCACTATTTCCCCCATTTCCAGCTTGGAACAGCTAGTCTGTATGGAAAGTCGACTATGCCTGTACTCACCCTTTTGGTAGCTCACCCTGAAGAGTTAGTTGGTTCACAATATAGTAGCTACACAAATGATTTATCCTCCCAGCACCACATATCAGGAAGAGAAAGAATGTACCTGCTGTGCAATGCATGAGGGACAAAGTAAAACTTGTCCTAGCATTTTTTCAATCCTGGAGGTAATTAAACAGAGTTTATCCACACTTGCTAGCCTACTCTTCTACTGTATGGTCACACTTACAAACATTAACACATTTCTGTCATGTTTCACACCTGCCCTTGCTGTATGTAGCCCCAGCAAGCAATACAGCTGCCACAGCAAAGATGGTAAGGAATGCAATTTTTCTAATACATTCAAGAGTGCTTGGAAAATGGACAAAGTCAGGTTTGGGGTATGGTATGGTGTGCTGGAGCTGTTGCTTTGTACGTAGATACAATCCTTATGTGCATATTACAAAAACAAATATTCTTCCTTTTTTAGCATGTGCATTGAAAATCGTTGAGGCTAAAAAAGTAGCTGCCTAATTGGGTCAAAGTATGTGCAGATACAATAGAGAGAAGAACCCACTCCTAGGGATTAGAAGACACATTAGTCACATCTTTGTTCTTTTTGAAGTCCACCGACTCCTGTTTGCTCATTTTGCCATTAATCTTCTGTCTGTTGAGAATTATTCTTAGATAGACTTATCCTCAGGGAAAAAATTTGGAGTTAAAATTAACTTCTGATTATTCAAAACAGTTGTTGAAGTAAAAGAGGTTGATAGGTCAGTTAGCAGAAGACAAGATAGCAGCAGTGGCTATGCTGTGCCCTTCTCAGACTTCTGCAAGCTCCCGTTCAGGTAAGGTTTCACACTGCAGCTGGCCAGATCTAAGAGCCAGATCTTGCTGCTACAAGGGGTGGGCTGCCTCCTCCACCATTTCTTTTTGTGCATTCCTGCTCCATCCCTTGTGTGGCTTGGCAGCTTAGCAGAGCTTCTCTGGCTCACTAAATCCTCGGAAGAATATTCACTTGCTCATGTTGAGTGAGAGTTTTTGTGTGTTCAGTGAGCTGAACTGGCTCATCAAGGGCAAGAGGAGTGCCAGGAAAGAAAAGGGAGAATTGTGCAGTTGATTACAGGGGAAAGAATAGGAAGAGGGGAAGAGAAGGAGAAATGAGAGAAACTGGCTTTTATATGTGATGGTAACCTATACCTCTGTACTACACTATGAGACCTCACTCTTACATACTATAATGGAAGAAAAAAAGCAGTTTATTTACGATGTGTGAGGGTCCATTTGTACCTCTGAAATCTTTATCTTGCACTTAAGGAACTCAAGTAGAATCACAGAATCACAGAATATTCTGAGTTGGAAGGGACCCACAAGGATCATCAAGTCCAACTCAAGTCAATGGCCCACACAGGGGACTGAACCCATGACCTTGGCATTATTACAACCAAGTTTTAATCAGCTGAGCTAATCAAGTGACATGACAGAGACTGCAAACTACAGAGGCAGACAAGATGTTTTTCTTAGAATCAATGACTGGAAGTCTTAGCAAGTGAAAAATTCTGTCTTATTCCTCTACAGAAAGAAACTAAGTCAGCTAGGCAATAGCCGAGTATGAGATATCCTACAGGCGGTCTAAATAGGTATATATTTTGGACGGGTTTTTGAAGAGTTTAGATTTGATGAGAGGTGGGCCCAATGTTTCAAGTCTGTATATAAGTGTTTCCTATTTTGAAAAGGCCAACTAACTCATCTATTGTGAAGTCTAGATTTCCTCATTTTTTCCCATTTGCTAGCTATTTTGAAATGCATGAATGAAATAGCGATCCCAGTTGAAATAGTTGAGGGAAGAAGCATATACATTCCCAGCAGAGCCACTCCACCAGCTCAGAGTCACAGGGAAAACCTACCTAACAATAAAATCCTACTTGCCTATTCTGCCCTCTTATGTTTCAACCAAATGGTCTGAACAGTGTGACCAGGATGAAGGAAGAACAAAGTGTCAAATGAGCAATGGTGCAGTCTCCAAACAGAAAGCTGAAAGTGAGCTTTCAAGATGACAGAATCATAGAATATCCTGGCTTGGAACAGATCCAAAAGGTTCACTGAAGTCCAACTCCTGGCCCTGCACCAGACCATTGCAAGAATCACATCATATGCCCAAGAGCATTGTCCAAACACTTCTTTAACTCTGTCAGGCTTGGTGCCTGTTCCAGTGCCCAGCCACCCTCTGGGTGAAGGACCTTTTCCTAATATCCAGCCTAAACCCTCCCAACACATCTTCATGCCATTCCCTTGGGTTCTATCACTGGTCACCACAGAGAAGAGATCAGTTCCTGCCCCTTCTCTTTCCCTCACAAGGAAGTTTTAATTGCAATGAGGTGTCCCCTCAGTCTCCTCCTCTCCAGACTGAACACAACAAGTGACCTCAGCTGCTCCTCATAAAGCTTTCCCTCAAGGCTCTTCACCATCTTCCTTGCTCTCCCTTGGATGGTCTCTAAGAGCTTAATATCTTTCTTATATTGTAGCACCCAAACCTGCACACAACATTCAAGGTGAGGCCGCCCCAGTACAGAGCAGGACAAGGCCCTCCCTCAGCCAGCTGGTGATGCTTTGCCTGATGCCCCCCAGGACAGGGTTGGCCCTCCTGGCTGCCAGGGCACTGCTGACTCATATTCAGCTTTCTGAGGATCAGAACCCTCAGGTCTCTTTTTATGGTGCTGCTCTCCAACCTCTCATACCCCAGTCTGTACATACATCCAGGGTTGCCTCTTGCCAAGTGCAGAATCCAGCACATGCCCACATGTTTCAAACTGTCCTTTGAAACAGGAATAAAGACAACTGGCTCCATCTTCCTGTCTTGAGGTGTTGAGTCCTAATCTATGCTGCTTATATTCTTTGCATGATATATATCCTGCATATCAAAGCTGAGCTTTTTTCCAGGGCCAGGTAAGGCCATTTACCTCCCACTGTCTTTCACTCTGTTCTTTGATGGCTGTCTGTGTGGACTGGTCTTTGCAAATGTTGTGTTCGACATAAATACCTTTGCCCTTGCTCTGTGCTCCCAGGGGTGACAGCACATAGCTCATTTCATCACTGGAATTTTTACCACTGTATTTCTAGCCACTACCACTTCAGCCTTTTTATCTCTCTTTTACACTGATCTTCAGACCCCTCAACCCTCTGGTCAAACAGCAACAGTTTGATGTTCAGTGCTTCTCTATTATTAAAGGAGCAGGTTTTTAACTCTTCAGCTCAGACTGACATCAGGAGTCTGACATGTTTCTGCAGTCAAGCAATTTGTATAAAGACATGGGTTTCTGTGGGCCCACTGCTCTGCTAATGCTTAAAGAGTAGAGATGAATGAAAATTAAGAGATTGTAGGCAGGTTGGCATATCAGATGCTAAGAAAAGTTTTTATGTCTCTCATTTCAGGATAATGATGCAAAGAGCAAGCCAGCACAGGTATGCAGTGTTTGGGAATGAGTGCCCAGAGGCCTGTGGTTAGGTGTTAAAAGACTCATTACTTCTTTCTGTGAGTACATGCATTCAATGACTCCACTTGGCACTATCAGCTGACAAAAAGCCACCAAGGCAGCTTATGACAGAGCTTTCATGTGTGGCTCTGACAACTGGTTCAGATTCAGCAGTGGATCCCAGGCTGAATGGGAAAACTCAGGTTAAACACAGAATTAGCAGGTAATGAAGATAGGACCCAATACTATGCCTGCCACAATGCAAAGAAAAATGGAAAAGTGATGTGATCAGTTGTTAATTTCATAACTTCTCTAGCTGCTATAAAAGTACATCTTTGTCATAATCCATTCATAAGAGATTTCTCATTGTGCCAGCACAGACAACTTCTTATGCCATTGTACCTCCATATGGAATTAAAATCAGCAGCACAGGAAGTCTGAGTAAGTGCACATAAAAAAACATCAATAGCAGGGATAATGCCATAGTGTCAGAAATACCCACCAGGAATAGCTCCCACCAGAGGAAAGATGTCATTTATAATTCTGCTTCAGTCTCAGTTATAAAGACTGACAAATGAAGAAAGACTTCCTTCATTTGTGCTGGAATCTTGTTCTTGATGAAGCTATTGAATTCAAATACCAATCACTTGACAGGCTTTTCTTTAGATTTACTCAGCAATTAATTTACTACTTAAAGACTAGCTTATACTGACAAAAACAAATAGGATTTTGGGAAATAATTTAAGACTAAAAATCTCTCATCTAAATTTAGTAATCACTGTGTTCTGTTGCTTATCAAGGTGGACATTAAGTTGATGGACAAAAATCCCAATACAGTAGGAATGTATTTCCACATAAAACATCTACCCTAACATTATTAATACAAGACCACTTTTGAGGGGTTAGGCAGAAGGGACAAGCAAGACCTTCTGAAAATAATGATGACTTCAGAGTGTGACACCAACGCTGTGCAGCTCACAGCAGTATATGATTACATCAGGTATCTGTTTTGCATGGATAGGTCTCATGATAGGTAAGAGTGTGCTATAATATGGATGCACATTAAATAGTGTCAATGGAATGGAAGCCAATTTTGGCTTCTGCACTGTTACAGGAAACTGCTCAGCTGACCAGAATTATGTAATATGTGAAAACCAATCCCTGACAGAGGACATTCAAAGAAAAATCACTTTGTGGTTAACAAGTGTCACTACACTGATACTTGTATTGGACTGTAAACATTCCTTGTAATTTTCAGCATTCACATTCTGTCATTTTAACCAGCTGCTTCAACAGGTAAGAAAGATAACACTGAGACAGAACCTAGAATTATGTTTAAAGATGGAGAAGTTTAAATCAAGGTCAGGGAACGAGGAAGTCTCAGCCCTATTTCCTCTTCTACCACTGCAAAGCAAATGGTCATATGGCAAGTCATTACCATGGCACCATCACTACTACCATGTCTCATGAAAAGCAAAGATGGTTCATCCTCCTGAAAAAAACCCCAGCAGTTGTATTATCTACTACCGAGAAGTAGTTATTGAGAACAGCAATTAAGGCATTATTCTTTTACCTTACTGTGATTACAATCTACTTCTTCCATTATATAAGAGTAGGTCCATTACTAGTGAAGAGAATTTCACATGGGTAAAGAGCCAAATATTAGAATATAAACCTTACTTCCCAAATCATAGCCTTTTCTTATTCTGCTTTTTTCATCCTGTAAGATTAACTGAATACAATCATACTAGTGCAAGGATGAAACAGAACAGATCATGTGCCTCCAGGGAATGAAACAAAGTAGAAAAAAAATAGAAGAAATATAAAAAAAATATACTTATCTATGACTAAATAAAGAGAGTTAAAAGAAATGTAGCAGCTATAGAAGAAAATTAAAAATAGTAAAGACAAGCCCAGTAATTGAAAATGTGAGTTATGAAACAGACACTCAGCACATATGAATGAATGAATGAATGTGTTGGCTTCCACACTGGAAAAAAGCAGATCTTTTCATTTCAAGAGACAGAATTTTAAGTCAATTTAAAAAAAAACAACGCAACAATGTTTATAACAACAATAACTGCCCTTCTCATATGAACAACTGCATGATCCCATCAGCTTGCTGATCCCTTTCTTTAGTGGCAATGCTAGCTTAAACAACGCCCACCTTCTTCCCACCACCAGCAGTCTGAACCTGTTCTCTTCTTCATGAGGGCAGATGTTTAGGAGGTCCCAGGAGGAACAGGTTTCAAACTGACTGTACCCTCAACCCCCACTAAAGCCTTTTTTCAATCCAGTTACTTCAACTTAATTGGGTGATTTCTTAATGTGATTGCCTAGTCTGACAATACATACCTGTAGAACCTTATCTCTCAGAGTCACTTCTAATTAACATGATTCCTGTCAGCAGAGACAATTAGAAAATCCAGCTCAAGCCAGCTCCTTAAACATCCATGAGTAGAGAAAATTTACGTGTAGCCAGAGAAGACAACCCACCACCCCTGCCTTTTATTAAATGCTCTGATCTGTGAGAACTGGTAAAAGCAAAAGCAAGGAAAAAAATCCCTAGCATGCTGATGGAAAAGACCATTTGAGACCTCTTCAATCAACCTGGCACATCACAGTAGTGAGAATTAGCAAGGGCAAAGAGAATGCATTGCTGAAAAACGACATCATTCTTCAAGGCTGACAGAGGAGTCAATCGAAATGCAAAGAGAAGAAATACAGTAAAGCCATTCGCTCATCTAGCCTAGGTAATGGGAATTTGAAAATATGAGGAAGGCAAGTTCCCACTACCTTATGAAAGAAACTATTCACATCATGTTGGACAACGGGGATAAGCAGCACAACAAGGTGAAGGAGGCAACTGGACAAAACACATAACACTGGCCAAGATCCTGCTGTCTGAGCCAAGCCTGGTCCTGAACCTGAAGCTTCACACTCCATCACCATGACAGCTGTGCACTGTGTCCTGTACAGGGGCCATCAGCCCTTCCCTCCCTGTCTGCTCCTGCCCTTGTGTCAGCTGTAGCATTCATCCAGCCAGGGGTCAACTCAGAACAACTGGATGATCCACATGAAAACTCATCAATATATTTGCAGAGCAGGATCATTATTTTCAACAGCATCATGATCTTAATCTTGCCAGGAAACCATAGCTGAATCTATGGTAGTTATCTGAACATCAAAAATAGCCTCCAAGATTTACAGAACTGCAATTTTTCCACTGCATGGAAATTATTTGGGATTTTAAGAAAGGCTAACTGTTTCTTTCTGTAAATATATCTAATAAGGGCAGGCTTCCCCTGGCCTAAACCCTGTAGATTTTAAACTCTGGCATACTGCTGGACATCCATCAAATGACTCATGGGTCAGAAACCTCACTAGGGTAAATGTGTGGGCAACCTGATGGTGACTGCAGATTTCAGAGCACAGATACTTTGGAACAGGAGACTGGAAGGAAAGGTAAAACTTGCTCAAGCTCTCTCAACAAACTAAACAAAAACCAAACCAACCAAACAAAAACCAACAACAAACCACAACAAAAAGACCTCACCAAAAACCAACCAGAAAAAACCCAGCCCTTCTAACTTTGAATATATTATTGTAGCTATTTGGCTGCTAACTCTGGGACACCTCAGGGTTCATAAGGAGAAACAGCAGTAAACAAAGAGCCAGGGTATAAGTCCTACAGGGTTCCATAATTTACCTACTGTCTCAGAATTTTTAACCAGAATAAAAACTGCTAGATCACTGAATGAGGGCCAGCAAGCTAAGGTAGAGGTATATATGATTCTACCTCCTGGAACCTGAGGAAAAGTAAATATTAGAGGGTAATCCCCAACAGGAAGATTTTCCTCACCTGTGTACAAGCACAGAGGTTATCAGTTGCCCTCTGTTGTCTCATTCTTTATTTTAGCAATAAAGAAGATTCCTACTGATCAGCTGTGCAAAACTAAGCAGTTTTGCAATCTCTCCAGACAGAAAGCCATCAAATGAATTCTAGCACAAGATGGGAACTGTGAACTGCACCCAAACCTATACCTTACTTTCCTACACTATTTTCTCCTCTCATTTTTTCACTAGAAGTTAACTAGTCTTTGTGACCAAACAGCCCAAGTTCTAACGGACAACTGATCATGCAAAAATCCTCAGCTTTGAGTAACACTAGCTAGCCTGGCTCCCAGAACACAGTGAGAGAGGGAAGAAAAGAGAGGAAAGGGAGGGAAGGAGGGAGGCAGGCAGCCAAGAAGGAAGGCAAGAAGGCAGGCAGGCAGGAAGGAAGGAAGCAAGGAAGGTTTCATTGGGTGTGAGAGCAGAACCTGCCTTCAGTTGAAGTATTTGTGCTGAGGTAGGAACTGAAACAGCCTCTGTCATCATCAAGAGGCTTTGTTTACAATGGACAGTTTTTCACAGTGACACTTACTGAGGCCACTTAACTAAAAGAAAGATCAACCTGTTCTCTTTAGGAAAGAAAGAGCAGATACATCTCCTGTTACTGAGAAAAGTGCATTGACACTGACATTTCATGGCTTAATCTGTAGTACAGATTATAGAGTCCAATTAACAGATTTGGTTTTGAACTTAGTTATTCTTCACATAGCCACCTGACATCAGACTACTACTTCTACAAACTGAAATTCAAAAAAACTCTCAAAGCAAGAGAAAAAGAATTCTGGTGGCTGTTGTAAACTACATCTATATTCAGAGATTTTTCAGGATGCCTCTGAAGCAGGGAATTTACTTAGGCTTTTCTTGTTACATCCTGTAATCCAGACACACTCATTAAAGCTCTAACTTCCTTTCACTTTGGTAGGAAGCAACCAGTATTCTCAGAAACCTCAAAGTGCAAAGAATCTAATTGCAGGAGAGATCTGTATTTTAAAGCACCATCAGCTCTGAAGGCAGACTAGGTTGTGCAGAAGATCTTTATTAATCCAACTATTTGACTGGCTCATCATTTTTTTTATACCACAAAAATCTGTCTTTAAAGGAGTCCTTATATTTTGGTCATTCTAGCAAAACCTGCTTTTGTCAACACTTCTGTTTTCAATAGATAGCCTGCTGAACTGAAAAACAAGCACACAGGAAATATTTCTTTCTTAGGGTGGTTAGAAGGGAAAATTGCCTGTGGCTTTAGGAGATACCAAGGAGATGACACAGCTATTGCTTTAATAAGGCTTTTTGATACAGTCTCACACAACATGCCCATAACCAAACATGTGAACGTTGTCAAGTTACAAATATTATATGCTGACCACAAAGCAAGCTGGAAAACTAATAAAACAGTAATTTTCACCAGGTAATTTCATACACTAACAGTGACTTACATGGAGTTCCTGTTATACCTGTTAGGTGCACAGGTCTTATTCTGTTTTCGTTACTCTCTTGGCTGCTAATGCAGCAAAAACATCTTTCAAATGAAACAAGCTAAGAGCAATAAACTACTTCAAAATGGCCTTGAAAAAACATGGCATGCAATTTAGAAATGGTAAGTTCAAAGTACTATACTCAGGGAGAAATAATTGCACGAATACATAGTGGGCAGGAATTCTGAAAAACAAAACCTGGGAGTATAGGAAACCACAAACTGATCATGAAGTAATACATTGCCACAATACCAAGAACGCCAGAACTGTTCCAAGTTCATCCTCAACGGAGTGGATAATCTTAAGCAGCCATCATTTCCCTTAAAACTGCATGTTGACCCAGGCTTCCACATAGACCCATATTCGTTCAGGTAATTTAAACGGGAACAAAAAAATGAAATCCATTTATTTCTTAAAAAAAAAAAACAAAAAAACAAAAAAAACCCAACAAAACAAACAAAAAACCAAAACCAACAACAACGAGAAACAAAAAACATAAGGTGTCATTTCTGGGTTAATACAATCAAAATTACCTCTGTCAGCTTGTGCATGAACCACTTTTCTCCTTTTTCAGTTTGACAGCTTATTTCTGAGAAGCCAATGCATTATATTGAGAACTTTAGAGCACAGGATCTTCACAGTGCAAATGCCAAAATCTTCCACGAATAGGAGACCCACATTTGTGCAGTAACAATATGAACAGACATAGTAGATGAAACTGCAAAGATATCCAGTGTTAAGCACAGGTTCTTGTGAAGGCACTTCAGAACAGCTGTTTAAAAATTACACATGAATGCCTCATTTAACTGACTACAAATAGGCAGACAGCAGTGTTACCTGCATAGCTATTTTTTCTTAGTCAAACTCGTAGGTGTCTAAAAATGTTCAAGTAAAATAAATCCAAATATATCAAGTACAATATATGAAAAATAATGTTTTTCTGGTATTAGTGTAGTGCCCTATAATCATTAAGGTTGAAGGAGACCTCTAAGATCCCTGAGTCCAACCATGACTCATATCTTACCCCCAGAAGCAACTGTACTTCAAGGATGATTGTTTGACTTGTCATATCTGACGTCTACATTTTCACTGAGATCAGGATGACGTGGCAAAGGAAATTTGCACATGAAATTTGTGCAGATGGATATATTAGTTTCAGAAGTGTTCACTTAAGGAAAAGAAAAAAGAGAAAATGTTATTTAAATCAACTCAAATACTTGTCTCTTATCTGATGAGCAATTAATGAAATCAAATTTGAGACAATCTCCCATCTTCCATTTATTGTTAGCTACTAAAATGCATCTTTTACTCTTTTCCCTTTCTGTAGTTTCAAACTCTAATCCCATCTTTAAACACTTCACAGACCTGAAGGAGTAAACAAAATTCTGATGTTGGAAGTCACCCTCTATTTATCATCTTCTTCAGTTTCAATAATGATTACGGGACTGAGGGAAAGCATGCCCATAGCTTTAAATGTTCTTCAGTGTCAAAAAACTATTAATGAAGTACCTTCAGGTCTTCCTAATTTCAAAAAAGCATAGCAGGACAAGAGAAACCAAGAAATAATGGAAAATATGGCCATTTAGCAAGTTATCACTTGCTGCAAAATTCAGAAACTCATCCAAGCAGATTCATCAATATTATCCAGTAGTTCCTCTGCTGCTTCATTACTGTGGTTGGATTCCACCACTAACAGTGAATGCAGGACACTGGTTTGAATCTCTTAGATTCACCTTTCATTTAAGGGTGAAATGGAATTTTTCATTTAAAAAGTCCCCAAAGTCCTTCAGGGGAGAAAATGAAACAAAGGAATCTTAAAATCATAAACCATTTTTTTCCCCTTAGTCAACATTAAGCAAGACTGAATAATGTAGGCAAAAGGACAGCAAGGTAGGTCTTTGGTCCATCAGATGTGCAGTGTATAAAACAATCAGGTCATGGCAGAGCAGTAAGAGATGGGTTTCATGTCTGGCAGCAGCACTATTTCACATGGTGTGAACAACTTCTCCTTCTTAGATCCTTCTCTGTTCTGCCAGCTAAGCTGTTTGAGCAACCAAGCAATGAACTTGATCAGAGAATTGATCAGTCTGTAAAGTAACCCAGCAAAGTAAATTGTTATTTTCAGATGGATCCACTCCGAGTCTTGTTAAGGGTGCGAGTGCCTAAACAGATGTGACAGCATCATGGGGGAAGCCCTGCATGGACATGAGCAGGAAGCCAGGAGCACTTGGTTAAGTTGACAGTGGCACTGACAAAATGACACTTACAATATCACAAGGATAAGAAAGCCTGAGATAGCCACACAAACAGAGGTAATTCAGCATTGATCCCAATCTTACAACACCTCTGATCCAATAGTGAAGCTGACTCAGCAAGTTCCTGTGCCTCCAGGCTGTTTTCTTATTCGTCAAGTGTGCTGATCAAACTCATTCTATGTTGAACTGAATATTGATTCAACAAAAGCAGTTAGAGTGAAAACAATATCTGAAAGAAAAGGAAGACAAAAAGTTATTCCAGACCTCAAGAAAAACTCATGTAAGACTATTTCATATAAATCTTTTATCAAAACAACTCAATTAGTTGTAATTCTTTTTTTTCTGCTGTGTGGTGCAAATCTGTGCACTGAGACATGTTTTCAATGAAAAGTTCCCAAATATGATGTGGCTCAAGGTATTTTTTTATTATTTAGCATCTACATAAGAGAAACTAAGGAGCACAGCCAAGCAAAATAAGGCAGCTACAATGTACCATTTCATCATGTCCGGGGAAAGGAAAACAAGCACTGGTACATATATCTCCAACACCCAGACATCAAAACCAGTTATTTTTCTTTTCCAATTCTGTTTTTTGGACAGGCTTAGGGGGTTGCCTAATTCATAAAACAGAGATGATGACAGGAAACCAACTTCAGAGGACTTATCCCCAGTTACCCCTGGAATACTGTACACGGTTTAGAGCAGATGACATGCACCATTCAATTAACAACTCACCACCCACCAGGACCAGCCCATGTGAGAACAATTGTTCTGATTAACACCAGAAAGAGATCATATAAGTAAGGGAGAAAGAAAGCAAAAGTACATGGACTCCACGTTTAGGTTTGTAAAAAACACAAAGAGAAGTTATGTTCACAACATTTTGTTGAAAGTCAATGAGATTTCGACATCTGAATTTTCTACTCTGAAAAATCATTCTTTTATATAATCCAAATTGTGAGCTAACACCTAAACTGGCTTAACTACACTTAAAACATGCTTTCTGAAGGACACTATGGTGGTCTCATAGACATCACATTACCACTGTATACTTGGAGAATGGAAAACTGATCTTGTCCCCATGAGACAGCCCTGAGAGCCGAGGTATTGCATTTGGTAATTATGTAGTTACTTAAAATAATGAAAAAAACTGTGAATTTTCAGAAGAAATTCATCCACAAGAAGATTGTGCTAAATACATAGTATTACCAACCACTTGAATTCTATTCTAAAGCACTAGAAAATTATTACAGGGCAAACCTCTTTTGTGAGAAATAACTCCCTCCTCTTTCTTATCTCTAACTTCTGTGTAATAGAAGGAAGTTTAATACCTACCAGATGCTATTGTCAATGTATTAAGGGGATAAATTTATTTTCTTAGATGATGTCTCTTACTGGACACACAGGGTATATGCATAGCGCAACATTCCTTATAAAGAAACCAACATACATTATGAAAAACTGCATATAACACCATATTGACTGTGATGCCTAAATAGTATTTTAAAGTGTTTCCACACGTGCCTAAATACTGTCCTGAAGCCTCAGCAAAATCAAGTACAGGACACTTATATACAAACTTAATACCTCCTAGATAATGTAATCTGAGATATTATTAAGATTGTCATTACAACTGGAGGATTTGATTGAAAACACTACCACGAGCACTATATGAAAGTTCCATTCCAGAAATAAAAATACTGATTAAACTATTTGAAATTAAGGAGAAATACTGCACAACAAACTTCATCACAATCATTTTGGTTTCCAATGTTTCATTTGACTGAAATACATTTTCTGTCTAGGGACACAGCCTGTATATGTATATTGCTTCTAATGCTTTTAGCTGCAGAAGACCTTTTTATTTAAGAGGCTTACCATATACTGAAACAAGGCTGTGGCTTGCAAATGACTAAAAAGTATTCTGTAAAGTTCTGTGCACAAAGACATACTCTCCATAAGATTAGGAACCACACTCATCATCATCATCATCATCATCATCATGGTCAGGTTTCACGAATGAAGATTTGGGAAGGCACTCCCCATGCTTGCTGCAAGTGTGTTGATGGCTAAAAAGGCCTATATGGGATAGGCAAGTCCGTTCGCAAAAGGCACAGTGGAAAGTCTCCTTCGGCAATATTGGCCAGGAACGGTTCTTTCTGTGTTGTCTTTTCTCCTCGAGACTGATTCTGCATGTGTTCTCAAGGGAAGCATGCGAGCTTCTCCCCCATGACAAGGGGGTCTCCCCAGAGAAGAGGAACCACACTAATCTTGTATCAACCTGTGCAGGATGTGTGAAGAGTCCAAGTAACTCAACTTTGGACGACAGTTTGAAGTGACCACAGAAAACATATATACTTCAGATCTAACCAGCCAAAAACCAGCACTGGAAAACAGCTGTTTGAGCTAAAAGGCAAGCAGAAACTTGAAATGAGAAATTCATGTTCAGTTTTAGTTCTGCTACACAATTCACTGTTTTAACCTTTAGCACTGAGCCTGCCTGTGCCTCAGCTTCCCCATGCAGAAAAACAGGGATTTGCACAATTTTGCCTGTTGTATCAAATTTGCTCTGCTCCCAAGCTTCTGTTAATAATAGCTCTGTGCAAGATGGAAAGAAGCCAGATTCAAAAGTTGAGTAAAAGTAAAGAACGTCTGTCAGCTACATTAAAAAAAAATACAAGAACATCTTCGGCAAGGAAAGCATGACCAAGCACTCTGCTCAACAGCAATTCTCTTCCTGTGTGTATATAAAGCTGCAACTTTTGGACATCACTTCTCTTCAGATTTTAGAGGAACATTTCATCCTTACTGGCTGAAAACTTGAAAAGAAAACAAGGAAACAGAGGCTACATCCACTGACTAAAGTCTGGGTTTTACAATCACTTCCATGCTACCATGAACTCCCAGGGTTCTTCAAGGGAGTCATTACCACCCTCTATCCCTCTCACTTGTCTTGCTAGCTCAGCTTTGCAAATCTTGCCCATCATTGAAAAGACAACTTACACTATAGGTTGCAAGAAAAGAAAGAAGAAAATGCTTAGGGAGACGGCAGCAGGAGACAGGCACAGCATCACTGCTGGAGAAGCCAAAGGGTCTGAAGGAGCTGAAGGAAAGGGAATGCAAGGCATTGACAGGAGTGGGGGAAAAGATGGCCAGTGGCATGGGAGACTGGCATATGGGATGGGTGCACAGGAAATAAGAAACACACACAGTCCCTGCCTTGGAGATGCATATCCCATGGACTTTTCCTTTTCCAACTCCCACAGGGCAACTATAGCTCCAACTGGCAACCTGCACAGTCAGGGAGCAAGAGAAACCTGGCAGTGCTGGGTGAAATGGAGATACCAGATGCAACAGAGAGAGGGTATGAGGATGGAGGATTCTGAGGGGTTCCCTGTCAGCAAGTGAGCTTGCTAGGCTCTATGCAGCCCGCCCTGCTTATCTGCCTTGCTCCAGTTTCTCATGTATTGGTACTCTCCATTTAGCAAAACTTCCCTAGTGCTGATCTGTCTCCACTCCTTCAGCTTCTGTCAGCACTTAATAAACACCTGATGTCTGTATCTAACTACCACCTCACCTGTGACTGCCTGACATGCTGCTCCTGGGGCCACCCTCATGCCCACCTAAAATGTGCCTCCAAGAACTCACCATTATTGGTGGGTTGCACAATTGCTGTCCTACTTTCACCTTTTGCATATTAGTAATATAAGTGCGCTAAAATTTTGGGCATGCAAATTTGTTTTGCTCAGACTTCAGGATGCTCCAGTGTCACTACTCTTCATGTACTTTTCACATGGTTTGTGGCAGGTCTGTTCTTGATTTTCTTACTGATAGTCACAGCTGAAAGGTCTTATTTGGAATGATAAAGCTGAGAGGGTTTTCTGTTAATTTTTAAACTTCCCTCAACTCCCCTTTGCATTCTCCTCATATCAATAAACATCTGCCTTCCTTCCTGAAGGCCACCCATGCTAGTGTATTCCAGCAAGATCCTGTTACAGACCACAGCACACAGCCCAGGCTATGCACTTGCTTTACCTCCACCCCAAAGGGATTTAAAGAAATTTAACCTCCAGACAATCTGGAAAATCTAAGTTGATCATTTACTGCTCTTAACCCCACAAAAGATTACACTGGGTTGATATGCACAGGTAGTTACAGCATTTGGAAGCACAGACTTCATCAAATGCATATGCCACCTGTGCAAGATGTTTCCAACAATCTGAAGTCAGTGCACACCACTTAAACTGTTCATTTGTGACCTTCCCCCTCATTATCCCTCTCCCCTCACGCATGTATTACTTGGTTTTGTCTTTCTTCCAAGAGAAACAAATGGATTTGATTCTAACTACTATCAGTGAGCCTCAGCTCACGGTACTGGGAGCGCCCAGACAGTGCAAGGACAAATCTGCAGGAACTTTCTGAAACAAAGGCTAGAAACAGGAATCAAGCCAACACCAATCATTACTGCAGAGGGCTCATTTCAGTAGCACTGGTCAGCAATATGCTGAGGAAAACTGGCACATCATAATAGGATCATCACCTTTTATTGCTAAAAATCTAGTGCAGATGAAGGAAGACCTGGGCTGTTAAGCACTCTAGTAGATCATGCACAAAACCACTATCAATACAGAGAAGATATGAGACAATCAAAAGTTGAAAAGAAGTCACAATACTAATACCTCAATCCCTGCTGACACTCAGCCAAGATGACACTGATCTGGACCATGAAAAAACCTGGACATCAGGACTCACTTTGACAGTCACTGCCTTGGATGAGCACTCCTCACATTTTCCCGGCTGTTCATCTCTTTCTCCTGTGTGCCGAGTGGATACTTCCACCATCAGTTTAACTGACATTTGCTGCTCCACTCTTCTTGAGATTATTTTGCTGCCACAGTCACGGATGCTTCCGTTTATCTCCCCACCTGATCTCTCTCTGAGCCCACAGACTCTGCAGCAGTATTCTACATACTTTGTTAACTGCATTCAAGAACTATACAAAGACAAAGGATGAACAAGGGTCCAGATGATATACAAGACAGCAAAAAAGTTTTTACTCCCTAAAAGCAATTGAACTGCCTATTCTGGGAATTTTGGATAATGGCACAGCCCCTCCACTGTTCTCCTAGACAACTCCAGTAAAGGAAGGAAGCCATGCAGACTTCTGCATACGCAACAATCAGGCAGATAAGTGAGGTGCACACAAGGAAAGCAGCCACATCTTCCTTGCCTGCTTGCCTGTTCCTTGACACCTTTTTCTTCCTGATGCTACCAATGTGTAGAGGCTGCTTCCACTCTTAGCAAGTAGTAACTGCAGTCAGTAGTGTCTGCTGTGCTAGATTGCCATGCTCCTCTTTCCCTTCAAGCTCCCAGAGTCATAGCCCTTGTTCCTCTTCCTGTAGAATAGCTTTTCTAAGCTTCATCTGCATGTTCTGTTCCACGGTTATGTTCCTGCTCCTCCACCCGTCTGATTTTATTGAGAGATGGTAATGCTTGAGCTATAAAGTAGTAGCTTTGTAGTCTTTGAAAGATCATCATATTTCAGAGCAGAGACAGAAAGGAAGGAGGTGGTTAAGGGAGCCATTTCTTTCTATTTATAAAGAAAGGAAAGATAGGATGAATGAAGATAAAAGCTGGTGAGAGGAAAGGTGCAGTAACAGCCTAGTCTGTTCAGCCAGTACCAACCAGTTCCATCTGGTAACTGGAACAAATTACGAAGTGGATCATACTGCTTTACTCCCCTGTCAACACAATCAAGCCACCTGGTGAGATTAAGCTGTTTGTGTTTTCAAACTATCTGCTCCTACAAATGCTTGACATTCTTGCTCAAGTTGTATCCTCTTTCAGTTACCGGAGAGATGTTGTTAATGTCTATAGTATTTGGGAACAGCTTATGTGCATCAGCTGTACATAGCACTGCAATATTGCCTGTGCAAAGAACCTGAAAAATGTTCCATTCCTCTTCCTAAAACGCTGAAAAAACAGGATTTCCAACTTCTAACATAACAGCAGATCCATCTGTTTCTAATCTCATTGTTCTGGGTACTTCCTCTGGCCCACAGACGGGAAGTCAGTGATATTTTCCAGAGGGTGGAAATTAATTTGTCAGTGCTACAGCCAGTTCCACTGCTTTCCTCTAAGCCACTCCACACCTCAGGGCTGTCGCCTTGTTGTACTCATCAGTCCTACTTCCCACTGCTACAGAAAAATCTGGAGAAGTATCTGTGCAAGAGAGGGGATTATTACTGATAAAGTTCAACTTGTTAGCTCTTTGTCATACTTGCTCACTACTATAAATGGGCAGAAATACAAATAAATCCCTTGTTATCCCACCTTCTCTGAAAGTTCAGACAAATAATCAGGTTTCTCTGCCACTTAATGCCACTGCTAGCCACCAACAGCCATCATCCTGTAGAGATAGGGAACAGCATCTTTGCAAGACCCAACCTGCCTGGCAGGGCACACTGCAGCAGACTGGTCTAATTCTACAGCACTTCTTATACCTGTTTCTCAGCAAGGGAGAGCACTGAGCACCTACCCTGTTGGGTCATCCCTCCATCCCCATACCCACCTTTTACAATGGCAGTTCCCTGAAGCTATCACATAGCACTACCTACCAAGTTCTAAAAATGGGTCTTTTAGGAAAGAAGACCTAGTGATTTTTAGCCTCTAATGCTAGTGCTTCCACTGAACAAATATCCAGAAGCAATGTCCTACATCAACTCTGTGACATTATGGAAGCCAACTGATTTTCTGGAGTGCCAGAAGTAAGCTTTATATTTATGGCTTTCAAGTAAAAGAAGTGATAAAATCAAAATCCTCCCACCACTGTTTTGAAAATATATTTCACCTGAAGTCATTTTCTCTGTGATTCAAACTCAAAGGAGTGTTTAAGGTGAAGTAATTTCCAGGGAATATTACATCATTTTTGTCTGTCTACAAGAAAAGAGTTTGGTCCCTGAACAAAGTCAATACTCTAGTTAAAAGTTTCCTGCCCTCAACCCTCTATTCTCCATCCGAAGATCCCATTCTTCCTGCCTGCTTATCTGTATATGCCGTAACATGGTTGTGTCTGTAAAAATAATCCTGTTCAACCTATATCCCCTTTTGCATCCATCCACATGGTACTGTAAGGATTTGTGCTAATCTGGGTAGTCCTCACAGAAACAGAGGACTAAGGGAAAAGTCACATGCACAGTTAGGCACATTACAGGTTTCAGAAGAAACAATAAAAAACACCTTCTCCACATGAACCTACAAGGTATCTATACTCATGCAGATCATGCTTATAGGGCAATTTCCAAGACAAGGCAAGCTGAGCATATCTGACATATAAGTAAGATACAGCAACTGGAGGAGGAGGAGGATCCTAACTCTTCCTCATATCCTTTGCAGTCATCTAGTCTATTTTCTTTTCTTGTTCTGCCTTTCAATGAACTCATTGATCTTAATGAATAGGCAGAAAATAATGTTAAAAATGTAATAGAAAAGCAGATTTTTCTCTGCTGCTTCAATAGTTTGAATCACCATATAGGCAGCTAAGCCATGTAAGAGAAGATGCAGCAGCATGTGGCCAGGAGCAGGAGAGAAGAAATCAGCAGACCCTTTGGAAGCAGTATGCCAGCAGGTTCTCATCCTGAGGCATTCCATTCCAGTAACAATGGACAGTCTAAAACAACATCTGACCTTTTGGCCTTTCCTTCCAAGCAGAATTGGAAGTCCAGAGAGGCACACTTCGCAATAAAATAAAAAAGGGAACTGTCTCGTTTACAAAGTGTCTTGACAATTTTATTTCATGCAAACCTATCCAACCATTCCTTGATCTAATCATGTTTTAGCAGGCAGTTCCACGATTTCAAGCACTTAATCCTTATTATAGCTACTGTCAGAGTAGACACAGTACTCTGAGCCACCCTCAGCCTCTGAATGGACTCACAGTTTGGGGGAAGGGATAACAGCCTGAAGCATATCCAAGACTACCAATCAGGCACCATGATAGTTCCTAGCCAATGCCTGACTGGGTGATACTCAGTTTCCCAGTTGAACCTGTCTGCTGATAAGGGTTCAAGCTGAAGTGTACTAAATAAGTATATCTTTCCAAGTTTCTGATACATTATTTTCCAACATGATTCAGATCAAACCAGGAGAGTCCAACACCCACACATCAGCACAAACTCTGAATGCTTTCCAGGTTTCGATATACTTTGTAGCTTTTTTGTATAACAGCAAAGTGACATTTGGGATTTAGATCAGTAAAAAACAGGTTTCTTATGTATCCAAATAGAAACCTGGGGAAAAGAAAGAGTCTTAGGAAAGTAATAGATATAGTTTGGTTTTTCTACCCATGGTTGGCTCCCCTTTCAGGAAAATCGGAACATGTCCATTTGCTGGCCTGCTTTCCTTCCTCGGAAGACACAGTGCTAAACCAGAAAGGCATTCCCTTTCCAGTCTCCTGCTTACATAACAACTTGAATGTATTACTCCTTCAAAACATCTGTTTGCACTCCTAACATGAGAAAAAATGTTAAGATTTTACGTTATTTGATAACAGGTTGTGACCTTTGTTTTGGAATTTGGAGTTTGTTTAAACCCACCTTGTTATGCTTTCAAAACTGAGTCACTTTTGAAACTTCAATTTAATAAAGTCTTCTTATTCTAAAATGAAATGATTCCTATGTTTCTGTTTTAGAGACTATTAAAGAAGTCTCATTAGCCTTGCTTCATTTCTTGTTACCTTTTAATTACATCAGTGGATGAAACTCTAGCTAGTGAGTCAGAGTGGTTTCAGTGCAGGGGTGATGAGCTCATGAGTTCAATACAGCACACCAAGTCCTTCATCCAGCCCACATCCCAGTGTTAACCCCACCTTCCACAGTGTCCCTGAAGCATGGAAAGGCAGCAAGGCACAAAACAGGTGATTACTTGGGCAGCCTGAACCAACCACTTCTAAGGGTCTCACAGACCTTCCACTGCTTGCCTTCATCTCATCTATAGCCTAAAGGCAAGTCCCACACCATAAGAAAGATGCATAGTGGAACTGTGCACACACGTCTGTCAAGACAGATGTGCAGCCTCTGGCTATATGACACTGTGCAGCGATCACAGGACAGAGTAAACCGCATAACCAAGTAACAGGACACACACAGAACCTTCAGTGATGACTCGTTTCACATGTGCCTGGACACGTGGCAGCTAAATGACAGGGCAGGTAGATTTTGACAATGTGACACATATACAGTCAGGGAAGGGTCACATCTTTCTTTATCACACAGTGTGACTGCCCAGGCCAAAAGCACAGGCATCACTGCCTCAGAGCAAGTCTGGTTATGCTCTTACAAGCACATAATTTTTTGTTTCTCTTCTTCACAGATATTCCTTATTACAGGGGACAGCAGTCTGTATCTGCAAGATAAGAAGCTAGTTCATTTTTTTGCATATTAATGAGGATCAGTACAAGGTTTCCTTTTTATTTTGAACCATTTGACTGATAATGAACATTGTTTTCATAGTCAGGCAGAATGCCTATGGGACATCGTAAATCTCTGTTCATTCCTACAAGTGGCTTATGAAATTACAATAGAATAAAATTGCCAATGAAGAAGTAAATACTAAAATAATATCTCAAGCAAGAAATACCATTGTCTTCCACTGAGTACTTGTTTATTTATTTACCTTCTTTTCTGAAGTGTAGTCATTGTTCATGATCTTTCTTAAGGAAGAGGTCTTTCTTAAACCATGGAAGGACAGAGGAACAGCAGGATCCTACATTAGTGGCAGGAGGAGCAACGAAGAAGCAACAAGCCCCGTTAAGGATACAGATGTTTGTCTTTTGCAAATGTAATGTGGTATCAGGCATAAAAATACATTGATAGGGTAAATTCCCACCCAGAAGTTCAATGGTTGGGAGACAATTACAGAATAAGCACCTTCTTGACAAATGATCCAATTTCTCCCAGTGCAGAGACTTCACTGGAAGATAACAGATGTAATTCTGCATTTGCTATTGCTTTATTGAAACAGTTCTGGCTGTAAGTTTTTTCACTGTTATGATGAAAACCTACACTTTGGGAATATGTTTTAACCTATATGCTTCATGTGTCCCAAAGCTATATCCAAACCCTGTCCTGAAATGCAGTACCTGCAAGCAGGCAAATTAAAAGTGAAAGCCAGTTTCTTTCCTTCAGGACTCAGTGGTGTTTTCCTACATGGATCAGGTTCTTCCACACAAAGCAATGTGCTCCTGATAACATTAAACTCTTACTGTCTTTATGCAAACCACTAATTTTTGACAAGAGGGTTACAAACCCCAGGAAGTTTATGAACCACTTCTGGAGAGTCTGAGGAAGATAGTTAATAGTCACAGAAACACCAACCAGAGGTCCACACCTTCAGGAGAAAAAAAAAAAAAAAGCAGTGTCCATAAATCCGTTGCCCCCTTGTCTGCCCTGCTGAAGTTTCTATACTCCTCACTCTCCTGGGACCCCTTAGTCCTGTGGCTTGGTCCCTCATTTGTGATCTGCTTCTTTTAAATAATTCCCTTCTACATTCAAATCCCTCCCCTCTCCTTTAAAAATACAAACCTTATACCAATTAACTACTGAAAAAAATTCTCTGTACCCTCCTGCCTTGACCAGACAGTGTTGGCCATTCTAATATATTAATTCAGCACCTCTTTGGTATGTGTTGCACATTTGAAAACGAAGCATGACATTTATCCATGTAACTGTAATTTCTTAATGACTTTCCCTCAGATGTTCCTCTTCTGAAGTACAGTTGTAGGTACTGAAGTGACTCTATAAAATGGCATGCATACCTGATTACTCTGCTTGTCTGCTTCGAGGCTGTTCAGGGGTTATTTCATAGCTTAATTGAGACATTCATTAAGTGTTGCATTTGGTGGAATGGCAGAAGTGAATTAGCTGGAGGGGAGAAAACTTATTTCTAGTCTTCTGCCTACACTGACAGGCCAACTGCAACAATTCTGACTGCAGAACTTACAGTTCCTGACAATGCCCAGGCTGCACCTGGCCTCCACAAGAACTGGCTGAGAGAGATGGATAATTCTCCCACTGCATCAAGTCACAGGAGAAAGACAACAATTGCTTCTTGCCGTATGCAGGAGTATATTGCCCACTGGAGTGAGACTTGGGAATGTGCTGAGGAAAAGTGTGCTTTCTTCAGGTGCTGAGCAGAACTACCATTCTTTATGCACAAACTCAGCCACATGTAGCACATCAGGTCAAAAGAGTCACACATAACAACAGCATGTGGACAATCCAGATTCCCAGAGGAACATGGGAGCAAATACACAAGCTAACATGCCTGCTCTACCAGCACTTGTCCACCCTCATAAAACCCAGCTTGGAATGGTCCTATAAGATTACTGTTTAATTTTGCATGGTGCAGGTTGACATTGCTGGATTAGAAGCAGAGGCCATAGTCATTAGGCTATGTAAATGGAACACATTTAACATAAGAATGAAAGTTACAAATATAGAAAATTCTGATGTCAGGTAAAGACATTTTTCTGAGTATATTTACATTTAAAAATGCACTTGCAAAATAAAAGCAGAGACTCGTGTCATTATGTTTGTTCCAATCCTCCAGCAGCAGTAGCAGCACAGCACACATTGCACGGCATGGCCTGGTTTTCACAAAACTCTGAAGCCAAAACTTTAAGCCTGTTTTTCTAAGTCTCTGCCAAGCCACAAAATCACCTGACTTTATGACATGATGTTGTGCTTAAGATCATCTGTGTACACTGAGTTAAGTCCTTAAAATATATTATTACCTACCAGCTTTTTGAGACCCTTGCTTTACTCAGTTTACTACATGGCTTTCCTCTGGGACAAAATCCAAACAACATAGTTATGAAGGCTATACTTTCTGGACGCTCTTTTTCCCCCCTTTATATTATTTGTTGCAAAAATTGGCAAGTGTTTAAAGGTAAATTTGAAGAAAAATGAAGGTGTCCCAACAAAAGCAAATGAATGTGCCTTTTTGCCATGGAGTTCTACAGTGTCAGCCAAGTCATTTAAATCACACTTTTCACTGTTTTTTTGACAACTGCATATTCCTCATCTTCCCATATGTTGCTTAAGATTGTGGGTTGTAATTTGAGGCAGAGTTAAAGAGTCAGCTTGTAGTTGATTTATGTGGATGATTTACTTGAGTTTCAGCAATACTAAACACTGAGTACTCTGAAATATCAGCTCCTGGGCACATCTGCCATAAATTAGTCCAGATAACAAAGAGAGGATACAACAGCCCCATCATGTCATGTGAGTATTATGAAATAAATTCAGTAGGGAGGGATAAGGAAAAAGAGTGCATTAGGAAAGTAAAAACTGATTTCAGACTTTTGCAGCTACTTAGTAACTTTGAGGCATTTGATTTTACAGTCTTAAAAGTATCATTTTGTGTAAAATCTACTAGACACTTCTCAAAATCACAGCCTGAAAAGAACAGAACTAAACCACTACACCAACTTCGGCATTCGTGTCTCAGGTGTCTATCACACATACACAAGCCAAGGCTTCTGAACTCAAAGCATAGGTCTCTGTCCCTGAGCTAGACATGCTGCCTTCCTGCCAGTAAGCCAGCAGAAGTTGCAAGTCATTTGCTTCTTCAGGTGACCTGTAAATAGGAAAGGTAATTCAGGGATGGTGGGTTCCATCATGGAAGAAGAATGTGTTCTGACAAGTAGAACTCCCACCCACTCTTTTTGGATTTTGTTCACAGTGCCCAGTCCTGCTTATCTGTCCCTATGTATGCATAAGGCTTTCTGTAACAGCAGCTCCCAGTTAGAGGCCAATGCCTTTTGCCCATCCATTTGTGTCCTCCTCTTTCTCCAGCAAGCCTCTTATATCAGTCCCACTGTCCTTGCTAAGCCAGTTTCAGCTCTCTTCCTTTGCCCTTCCTCCATGGTCACTGCTCTCCCAACACAGTCTCCCAACTCTCAGGTAGAATATCCTTGCAGTTTCTTGCTCAAGTGTGTACCAGTTACTTTGTCCCTGCCTTGTCCTCAACAACCCTGACCAATCTGCCTCTCTTTCAGGATTTCTCCCAGCCAGCTTCCATCCTTGACTTTAACATGTGAATTCTCCTCTATATCACTGTGGCTACCTGTCCTTCTTTTTGTCCACCAAAGTCCCAGCTTATAATCATCTCAGTGGTTTTTCTCTCCAGCCCCAGCCTCCCTCTTAAGTCTCTCCCTCTTCTTGCACCTTCTCCGTGACTCCCTGCTCTTTGTCACCCAGCGCCTCCTATTCCTTCTCTCATTCTCCCCAGTTCCCAGGCCATACTACAACACTGCAGAGACAACCTTTTAAGAATATTTTTAAGGATTAAAGCAACCTATTCTTCCCTTAATATTCCTTTCAGAAATTACTCAGTCACTTGGCTGCTACTTCTCAAAGGTTTCCACCTCAAGGAGACATCAGAAATGGAAAAGTGCAGCCAAAACTGGTAAAGCTTCTCAAAGGTATGAGCAACTGATACACGGAGCCATACCAGGACATGCTGTGGAGACTTAACAACACACACTGCTCTCTGCCTCTCCTGGAATCACACTTAGATATAGGTTTGGCACTTTCATTTAGATTATTGACTTGAATAAATATCAATTAGCTCCATTAATTTTAACTTTGCTTCAGTGAAAAATATTGGCCCTGGTTAAATAGAAAGGGTGGTCAGCTCCAACTTTAACACACAGACTTTGCTAAAAATCCTTGCTAAATATTCCACCCTTCTGTATATGGTAGCTACTAGCAACCTGCAAACAAGCAGCAGAGTTTGCTTGCCAATGTTATACTGCTACTCTGTTGTCAGATCATTGTAAAAAACATGTTAAAATGTACACATTTAAAGATAGTTATTTGACTCCAGTATGTCTAGAAGTTACATGACCAGACATTTCCAATATGTTTCTTGAGTTAGCATTTTCTCTATATGTAATTTCTTTGTACCTTACCAAGAACCCTTCCATAAGTGTTAGTAGCTTTAGGGACCCTGAGCTATGCAGGAAAAGAATGGTAGGCCTACACACATGAAATTACAAGGCTTTCATTAAACAAATACCATCCATGAAGTACAAAGATCTTTACAGAGTGCAGAATGTTTGAAGTATTTTCTTCCAAAGTCTTTGCTGAAAGCTAAACAGACACATACACTCCCACACAGTGTCCTTAAAAACACGAACATTCTGCTTCTATCCTATGTTCTTTTGAAAAAATACATAACAGAGAATTTAAAAGTTTTCTTATATCTCTCTGTAGTTTCAGCAGGTAAAAATTTAAGAAAAAAACCCCAACCAAACAAACATGCAACATAGACCAAAACTAAAAGTTGTGAATAACTGTTTTGGTTTACTCCTAAAGATTAAGAAACTAAAATAAACCTTGTTTAATTCATGACATCAGCTAAGAGGAAAAAAACTCTCATCTGTCACTTAATTTTTACTTCGGCTTGTCATCATGAAAGTTTAGGATATACTGATGCTGCTTTCTTTCATTTCAGATTTCAACAGACAGGACAGAAACACTGCAAGCAAAATTTCAGGGACAGTGAACTCCTTTTATAAATAAAAGTGTGAGCATGTACAATATATAAAATACATGAGTTCATATTTGGACAGATAATGTTCTTACACCTGTTCATTCAGGCTTTGGACCAAAGCACTTGCACAGCTAGTGAATGATATTTGAACAGAGCTGGATAAAAATAGATTTGTTCTTGTAACATTATCAAAAGGATCTGACCTAATATATGACAACATCTGATGGGGTAAATCATCTGAATTGGATGTTTCTTCATGTTTTAGGATTGGTTAGTATTATTCAGTATGCTCACCTCTATTACAGGACATATTTTATTTATGGTTCGTAACTTATTTCTTCAGTCCTATGCCAAGTTTATTCTATAGACCTATTTATATTAAACATCAAAACATTCATTGCAGTTGTTTCCTTTGCACACTAATCCCAAACTACAGTCAAAGTAAGTTACAATATTACTGCAGAACTTTGGCAGATAGCAGTCTCTAAGCTGTTTTGTCTTTTCTGAGTATCTTATATGCCTTATGTATGTATCTATATACATAGCTAAGAGTAGTACTCTTTTCTTTATAGCTGTTTTTGTCTCCTTTGATAAAAGAAGGATTGAAAAAAAGAATTTATACAGTATCCGCTGCATTTTACCTCTATATATGTGCTCTGTGATCGAGCCATTTAGCTCTACCTGCATGGCTGAGGACTGTGCCCCGTCTTCAGAAACATTCACCAGTGAGTGGCTCTGCCCAGCACCTTTGCCGAAGTGGTCATTCATTGCAACAGTGAGGATGAAACCTACACTTTGCCGTCAGAGTCACTAAGGAAGATGGCGTTGCAAACAGGTTAAAACTGCCACTGGGGATAAAAGCTGTGTAAGTCTGTATCTGTCACCAGAGAGGCAGGTGAGAAGCCTGCAAGAGAGTGCTTATGCCCAAATAGCAGACAATGAAAGCATCAGTTGCTCTGCTGAGCCACTCTTAATTCATGTTTGATCAGCTTTTGTAGGCATTCATTAATTAGGCAATTGTGGCAACATGCCTCATTTGCTCAAAACCCATAATAGTCCTTGTTGACTCAGAATTTACATTTTGTTTCAGCTAAGTGCATGTGAGACTTTGCAACCTTGACTGAAGCCTCAGGATTTATCTATTTACAGAATGCAACATTAGTTTAATTTGAACAGTTTGTCAAGCCAGTAAAAGACCTGGTCGAACATGGATGACTCAAGAATGATTTCTATGTATTTGAATTACTCTAGATTTTAATCAGCATAAGTTTTAACAAGCCCAGGGCTTTGGTTCTGAGGCATTCACTGAGCTGCAGCATATTGCAGAAAAAAAGTGTTTATAATTACAAAGCAGTGCTTGGGGATCTCTTCTCCAGTTTCACGACACATTTTCTAATGTCATTTTTGTTGTCTGTACTGTCAGTGTTTTCCATTTGTTTCTGCAGGAGAGATGGGTCTCTGCTATATTTTAAAATTTTTGACTATTTATAAGTAGGGCAGTGAAACAAGGCATTGTTACAAAGCTAAATGTTAACAGCTCTCCTACTCCTTTCCCTGCAGTTGGGACTAAAATAAAACAGCTAATGATGGTACCTGTAGCTTAGAAACACCTCTACAAAAATATATCCTCCCTTCAGTACCCCTACTGCAACACTAATTAAATAGCTAACTAGCTAACATAGTAGCCAAAATACCAGCTGCCTGTGAGGTTGCCAGCACAGTATGAAACTTCTAGTAGACAAAAGAAGTGGAAAAATATTGATCTCTCTTCAGAGCAAGCATTCAGAAAGGGTTTGGCAGAAAAACCCAAGCAGGAAAAAGTTATCCAAGAAGAAAAAAAAATACCATGCTTGCCAGAGCTATATAATTAAAATATGGCATACATTCCAACATGGTGGGGACCATTCCTCTCAACTTCTTACTAAAAATATTAATGCCAAAAGAAATTTTACCCTTTTGTGTGTACTTTCAGACAGGAGTGCTGCAAAACTGTACCTAGGAGAATACACCGATAGAAGTAATTCAGTGCTAGATCCAGCACAGATACATCTCAAGCCCCTTTCTGAAATCCTTGTCCATTGTCACATCTGCAAAATGAAGACAGATCTCACTCTTCTTTGCCTTACATGGCTACAGAGATTAAATAGATTTTAGAGTATGTTACCTTCTACCAGTGCAACACAGCACACAGGCTCTTTTCCTGGGGATAGAAAAACTCTTAGAAGGCCCTGGGGGAGAACAAGGTGAAGCACCGACAAAAACCTTTCACCCTGCACGTATCACTAGAGGATCCCCCAGCCAGAGAAGGAGGGAAATTGCACATCCTGAGGTGCCTCTGCTGTGGAGTTAAACTAAGTGTCATGTGCTGTCCTACCTCTATAATAAAAAGTAGGGGTAAAACTCATTTTCCTCCTGTAAGATTAATATTCCCCACCATAGAGAATGCAAAGGCTTACTTGATACATATTAAGCATAAATATATATAAAATACATTATTAAAATAATTAGGATAATGAAGAGTTCTATCCTATACAGTTAAAAAACAGGAGATGACAGTCACATTTTAGCAGTTCAGCTCACAGTAAGAGAGGACTCTGTACAGCAGCATGTTCACCTTGCAGATGCCTCACAATAAATACTAAATATAACAGGAACTTCACAAATATGGCAACAGGGGAATGGAGGACTTAAGGAACTCAATTCTTTTTTTTTTTCCCCTAAGTTGCTGGAACACAAGCACTGAACAAAGCTTTCCCAAATTCACTTCCAGCCCAAGACCAAACCAGCCAGTTGCAGGCATCTGCTATGGTATGCACAGGTTCCTCATGGAAGTTAGATGACTTACATATAGGCACTGAGCCACCCAGCAGCAGGACTTTTGAAAAAGGCATATTTGCAATTCCACACCCTTGTAGACCAGGACTGATCAACAGATCAAGTGTCTGCCATGTTGAAGTGGTAATCCATTTCTCTTTTAGAAGGAAAATTTTAGCAAAACAGATAGGCATTTGTCTCTTCAGAAGTCCAAAATAATGAAGAAAATGTCTTTCATTTCCTTTATATAAACTGTGACTTGAAGATTCCTTTTGTTGTATTGCAGCCAAACTGAGTTCCATGCACAAACCAAATGGATGAGACTCAGGATTTTAGATACCAGTAAATGCAAACTAATTGAAACAATGTGTGCATGTCCACATCTGGCTTACCATTTAGCCAAATTTTCCTTACATAAAGGCCACCAGCACTGCTCCTGGCTGGGAAAAAAAAGACAGAAGCACTGCTCCTGGCTGGGAAACAGGGTGCAAGTCTACATAGCAGTGGAAAGCAGTGGGACCTTTGCTTATCTCTCTGCTCTGTGCGCACAGAAGCATGATCATTTCCACATATTAACAGCTGCAACCTTTCATATACAGAGTATTTCTCAAATTTAATTTGAACTTTCACTACTCTTTTAATAGTGGAGCATTTAGGAGACTTGCTCTTTAGGAATTTGGGTGATCTGTTTTCCATTTATAACTTTAGAAGAAGTGCTACTATATGACAGGCAATCCAAACGTGTCCAATACGTACTGTACATGAAAGTGTTAGTCATACAACTGGACGGGCACCATGCCAGCCAAACTCATCCATCAGCCTGTCATCACCTTACTCTTTTTCTGCGGTGACCTATGTGGAAAATTTTCCTACAAACAGCTGTTCATATTGTAGGCAGACAACAGGTTGTCTTAAATCCCCTTTCAATTGTGCATAAAGAGTTCTGAATTTCTAGTTTCATCTGCAAGATAAACAAGAACAGGATGTTCTTTTGATTTACATTTATGATTTGTTTTACATTTTCTATTTACAGAAATTCTTCTGGACCTCCTAACTCCATTGCCAAAAAAAGACTTTTAGTTCACTGACCTTTTCCATCTGATATTTGTGTTGGGATGTGAATCCTGCAGATGGAATTGAATTCTCTTCCCTACTTGCCGTTTTTTTTTTTCTTAAGCATTCATCAGCAGATGTGAAAAGATGGACTAGAATCATATGACAAAAACTCAGCAATGGTTACTGTCAATATGATGAAGACTTGTATTTTACAAAATTGAATTGTCCTTTTACATTGTAAAGCAGTGTCTTCTCCAGCAGCAGTGAAAATGAACATAGTGAAAGTGCCAGAGTGGCTTAGGACCCTACTCTTTTGAAACTTCAAGAAGACTTAGAATACAGGCCAAATTAGTTATACATTCCCTAACACTCTTGCATAAATATTTCTTTTGGACAAATCTAGGCCTTGAGAGGCACCAAAAGAAATAACAGATTGACAGATGTAGGTAGAACCTTCTGAATTCATCATGCTGGATGAGATGTCTGAAGAAAACATCTGAGCTGGCCAGCAAAGAAATACCTGACCTGTTTGTGATGTCACCTTCAGGATGAAACGTACATCTAATTTGTTCTGCATAGACTAAAATGTTACCACTGCTTCTCCTGGAATCCAGAGGTAGCACATTTCTAGGTATCAACACTTTTTTAAATAAATCCCTTTAAACTCAATTTTGGAAATAGGATTCAAGTCTTAATATTTTTGAGAATTCATCTGGTAATTTTTTTGCAGTCTAGCATAGACTCTTAACAACATATACAGTTAAACTAGCATGTGGGCACTTTTAGTAACAACAACACCTAATGTCATTCAGTAGTGTGTCCCTATTTCTCCAAAAGCTTCACCAGAATTATCATTTCTTCTTCTTCATAAAGGTGAAAGCAGAGAGGCAGATATATACTTTATACTATCTGGAAGTAATATTCAACTATCTGGCTGATGAAAAAGAAGAACTCATCTGGGGGCAATTTATAGCAGTGTCTTAACTTAGCCATACTTAATCATATTTTGGAAGAAGGTATTGGTTGTGGAATGAACTGTGCATGCAGTAAGCCTTGGGAGTCTACTGCCTTTGACTTATGAGAGCTCTTGCAGCCCTGGGGTTAGATTGTATCACATATTGATGTTTGACTGATGATCATTAACTTTTTCCTCCTAATGTGACATTTACTTTTCCTCTAGGAGACATCCTCGTCATTCTTTTATTCATGCACAAAGATGATACAACACTTTTGTAAAAATAAAAGTACATTCAGTAATTCATACTGCTTACTCTTCTTTACCATTGCATGTGAGTCCCATGACTGTCGTTGGTAACAGTATTTCCAGTGCACAGAACATTCTTTCACAAGGGGGCTGGTTTTATTTGTTTAGCCTTTCCTTTACACATTTCCAGAATGTCAGCTCTGACATTCCATATTTTTATTCCTTTGTGGTCTCAAAACTATGGATTGCAAGCTTAGTCAGAGCTATAATTGAGAGTGAAGTTAATCAAATACAAATGTTTATAAACCAGAGTTTTAAATGCTACAAACAGAACAATTTTTTCACTTTTCCTCAGAGCTCATTCTGTTCTCTATAAAAAACATTGCTATGGCTGATTCTTGTGCCATCAAAAGCTCTTCTGACTCTTCTTGATATAAAGGTGTAGTCAATGCTAGCAGGAAGCAAGCAAAGCAAGAAAGATGTAATCTCTGCTATGAATGAAAGGTGATGGGGAGAGGCATGATCTTTCATTAGAGTAAGTGCTGCTCTCAAGAAAAGCAGACAAGTCTTCAGGGACACAAATCTTTCTACAGGTATCAAACTTAACATAATTACATTTGGAGACAGTTACTCTGAATTTTTCTCGGTTACATTAATGTATTTGATTAATATTAGAGAGAAGAGTAACAGAAACAAGCAGATTAGATGGGAAATACAGCCAGTGGAGTGAGGATAGGACAGTGTGAGGACAAATGAAAGACAAGTCATGCTTCTCCTAAAAGAAGGGAGCATTTTCTGTGGTTGTTGAAGAAATCTGTGTATTAGTTTTGCATTTGTTGTTCTGACACAGTTTGGTTCCATTACTGACACAGGGGTCTGTGGGAAGATTGTCTCTGATGATGAGTTTGGCGAGGCTCTGGTGAGACAGGAGTTATTTGGCACCTCTGCAGCCAGTGTGTTGGCCAGATTTTCTTTTAAATTGTGATCTGTGATGAGCAATCCAGTATAACTGGGAAGAGATTAATTAAGACCCAAACACATCAACCAACTTTGGAGTTTATCAGCTATGACATAAAAACAATACACTCAGCCTTTAGTAAAACAACATGACCTACTGCCTTCTAAAAGTAGTCAATTATTTTCTGTTTATTGATACAAACGGGCACACTCATGATTGTTGCGTTTCAGCAGACCTGCAGAAGTTTGTGCCTGGTCTCCTGTCTTCTGACTCCTTACAACAACTAAACACCTGGCCAGAGACAGGCTCATAGACTACAAGTGGGAAAGACTAATGACGAGACCACTGTTATTCATGTATGCTTTACTTTAGGATAGTACATTCAGTAAAATTTTCACAGGGAAAATAATTAAGTATGGATACATTCAGCAAGACTCCAGAACAGTGCTGGCTCACCATCATGACAATATGTGGGTTCCAGTTCAAGTTGCCAAATTCATATGAGCTGATCTTTCAATATGCCACAGAGGATCTCTTGTATTAGGAAAAAAATACACTGTTTAGTTTGTGAGGTTAGTTCAGGTAGGCCTTTGTGGAATGATGTGAAAATAATTGAACAGTCCCTGTTAAGAATATTGCTTGTGCTTGTTTGCAGAACTAACTGCACAAATGTTTAAGCACAACAGACAATATGTTAAGTGTTTTCAATATCTAAGAACCCCGTTAAGAATAAACACTAATGACATATTTTGCAAGATACATAATATGTTTGTTTATATGACTCAATATTTCTAATGAGAAGATTTTTATTATTTTGATACAGCCCTGTGGTGGCTGTTGTTAACTTTCTGATAGGCAAATGGAAAGCTAAATACTTGAATGGGCTCCATTATGAAGTATCCCCAAGAACCACAAATTTCCAAATAAATTAGACATTACATTTGGGTTAAAGCTAATAATAATCAAGTGATATGATGGTCAAAGACATATCTTCATTTGTTAACACACAGGAGTGCAGCTGCAAAAATAATGATGCACTGTCAACGTGAACTTGTATTTGGTAAATGTGAAATAAAACCCCTGAAAATATTAACTAAACATAAATCCCAAGTATTTTTGAGTTAAACTTCTTTGCTGTGAACCTCCCACCCCTCCACCAAAGCAAACAAACCACAAAAGCATATGCAACATAATACTATTTCACAATATAATATTTTTTTTTAAAATCACATTTCTTCAGAAGACAGAACATATCAAAGTAACATTCACTTTTTAAAATCTAAAATTTTAATAGTTAGACAAAATTGCAGCCATACTATTTCATCTTCCCACTGCCCTAACATAATGGTACCAGCCTATAAGCCAACATCCCATACACAGGATTGCCATTGTCTACCTTAACACCCAGAAAAATGAAAACAACCACAAAACTTTTCAGTCAAACATAATAATATCTGACATAATGTGAAAATAATACCATGTGTATATTATTTCTTCACATCTATCCAAAAAGAATTGCTTGTAAAGAATGAATATACTATTAGGAAATGCTATGCATTATGCTTTATTAAAAGTTGATAATGAGTTAGAGATAGTGCAGCAAATGTTTAGCAAAGAAAAATGCCATAGCTTTCAATCTGAGGATGCATTTCTACCTGCTTTGTGAGAAAGCATTCATCCAGGCTATTTTACAGCTGCACTACAGATTTGTATTTAAATCATTATACAAAAGTGCAAGATTGGACTAATTATTAGTCAGAAAATGGGGAGGCTACACCCATCCATACTCAGCACATGGAAATTTTAAATCCACTCAAAAAATGGTGTGCTTTGTCCCTCTCACACTACAGGAAGTTCCATAATTGTCATGCTGTTGGTACCAGCTGTAATGTTAAGTGGGAGTTTTAAAATAAGCCTAAATGGGAGAATGAGGTAAAGAACACACCTCGAAACTGCAAGGAGATGTGGACTCTGTGATGTACCTGATGTTAATGATCGAAGTGATCTAACATAAAAAATGACAGCTCTGAAAAGCATTTGAATGTTCTGTTGCTGCAAGATACACCACAGACAACGAATACTAATCATGACTTATTTAATTCTTCTGTTCTCAGTGATGCACCAAGTGTCTCTGAGGAGGGCACTTCTGAGGGTATCCTCACCCTCACCATGTGCTCAGTCTCTCACAGAACACACTGGCATTATTTTCTTCCTACAGCAATGTCCAGTTTGTTTGTCCAAACTGCCTTGTCTCAGTTTGCAGTAACTGACAAACCTTGCCCTGGGTAATTTTGTCTGCTCCACATGCTCTCTCCAGGACAGTTTTCGCTGGGAACCTTTCCAAGGATGTGTCACCCTGAGTTCATACCTTGTATGAAGATATTAGGTGACTATTAAAATCTCACCACCACATCTGCTTCTTCCTGTATCAAATTCATAAACATTGTGCACCCTCACAGAGTCCTATCAATTCAAATAAAAGAGAAACTGATCAGCAAGGTAATCATAAAGCAGAATTCTCTTCAGCACTATAAAAGGGCAATGAGGAGCAAAATGATCAAAAGTTTTAACTGAGCAAGAAGAAAAGAATTTGTACAATCAGTATGATTAGAGTGCCAGTTTCAAACCCACACAGGCAAACTGGTACAAGCCTCTCCACAAACATCAGTGAGTAATAAAACCTGTCTCACAGACAAAGAAGTAAAATGCAGGACTGTCCTTCCCACAAAACCATAAACTGTTTAATAAACTAAGTTGGTTTTAAACTGAACCTTACATTTAAAGGGTAGTTCTATTCACATTTTCACCCACAAGTGAACCAATAGTTTTCCAGTGTCCTTTATCCTTGGCCAACTGTTTTTTCTTCTTATTTGTGCTATGCAACTACCTGAGTAGGACTGTTGTTTAATACAATATTAATTGAACTGTCAGAACTTAAAATACAGAATGGGAACGGCTTTACAACCTGAATCATTTCCCTGACCAATTTAAAGTCAGCCTCTCGCAGATGCCACAGCACAATTCATAAAAAGAGTGAACAGCAGCACATACAGGAACAACTGGTTCCCCATACAGATGAGAGCTGAAGGTGGAGAAAGAAGTTAAATTTCTAGTTCTCTGGCTGTAAGCTAATGACAAAAGACCTTCATTGGCAAAACTGAGCAAATACAGATATTCCCCCCTGCCCCAATTCTGCTGTGCTAATGAAAGTCTTTGTGGGGTTACACCAAGCAGCAGGTCAAAGAGCTGATCTGCATCAGGAGTAATACTTCCACTCTGACAGGGCTTTTAGCACCACCAGGAAAGCAGGGCACTCCCACAAAGCTGTGTTTCTATCAACATCCCTGTAATATCACATCATGTCCTCCTGGGGAATTTCTGGGCATCAGTGGACTTCCAGGCAAACTGTGGTCACATTTAGGTGTTTCTCTTTAATGTACATTGCAAATAAATTGAAATTAATACTATGGCAAACAGCTAACTGAGGAATGATATCCTCTATCATAGAACAAGTTTAATGTCTCCGGTAGACAAATCCAGTCTTTATCTTCCTCATGAAATCACTAATACAAATACTAAACATAAATGGGCTGTGGTAATGTCCAAAGTGGTAGTGAGCTTATTTAGCTTCTGACCTTGAGAACCAGATTAAAGCTACATGTTCACTTTGAGCAGCATTGAGCAGACACAGCCTAGACGCTACATTTGAGTTATTAGTTTAAACTGGTGTTTGCAAACCTCTGAGTTTAATGCTTTCGCCTTACTGACAACTGTTTGTGTGTCCAGTACTGAAAATATTGTAGTTACATTCACACACTCCTAATTCAGTTGAGTGTACTGTGATAAGTTTGCTCCTTTTAAACAGCCACCACTGCAATGGGAAAGAAATTAAGTTTGCTGAAGTACTACAAATACAGTACAGCTGGTCCTTTGGTGATGGTCCCTAGGGAGTAAAGACAGATCATCAGAGCTAGAAGAACAAGATCAACACACAGAATGTGTGTAGAGGAAATCCCCCATCCACCTAGGGCTGTCTGGCCACCAGTCTGTGATATTATCTGGAATTTGCAATCGAAATAAGAAGTATTTCCTAGGGAATGATAAGATATGCTTATCCTATAAGCAAATCTAAATTTTATCTTTCCACTAATTATCTTTGTTTTTAAAGGGCAAAAAAACTCCATTTACTTTACAATCTCCTATTGCTAGTTCACACTTAGGTTTACATTTCTTTCTAAGTCCTACAACTAGTTCTAAATACAGCACTTCAGGTTCTCACCACTAAGACTTCTTCAAGCCCTTTATCTCACTATTTCTACACGATGATACAGAACAACAAGAGCTGCCCTTCTGTCTCCTGCTGACACTTCAGTTTCATGATACAGAGGATTTGGGCAATGAAATTCTTCTCTGCCCTCTCTGTCAGTCACTTGTTTTGTTTAGCACTGGTGCTTTCTCCTACCCCATATGCAATGGCACAATTATTTGCAGAAGATTTCCAGAGGTACACTAAACTAAACTAATAGCTCCCTGAAACTATGAGCAGGAGGTCATGCTTCTGCTGTTTATCTCCTACTAGCTCTGGTACTCAAGAGACCCTTCTTTCAGCTAATTTAATGTGCTAAAATGGCAGAGTGAAAAACGGGCTTGGATAGTTTTCTGCTGCTCTGCTTAGTAAGCTCACAGAAGAGTTTGACAAATATTGAAGCTGTTGTCCAGGAGCAGGAGAGTGCCAGTGCAAAACACAGCTCAGCTCAGGGAAGAAATGTAAAACCTCCCCCCTTTCACAGAAGTAAGCTGGTACCTTCTCCTGATCCCTTTTCGTTTGCATTATTTTTAACCTTATCTGATTCCCTGATCCAGTTCACAATCCCCAAACAGTTGTGTCAACAACTGAGTGACTGACAGCCTGAGTGTAGAATTTCTTCCATTAGTTTCTGTCTAAAGGCCACGTGTTGCCTGAGCAGTATTTTGCTTCAGACATGTCTATTAGGTTCATTTAAATCAGACTACGTGTGGAGGTGGTACCAGGCATAAAAGATGAGGGTCTGGTGCACTCAGCTTTTATAAAGGTTCTGTTAGTCCACCATATTATCTGCTCTACCACAACAGGAAAAATAACATCATGTATGATGGGCAGCTGTGGTATATTCCACAAACACCATTGTTATGTTCATCTTCTTATTTATCAGGTTTAGCCTCCACATAAATTAGAAATAAGCTTACATTCTTCATTATTACTAATAAGGTTTCACAACTACTCGCTACAGACATAAAATATTTGCACTAAAGCTGCTATGACAATTTGGAGTTCATCTCATAAATCATTCTAGAACAAGGTAAATCTGATCAACAAGAGAGAACATAATTATATTAATTATTATTATTGTATTAATTCTATTAATAAGCTGGCTTCTATAGTTCTTTCAGAGATATTTATCTTCAGAGATGCATTTCAGAAAAGCACTTTCAATTATCAGAAAGTTAGGCTGCATTTGGTAAGTAGCAAGGGAAGTTTAATACTGTACTTAGATTGATCATCAAGGCTGCAGAAGAATAACAGGGGTACATTTACCTGACTAGGATCTTCTGTGACTACAGGAGTTCAGAAGAGAATGCGTCAGTCAAAGTGCAGCTGAGTTTGTGTGGCAACTCAACTGACATTTAGGAAAATGCCTCAAAGACCAGCCCTCAGGACCTGCAAAACCTTTCTGTCCACTAGATTTATCAACCCTGGTGTGCTGGCTATACAAAGAGGTTCATAACTTCACACTGACATGTAGTTAGTTGAGTCCTGTCCGTGGCATTTATTCTTTCATTTCCAAATGCAACACAAGGCTTCTTTGGTGCCTTTTACCTCACTGATATGCCTTGCTCAACGTTGGGAAAAATTTCAGGTTAGTTTGGGAAACACTGGGAACCTGCATTTCCCAGGAAGTGAAACCATGGATCATGGACCCTGTGTATCCAGTAGAATCAAGAGCTGCCACTCAGCACTTCCTACAAAACCCATCGCTCATCAAGCTGCAACAGGTTGACACAGCAGCAAGCAGAATTTTCTTCCTTCAAAATCAGCAGGACAGCAGGAAAACAATTTCCCTACAGGTGTCATTACAGTGAGTTGTTTCATCTTCAAACTGTGAAAGCAGAGCAAAATTAGATGTATACAGAAGAAGCCATCTTCTCTCAAAAATCTCAGTGCACTAAAAGATCAATGGATCTTTTTAATGCAAAGCCAGTAATTTCACTTCTTTAAAGTATTCCCACTTTAATGTTTATTGCCATAGCTGTAAAGATCTCTGTGAGAATAATGTGGATGCAGTTTTTGAAAGGAAGAACTAATGGCTTTAGCCTGAGTTTATCAAGCAGAGAGTCAAAGTTTCATCTAGGTTCTATGGCTACATTTCTCACATTTCATTTTCTCTGATCTGTCAAATATAAGCATGCCTGGATCTACAGCTAGCTTAAATCAGCTGAAAAGTTCAGTCCAGAACCTAACAGAAACACTGTACAAAGTGATCCTTCGTAATGCCAGGTAAAGATGGGTAATACTAAGTCATTTGGCTACATACACATTCTCAAGCAAGTTTGACTGCTACAAAAAATTCAGGAAAAGGCTATTAAAAAATTTGAGAAGTAAACTGAAAAAACTGAAAAGTAGCACGGTATACTGAGACTGAATCATGCCCCTCTCTGACCGCCCAGCTCAGAGGGCATAGTAACAGCTGGGGTGCAGCTGTCACTCACAGTGATCAAAATGCAGATTGATAGCAGACCTTATGTGACACTTACACTTTATCCTTTCAGGATTTCACTGATTTTAATGCTCATGTATGTGAGATTTCTGAGAAGCTGAGAAAATTATCGGATAGTCATTCAAACTGGAATATATAGATATGGTTATACACCTCCAGGACTGCTTTATCTTTGGGGGGGCAGCTATGATCCTCCCCATTCCTGTCCTTAACCCACCCCTGCTTTGCCCCCTTCAAAGCAATAAAGCCAGTCCAATAAGCCTCCTTCCTGCTTAGTGCTTCTGTGAACTTTTCAGTCAGACTTGCAAACGTTGCTAAACATGATCTTCAACTCACACAAGACTTTTACTGACTAAATTACTGACATTCACCCAGCTGACTTTTTCTTCAGCAGAACTCTAACACAGCCACAGTACCCAGCAATCTTGAGAAAACAGCAGCATATCATGCCTCCAAGCAGTGTAAAACGTTCCGTCAGAGACAAAAAAAAAAAAAAAAAAAGAGGGCGTGGCCACAAGGATATAGCTAACAAGCAGCCCAACATCCACCTAGTAACT